>CM067477.1:17014256-17082587 GCA_034552555.1 Semaprochilodus insignis | reverse complement strand
TATATATATATATATTGCAAATGAATTTTCTAATGAGTACTCATACTTTGCTGTTTCTAAATCTGCCATCATATAGTCATATAGGTTTACATTAAATATGTACAATATAAATTCCCCAATATTTCCTTAGTTGTGCACTAAGAAAAGGAAGTATATTGTTATATGTGTACACCAACCAGCTAATTTATCAAGTTCACTGCTTTGTGTCTACATATGCTGTCCATTACATCAGCTCAACCATATAGGAGCCCTTTGTATAATTTATATGCCTATTATCAGCTCACAAACAATATTTAATATTATCAGATAAACAAGCATTACTCACTGACGCCCTCTAAAGGTGTTATGGAAAACCTTAAATCAGTATCTGCCTTAAACAAATAAAGATGCACCCAGTTTGCATGCTGTCCAATACTTGTGCTGGTGTTGGCGAGTGCAGTTTTCCTCTGTGTTTATGCGGGGTGTGATATAGCTGCTTATGTTGCTTGTCGTTCAGCAGATGGGCTGTCGTTGCTCTTTGCATCCTAAACGCCTGACTAGCTCATCTACACAAGTCCGTCTTCATGTTTCTGTTCAACACGGTTAGCGTAGTTAACACCTTTGCAGTTCAGTTTGCACTGCTGAGTTCTTGTTCAGTAGTCGCACAGTGCCGCACTGTGATGCATGTAATCAGTTTAACAGATGTAGTTAAAGGCTGCTCAGTAACTGCTGCAGAGCAGGAAGCAGCATTGAGGAAAAGAATGAAAATGAATATAATAGTTGGAATGTGCAAGTTACTGCAGAAATGTTGTGCAGAGTCATAATACATACACCAACACAGCTGCCACACCAGTCCAGTGGTTTTGAAGCACTGAAGCCAATCAGTGCCCCAACTTGAACTCCATTCTGACCATTGCTGTCATTTGTTAGCTTTCAGGCTAAATGCCTGCACAGATTACATGTCAAGCTTTGTAATTTGTTTCTGACAGGCAAATATTTCTACTACACATTTTATGCCTGTCTGCACTACGCATTATATTATAAATGGGATAAACAAAAACAGAATTTCCAAGAAATTATTATTAACAAGTGGTTATATAAAAGAATCACTCTGTTTTCACCCTCCCGCTCTGTCTTACCATCTCTTACATTTTCCCTTTTTTTATTATTATTACCATATTATTACAATATTACATATAAATATGCATTATTACATCATAAAATAATCTATCAAGTAAAAGCGATAACAAGGCGACACACAGTTCACTTCAGCAGTTCTTACAAGTGATGACTGTATTGTTACCATATTTTTACCTAAGATTGCATGTTATATTATCAGTTAGTGTATAGCAAATAAAAGCTAGAAATATAACTGTTTAAAGTATTTATTTACGTGTATTATTACTTATTTATTATTTATTTGTATTGTTATTTTCATTATTACGGCTTTTATTGGTGAGTCAAAATTGTTAATACCACATTGCTATCATATTACTGAACAATATTACATTGTAAACAGCACAAACAGGAGGCACCTGGGAAATTGAAATACAAACAACATCAGAAAACAAATAATTTACAAGATCATTAATCATCAACAAAGAAAACAAAATAGATATCTCTATTTCTTCCATCCTCTCTCCATCTCTCTGTCGCTCCACAAACACTCCATCCATTTTGTCTGGCTGTTAGATGAGTCAGGAGCGTTCATTATTTCAGTAGAAGTCACAGTCTCCATTTAAAGCAGTACAGAGTGTGTTTGAGACATGGCGGTAAGGGAGTGGTTCATTTTTCACGGTGGAGGACAAGTTTCACTGTGGTGCGATTAAAACCCTCCTCAAGTCTCCCGAAGCCACTGATTACTGCCGTCTTTATCCAGACTCTGTGTGATTGCTCTCCTCACTCAGACACTAAACTCAGTGTTATATATTTCTCCTGCTTCTATCAGCTTTTCAGTCTGCACTAAGTGTGTCTGAACTGAAGGAGGATCTGGGCGGTTTATTTTATGAGTGTGGGGTGTGTGTTGGTTTCAGTCTTTTAATGTCATCATCTGGGGGAATAGAGCGTTTAGATAAGCTAATCTTAAGAAGAAACGTGTGCGTTTAAGGATTTCAGCGTTTAGGGGAACAGAGGGCCTCCAAGTGAAATGGCCAATACAATGTTTTAATTACTCAGAAGAAATCTTCAGATTCCAATGAAAATGTTGCAAAATGTTAGTCATCATACACTCTCACAATGCAGGATGAATCCAAAGATGCTGAGCTCTTTATCCTTGTGCTGTTTCCATTTTCACCACACAGTAGTAAGTACATGAGCAAAGCTTTCCTTTGATCATCACCAGATCATCAGTGGCTGCTATCAACATTTACATGGCTCCATATATTTGATTGGTTGTACGGCCTTGCAATTTTAAACCAATTCTGCAATGAGGCACAGCACTTTCTTCCCCAACATAGTATACTTATACACTCATCGTCAAAAGAATAGTTGCGCCCAGAGGGAAGTGTGGTTTGCAGTGCTATTGGGAAGGAAGATAAAGGTTACCCAGAACAATAAATGATGATGCATTTAGACTGATATGGGCAATATTTACTGAGCTACACATACAGAAGTAGTGTCTGTCAGTATGGCGTTGGGCTGCCAGATGTCTCAGCATGGAGTTGTAGAGGTTCCTAATGGTGTCCTGTGATAATCCATCCCATGCCGCTTAAATATTCTCACACAGTTCCTGCAGATTGTGCGGTAGGGGTGGAGGTGGAGTGACACCAGGCCTTCTGGAGGTGTGACGCGTGACAACAAACCGTTCATCTTGGTGCTGACCACGGTGCCTCCACGCACTGATTCGTGGATCATTTCCACCAAGTTAAAAGAGGGACTCGTCACTGAAGATGACCTACTGTCATTCTGACAGTCTGATAGTTATTGGCGATGTTGACGTGGTGTTAAGGGCAGTCGTCGTAACGGTCTGCGTGCATGTAGTCCTGTGTGGTGCAGCCATCTGCCAATGGTGCTGGCACTAACAGGATGACTAATGGAGGGCATCACTGCTCGCTGAATGTCCACAATCGTGGCGGTTGGGTCAGTCAGGTAAAGCATTAAGGCCCGTAATGCATTCTTCACATTCACGGCCAAGTGTGAAACTTGAATCATTTGCGTGTCTCACAATGTCAAACCTACCCTCCAAGTTTCATTCCTGTCGGTTGATTCCTTCTGGGTGCAAATATTATTACTGTATTCAGTTATTATTTTTATGATAAGTGTATATATAGGATGCACCGTGGAAGCCAGTGCATACTTCACAGGGTATTTCCCAGCGACCCAGAGACTTGCACTGACACATTTTAAACCATCTTATTACCCAACTACTTTTCTGTAAGATATGCCTCAGAATTAAATGTATTTCTTTGAACACAACATCTGATCATTTGTAAAATAACTTTCATTAGTGTCTCTAAGGGGATTGCTATATAACATCAGCAACAGGCTAATTGAGGTGTACTTCTGTTGGAAGAGGAGGCACACAAGCAGGTAGCGGCAGGGCAGGTAGAAACCGACAGCACACTGGCAGGCATACTGGCACTAGGAACTAGTTTAACTAAACCATGTTTTTACATGGATTATGTTCAGTATGGTTTCAGACATTCAGAGAGGTTTTGGTGACACTTATATTCCTCTCAGGTTATGGTAGCTGCAGTGTGCTGCTTTAGAGGAACATGAACAATCAGCTAGTAGAGATCAGTGACACACTAATAACAGACCCAAGCATCCTTGTGGAGGCAATCATGAACGCTAATGGAACGCTACAGAAAGTAAACATCAATAGATGCAGGATTGATTAAAGCAGTGCACTGAACTGGCCTATGATTACAGGGGAAGCTAGCTCGTCTGCCATGTGAGGAGACCTAGGTTTTTATGAAATACAGATGGATGTAATAAGTCCTTGGTTCATGCATACCAGTTACAGTTTTTTGGTACCACTAATTTATCAGAAGATTCAATCAACAGCTCACATTATTTCTATTATACGTATAATCTTAAACATGGAAGAAGAATGTATGTACAGTACATTTATGTATACACAGAAACTCAGCAGGCTGTATTAGGCTGTTATGTAACTGGTACAGTCTTTTCTCCCGTTAATCTCACAGTGTGAATGCCCCATTGTCTTTGCTGGGTTAATTGGTCACTCATTGATCTGCTTTTTAACATCAGTTGATTCATTTAGCACTCCGGTCACATACCTGCAACATGAAGTTTTAAAGGGCCCATGTGCATTTTTCATCACACTAAAAGTGTCTGGTGAGCTTATGTACAAAAAGCTGTCATAATTCTCACATGACCGTTTTCAACCCTTCTTTATCTCTCGGAATTAAAGAGGCTGTTTTGGTGCCTTTAAGATTAATATAAGCCAATGACCCCTGTTCTCATTGGCTGCCCTATGTTATGGCATCTGTGCATGGTTTGAAAGGTTGCACTAATTCATTTGCTTCTCAACATCCCGAAACAGCACAACATTTAATAGTTCTCCCCGACATCTTTCACTGCAGTAACTCTATTATAGACTGTCTACAGGGAGAACAGTTTCTATCACCTCATTACAAATGGGTGACTAAACTGCTGTGGACTGGGCGGTAATGTGAAAATGGGTTCATGGGTTTGACATTGCAGCCGTTTTTCTATATATAGAAACACTTCATGGATGGAGCCACTTAAACATTAAAAAGCTTTTTCGGCTTCTGACTGGTTTCTGAATGGTTCCTGGGCTCTACAACATTAACTCCAGCAGCCTTTTGAATCCATGGCATGTTGATGTGTATATGTATGTGTGTGTGTATACGTGTGTGTGGGCGGGGGTTTATGTGTGCATTTGAGTGTGCATATATATAGCATAGCCTGCTCATGGCAAGGTGATGTCAATTATCAGAGTTGGAACGAGGCGTGATAGTGGGTGACAGACGAATGGGACTTTCCATTTCCAAAGTTGTGCAGGCATTTGACATTCCTTGATCCATAGTTTCACGTGTGTCGGAAATACAACATAGAAAGCATTACATTAGCACCCACAGGGGACAGCGCACTGGCCACTCACGGGTGCTTAATGATCGTGATTTGTGGGGTCTGTATAGAATTGTCCGTGCAAACAGACAAGCAATTCTGGAACAAATCTCATCTACATTCAAGGCGGCAAGCACCACACACATATTCCGCTAGTCAGTGCAGCGTTCTTTAGCTTCTATGGGATATAGCAGCATTAGACTCACCACAGTACATCTGTTGACACCAGTACACCAGACGCAGTGCCTTGTCTGGGCTTGTGAGGTTGTTACTGGACCCTAGAGGACTGCCATAATAATGGGATATTCCAACAGGATAATGTACTTTACCTTCAAACCCAAATTGTCCAGAATTGGTTCTAGGAGCATTCTGGACAGTTCCTCCACGTTCGCTTGATGATCCCAATGAAGGCATTCTGCTATCGTGCCTTGTTGTCGAGCTTTGATAATTCACACCACTTGGCCAGTGTTCAGCTTCCTCACAAGATAACACCTCACAACTTAGACAGGTGTGAGTGTTCTCAAGCCGTCCCCTGAGGTAGCGCCACTACTTCATAAGCACATACTGCCACCCCATGACATTTGGTATGTAAGTGTACATACTGTATATAGCCAGTTGTGCTCAACTCCCAGCCATTGATGGCTGCACATTGCCAGGGATCAAACCTGCAACATCTTAACAGCACCAATACTTGAACCACTCAGGAGCAATTTGCAGAGTGCATAATGGGCTTTATTAAAAAAAAAAAAAACAATAAAAGCAATTATCTTGGCCCTTTAAGACATATAAGGGGAAACAAATGTCCTCGTGTTGATGTGCATAAGAAATTGCACGGCTTTACTTTTGCATATACAATTAATTGCCTGTCTGTTCGAGTCATATGCGATGAATAAAATTATGATTAAACCGCTGTAGTATCCCCATGGGTCTTTACCCAGCAAGACAGGACCCGTTCTAGAGGATGAAGGCTGAGAATGACTCACTGTGTTGTTCTCTTTAATAGCTTTTTTGTTTTCTCTCTATCTGACTCACTCGCTCTTGTAAAAGGGAAAAAAAAGCTCCAGGTAGGACTGCTCCTGGCTTTTTCTGCTTGTCCCTCCGGGGGAACCCCTTTCCTATGTCAAGTATACATTCAGTTCTTCACTAGTAACTTCTCTTTGAAGTCTTATGCCACCTAACCTTTTCATCACTCCTTGTGAACATAGCATAATCAGAACATGCAGAACGTTGGAACCTGCAGGTCTATGACATTTCTTACCGTGCCAGTGAGGGATTTGAACCTGTCACCGTATGCACGCTTAAACACTGCCTGAGTTCAAACCACTGCTTTGCAGAACTCTTGTAATGTTATCATTACAGCTGCACTGGCATTGTTCTCTGGCCTGCATAGAGACCCAAGTAACCATTCAGAAGCCAAAAAGGTTTTTAATGTTTAAATGAGTCCAACCAGAGCCCATAAAGTGCCCTTTGAAATCCTATTTTTAAAGGGCACTCATCTGTGAGTCGAATGAAGAACACCAGTGAAGCAGTAAGTGTGTGTCTGTGTGTGTTAAGTGTCTGTGTGTGTTGTGTGTGTGTGTGTGTGTGTGTGTGTGTTTAGCTCTTTGTGGAGACGAAAGAGTTACTAACTGTGATTGAAAAATTGGCCATTTTGATGTTCTAAAGAGACTGTTTCTTTTGCCAACTTTTATTTAAAAAGTGTTTAATATTTGCATATGTTTTCTGAGGTTATGGTGAAAAATCTATTTTACAACATCCACCTTGTAAATGTAGTAGTAAATTGGCCAAGGTGCATTTGTTTTCCAAAGATTGCGTCTGCACTGGAGCTACAAGTCTAAAATGACTAACAAGTAATTGAGGTTTATGGACACAAATTAGCATTTTGCAAATCGTATGCCTAAATCACACACATTTGCCTCACACTGTGTTGAATTGCTACGTAATCTCAAAGGCCTTATTATGTGCCATTGCATTTCCATTTCCAGTCAAAATGAGTGTCAAGTACAAGTTACTTATTTTTGATCAGGAGGAGTTCAAAGTTGCTTGTATTTTCTGTTTCTCCCAATCCAAGTAATCCTAATTACAAATTTAGTCCTATCAGTCCACCAGTAAAGTCTTCTTGACAGCCACACATCCTACACATAGCTTTTAATGTTCAGTTTTGGATTAATTCTACATACAGTTCAATGCAAAAGTTTGGCCACCCCAATCCAATTACATGTGAAGAGTTTTTATATGCATTATAAATGGGTGAAAATGTCAACTTTGAAATGATGCTGATATGACATATACTGAAATTCATTTTTATGTTTGATACTAAGGGCAGGTAACACTCAAGGGTCTTTTATTTTAGAACAGTGGTAAATCACTGTTCTAAAATAAGACTCACACAAGTTTACACAAGTACTGCAGATAGAGGAGCATGAGAGACTTATAGGAACATAGCTAATGTCTATAACCTAATTCTTTAATTTTAATGAACACTGAGAGCATTCAGACACAAATAAATGCTGAGGCCTTTACTGGTTACTTTGAAGTAACTTCAAGTTGGCTTAACTGTCATTAGCACTTCTGTCTCTTAGAATAGAATAATAATCGCGTATCAGGGTGGCAAAAAGACACTTTGTTGAATATTTCCATAATATTCAAAACAGCAATCAGCAACTTCTTGGAACTGCTAGTGTTCTAATAATTTAACATCTCTCGCTGTTCTCCGGATTTCCAGCTTCTTGTTTGAATTTTTACATTCCGTTTTAAATGGTGTAGCAGTTATATTCTGGCACCTCAGGTGTGATAATAATACCTGATTCACCGTTTAAGGTGGAACAGGAAAAAGCTGTCAAACAAGAAGCTGACTTCAGTTTTAGTAGTTTCATTGCTGGTAGTTTTTTTTTTATGTATATATTTGATTTAAGCTATCAAAATGTCCTCCCTAGATTTTTATGTATGTCACTTATGTTACCTATAAATATGTGCTATGGTAGGACAAGGTAGCACAAGTTGTCAGAACAGCCTTTCCATCCTTATTTCCTTCGAAGCCAAAGCATATCACATATAACACTCGCTGCTGTTTTGCAAATGCTGTGAACTCTCAGCAGCTGCCAGTTTAGCATTACAAACCATAGCACTAGCAAGACCTCATTTGTGTGTTACAGAAGCCTATGTGGGTCAAAAGGAGGTGCAAACAGGAAAGTGCATTTGATAGGAATAGTAATGATACTGCGGGAAACATGTTGTACCGTTTGAGAAATGTTCAGTATCGATATGCATCTTTTTTTGTAACACTATTATAGACCACTTTAGTGAATTCTTTGTCATTTGGACTGGATATTACATATATGAGAAACAGCAATACTATATTATGAATAATGCCTCTTTTATTAGAGAAATAAAAATGAGTTGTCCGTTATACATTAGCTGATATTCTTTTCAAAAACTCATTATATCCCAAATTGTTACAAATGGATTTAAAGCATTTTGGAATTAAACTATAAAATAAATAGATAATCTACAGAGAACACATTTTAAAGCACAATTACTGTTTATTTGCTGAGTTAATCAATATAAAAATATAAACCATAAAATGGAGCCTGAGCCTAAGCAGTAACAGGAAATGCATTTGAGACACATAGAAAAGCCAAGGCTTTTGTGTCTCACTGTCCATTTGTAATCAGACCGGTAAGACAGAATTTGATACTGTTTCTAGCATAATGGACTTTTATCCATTTATATTGATAAACGTGTGTCATATGTGTACGGTGGCCGAGAAAGCCCAACGCACTGCAAGTTAAAAACGCGCTGCAAAGTCTCAAAACACAAGCATCAAAATGACACGACTTGCACAACATTAGCCAAACGCGCTGCAAGATCTGAAAACACAAGCATCAAAATGAGACCGCTTGCAAACCATTAACCGAACGCGCTGCAAAGTCTCAAACGCGCAGCAAACACTAAAAACACATGCAACTTCCAAAACACATGCAGAAAGCCTCAAAACACAACGGAAGTGTTTCCGAGGGACACTGAAAGTGGACGGACCCGGACCTGGACGTAGAGCCGAGACAGCCCCAGTTCCAGCAAAAGTAAGTTTTATCTGTTTATTAATGAATATTCAGTCGGGTTATTGGCCAGGTTCTTGTGTTAACTTAATAAACAGTTAAACCTTAATTTTAGCCACTCGGTGTGCATTGTTTAAGGTGGAACGAAATGTAAACACGAGAAACTGGCCAATAAACCGAATGAATATTCATTAATAAACAGATAAACTTTTCTTTCAGTCACTCGGTGTGCATTGTTTAAGGTGGAACGAAATATAAACACAAAAACCTGGCCAATAACCCGACTGAATATTCCCGGGTCCGTCCACTTTCAGTGTCCCTCGGAAACACTTCCGTTGTGTTTTGAGGCTTTCTGCATGTGTTTTGGAAGTTGCATGTGTTTTTAGTGTTTGCTGCGCGTTTGAGACTTTGCAGCGCGTTCGGTTAATGGTTTGCAAGCGGTCTCATTTTGATGCTTGTGTTTTCAGATCTTGCAGCGCGTTTGGCTAATGTTGTGCAAGTCGTGTCATTTTGATGCTTGTGTTTTGAGACTTTGCAGCGCGTTTTTAACTTGCAGTGCGTTGGGCTTTCTCGGCCACCGTACAGAAGCAGTAACAGTATGTCATAAACCACAGTGTATTAAACTAAGTGGGGATTGTGAATTATTAAACTTCCCATTGAAATATTCCCTGTACCGTTGAACTGTAGTCACACAGAAGGCAGGATACACAATACAGTTTCTATATGCATGTATTCTACAGTGTCTAAGGTGGGCAGACCTGTTACATGTTTGTGTTTAGAACAGTTCTGCATTCACAGAAAGCTGATTGCGATGCATCGTGAAGAGCTGTGTTTAGCCTGTAACTAAAATCAGCTGGAGCCAAATCAATTATGTGCTCCTAGAGATGGGGAACACACCTCATGCTGAGAAAATTAATACCGAAGAGACCATTCATCTCCGCTATTCTCTTTCATGCACCCTATTAATTTAAAAAAAATAAAACACATGCAAGTCCAACACAGCACCGCACCAGTTACTGAAACCGAAGCCAAAAGGCGTCAGCAAACACAAGTTGATGTCCAAGCATTGCATATTCCACAGAGAGGGATGCGTTTAGAGGCTGGGGATGTTCGTTATTAAAAAGATGAGTTGTGGCTCACTGAGCTGAATACAGAAGCCGTAGATTTTACCCAGTGATCAGATGCCACTTGAGAATATGACTCTTTGGCTCTGACAAATGGGGCTAATGAATTAGAGTGTGTGTTGTTTTTTATGCTCAGTGGCAGTTCAGTTCAGTGCTGAGACCTTCTTGGATTCATGACCTGAATTGACTGCTAACAAGCCATTTTTACCATCCACACAGCATGCTGTATTTAAAGTCAGTGCTTTGCAGCCAGGGATTAATTACTGCCTGAATAAGCTGTATTCCTCACCTATTTTAATGTATTTGGCAGCTTGTTCACATATCAAATACATTTATAGGGTGCTCTGATGTATTAAGAAAAATTATGTATATCATTTTTTTGTTTAATGGTTGTTACTATTATTATTGTGATAAAATACAGAATAACATACAAAATTTATAAAAGGCAGTATTTCTTATATATTTATTTACTGTACCTTTACAAATGTTTATTGCATATAAGTTATTTAATCACTATGTTTTCTACATAGTTTAAGAATTAGGTGAGGTTTTTTTCTCTCCCTCTTTTTGGGTAGGGTTGTTATATAGTTTTCATATGTTGTTGTTGGGGAAAAATACTGTATAATTATTTTTTTAACCTTCTTGTACAAAAACTATAAATATAAAACAAACAAACAAACAAGCAAAAACCACAAATGCTTACTAGAGACAGCTAGGCAGATTTAAGTATTTGCACAGTGGCTCAGTTTTTGTAGTTTTGCTTTTGTCCACTACCACAAAGAATGAAATGTCAAGATGTGGTTTTGGCATAGGCTTTTGGTTTAATTCAAGGGGTTTAACAAAAGTCTTACACAGTTTGGGAATTACAGCCATTTTTGCATAGTTTCTCCATTTCCACATGCTTAAAAGAAGTTGGACAGTTGACTGATAAGCGGTTTAATGGCCAGGTATGGCCTGGTTCCTCATTATTTCATAACAGATTAAGGAGATAAAAAGATGTAGGGTTGCTTCCAAGTGTTAAATATGCTTTTGGTAGCTGTTAATGGGAACTCTCAATGTGTGGTCCAAAAATAAGTTGATGCAAGTGAAAGGGGGGCATCAAAAACAAAACAAAGCTATCAGAGAGAGAGCAGAAACTTTGCAAATGGGCAAATCAACCATTTGGTACATTCTTAAAAAGAAGGAATGCGCTTGTGAACTTGGCAGCACCAAAAGGTCAGGAAGACCACAGAAAATGACTAAAATGGTTGACTGCAGAATTCTTTCAATGGTGAGGAAAAGCCCCTTCACAACATCTGGTCAATTCATGGAGATATCACATTCCCTGGCAAAAAAATGGCAAAAATGGGCCAAGACCAAAGTACAACGTTTTTTACGGATTGGTTTGGCTGGTCAAAGTCCAGATTTAAACCAATATGAATAATATTAAACACAAACTAACTTGGAAATGTTTTTGAACTGTTTGAAAGAGTCAGTGCTGAGTGGAGCAATGCTCACTCTTATTTCTGAGAAAGTTTGTCTGCAAGTTTACCTACAAAATTTCACTATTTAAAGAAATTAAAAGAGAAAATCTTCATATTAAATCACTTTATCTGTATGTTTAATGATTTGTTGTCGATACCATTAAATGCTTCATATTTTGCTTTTTTGGGCTTGGCCCTATTTTTTGCCTGGGAGTGCAGAGAAGGTTGGCATATCCTCATGAACGTCTACAATCAAGAGATTGTAGATAAAACCAATTTGATAAAACAACTTATAACATTTAAGAACAGCAAAAAGAGTAGAATTTGCTAGGAGACATCTAAAAAAGCCTGCCTAGTTCTGGAACAGGATTCTGTGGACAGATGAAACCAAGATGAACTTGTACTGGAATGATGGGAAGAGAAGAGTATGGAGAAGGAAAGTAAGCACTCGTGGTCTGAAACATGGTTATCTGTGAAACGTGGTGGAGGAAGTGTTATGTCATGGTTCCAAAGGAACTGGGTCACTGTGTTAAAGATGTGACTGCTGATAGCAGGATGAATGCAGATATGTATAGAGCTATACTATACTTCAGCCACATGCAGTTAGTACAGCACTTTACAGTACAGGTGGCCTAAAACGTACTGTAACACAACCCAAAAGCTCTTAGAGCAAAGAAATTGACTGTTCTGAAATGCTGATGAGTCATTATCTACCAACTTGACCTCAACCCATTTGAGCAACCCATTTTTTCACTTACGGCACAGTTGCAGTTATGATTTGGACCAGGCTTAATGTTAGGGCCAGTCTGAGGATTAGAATTAGGGCCAGGTTTAGAATTCGGGAAAATGAAGTTGAGTTAAATAGCTATATACTCAAATGTAAAGTTTGTACAAAACCTCTAAAGTGTGCTATCCAAGTATTGTCTTGCCAGGTTGATTAAAGAAAGTAGCATATATCACCTCGTACTAGAGCACACACACACTTTTACTTGGAAGAGTGACAGAAACAATGTTTATCACTTACAAATGCACCCCTACTGATCGGATTATTCATCCCCCAGTAGAGCTTAATAATGCTGAACTAAACAAATGGCTTGTGATTGGCTTGATTTGCTAAGCACTCATGCATAAGGAGCTGTTGTTGGTTTTGGGAAACCCACATGTGAGAGAATATTAAATGATACGGGGAAAATTCACACCGAGATGCCTGTCTGATGCACTGTTATTAATTTATTTAGATCCATCACTACTTAATTCTCCCAATTTTTAATGGTTGTTGTTTTCTTGTATTGTTTCTTTTGTTTTCTTAAGCCATGTTTTCAGTCTTTTTTTTTTTTTTTTTTTTAAATCAGACATGTTTTCATTAGCTCTTTTTATAACCTCTTGTTTCTGGGCTTATAAGTGAGCTGGAACAGTCACTGGAGCAAGGCATGGTTTGAGTGTTCATATATAAGAATACTTTTCTTACTGTAATCTTTTAAAAAGGAAGTTTGTGTGGTGCATGATTTTCAGGACTGTCCTGTAAAGCATGGGATGATTGTTAATTTTGAGTGTATTTTTTTGTGTTGATCAAATTGTCTTCCTTTGTATGAAGAACAGGTTTTACCTCAATAATTTGAATAAATGGTTGAATGGTTTTCTTTTTTGAAACTGTCGTTAAAAGCATGTAATTGTCCTGACAAAACTTTATATGCCCAAAATGGAACTTTATTGAAGAGCTGAAAAAGCGTTCTCAACTTTACCAGCTAAGATAATGGTTGGGGGGGGGGACTTTAGATATGACAGTGATGATATATTGCAGGTGTTTTGCCTCAAAGGTACTTTAAACCCCTTAAGGCTATGAGCTCTGAAATCACTCCAAAGGGGTAAAATTGGTGGACACTGGCTTTATTGTTTAAAGAAGCAAGATCATTAATACGGTCACACATATGAATGGCCTATATGACTTTTGAAGTCCTAACAGATTATAAGAAGACTGGACATCAGGGGACAACTTGGGATCATACACAGCTCAGTTTTAATCTCAAAACAGTTTCTAAACCGAACTGAATTGATTCCACATGAACTTGCACTAGCTTACATGTTCACCTTTTAATCATTCAATTCAGGGGTTGTTCAGTTCCATTACCACAGATGTATATAAAATCAAGCACCTGGCCATGCAATCTGTCTTTTGAATGGGTTGTTCTAAAGAGCTTACTGAATTTGAGTGTTGTACTGTAATAGAATTAGAATTGGGCGTGGCCAATCATTCCCTGAGTAGGGAATTTAGGGCCATTTTTTGCCATTTGTGATTTGCACACAGAGGAATTTGTCTTCCGCATTTAACCCATCTGTGAAGTGAAACACCCACTTACACACACACACACTAGTGAACGCACACACTAGGGGGCAGTGAGCACACTTGCCCGGAGCAGTCGGCAGCCTTTGGAGCATTTGGTGGTTAGGTGCCTTGCTCAAGGGCACTTCAGTCTTTACTGTTGGTTCAAGGAATCGAACCGGCAACCCTCTGTTTACGAGGCTGGTTCCCTAACTTCCAGTCTACGACTGCCACCGTTGCAACAAGCCGGTTCATGAAATGTCTTTCCTACTAGATATTTCATTATCAACAGTGAGTGGTATCATTAGGAAGTGGGAGAATTTAGGAACCACAGCAACTCAACCAAGAAGTAGCAGACCATGTAACATTTCAGAGCGGGGACACAGAGTGCTGAGGTGCATCAAGCATAAAAGTCACCAACGCTCTGCTGACTCAGTAACTACTGAGTTCCAAACCTCCTCTGGCATTAACATCAGCACAAAAACTGTGCAGCAGGAGCTTCATAGCATGGGTTTCCATTCCCAAGCAGCTGCATGCAAGCTTTTGGGAGTTTGGGTTGGCGCCTAGATCCCTTAGTTCCAGTGAAGTGAAATCTTAATGCTTCAGCCTGCCAGACATTTTGGACAGTTGTACGTTTCCAGCTTTGTGGGAACAGTTTGAGGAAGGTCCATTCCTGTTCCAGCATGACTGGGTCCCAGTGCACAAAGCAAGGACCATAAAGGCATGGATGGGGTAGTTTGGTGTGGAAGAACGTGACTGGCCCAAACAAAGTCCTGACCTCAAACTCATAGATCACCTTTGGGATGAACTAGAACGGAGATTGTGAGCAGGCCCTCTCGTTCAATATCAGTGTCTGCCCTCACTAATGCCCTTTTGGATCGATGGGCAAAACTTCCCACAGACACACTTCAAAATATTGTAGAAGGCCCTTTGTAGAAGGGGGGGGGCGGAGGTATTAACGCCTATGGATTTAGAATGGGATTTCATAAAAGCTTGTGTACGTGTAATGTGTAGGTGTCACATATAGTTGCTTTGCCCATATGGTGTATATAAGTGAGGAACATAAATGCAAAAACGTGATTATTCTGGGAGTTCTTAGAGTTTTAGGTAAAATTATAAATTTTATTGAGCTCAGCTCACTAAAAAGCTTGTCTATACTTGTTAGTGTCTTTTCATTGTTTTTCTTTTTTACTTGCTGTATTTTGTTCTTTCGCACTCTCAGTTTTCATTGGCTATTGCTGGAGTCGGTACAGATTGAGTTGTTGACCGGTACACTCTACTAGCCGGGTCGAAAACAATCAAACATGTTTGATGTACTTTAACTGGTCTGAAATGCAGTTGTGAGGCAACAAATCTATGCTCTTCACAGGCTACTCAATTCCCCAGCTGCTGTACATTAGCGTGCTTAATGTTGAATTACATGTTAGTGTTGAACACGTTTTGCAACCTGAAAAGTTCATTTAAAAAAATTATTTCATTATTTCATCAAAACAATCAATCAGACTATTGAACTTTTGCTGTTCATGTGTATTAAAGTACTTTTTTTTCTTCATGTTGTCGTTTATCATGACCTTTCTCTCCTCACATTGCCATCAATTATTTAAGACTTGCTGAAAATTTATTAAGGTTTTGTTGCCCTGTGAGGGTGAGATCTGGATGCTCATTATGTTTTGCCCCCCCCCCCTTTTCAGAAAAGCCCAAATTATCACGAGGCACAGGACTGCATATTCCATCCAGGTTCTACTAGACTTTTAAAAAGAGAAGTTTTTGTAATTTTAATAATTTCATAATCATCCTGTCACATGTCACGGGTGGAAAGAAACCCAAGGTCGAGGAGAATATTCTCTCCAGAAATCTAATTTTCCTTTCAAACGTTACTTCAAAGCATGTTCTTCCACTATGTTCCCACTTACCTGAAGTTTCAGTCAGAGGCAATTCACGTCAACTCCTCAGAGGGTGAGAGGATAAAAAAAGCATAATTATATGTTTGCTGTTCTTCAGAGACTAATGTGAGAGACTGCATTTGAGTATGAAACTAGCTTCTATATATTGTAGCTGTTTACCTGGTAATTTGATGGAAAAACGTTAAAGTATGTTAATTGACTGTACACGATGGACGTTTTTTTGGTTTTTTTTTAGAATGTGTTAGACATGTCGTAAACACGTTTATTTATATTGGAATGTTGACATGATAGATATTACAGTGATATATGAGAATATGTCAGTGAAATATGTCGAGGCTCTGTTATGTATGTTGTGATTTAGGAAATGTGTGCTGTAAGCAAAAGTGGGTAGTACTTATGGGGAGGCTCACACTGTTTTGATTGTCACTCGTCATTTCCAGTTGTTCATCAATGGTAAAGAAACATTTTCAGGTCAGAGATCAGGCAATTTGTAGCTGAGAAGGGGGTTAGTGTTAGCATTAAAAAAAACCAAGGAGAAAAAAACAGAACATAATTTTTCCCTACCTGACTCATCTGACTCACAGTATGTGGCTGATTTTACATACAATAATGTTGAATGGAGTTGAATGGAGGTCATTAGTACAGTATGTTCCAACAGAGAAAATTGGACATTAGAGAGTTCCTAAGTCCTGATTTATTCATAATGACACACATTAGCATGTAAACTAAAGTTTTTTCTGTTCTCAATTTATTTTTCCGCTTTTTTGCAGAATGCGTCCAGTTCTAAAATATTCAGGTCAGCACATCTGACCATATGATCTGATCATATGTTTGGCATCTGTGTGCAGATCCTTAATCTTTCTATTCTCAAAGTGGTTCAAGGTTTTCTGTTTTGTCATTGTTTTGTTTTAATTTCCAGCCTCTTTTCGTCTTCAGTTATTTAACTGACTTTAGTTATTTATCAGATTTTGCTGATACTCAGTGGATTCCTGTCTTTCCTCTATCCCCACACTATTGTATGTACCACTGGCTGTCACACAACACCAAAGCATACTAGATCCACAAATAAGCATGAGTTTAGTTTTTATTTCGTCTGTCCACAGCACTTGTTTCTAAAATGCCAGTACTTTGTCAGAACGTTGTGCTGCACGCTTTAGGCACTGACTCTTGTGATAAGATCACAGTTGAGGTTAATTGCCCTTCTTTGTAGATGTCGTTTTTCCATCATCACTGTCCCTGTGCCAAGCATTTCACTTGTGGATCCCTGGCAGTGATGTGGGGGTTTTGCTTTGCAATCCTGACCAGTTTAGGTCTTTGTCAAAGGTTTTCCTTGATTTTCCTTGATTTTAAGTCCTTACTAATTTACATTTCTTAAAGACTTTTTAGACAGCCGAAATAACATATTTAAAGTGTTTTTCATATTGTTGTTTGTCCTGATTCGCTTGTCTTTTTTCCAGTACTGTGGAAAAACTGGTGGTGTTTATTTAGAGGTTTTTTAATGCCTAATGCTCTGCCGGTTGCAAGTGTTATGAAATGCTTGTTTTAAAGAAAACACAATGGGTGCTTTTCCACCATATGGTTTGGCTTATGGTACTTTGTTTTCCACTGCAGGATATGGTAGCGCCTCAATGTAGCTGTCATCATAGCGACGCTGCATAAACTGGCGTGACATGAAGGAGACACATTTTGTTCAACATAAGCTGATGGCAGCCAGACAGAAGACAGGAGAGTTCAGGAAACACTACATCGGAGTTCAGATGACCAGGTGATTCTGGTTACTCAAAGGCAATGTGAGTGGGTTCGCTGACCCTAGTGTTAGCAAGCATTAGCAAATGTGCTTAGGGTACTAGTGACAATTCTTTGATACCAAAAATAGCATTAGATACCAAGTTTGGAAAACCAAAATAGCAGAGCTGGGTCGGGCCGGTACCATGTGGTGGAAATGAGGCTCAAGTTATTGTGCTCACTAACTGTCATAGTTAGGAAAGTTTGATCTGGGCTTTATCAGACAAATAGGTTTTCATTTAATGTTTATCATTATGACAAGAGCTGCAAAGTAGCCTCAATGTTTTTCCTCTCTGTCTGTTCCTCTCACACACTTGTTATTCCATCCCTCGTTCTCCCTTTCCTTCATCTGTCTTTTTCTAAATATTTGTGATCTCACTGCATCCTCTCCATCTACAGTTAGCAAATGTGCATGTTTTCTAGAGCAAAAAATGATTGTTTGGAAGAGACAAAATCAATGAAAGAGGAAAAAAAGTGTGAGTGTGAGGCGAAGATGAGTGTTTGAGGCAAAGTGGCTAGTAAATCACACACACACACACTCTAAAGCAGTCTTTTGATGGCAGTGAGGCAGCAGACCATGAGGAGCATTCTTAGTGTGCATCTCATGCGAAAGCAGGGAGAAAGGGAGAAACAAGAGAAACATTGAGGAGATAGAGAGATACAAAGTAAAAAGGGAGCTGGGGAAAACAAGACGAGTTAGAAGCAAAATGATCAAATGATAGTAGACAGAAAGAGAGAAAGAATAGAGAGAGATTCATAGAAAGAATGAAGAGAAAGGGCCTAGTGAAAAGGAAAGAGTGGAAAAGAAAGTGAATGTGTGATGGAGTGGAAGAACAGAGAAATAGATAAAATAGGGAGTGAAAAGAAGAAAAAACAAGACAAATGACAGGAGAACAATAGAGAGCAGAATGAAAAAGGAGGAAAAAAGCACAAAACCAGAAAAAACAAGAAGAAAAAAGAGAAAGAGAGAAAGATTGTCAAGAGGGAAACAGAGGTAGGGAGAGAGAGATAAAGCAGAAAAGAGAGAGAATAGAAAAAAGAAGGGAGACAGAGAGAAGAGAGACAAAGAAAGAGTGAGGAGGTAGAGAGAGAGGGGGCTGAGGGGAAAGTCGACAGTGTTTGCAGACACAGAGAAGAGCAGGAGGACGAGTGCACAGGATGTAGTGACCTGTGGAGAGGAGAACAGGAGAGTGAAAGGTGGGGGGAGAGAGAGAGAGAGAGCGCAAGCACAGTGTGTCAGTATCAGAGGAGCAGTGAGCTTGTGCCACCCGCGCTCCGCTTCGGATGGTGAAGAACGATCACGGGGCCACACACAATCTCGGAGGACGAAAGGAAGAGGAGGAGAGAGAGAAAGAGGGAGAGGAGGAGCGGAAGGCAGAGAGAGGGACGTATGTGATTGACAGGATGAGGAGGCGGGGCTTAGAGGCAAGTTGATGAATCTTGGTGCTCCGGTGGCTGATATTTATCAGAGGGAGAAGTGGAAGACCACGAGCAACGGCTGGAGAATGCTACTGAAACGTGGGAAATAAAAGAGAGGAAAAGAGAGGGAGAGAGAGAGACGCTGAAATCAGAGCGTGTCAGAACAGATTTCGCATCAGCGGCGGTCCGCTCTCCTGCAGGCAAGAGCTGTGTCTGTGTCTGTGTGTGTGTGTGTGTGTGTGTGTGTGTGTGCATGAGCTAGCGTGAAGTGTAGCCTTCACACCAGGCAGCTGCTCTTACTCACCCACAGAGAGAGACAGAGGGCAGCCGAGGAGAGAGAGATAAAGAAAGGAGGGAAAGAAAGAGCGCGAGAGATAAAGAAGAGAGAGCAAGAGAGAGAAAGAGCATTGAAGTTGGAGAGAAAGAGAGAGTGGAGGGAGAGAAGAAAGACAAGGAAGAGAGAGGAATAGAAAGCGCATTGAGGTATGAGAAAGAGACTGAAAAAGGAAGAGTGTTAGAGTATTAGGAAGCACAGTCAACGGACAGACTGAGAAGGAGCATTGAGGGAGAGAGAGAGTGACACAGAAAGGAACGGGAAGGAGAGTGTTGATGGAGACTGATGGAGAGAGAGGCAGACAAATGGCCAGCCTGGAAGTGAAGGAGCGATCGCACACGCGTCGTGAGAAAGCCTGAGAGACTCTGAATGAAGAGTACACATCCACTGCCAGGGAAGCAGCCGGAGCAGGATTTGGCCAGCGAGTCGCGGTGAAGCTACTGGAGCAGGAACTTCACGGACGAGCCGCACAGAGAGAGAGAGGGGGAGAATGATGCGGATCAGCTGATCGTCTCCGCACACAAGCTGGATGGACATAGTCAGCTGGCACTGAGCCAGTCTGCACTTGTCCTCGCCGTCCCTCTCTGTTTCACCTCTCTGTTTATCTGCGTCCCTGTTTCACCTGTTCCTTTCTGCTGCTGCTTCTTGAAACCTTCCCTTCTCCCTCTCCAAAGCGCTCTTTGCTCTTTAACATCTCTCGTCAGTCTCTTCGTTTCTTTGTACTGCTGTTTGTTCGTGGTAGTGATCGTTGAGGCAGAAGCTGAAGGTTTGATCAGAAAGAGCCTGCGAGCGTCCTTTTTCTGTTCCGAGCCCGGTTTACTCAGGGCATGCTGACCAGATGGAGTGGAAAAGATAGAGAGATGTAGCTTAGAGGTCTTGCCAGGGTGTTTATGAACTGTAGCCAGTGGGCATGAACTGACCCTCTACATGAGCTGAATGTTCTGTGCTTGAGGATGCGTTTTACTTTTCAGTCTGTGTGGATCTGAACCCCTGCTGAATGGGAAATGTGTTGTTCTCAACGGTCATGGATATTAGTTGCCCTTGTAAAGGATTAACGTTGTGCCCAATTGATGTGAGCATGAATAGCTTATCGGCTGTAGTTTAATTACTGGCAGGTTCAGCGCAGCTCTGGGATCAGAGTTTCAGTGAAGGGTACATACACAACCAACAACAAATGCCTGACACAGAAGTAATATTTAGGGAAGGACAATGCTAAATAAGGCAGAAGGTGTATGTTATAATGAGTTTCAATTAATGACCTATTAACAGAAAGAAGTTGTAGCTAGCCCTGGTGCTTGGGCTCCCCGTACGTAGTGTGTAAATATGTTAATAAATGAAGGCGAAGTAGAATTACCTGCATGAGTTCCCAAGAAGAAGGCTAGTCAAAAAGGTAGACACCGAAAAAGGTAGTGCTTTTACTCGTGCCAGGGGCCTGTTGTCCCACTACCATTTCTGTTGCCTCTGTGCTTGGCCCCCTGCGCATTGTCCTGCTGGAGCCCCATGAGTGCCCCGGCCGCGGAGGCCTGGCTGGGAGATGAAGCCGTTGTGCCCTCTGCTGCTCTAGCGGCGCTGTGGGCCCTCATGGCTCAGGAAGGCCCCTGCCCCTCCGGCCCCGGCCCTGCCCCTGTCCGCTCTACCTCCTCTTCCCCACCCCCTCTGGCGTCCCGCCGCCGTCGCCAGGCCCGTCCCGGGACACCACGGGCTCCTGCGGCCCTGTCCCACCGGCTACCGCCATTAGCCCACTTGGCTCGGACTCGTTTGCATGGCCTGCGTCAGGCCTGTGCCCCGGCTAGTTCTGTAGGCCGACGGGCTTTCTGGACGCTGGCCCTCTGTACATCGGTGGGCCTGCTGCTGTCTTGGTCATCCAATCGGCTGCTGCATTGGCTGTCCTTCCCCACACATACGCGAGTACATTCGGAATGGGCGCGAGAACTGGCCTTCCCCACCGTCACCATCTGCAACAACAACCCGGTGCGCCTCTACCACCTCACCAAAAGCGACCTCTACTTTGCCGGCCACTGGCTGGGCCTTCTCCTGGCCAACCGCACGGCCCGGCCACTGGTGCTGGACCTACTGCATGAGGAGAGAAGAGCTTGGTTCAGTAAACTCTCTGACTTTCGCCTCTTCCTGCCACCGAGGCGCTTTGAAGGAACCAGCCTGGAGTTCATGGACCGACTGGGACACCAATTGGAGGACATGCTACTGGGCTGCAAGTACAGAGGAGAACCATGCGGCGCTCACAACTTCTCCACCGTGAGTGTGTCTCTATCGCTTTTTCTTGTTCCTCTCTCTACACATCTCTCTTTCTCTTCTCCTAGGTTTTAGGAGGTAATTGTTTGGTCACCAGCAGAGAGTAACACAGGGTTGTATGCTTTGCTGTTCTCTGTGCTGTACATGTATTTTCCTTAGGAATTGTTTGGCTTATACAACTTTCTCCTTACCCCAAATGTGTCACATGTTTGCATTGTTAGTTTTGCACTGGAGCTAGGAGGCAAGTGTAGCTAACGAGTAATAGTGCACATCAATAGTACCTCACCAATTAGGATCGTCGAGCAACCTAAATCATCATGTACAAGTTGTTAAGTAATCTCAAATAGATTCATTATGCTCAGTGTACGGTAAGTAGTGTGTTGGTGTACAGTAACTCAGTAAATGTAATGCGTTAGTGCACTGTAAGTAGTGTGTTGGTGTACAGTGACTCAGTGAGTGTAATGCGTTAGTGTCCTGTAAGTGGTGTGTTGGTGTACAGTAACTCAGTAAGTGTAATGTGTTAGTGTACTGTAAGTGGTGTGTTGGTGTACCGTAACTCAGTAAGTGTAATGTGTTAGTGTACTGTAAGTGGTGTGTTTGTGTTTCTGTTCTTCCTTTTGGCTCATGTGGGCATAAAAACATAACATGTCCAAACGAAAGAAGACGCGAGCCCACCCAATCAGGGAACAGCAGTCACTTTGTTTTGAGGTTGTTTTGACCTGTTGGGCAGAGCTTGGTTCTAGATAATGGAACCTGTTTTCCTTCAGTGTTCTGTGCTTATGATTATTTGAATAGACATCAGTGTCAGACTAATTAATGACCCTCTATTAAAGACTGGTGGACTGAGGGACACTAGCGTCTCTACACCTACAGTGAGTTGATTAAGAGTCTTGTTCCAGAAATGATCATTTACTCCATACTTAAGTATTTTTGAAGGTAAATACTTTAGTATGTTTACTGAAGTGGAGGTCTAAAGGGAGGAACTACTTTTACTGGAGGAATAGTTTACATTGGGGATCTCTACTTTATATCAAGTACATGATTTATATATAATATAAATATATTATATTTGTTCACTACTGCAAGCAAGTCTTTTGACATTACAAAACAATTTAGCACAGTTTTAGGCAAGTGTTAAATTATTTCAGTATACAGTTGTCATGATGCTGATTGGTGGGGTTTAAGCTTTTATTATTTGTTAGTTTCCATGTAAAACTAATGAAGCAGACTTCAGATGCCAGATATGGCTTGGCTGCCTGAGTGAATTTGGGTTAAATGGAGAAAACCGTGAATTTGATGTCAATTATTTATTTATTTTGCCAAAGTTTCACTTTAAGGCTTTTCTCTTTAACTCTCTCCTGAGAGCTCACTGCCACTGTGAGTTCAGTCTTTCTGTGAAGTCTTTCTACCCCCCACCCCCCCAGATGTTGTAATTGTGGTATTTTCTCTACTGGGACGTCTTCATTATGGCTAAAACTCATCTTTTTTTTTTTTCTTCAAGTTTTTTGTCATTGTCAGGGGTTGTTTGGCCTCATGAGTGGGGGACGAAGACTATTCTTTAGAGTAACATGTCCAGTGTACTTTGAAGCAAATATATGCACATAAATGGTTCAACGTTAGTATGACTGCAAGTCTAAGTTATGGCCATGTGAACAACATTGTTCATTGTCATGACTTTGCTTAGCCTCATTAAAACGTGTCTTTTTTCAGTAGACCTGGACACGAATACGCAAAATGATTGCAAAGTGATTGCAGCTTTATAACATCAGCACAGAAGATGAGTGATTAAAAGAAGAAAGGCCCACATTTTCAGGGGATAGAAATCATGAGATATTTAAGTGGAAGTAAATAAATAATTGAGGATGCATTTCACATTGGAAAGTCAGACCATACCGGCATCCATGTAGCCCAGACTAGAAGGATTTTTTTTTCAAGAACTAACCCAAATGGGAACTAATAGAAACACTTGACTCTTCCAACTTCTATAATAGCCATAATTAACAATTTAATTGTGTTTTTGATCATTTTATAGTGTAATGGATCATTTCATGTGTGATGGCTGCTTTGGTACCTTTCAGTTGGTGTTAACAGTTATTGGCTGATATGAAACCATATAATAATCTGTTTTATCCTGACAGTTGCACAGAATCATATGCAGAATCAGGCTTATTTTTCTCTGTCAGGTGTGAAAATATGAACAAAAACACTTTTTCTGTGAAGACCAGCATAATGCTATTAGTGTTAGCTTCCTGTCTAACTTATGGCAGCTTTAGTGAACTCTTTACAAAGTAGTAGCTCTAAAAATAGCAACATCACGAGGTGTTGTATTTTATATTATGCTGCACTTACTGGTGATGTACACCTACACTGTAATAAATGTTTACATATTAAAGTAAGTATTTGTCCTGCAGTTTGTTGAATCGAACTTCTCATAGTATGTTAACTAAACAAAAAGACTTTTTAAGTTAAGACACAGGCTAATTAGACATAGGTTAATCTTTAATGCCGTGGAAGAGAAAAGAATTTACAACACTGACAGTGACTTCAGGTTAAAGTGGTACTGATGAAGGAGAACATCCTCAAACACCATTAGGTCCTGTTTGACCAGGTACAAAAAAAATTATAAAACCAGAACCTATGGTACAGCACAGCTGTAGTGTTCTGATGTCAAAGTTTCTGGTACACCCGAAATGGACTTGAACAACTTTTTTTTTGTGTTGTATTCAGTATCATTTCCTAGGGTGCTTTCACATCTACCTCGTTTGGTGTGGACCTGTCAGACCTTTTCCTTAGTTTGGTCCCTTTTTTACTGGTGTGAACGCCCATGACTAAAGAACTGAACCATGGTCTGTCAAAGGTTGTGGGTCTCAGTAAGTGGTCCCTGGTTCAGTTTACTGCCTGACATCTATCATTCCTGCAGTATAAGCTTCTGCTACTAAACTGTTTTGAATTTGTGTAGTATATTTGTAAATGTTGTTCTCATATGCCTTTTCTCTTCTGTGGTCTCTCCCTCTCTCAGTTGCGTCCATTCTTTTGGAGTAGCTCTGGAGTTTGAGGAAAACTCAGAATGCAATAATGAGTTGTGATCACACTATAGAAGGAGAGAAAGAAGTGTTGGGTTGGTGGCAAGATTTTATCTTTCTTGCAAAGCTCACCAAACTGTAAGTTGGTGAAAAGTATTCCTGAAAGTAGAAGCGTTAGCAAGCGTAGGATGCTTTTGAGGAGAGGGATGTGGTCATGAGTGCCATGTATTTCTTAAAACAATACTGTTAGTGTGTTATGGGTATGGAATACCAGTTTATCCCAGCAAAGCCATCATGTCTTTAGTAAAAAAAAACAAGCACTGTAAAACTGTATCTGCGATAATCCATTTTTGTTAGTGCTTCAAAACTGAAGTTCGCTTCAGTTTCAAATCTTTCGTTCCACCTTAAATATCACTGGCATAATAAATCTGCTGTACCATTTAAGGCGGAACAGAAACGTTGAGTAAGACACCAAAGCGAACTTCAGCCTCTTGTGGGTTCGGGTCTGAAATTTGGCACTACTGTTCAGGCTTTAAGCTTACCGTTACAGGTCAGTTTCGGGCCTCGATTTCATGCCTGTGCAGACCTCTAGAAGATGTTGCCTTCTTTCTGCTGTCTCTTTGGCGATCGATCATGCTTAAGGGTATGAGTAGAATTTAGGGTATAAGATAAATGACAGATCTGCAGTGGAAAGGAAAACAAGATTAGAGATTTTTGATTAGGCGGCTGATCTTCAGATCATGTAATGAAAGTGTAAATGAACAGAAAACAATTCTGCGAAGGAAACGGGGAGAGATATTGAAACCTGGATTTAGTAAATGGGATAGGGATTAAGTGAGGCCCTGAAATGCGCTATGACGCTGTGCTTTTTTCTGTGACTCAGAAATGGTAATTTGCTATGATATGATAAGTCTCGGGGTGGGGAAAGAGAGCTTTATAAGGGGATTTAGAGATTTGCATATGTTTGGTTAAGTTGGCATATGGCATCAGGCATATGCTACAGATAGCAGCAGTAATGCTGACAGGTGCTGGAGCTTGAATTGGCTTGTTTTATAATCTGCTACACGTGCCAGAATTGTGCCCTTGGAGCAGGTATTTGGAATAAAGAGACTCACCCTGAAGAATGCAGTGAGATTTGAAAAAAGTTTCAGCTTGTCCCCCCCCCAGCCATTGTCTCTCTATGTCTCTTTCTCTCTCTCTCTCTCTCTCTCTCTCTCTCTCTCTCTCTCTCTCTCTCTCTCACTCTCTCTACCCTGTGATTTCTCATGTGCTGTGATGTGAGAAGAGGAACAGAGGCAGATGTTCTCTCTGAGGCTATGCAGCCGTGAAGTCGCTCTGTGGGGAGACTCCCCTGCAAGTGTGTGTCTACTCCACCACACGCCCTCACACTCAGTCTTAATTAGGCCTTGATGTCACAGTGGCATTTTCTCTTTGGTTTTAGTTGATGGCTCTGCAGTCTGTTGATACTCCATCACCACAGGTGTTACCTCCATAATAACTCCTGCTGAGTGTGCTTTGAGTTGTTGATGTAGGCAAGTAGAAAGAAGGGTGTTTGTTTGTTTGTCTGTTTTGAGAGAGACATACAAAAACTTACAAAACTTCATGTTTTAACTTAAAGAGCAAAACTTTCTTTTTGGATACTGAGGTTCAAGTTGGGGACGTGTTTTATGGTTTGGTTTGGAAAAGTCTGATTACGTATAGTCAATGGAATATGAAAATATTCCATTAGCCCATGATACTTTCTGGTTTTTACATCATTAAAAAAACACCAGCTGCCTTATATGTGTGTGGACATAAAAATGGTCTCAAATTGTATTAACATGCTAGTTAAAATCATAAAAACAGTGATTATAAATCTTCTTTCTCCTGTATTTGAGCAAAACCAGTAGAAAGACAAGTATCTTATCGCCGACTTAGCGGAGAGGCAATTTAAGACTAAAGATGATGTGAAATGTTCAAGAACATCTTAAACAGATTTTGCACTCACTCTTGAGTACACAAGGAGCATTTAGCAAAGGCGTGCTCTTTGGTCAACAGCATCCAGAAAAGTTGTACACCTCTCTGGACTGTAGCTCACCTGCAGTACACCTTGGAAATGTGTGTTGTGCTCTGATAAGTCAGATGTTTAGATTGTTTGTAGAAATACTGAGCATTGTGTTCTCTGGGCCAAAGAAGAAAAAGATTTCTCTGAGAAACTTACGGTGGCCAAGAAGTGCAAAACACATGAACATTTCAGAAAACAAAATTACAAATATAAAAACAAATTTACAAACGAAAAAAATTACATTTAAGAAAACAAAATTGCAAAAGCAAAAACAAATTTACAAGACGTGAAACACTTTTACCAGTACCGAAACACTTTTACGAACTCTGAATTCTGACGGAAAGGGTAGATCTAACACAGAGGAAGTGCTTGTTGCAGACCCCTGTCAATCAAACTGTTTGCGGTGGTAGAGTGAGTTTGGGATGGACACAACGCTGTTTTGTCAATTTGTGGCATGCATTTTAGCCAGCTGGTACGCTTTTGTTTTTCCTGTGGAAGGTCTTTAGAGTCTTTAGAAGAGCAGACGGAAGAAAGAGGTGAACAGGCGATGTCTAAACCATGTGGGCTGTAAAAAGTGGGCTGCTTTGCAAAAGCTCTCAGCCGTTTTAAGCAGCTAGCTGGTTAGTCACTATAGCTAGCCTTACAGCCCACTTAGTTTCGTTAACATTTCCAACTCCAAGTGGTTTAGACGTCACCTGTTTGTCTCTTACTTCCACTCATTCTACCACCGCAAAACAGTTTGATTGACAAGGGTCCGCAACAAGCACTTCCTGTGTGTGACCTACCCTTTCCGTCGGTACTGGTAAAAGTGTTTCACGTCTTGTAAATTTGTTTTTGCTTTTGTAATTTTGTTTTCTTGAATGTATTAATTTTTTTTGTTTGTAAATTTGTTTTTATTTTAGTAATTTTGTTTTCTGAAATGTTAATTTGTTTTGCACTTCTCGGCCTCCGTAGAAACTGGATGAAAGCAACCTGAAAAGAATGAAAGCTGCAAAGAGTTTATGAAATACTGATGAAATTTAACATTAGAGGATTCTATATGATGTTCTGTTCAATTTAATTTCTCCCTTTTAATGATTTTGTTCCTCTTTAATGCTGATAATAACGTGTAATTATTAACTGAAAACAAATATATTGGGTGTGTGCTTGTGGTAGGTGAGTGTGCATGCGCAGGCGCGTGTTTGTGTATTTATGTTTGTTTGTATGCGTACCAGCCCTCCCTGTCCCCTGTTTATTAAAGGTAAATCCAGCCTGGCTTAGCCCAGGCGCCTCTCATAAGAAGGTAAACACACGGTCAGCACAGCAGATGCCACTCTTCTTCACCTTCCTGCCTCTTTTGAACGTCCTCCTCTTCATCGGCTTAGCTTTGTTCGCCCCCACATAGTCATTAACTCGCTTTCCCTGGTTGGAGAGGAAAAGCCCACTGGAGGAACGATCATACTTGCTGGTGATAATTGCTGATCGTTTCTGCAGATAACGGAGGATAATTACTGCTGGTAACTGATGATAGTCAGCCGGTTCTTGAATGTGACTTAAACTGATTTTTAGTAACTGCTTTGAGGCCATGCTATAGTCAATTATCAGCAGTGAACCCAATAAGTATATTACTTATTTCTCGTATGTAGCTCATTGAAACAAGGTAAGAAATTCTGAATGTTCAAGGCTTATTGCTATGTGTGCATATTTGCTTTATGCAAAAAAGCATACTTTATATTTCTGCCATATTTTGTCATTGTTTGACAAACACACAAACAAAAAACAGCTAAAGGGTGCGGATTAAAACCTGACAATATAGAATGCATGTTGAATATTAATGTCATTTAGTTTGAGAGTAATGTAACTGATTAGGTAACTACTTTAGTAATGACAGCATAATGAAGTAATTAGTGTTCATATACATTGCCACACATAATCATAACCATACATGCACGTGAATACAGCAGAGCATATGTCCTATGTATAAAGGCCCTCCTTTGAGTTTCCTTTGGGGAGTGACTCTTAAAGTGCTATAAGGTAACATTAACAGGGTAGTTATGTCAGTGTGAAAGGAATCTGATTATCTGAGCCACATTTAAAGTTATAAAATGCCCTCGTACTCCGAGGCTAAAGGCTAAATTACCACCTGAGGAGAAAAACACTGATACAACTGATAAACCTTTGCATGTACTCCGTGTATACATGTACATTTCAGCAGTGCTTTTTTGGCTTTAACTAGTTTTAAAGGAATCTGATCTCTAATTTACTAAAACTTCAGCTGAATTTGCTTTTTACTTGCTATCCAGACGACATGCTAGCCAGCTGCTTCAACTTGTTTTGGCTCATTTCTTAAAGAATTAAAGAAAATCACTTTAATTCCAGTTGAAGATGTAATTGATGCTTTTTATGATGGCTTAACTGGGCAGATCTCTGAATCTTTTCATTCCATAATAAAATGAATGTGTGTTGTTTGGTTTCTGTTCAGTCAGTTTTAGGTGCGGATTCTCACCATCTCACCATCATTTGCTTCCAAAGGTTCCAGTGCAAAGTAAAATATGATAAACACTCTGAATATATATATATATATATCAACTTATTAAATTAGGGCTGTTTCCTGCCTTGTGCCCGATGAGCGCTGGGATAGGCTCCAGCACCCCCTGTGATAGGTTTTGGTCTCAACTTGGGCTCACTCTGGTTTCAACTCGAAGCTGTTGGTTAGCATGTAGTTTGGATAGCTAACTAGAGCAAAAGCGAGTTTTGCTTAAGTTTTAATAAGTTAGAGATCAAATTCCTTTAAAACTAGTAAAAGAAAAAAAATATTGCTGCTATGTACACATATACCTAGAATCACTGTGCTGTTCATGGAATAGCTTTCCTTCATGTTGATTGGCAGCCATTTACCATGAATTAACTAATCATTTATTATGGGTATTAATGGGTGTATTTTATCGTAAAGTGTATTCTTGATGTTTTTTTTAATATGTCCAGGTGTAGGTCTTGGTCTCGACTCAGGCTCACCTCTGATCGTTTTGACTCTGACACTACTGTGTTTAAAGAAACGAGCCAAAACAGGTTGAAGCAGTTGGCTAGCATGTTGTTTGGATAGTAAGTAAAAAGCAAATTCAGCTGAAGTTTTAGTAAATTAGAGATCAGATTCCTTTAAAACTAGTTAAAGCCAAAGAAGCACTGCTGCTATGTACACCTATACCTGGAGTCCCTGTGCTCTTCAGGCAATAGCTTTCCTTCACGTTGGTTGGCAGCCGTTTACTTTGAATTAACTAATCATTTATTATGGATGTTAATAACAATACATTCCATTATTTGTTAAACGTTGGGGTATTCTGGCCATTTTATAAATGCAGTGAGCCACTGGTGGTCATGTGTCATGGTGATTTTATCATGGATAACAGGGCTTTGGACTCTCCTGTAGCTAAATCCTTGAATACAAAAGATGATTGTGAAAGTCACACAGTGAAAGCCATGCCAAATGAAAGAAGAAACCCTTTCCAAAGGTTCTCTGAAGTCTTTTCTGTGATGTAATAGAGGTCGTCACTGAACTTTTGAGGCGACTGAGGTGTTCACGCGTATATTTTCATCTCCATGGTGACAGAGTTTGCCTGCCCTGTGTATCAGTGGATGGGAATGGATTGGTTTCATTTGCTTTAACGCAGCGCTTGATTAGTTTGGCCTGGCACTGTAATGATCCTGGAGCTGGGAGCTTTCCATCAGGAGGTTTCGGGAGGGGAACGAAATAGGGTGCACTTCTTTCCTCAGAGTCAGGTGTTGGAACTGTGATGGATTTGTCAGTGTTCTCTTTAGCAATGGCAGTGAACATATAGGATAAGACTGTTAGGGACAGCAGTCTAATTCACTTCAGAACTTCATATATCCTGATAGTGTGACTGTAATATCCCACATTAATGGATCTGGCAGTTAGATATCATGCCGGTACAACAAGCAGCTTACCATGGTCTAGATTTTAGCACAGCCTCCAGAATGTCACATTTCTGACATCGTAAATTTTGCATTTTGGGAAAAATGCTGTCGTGTCTCTCATGCAATTTGACATAAGATGTGATGGCCTCAAGCAAAATAGCCTTGAACAAAAGGACATCAGACTAAGTGACCACAGAAACAAAACAGCCTTGGATGGTAAAGTTTTCAGCCTTTCTGTTCTTGCAGTTTTGTGACCAAATTTGAAGATGATCTTACACTACAAGCCAGAGGTTGTGCAGACTATCGACTTGTTGACTTATCTTGTGCTGCTGGTCAATCATGCCTTAAAGTTGTGGTTGACTAGTTACTGGTCATATGAAGGTGAACAGGTGAATCTGCATTGCTTCAAAGATCAGACACTGAACATTTTTATCTCCAGTTTCCCAAAAACTTCAATAAAATGCTGCAGTCATAGTAAAGTTGGAAAGGTAGAATAATGCCCTGTAATCCTATGAAGTCTGAAGTTGGTTAATCTTGTTTTCACCAAGTTACAGCACTTTAATTTTCTCTGGCTCTCCAGGCCTCTCCCTACGATGAGCCTTTGTATCGTTAGTTACATGAGGGCTAGCAATGGGAATCAGGGTTCATTGGTAATGGCACATCACTTGTTGCACCTGTGGAGTTTAACTTAATCACAGGGTTTTAAAGTTGGATTTTTAAAGTCGCTTGTTGCAAAGCATTCTTTTCTCCTATGGTTTTATTTGTGACTTCCTCAGTGATTAGGCATTGCCAACTCAATTTTTATGACATAATTACAGTTTATGCTATTATTATTTGATTTGATTTAATTAAACTCTTCAGATGTCTGGTTCCTATTACCATCACTGTGAACAATTCTGACTCAACACATTTCTAGAAGCGGGGGTGGGGGACTGAATGGTGGTGCTTATATCTTCAAAACGCAGAAAATTTGACAAATCTGTGAAATTCTTCTGAAAAATGCTTTGGTAGCAAGCCTGGCTTCCTAGCATGTAGTAGTGTAGTCTTATCTCCCCAACGTGTTGTACTGTCAAGACATTTGATTGACTAGATTTAATCTAACCAGCTTCCTCTAATTATCTATATTACAGAGAGTTAATCTGACTGAGGATTACTGGTGCATGTAATATCGCATGTGCTGTGCAGTGTTCCACAAATGAAATTCATTACAGATTACTGGACAGGCCAACAGTTTTGAGCAGTATGTTCTGTGCAGTCGTTTGGTCAGATGTGGTTGTAGTAGCCTGTGACTGGACATTTCTCTGAGAAGAAACTTAAATTCATTTCAAAGCCAAGCTTCTGAACGCAGTTTTCTCTGAGGCTGTATAGAGTTTCATGCAGTGTGTACAGAAAGTAAACTCTCAGATGTTAGCCAGCAGTCTTAGCTGCGATATCCTTCAGCTTTACCGGACTGTGGGAGAGTCTGGGGTGTTAGGTCACCAGCAGGTAAAGTGTGATGTTAAAGTGATATGAGCTAAAAAACCTGCAGTTTGATAAACCTTCACAGCCGCTGCATTTCTCCTGCTGATGACTCTCTGCCTTTGAGAAGCAGTCAGCACTGTTTTGAGTGAAGTGTTCATGTGAGTTCACAGTCTGCTTCACTTTAATCCACCACTTATTCTCTTGCACAGTTGTTTTGTTGTTCAAGCAGTGCATGTGTATTAAGCTCTTTGTAGGGACCATATGTAGCCATGGTGGCGGAAAACCTGAAGATTTCGATAGGGACATGGTTTGCTTGTATTTGGAGTGCTTTTAAGACCAAGTTAAAATGTAGCCTTTATTTGAAAACAGACCTAAGATTAGCTTTGAGCTCCTAAGATCATATAGATAATTTGTCCAAAAATCAAAAGTACAAAATATACTAATATACCTCTCTGGAAGATGAAAGCTACTGGTTATCTGTTGGGGACCACATTGGTGGTACCACAGTTGGTCTTTTCATCATCATAATCTTTTCATCATATTTTTTTTTTGTACTCCAGTTTTAGAAAATTTAATTTTCCTTTGAAAGTGGTTATTTTATATCCAATCTCCTTAATATAAAATATCACTTGGAAATGAATAACTGGTCCTTAATGAACAACATGTTTTTACTGATACTTAATAAATAAAGGGAGGTGCCGCACATGTGCTGTACTGTATATGCCTGTGATTCTAAATTCTATGGCAAACAGTTTTGCTGTAAAGCTAAGCTCTAATCATGAAGCCTGAGGCTGCAATCATTAGCTTAGAGACTGGCATGACAACCATAGCTTCAAAACAGCTCAGCAGCTGGACCCATTTTTAAAATGAGTGCCAGATTTATATGCATTTATGCATTTGTCTTTTGGATGTCTGCCCACATACAGTATATATGGTGTATATAATATATGATCACATCTGTGTATGTATTGTATCTCCAATCCCCCCTCGTGCGGTACAGCTGCCTTGGGCCTGACAGCCTATCAGCTCCCATTAGAAGCGCGGGGGCTGGATTCGTCTATCTGGGTCCTGAACGTCGCAGCTAATTTCATTAACGCACTGGCACATCACAGTGCATCTCTCCAGGCGCACACACGCTCACACACTCACACGCCCAGGGAGGCCAAATTTACACACGATACCACAATACAGTCACAAACAAAAGGTACATTAGCAGTTAATATATGCTGTTTGCCATCTGGAAAATGTATACCAGGGTAAACACAACAGTGCAGAGAGAGACAGAACACGCCCACTAAGGGAATTTGCCCAAATAAGAGACCCAAACAAGAAAACAAAGGAAATAAAAACATGGCTTAACATCCAATTCTGAAAGTCCTACAGGAGAGGCCCCAAATCTACTTCCTTTCTTTTCTTGTTTGGCTCTTCTGTTTTAAGAAATTCCCTTTACTGTCAATCAGCTCTCTAGGCAGTTTTAGTGATAGTCACCTGTTGGTCAAAAAAGCTGAAAAACACCATTGTTTGTTTGATAGATTGAACCCTGATGAAAACAGTGGCCTTGAAGCATGGGTGGCTTTTGCTTTGCTGCCTTAGCCTTTTTGGCATTTTCCTTTACATGGATTTGCCCTGAAAATAAAGGCAATTATTATCTCCAATCATTAAATGTCAGAGTGCACCATTGTGAAGTGGACCTTGAATATTGGTTTAACCCAACTTGTTACCAAAGAGCACTTTACTGACTCCATGATGCACCTGGGATAAGTAAGATGAACAAGCCTCTATTATATAGTGTTATTTTTTTCTCCCTAATTTAGACATCACCAAATCTGTCTTCTAGCCAAGTCTCCCCATCACGCAATGTTATTAAACTGGGAGGCAGAAGGCTAGCACGCTCAGTTGACATCTCAACACGCTGGGGAAGAGTGCTAACAGACAGCCATGTTGGCTCACATCATGCTCTCTCAACCCAGACAGTGAGTGCAAGGACAGTTATGCTCTCTTGGACTTCCAGTCACATATGGCTGTGGAGTCACTGGAGAGTGAGCTCGTGATGAGGGCTGAACTATCCATCTTCATTTTTACATCAAAATTGCAGTTTGAAAGCATGAAAGAGCTGTGATGTGAAAGAACTGTCATTTTAAATATCACTCCTTTAAAATAAATGAATGTCATTTATTAACTTATTTCAAAATGTAGTACATTTACGTTTATGGAATTCAGCAGACGCTCTTAACCAGAGTGACTTACCACCGTGATTAGTTTTCCATCAGAGAATGTTTCCTAGCTAGTACAAGAAGGTTAGAGTCTAAAACTCCCCTTGAGCTCAGATGCTGCCCAACAAGGGCCAGTGCTAATACCTAGAAACAAGAATACAGAGTTATTTACAGCATATGAGCACTCCCTGGCAACCACAAGCCAGCGGCCATACCTAGATAGCAGAACGGTTATGCTCAGTATATGTGCCAAAACAAAGCATTACAATGCTATATATACTCACCTAAGTGCTTTACAAAGAGATGGGTCTAGTATATGTAGAATTGAAGCTGCAAAACAGCACTTAGAATGAACTGATTTTGTGATGTCACACATTAAATGTAGTGCATCTACCCTTTCGGCCTACAGCAGTTTAGCCCTGCCCATTTATGCTTTAGTTGGAAGGTGTTTCACCATTGACTGTTTTCTGAATGTGGTGTAATACAGTGCACCCAATCAGAAGGAAAAAATAAAAATAAAACAAAAAGAAAATGTAGGATATGGGCCCTTTAATCTAACCGTACGTTATTCAGCGTTGTCTTAACAAATGGAAACGTTTAACCTAAAAATGACCATGTTGTAAACTGGCACATTATATTCAGTCAGAAGTATCAATGCCCTGATACTCTTGGTAGGAGAAAATGGCCGACTGCTTCATTTATAGAAGATAGCTGTATTTAAATCACAAAATTGGTCAGAAAGTCTTTATTCAGATAAATAAATCTTTCAGGCCTACTTGGAAAAGGATGGGGCCAGCATTAGACGGTTTGAATGTGGATGCACATACAGAGCCCTGAAATATGGGACCCCACAGGAACCCACATAAAACGGCATATAATTTACACACTACTTAAACTAACAGACAACAATACAAATGATATAAACAGTCCCCTTGTTGCAGGGTGTGCGCCTACCATGAGCCTTTGCATGTGGCCACACAGAGTCTTTCAAAGCCAGTGCCAGTCTGTAGTGGGTCGCTACAGTAAGATGCAGGAAAAAACAGCATTGTACTTATTTAATGTATAAATTACAAAAATAAACTGTTTTTTCTGGTTCAATCTTTCAAACCATCCATAGATTTTTTCAAACACTGTTAATGCATTTTCCTAGTTTAACCGTCCTAGTTAAATTATCCATAGTTCCTCCCTGAGGCCTAGCTGCGGGTGTGCTGTTCTTTATCTTACTCTACGTTGTTCTATGCTTTTCTAGTGGGTTGGAGTTTTTGAGCCAGAGTCGCAAAACTTAGGAGGATTTAAGTCAATTCAAGTTTATTTATATAGCTGTTTAAGACGGACATGAGCCCCCATGAAAGAGCCACACGTGAGGAAAAGCTCCCTGAGAGCAAGAGGAAGAAACCTTGAGATTAACCAGGACATTTTCCTCATCGGAAAAATGTTGGAAGTTCCTGTTTAACTGGCATGTCACAACAGGCACTTCTCACATTGACCTTTAAGACATTACATACAAGTTCACATGCTTACTAACACACATATACACACATATAGTAGGTGCAGGTGCTTGGGGTACCATTGCAAGAGCCTTAGCACCTCCCTGCGTTAGCAAAGCAATGACTGTAGAACAGCTTTGTCAAGGCAGGTTTGTTCACAGTCCCTTTATTGTCATATCTATTGTTTTTTTGGTGGGGCTGTATAGATATGCAGTGCACCCCCACGACCTTTGCATGGTTTCTGGATGCCCCACTCATGGTTTGGTTCTGGCACTGTGCCTGGCCCAGTGTTTTATGTGCTCTTTAGCTCTGTCTAAGCCCCTTGCTCATCTCTCATGGTGCCGAAGCTATCACGGTCCAAAGACGGCAGCAGCCCCTATTCTTGCAAATCAATAAATCCATTAGAGACCTGCTCTGCTTTATGACGCTCCATTTCTCTCTGTCTGTTCTGAGCGTCTGGGTGGAGTTGTGTGCACACTTGGGTGTTTGAAGCTTTTTGTTTTGTGTGTAGCAGCAAACAAAAGGGCTAATGTGTGCTTGTTTGTGTTTGTTTGTGTGTTTGCCTATTTGGGTATAATTATGCTTTACGAGAGTGACTGAAAGTGAATAGCCATCAATTAGCATACAAATGATACGGTGCTAATTACATGTGCAGACTCCTGTTCATTGCAGGCAGGTTCTTGTCCAGATTTCCCTTTTGAAGAAGCACATTTGTGACATTTCATGGGTCTGAAATAGGAACATGCTTACTGTGTTGAATCTACATTAAAAGAAGCATGCTGCAGGGCAAACAAGTTATGAAAGCAGTTCATACTGGTGAAGCACATCCCAAGGGACAGGGATGCACGAGACCAAAGTTTCATTATGCATGTCAGTCATATGATTAGATCTGTGTACATCTGTGTATATGAATCTGTGTGGGTACCTCTGCAAGCACTGGGTTGTGACTTTTTGAGTTATTTACAGAGAGCAGGTATTGGTTTTTTCCACCCTCATTTTGAGTATCCGATTAAGGATTAGCCTTGATGGTTTTATGGCATTCTTTGATAATTAATTTAAACTAATTTTGGCTTTGAATTGCTACAGCGCTTAAATCTTAAATCCCCTTACAAGGCTGTGTGAAAAATAAATACATGCTTAATGAAAGCACCAGTTTACTAAAGCTGTAAAATCATGCAGCATTGTTCTGCTAAAATAATAGCAGGAAAGTTTATTTATTTATTTATTTATTTATTTATTTATTTATTGCAGCTTCCTGTTGGTAGTGGCAGTGTTTAGAAATAGTCAATCCCTGACCATGTTGCTTCAGCTGCCTCTTCTAAAGGCTTTGAGAATCCTAATACCGGCTCCTTCACCTGGTTTAAATCTTAAATTAATATTGCAGTGTTTTTCAAGTTGATCTCTGTCTGCTATTTAACAATTACTTTGACAATTATAACAATTACTTTGACTTGCTTTTCAGTGCACAGAACATTTGGGCTCGAAACGCAACTGCAGTTCCTGAGTTCATCAACAAACATAATGAATGTTTCAGTCAGAGGCATTTATAAATTAAGATGTATAATTTGTTCTTTCAGAGATGGCACTACTAATTCTTTACTTTCATTATGTGGCATGCCTCATAATAATACCGGTATTATTAGAGCTCAACAGTTAGTTTAAAAATTGTTATATAGTCACATTTCTCTCACATTTATCCATGGAATTTATCCGATAAAGTATAAAGTATAACAGTATATTTTGTTGCATTGACGTTATAATAATAACCAATATCTTAGCTAAAAGTATGTAAACCGTATGAAATCTGCATTAACATTAAAGACGGCACCACATGACCACGAGAGGTTCAAATACGTTTTATTGTGTTTTAATTCTTAATTCAGTACAGATTCAGCTTAATACCTCCGGTTTCCCTCTGATCACTGATTTAGGTCAAACTATCAAACTATCCCAATATTTTTTTTTAATGCTGGTAACCTCAAAGTTCCCGTGAGGACATTTAGACTACCAAACTATCCTATTCTTGTTCCAGTTTTTCCACTCCACCTTAAGTGATGCAATAGTTACATTCTGGCACCCTACCCAGTGTTTTGTGTGTGGAACCTATACATATGTGCTATGGTAGGACATTTTCAACACGGTAGCACAATTCATTGGAGCACAGCAGACAGTGGTGGTCATGAAGATGAATCATAAGATTTAAAGTGTTGCCCCCTTCAGAGCAATTTTCTTTCGTCATGTTCTGCAGACAGGGTGACCTTCTTGAATCAAGTTTCCCTCTGAACTCTTATAATAAACTAAAATATGACCACACTTCAGACTCTCTTAGAAGACGAGAAATCTGAAACAGAGTGCCATCGTGGGCCTCCACCATGTCTCCCCACCATGTCTCCCCGACACACAACTAACCCATAGTGCATGCTGTGTCTGCATAAAATTAAAATTGTTATTCTAACCACCTGGAATGTTACCGTGGTTTACTATGAAACCTGAAACCAGTTTCATAACTATAGCCATGTCAACATGATTTCAGTACTTTCTACGTACAGGCATATTGCACTTTGTGTCTGTAGTGTCTGTGTGTCTGCAGATGCTCCAGCTAAAGATTAGGTTAAGTATTACTTTAGAAGTGCAGAAATCTGCAAGACACTGTTAGAAAAAGGATTTGACACCAGTTTTCCCATGTACTGCCTGGCTAATCTCCTAAGTGTCTGTTAAGTAAGTAAACCGTGTTCATGTGCCTTTTGAGGTAGCCTGCATTGTTTCTCATTTATGGTTCTTTTCATATTTCTTAGTGTTTTTAAATATGTTCAAGTGAAATAAAGGGGCCCCACAGAAACCTCATTCTATCACATTAATTTAGAGTAGCGTTCATAAAGCTACACTGTTGCTAACTTTGCATTTCCATTGTGACTCAGGGAAAGCCCTGTTACATTTGACAACTCTTCATAATTAGTAAATTATCATGGTTATGAAACTACAGGGTAGTAATGAACGTTTAATTATTTAGCAGTTTGTTTTTTGTCTAATCCAGTTTCTATGTAAATGTTTAAATGCTTTGTCTTGTAGCTCTTGAGTCTCTTTGCTGAAGAGATGTTGAGATCATGGGACTCTGAGTTGCCTCAGGTGAAACGCATATGTAAGTAGTGAGGGAGCTGAAAACAAGCATGAGGTTAGAGCACGGAAATCAATGTCCTCTTTTTATAGCATGTCCCATGGTTGCTTTAGTTACTTAGATACTGGGCCATTTAGCTCCTACTGTTAAGACCGTTGCACAAAATCCCCATAGCAACTGAAAAAGGCATGCAATGTCTGATGAAAAAGATTACAAGCTACAATATACTGCAGCCTTGTACACTGTTAAACAAGCGGACTGTGGATAGATGAATTAGACTGGATAGATTAATTACAGGTGCAAGAGCTTCAAATGTAACTGGAAAAAGTCACACAGTAGATTGTGGAAAATCACCTTCAGGATGATACGATCAGGTGCTTTCTCAAAAATAAGTAGTAGTTTTGTAGTTGAGAACATTGAAGCCCAGACTGAGTCAAATGCAGGCCACACCAAGACCAAGTGAACACCAGAGAAAAAGAAAGATTTGAAATGTGTTTGTAGTTATCAGTAAATTACTATGCTTTCTGACGTATAAGATAACAAGGCTAATGGATTCTCTGTCTCTTCTGCTCTTAATTACTCTGTATATGTCAGATGTGGTCATTGATCGAATACTGAATCAGAAGTGTGGTGGCTGTTCTTCTCTGAACTAATTTAGAGATGTAGATGTTGATATTTGTGTTGATATTGGAGCTCTCACAGTGGCAAACTGCAAAACAGGGATGTTTTTGTCCCACCACAACATTAAAAAGCTAATATCTTGGCATGAGGCTAACTCTGGTTAAGTGGTTGATCTCTGATTTGCCAACTGTGCAGTGGGTATCACTGAACCTAATATATAAACAGCACATTAAGCAAACTCAAGGGTGCTTTGTACTGGCAGCAAAGTGAAAATCTATTAGAAGCTAGTGGCATGATATACTGAACTCGATATGTGCGCACCCTTTGTGGCCAGTATAAAGAGTTAGCAGAAGGGTGTAAAATAGCCTTCATTTTACACAGCTGTGCTCGCACAGAACAAAACAGTAAATGCTCCACTGGTCTTTAGAAAAACGTCCTGCATAGCCAAAACTGATGCCAGTGATGTTGAGACAAAATAATGTTGGGCTGAGACCAAGAACAATAATTTACAGTCTCAAGACCGAGACGGGACTCTAGTACTACAGTACTAATAATAATGACTATTATTATTTATCTACTGATCTTATGATAATATAGGTTAAAATTGAATAAAAAAGAAATAAGAAAAGGTTAATCAGTTATTTATGTGCATTATTCAATTACCACTATAAAACAAACAAGTTATGAAAGTTAGAAACTTAATTGTGGGGACGTATGCAGGCAGTCAGGTCTAAAGGGGTTTTAAAAACAGAAATGGAAAAAAGGAAGTTAAAAATTGACAACAGGCATAGGTTGTTACCATATGTCATAACTAACATAAATTTACATGGGAAATCCTGTAGTAACCTAATGTATACTTCCAGTATTGGTCAAGTTTCTTATCAAAGAAGTTTAAATGCTGGATTGTACAGTAATTGACTGTTATCTGCACAGCTTATTGGGAAAGTGACCAGTACTTTGAGTGGTATTGAGCAGACACTGAAATTCATCTGGGCATATCTTTGCATATCGTGATGCCAGAGACCTCCCAGGTCCTTTTCAGAATCAGATTCACTTTATTTTGCCAAGTATGTTACACGTGTAGTACAAGGAATTTGTGTTAGTGGGTCAGTCATTTATGACATGTAACATACTGACCAGATCAGCACACAGACTGTTAACACTTTCGCAGATGGAAGAGTACAAGAAAGTACAATAAATAGCATAAAAGATAGAATAGAATAAACAAAGAATTCTATTTTTTGTGTGTATTCATAATTTTTATCTTGTGTAGGTCATTTCACAGAAGGTTTTTTTTTTTTGACAGTTATTCTTTTTTTTTTTTTTTTTTTTTTTTTACATTTTGTTAAGCTAACCATGATGGTTAGCTAAGCAGTTCATCTTATGCTGTCGTTAATTAATAATTATATACTGTGATTTATAACAGATCTTTGCAGTCTTGAAGGAGTACTATGTAAAAATCTTTTTTTTTAAAAACATTCCAAAATTAACTCAAAACAAAACTCAAATTGACAGAATGTAAAGAAATTTTTAAGCAAATTTGACAGTGTGTCCAAGATGTTTATGTATCGCGTTGCAGAAATATCTACTAAAGTTAGCATGCTAACCAGCTGGTCCCAGCATGCCCTGTCTTATAAGACCTCTTTGTACCTCAAGCGGTGATGGAGAGTCACTGTTGCCTTGAGTTTGTGATCAGGCCAACATGAGAGGATGGAGAAGTAGTACTGCATAGTGGTGTATTTGTTATATATGTTGAAGGTTCTGCTCCCAGTTAGATCATTTAAGGACAGGTAGTCAGTGAAAGGAAGAGTAAAGACAATGATGGCTGGAGTTTTTTGCCATCGACCATTATAATGCTCCTAGTAAAAATTGATCAGGGAGGAGGAGGGACTGTGTATTTACCAGTGATATGTTACCCCCTAATGTAAGGAGTATGAATTTGAAAGTTGCATCATTTTACAGATTGCTACTTTCATCATTGGTACTAGCGCCTGTAACTATTGTAATATGATGACAGTCCTGTATATACTGTATATTTAATCCTCTTGTTTGCACATAATATGAAGATACACAGTCTTGCTTTATAGAGATAGTTGACTGCTCTCCTGGGCTTTGGAAGGGCAGTTATTATAGGCTGTGTGGAGAGCATGGACACCAGCAGTGGCGTTTTAAACACTCTGAGTAATAAACCACACAGTTCTTCCCTCGTTTTATGCTGACCTTCTGGAGCTTTCTGTGTGGCAGGGCAGTAAACTATCGATCCAGAGAGGAAGGGCGGTAGAAGCAAGTCGCTGAAGATGGAGCATATGGGGTCGAGAGGTCCGCAGAATCTACGATCCTATTAACGCCTCCCTGCTGCTCACGCACATCTAATTTTCACTCTGAAAACACACGGCCAGTCTGAGGAGTCAACTGCAGCTCAGCATTCAAAAGAAAACGGCGTGATTGTCCTCCTCTTACGAGTGCAAAGGTTGGATGGACTGTGTGCTATGGATGTTTTCTCTGTGCATGCAGCAAGCCGACTGTTTTAATTGGCCAGTTCTAATCTGTCCTCCAGTAAGGACGTGGTGCACATAGGCAGTCTGGTCAACTTCTTGATATTCATGGGGTTACCAGGCCATGAAAACGTGTTCTGTGCCTGTGACGGAAAAGTGAATAGGCCTCTCGGCCATCTGAATTCCATTAGGTTTGCCTACTCGTTAGCTTTGCCTGAGCACCAGCCAGCGTCCGCTTTGGTCAGGGGCTTTTTTTCCCAGGAGAAAAGTCTTGATTTGTTAGTGTGGTTGAAGGAGTTGTGAAGCCTTACTTCAGAAATGACCTGAAAGTCTGTAGGTCAGAAGTCCTCCTACCCACTCTTAGCGATAACCACTTAATCTTGACCACTCCCTCTTATAGAATTCATGCAGTTTATCATTTATGTTGTGTTGCTTTATCCGTTGTGTAAACATTTCATGATGAAGGGACAGTCCAGAGGGTCTTAAATAAGCATTATATATTTACACTTAAATATACAGTGCCTTGCGAAAGTATTCAGCCCCCTTGCCATTTTTCGTGTTTTGCGGATTATTTGAGGGTTTGCATCATGTCATTTACAGAACTTGCCTACAACTTTGAACTACAGCAAACAACAAATGGGACAAAATAACAGAAAACGTCAATGTGCATAACTATTCACCCCTCTAAAGTCAGTAACTTGTAGAGCCACCTTTTGCGGCAATTACAGCTGCAAGTCACTTTGGATAAGTCTCTATGAGCTTGCCACATCTTGCCACTGGGATTTTTGCCCATTACTCAAGGCAAAACTGCTCCAGCTCCTGTAAGTTAGATAGTTTCCGCTGGTAAACAGCAATCTTCAAGTCTGACCACAGATTCTCAAGTGGATTAAGGTCTGGGCTTTGACTAGGCCATTCCAATACATTTACACGTTTCCCCTTAAACCACTCGAGTGTTGCTTTTGCAGTATGCTTTGGGTCATTGCCCTGTTGGAAGGTGAACCTCCGTCCCAGTCTCAAATCACTGACAGACCGAAACAGGGTTTGCTCAAGAATATCCCTGTATTTAGCACCATCCATCTTCCCCTCGACTCGGACACAGCATGATGCTGCCACCACCGTGTTTCACTGTGGGGATGGTGTTCTTGGGGTCATGGGATGTGTTGGTTTTGCATCAGACATAGCATTTTCCGAAAAGTTAAATTTTGGTCTCATTTGACCAGAGCACCTTCCTCCATACATTTGGGGAGTCTCCCACATGACTTTTGGCAAACTCAAAACAAGTCTTCCTATTTTTGTCTGTAAGTAAAGGCTTTTTTTCTGGCCACTCTTCCATAAAGCCCAGCTCTACGGAGTGTACGGCTTATTGTGGTTGTATGGACAGATACTCCAGTCTCTGCTTGGGAACTCTGCAGCTCCTTCAGGGTTACCTTTGGTCTCTGTGCTGCCTCTCTGATTAATGCCCTCCTTGCCCAGTCTGAGAGTTCTGGTGGGCGGCCCTCTCTTGGCAGGTTTGTTGTGGTTCTATTTGATGATAATGGATTTGATGGTGCTCCGGGGGATCATCAGAGATTTGGATATTTTTTTATAACCCAACCCTGACTTGTACTTCTCAACAACTTTGTCCCTGACTGGTTTGGAGATCTCCTTGGTGTTCATGGTATTGTTTGGTTAGTGGTTCCTCTTGCTTGATGGTGTTGCAGCCTGTGGGGCCTTTCGCACATGCCAATTTTCAGTTTTTTATTTCCAATTTATATATATATACTGTATATATTTTTCTCATTTCACTTCACCAACTTAGACTATTTTGTGCAGATGCATCACATACAATTCAGATTAAAAAAAACATTTAAATACAGGTTGTAATGTAACAAAATAGGTAAAAAGCCAGGGGGGGGGGGGGGTGAATACTTTCGCAAAGCACTGTATATACTTCATGTATTCATTTACTGTTTACAACCACATGCTTAACTACAAACCTGGCTACCTCCACTTACTGTACTTTCCTACATGTACACTCACACTAAGCTGTATTTCGCTCTACTGCATATGCTTCTGTTGAACCTCAGTTCTAGTATTCGAACATACTTGCACATCTTGCACATTTTGCATGGTCTTGCACTGTTCATGCACATATTGTATTGTGTCTTTACATTTTTGTCTTTGCACTGTTACCTACTAGTCATCTATTATTCTTTATCACTGCACTGAAAAAGTAGCCGGATAGTGTTATTGTTATACTGTGCAACCCTGTATTGGTATTGCCTCAATAAACATGAATTGAATTTAATTAAAAACACATTTTCCTTCATCTACAGTTTCCTCTTTTTGGCAAACGACATACAGTAGTTTGTCATTTTTGAAGTGGAAAGAAGTAAACTCAACCTCTGTCGCAAACTATTCAAAAACTCATATTTTTTCTGTAAATGTTAATACATGGTTATATCTATGGCACATATCATTTATGGCACATGCAAGGGTTTAAACACCCTTACCCTTGTCTCTTGTTGGTCCTTGTATTGACTAGTTACGCAGTTCAAAAAACGTCAAGAATTAGAATTTGGAACGATTTGCCAATTGTGTTTGCACACAGAAGAATTTGTCTTCTGCATGTAACCCATCCCTGAAGTGAAACACACACACACACACACACACTCACACTAGGGGGCAGTAAGCACATTTGCCCAGAGCAGTGAGCAGTCCTTTCTACAGCACCCGCAACTGGGGGTTAGGTGCCTTGCTTAAGGGCGCTTCAGTCATGTACTGTTGGTTCAGGGAATCAAACGGGCAACTCATGGTCGCAAGGCTGGTTCCCTAACCTCCAGTCCATGTCTGCCCCTAATATGGTCAACTGATAATTTTTAGAGCGCAATGAATTCTTTGGCCCTTAACTTTACATTCAACAGTGGGCTCCTCTAAGCATCAGAGATCTGACATACATTACCTCCAGCTTATAATTTCCACTGTCCAAATGTCAATAAGAAATGACAGTTAATGGGAAAGATTTTCAGATAGAACTGCTTATATGCTGGCCAGACAGGCAAAGCAGACCCCAGTTTAACCGCTGGGGACCTGCAGGTAGGTTTAGCAGTCTCAGTGGTGTGGCGGTGCTTGTACAAACATGAGAAAAGAAGTCAGAAAAAAAGAGTCATTACAAGGAAACCCCTGACACTTCTTCACAAATGTCAGTGTCTGAAGTATGCAAAAGATTATTTGGGCTAGACGGAGGTATTTTGGAGTTGCTGTGGTTGCTGTGGTCTGATGTACATTTGAAGTCCAAGTGTAAGCGTTTGGCCACATTCACCAAAGATCAAAACGGTGATTGAGCCATTTTGTGCCACTTGTGATTTTCACACATTGGAATTTGTATTCCGCATTTAACCCATCCTTGAAGTGAAACACCCACATACACACACACTAGTGAATACACACACTAGGGGGCCGTGAGCACACTTGCCCGGAGCGGTGGGCAGCCCTATACACGGCGCCCGGGGAGCAGTTGGGGGTTAGGTGCCTTGCTCAAGGGCACCTCAGTCGTTACTGTCGGTTCAGGGAATCGAACCGGCAACCCTCCGGTCACAAGGCTGGTTCCCTAACCTCCAGCCCATGACTCCATATGTTTTGATGAAAAGGAGCTACATGGTGAAAAAATGGATTCTACTAAATATCAGCCAATGTAAAACAGCCAAGGAACTGAAGCTGAAAAGAAGGAGGCTTCTACAGCTCAAAGTAAGCCGTGAATTACTTAAAGAAACCTAAGATGAAGCTTTTGGAATGGCCCTCAATTTCAGCCAGTTTGTGGGTAGACTTTGACATGCTGTACATGCAAGACAGCCCAAGAATATGCTGAACTTGAAGCGTTCTACAAACAATCTTTTAAAAGTAGTTTGCTGCAGATGTTGTTTTTTATTTCTTTCCACTCAGACAAAATATGTGATTGCCTGGGGAAGTTTTGTTGTAGCAGTGATGACGAACAACAAGCTCTGTTTAGACCAAAGACAAGCACTTATAGACACAAAGTTGTTGGGACACTGAATGCGTTTGGAGCTCTAGTTCCTCACGGGCAGGTTCTCTGGTGGGTCAAGCCAAGCTTTAGCTCACTGGACTGGGAGAAGCTGGAAGTAGACTGCCCTGAAGCTCTGGCAATGGATGGTGCAGTAAGCCTGCTGGAAGCGGGGTGAAGAGGGATGGGCTGAGCGTCAAAACTCTCCTTCTGTCCCCCACCTACACAAGCTCGGCCCAGAGACCAAACTGAGCTTTCTGCCCACAGCAGTCCGCTTTCCTTTTAAATGCATGTGCATGTGTAGGTGGATAGGTGGATAGCAGGACAATATGACAAATTTAGGAACATAAAAAAAAGTATGTATTCTATGTATAGAAGGGCTACTGAGACCTCATCTCATGTATATCAAAAGGATCAAAGTGTCGGCCTTGGAACAAGCATGTGCTGTAATTATGAAAATAATGCAGTATCACACAGTAGTACACACATACATTCACTGAGCACTTTAGTAGGTTTATTAGCAGTGGTGGACAGTAACTAAGTAAATGTAATTAGTTACTGTACTTAAGTAGTTTTTCAGTGTATCTGTACTTTAGTGAAGTATTTCCATTTTGGACGACTTTGTACTTTAACTCCACCACATTTCAAACTCTAATATCTTACTTTTTACTCCACTACATTATGCAAAATTTGTCGTTCCTTTCAGCTTATGTGCACACAAAAATTTAACATGTCAAAATGAAACAAGCTTATTCATGGATTCTTAGCATCTATGGAAATATCCATTTCAGGCCTGGACTACATCAAGGACCACCTGGAGGAAGGAAGGTAAAGCAGGATGGGGTTAGTAAACAGATCAAACATATTGTTCCTGACTTTGTGGGTAAATAGACCACAGTATAGAAATATGTACACATGCACTTGTGACTGGCGAGTGTCTTTTTCTGCGTTTTTACAAACTCTATTTCCTTTTATAGTAAATGTGTTTTGGCTAGTTTATGTTTATGAACAGAGACCTACAGATGCTGTACAGTAAAGGAAAACTCATTTGTGAGCCTGTTTAAAGCAAGTTCTTATTAAACTTTAACTTGTAACTAAGTTGCAGATAAATCTTAAACTGAAACTTTACTTGTTTGTGAAAAGTTAATTTATAGTTCTAGATAATGGGAACTGTTCTCTTTCAGTGTTATGTGCTCATGATCATTTGAATAGACATCAGTGTCAATTAATGACCTTCTATTAAAGACTGGTGGACTGAGACACACTAGAGTCTCTTCACCTGAAATGATAACAGGATGTTACAGCTGTAATAAAGTGTGGTACTTTTACTTTCCATACTTAAGTACATTTGAAGGTAAGTACTTTTGTACTTTTACTCAAGTGGGTGTCTAAAGGGGGGATTTTTACTGGAGTCATTTTTTTACCTTGGGTATCTCAGGTACATGGTTAGTGTACTTTGTCCACCTCTGTTTATTAGTGACACTGGCATATTAGCCAGTGACTTATTAGTGTGTGATTCCTTGGCACGAGTGGATGAGACGCAGCAGTGCATTATGTAAAGTATGTCCCAACTAAAACCATTGAAATGTTATTTTAGGGCATTAGATTAGCTATTTTTAAGTGAAATTTGTCTTTTTTTTTCTCCGTCATGGATAACACCGATCCTTGTCATTAATGGCCCTTGTAGTGACCAGTCTTTACCAGGGCTCACAAGTGGTAGACAAGTTTAGACACAATTGTGTTAAGGCCACGGAATAGTTGGGGTGTCATTTTGTCAGACTACAGTCAAGATCACGTCCTAAACTTGATGGTGCAGTTTGGGTCAGGTTATGTCCGGTCAAAACTTTTGTGACCTTAGGCTTCATGTTAAGTTTTAAAATGGTAAAACTGAGCATTAAGTTACAGTGGTATTGACACTGGGAGAGGTCAGAAAAAGTTTTCAAACATACTTTTATTTCAAATGCGATAAATGCTCAAGTGGTTCTTGTTTCAAACATATATATCCATCAGCGTGCCCTATCTGAGCCTCTGGGAGCAGGTAACCAGCAGCCTAGTGCAGGGTTCAGAAGAGAAGGAAACACTGTAGGCCTTAAGTTCAGGAACCTGGGGAGGCTTGTGTTTCTCTTATGTGTTGGTTATTTGCTGTCTTGTACATAGAGGTCAAATATAGCTTCCAAAAGGCAAAGTGGAGAGCCACAATGGGCTTTGCCAAAGCTCTAAAGGCCATGGTCTTTAATTTCACAAAGGAGATGGAGAGTTCTATGAGTTTTCTGAGCACAGTTGAGGTTTGTTACATTGGCGTAGGAGGGAATGTGTGGATGAAGTGTGTTTTGTGATGGTAAGCTCGTCTTTAATGTGCCAGTTCTTTGATCTTGTGCACATTCTGGAGAACAGTTTTTGGAGTGCCATGTCATATTTGACCTTTAAATATCAGGATTCCCATGGAAACTTTTTGATCTTGCTTTCCCTTATTTTTTAGCCTTTTCCCTGCTTTTTCCCATTTCCATTATTTGGTCACCAGGGTATTATCTTTTCAGTCAACAAGACAAGCTCATAGTTGATTAAGTGAATAGTGGGATAACGGTGACAAGCAAGCATTTATTGCTGCTTTCAGGGTTGTCATGTTCAAGTAGTCCACTTTGTCATTTGCTGTTGTTGTAGCCATACTAAAAGTGTTGTTTTATTTTGCCATGGTCTCCAGAATGGTGCTGCTGATCCTGTGTAACATTTCTGCAAAAAAGTATGCAAAAGGTTATTGAGGCTACCTGGATGTGTTTTGGAATCAAGTTGCTGTGTTCATTTGTAACTGTTTGGCCACATTCACCAAAGATATGTTTTGATAAAAAAGGAGCCGCACGGCTAGACTTATAAGACTAATGAGTTAACCCTTAGCAATGGTTAAGGTTTCCTGAACCATACTCACTGTACTCCTGAACCATACTCACTGTTGGGTCACTACAGTAAATAGCCAAACTTACAGTGGCTGGACATGTTGCCATACCTTGCTATACCTGCATCTTGCTATACCTGAAAAAACCCACAAATTATGAAAATGATGTGAAAGAAAATGGAAGACGTTCAAATCTCAGGTTCAGGACCTTGAATTCTGAAATTTGTCTGATGATTTTTGTGTATTACTGACACTACTATAACACTCCTGCCTAGCCAGCGACAATGCTACCCCATACATGGGCTATTATAAACAAACAACTATATGCAGATGGAAAACTGAATATCACCACTGTCCAAAGAAAAACATGTATCTCCATGTTTGTCTAATTTCACTTTTCTGCATCATTTGAACACAGCAGCTGCTGTTAACATGGTGTCAAAAATTTCACAAACAGTGGACCAGCAGAAGTGGCCCAAATTTGCGTGAAAAAAAGTCTGGTTCCATTGACTTACTAGGTTTTTGCCCTCTTCTGTAAAGTTGCCAGAGATACTTGTTTTTCTTTGGACAGTGACGATGTAGTCTAACTGGCTGGTTAAGAGTTAACTATTTTCCATTGTTTAGAAGTGCTGCCCAGTAGGTGTGCATATAATGTTAATACTTGTTATTTCATACTGTAAGACTAATATAGGGCTAATACACTTCGCTGTTAGGTGTTGAAGTTAGCTGTAGGTTAGCTGCAGTGTGCGCTCTATTAGTTGTATATGTGAATATTATGTAGATCTGTTGGCGCTATTGTTTACATCAAATTCATGCTTTAACATGGGCTAAATTTATCGCAGGTATAAAATCGTATTTTTTTTCCCCTTTCCTATCCTGTCATCCTACCACTGAACAAGACATTTTTTGTCATTATTCTATGGATCTCATTCATTTCGTTTCACTCATTTCTGCTGTTTTTCTGCCACCGTAGTGCACACACAGCTGCTTCAAATTGGTCTATACATACTTTGTCGATAATGTTATTTTTGCTGTTCACGGCATATGGGAGGTGGGTTTGGAGTTGGATTTGAGGGTATTAACATCCAAGTTGGGTGAATGGTGTAAGAATCACCATCGTATTCATACACAGCCCACCCTTTTTTTTTTTTTTAATTGGACACATGCTTGCTCAGCTGTTCCATGGCCTTGTTTGTGCTATTCCCTCATTATTTCACTTCAACGTAAGCAAATCAAGGGTCTAGAGTTTCTTTCCAGTGTTGTGTTTGCATTTGGAATTTCTTGCTGTTCAACTCCTAATATGATGTCCAAGGAGCTTCACTGCCAGTAAAGAAAAGTTATCATTAGGCTGAAAAATAGATGGAAAACAACAGAAAACCGCTGTGATAGCTGACAGAAGATTATTTCCCTGGTGAAGAAAAAAAGCCATCATTATTTAATACACTGTAAGACAGCATTATTTAATATAGTGTGGTAGACAGTTAATATAACAACAACTTTGTTGATGTCCAGATATTTGTGGACAAGACTGTAGCTGCTTATAGTTCTTTGTTTCAAGCATGGATCGTCATATTTAACCTGGGGAAGGGTTTGTGTATATTTGTCATTAGCAGGGTTTGTATATTTTCCTCTCTGTGAAGACTCTTGCTACCGTGTGCACTTTGATGAGCAGTATCTGTGTGTTGCAGCTTGAAGCTGTCTGGGGGAAAGTCAGTGGACTTCTCTCTGACGTTTGAAGTCAGTGCAGTAAGCTCTTAAGTGGAAAGATAATGAGGTGCGTGCACGTGTATGTGTCTCTATGGTGAACTGTGGATTTATTGATTTCGTTTACACAGATGCTTCAGCATTCCTGGAAGCTATTCATTCCTACCGTGGTGACTTTCACCTTGACCTTTGACCGCTTTTGATTCTTACATAAGCTCCTGGAGCTTTACTTCCCCTGGTCTCTTCTCTGCTCTGGTTTATTAGTCATATATCCCCTGCAGTGTTCTCTCTCTCTCTCTCTCTCTCTCTCTCTCTGTCTCTCTCTCTCTTACTCGCTCACCCTTCCTGACATTGAGTGCTGCAGTGTGTGGACAGACTGGCTAAAAGTGCTGATGCTATTTTGGCTGTAAATGACAAAGTTTGACTCTCGCTGTCCGGCTCCCCATCTGTTTCTCTGCTCCCAGGAGCCTGACTGATTCTCGGATGCACACAGTCGCACACCCACCACAATGACATGCGGCTACTACATCGAATAAGCCTGACTCTCCAAGCCATTCCATTAAAACATACCTTGGCAGTCTAATTCAGAAAGCCTCTCTTTTCCTCATTAGAACTCTGTTCCACAAATACTTGGCCCCCTAATCCATTGTCATTGTCACTTCCACAATCGCCTCAAGCTTCCATTACCGTTCCATTGTAACTCCCGAGCATTAAATTGTGAGGTTCAATCAGTAAGCTTAAGAGCCTATTAGACTTTCGTGAGTGGTTGCATCATTTCCTGAGAAGTGCGGTTTGCTGCAGGGTCTACTAGTAGTCCCTCTTTGGCCTCACCAGCAAATGTGGAATTTTTTTCTTTGCTTCAGAAATACTGAGGGCAAGAGTAGGGTCTAACTGCAGTCATAAGTTTTAGGCTATAAACTGACCTTGCTACAGGTCAATTTAGATGCTATTAGAGCAAGCTGAAATGTCATTATCAGTCCATTTTGCCCCTGGACAAAATGATCGGGTGAAAGGGAAAGCTGGGATGTTGGTAACTATTAGAGAAGAAGTCACACAGAGTACTGAGAGAGCAATGACAGAAGTTGTCAAGTGCAAGGATTGGTAGGTGTCTCCAGACATGCAACAGCCTTTCCAGAAGAGCAGTGTAACTCAAAGGGGGCAGGGGGTACTCCATATTAAAGCCATGGTTTTGAATGTTCCTTAATGGTATGGGATGGGATGGGATGGTCAGGTGTCCGTAAACTTTTGGCCATATAGTGTAGCATTCTTTGGGAGGATATAGCCAACTCACATTGAGAGCTAGCCAACTTCCGTATGGCAGGGATAGATAGTTTCAACATGGCCCCAAGTAAACAATGAGAGCAGTCCAGTATGCTCGCCACTATAAATTCACACAGTGATGAGAAAGTACTCTGTTAATAAGGTATTTCATCCTTATGCTGTTGTTTGGTGCTCTACTTTTTGGTCAAAACTAAATATGCCATTTGTTTTTGATGAATCACACTTGGTTCAAAGATTATGGTATAATATTGAATAAATAGTGTTTGCATCAATCAACTAGATGCCAAGCATTTTGTATAGAGCCTAAGATTCTAAATAGAACCATTTCCTTAAGCTTAAACCAGTGCATATGATATGGCGCCTATAGAGAACCAAAATGAACTGAATGTGCCCCCCTCCCTGTGTCCTCAGACAGCACCGTGCCAAGTGTTTTTTCTCTGCAGTTGTTTGCAGCGTGAGTACAAGGCTGCCACTTCGATCCCGCTGATGTGCCTTGCTTCCTTCTTCTTCTAAAACTGTATGTTTGCTGGAGAGCTGTGAGTGCATGGAAGTTGAAACCTACCAAATGTCTGCAGAGAGGTATTCTACATTTCACAGCAGTCACACAGACAAAAGATGGTGCTGTACAGTGATGCATCCTCCACAAACATCAATAAAATTTAGGCAGAAAAGATGAGGAACACGAATAAACGTGATTAGAAACACCTTGGAAAGGAGGGATAGCAAACTAACACAGGTGAAAAACATTTAGGACACTAAAAGGGGGCGGAGCCAGGACAGGAAACCATGACAGTAATGTTGAAGATATGAATTCAACACAGGATTGTAAGTGCAAAGCCCTGAGTGTTCGGAGCCTTCGGAGCTGCTGTGTGACATCCAGCTAAATGAATCTCACTCGTTATAATCCCTTCACACTTGTCGTCAGATTAAGTTTATGTGACAAATTCCTCCTTTTTTTAAACACCTGCTTACTGGGTTCAGAACAAGTTCTCATTTCATTGGCTGATTAGATTAAAGCACCCCGCACATTTTAAGAGCGAATATCAGCAGATTCCAGTCCTGGCAACACTTTCTTTGAGCCATACATTTATAATCCATTATAAATGAGGTCATGACATGATCTGTGTGTATTTATTAAGTACCTGTATATCATATTAACAATAAGAAAGACATTCAATACAGTATATTTAAAAACAGCAGTAAAATACTTAACACAGTTGATTTGTACAGTAAGAGCATGTTTATAAGTCATCAAAGAAGTAATTGTAGTGCATAACGGTTACCTGGAACAATAAATGATGATGCATTTAGGCTGATATGGGCAATATTTATTGAGCTACACATACAGAAGTAGTGCCTGTCAGTATGGCATCAGGCTGCCACGTTTGCTAACACACCATGTCTCGGCATGGAGTAGGTGGAGTGACATCTGACCTTCTGGACATGTCACGTGTAACAACAAACCGTTCATCTTGGCGCTGACCACGGTGCCTCCACACACAGATTCGTTGGTCGTCTCCACCAACACAAAAGCAGGACTCGTCACTAAAGATGACCCGCTGCCAGTTTGAGTCACTCCATGACAGTCTGGCACGACACCATTGCAGTCTTTTGTGACGTTGACGTGGTGTTAAGGGCAGTCGTCTTAACGATCTGCGTGCACATAGTCCTGCGTTGTGTAGCCGTCTGCCTATGGGGCTGGCACAGGGTGATTCATAGAGGGCAACACTGCTTGCTCAGTGTCCGTATACGTGACTGTTGGGGCATTCCGCACATGTCGGATGATCCATCGGTTTTCTCTCTCCGTGGTTTGTGTAGGTCTTCCAGACCTTTCGTGTCACTGGTTCGCGCTGCCTTCTGTCCACTGCCGCCAACAGCGTGCTATGGTAGTATACGCGCGAACAGTATGGCGTGCAATTAGTCAATAAGACATCCCGCTTCCTGGAGCCCTATGATGCGACCACTCTCAAACTCTTCCAACTGCTAGAATTGCTTTTGAACTCTTCTCAAGTTCAGTATTATGTTCAGAATATGGTTTTCTGCTTCTCTCACAATCCAAATATTCTCAAACACGTTCAGTGATGTTGAGGTCTGGACTTAAGTTGTGAGAACACCAGCAGCTTATTTATTTCATTTGCATTTTTTCTTTTTTCCTTCAGTAAGGCCATCATGTCAGACCTATATTATTAAGTTGTCTTCTCATAGTGGAATGGACAGAAACACCTGTGGATGTTTTCAGATCTAAAGCAATAGTGGAACCTCTATGTGGTGACAGATTCGGTGGTCTGATTGGTCTTGTGAGCCCTGTTTTAAATAGATGTTTAAATAAGATGTCATAATAAAATCCAGTTTTGGAATCTGTTGGCTTTTCACTCATTTTCCTTTGACTTTTTCTTCCTTATGCTCATGGATACTATACTGTATGTCTGTGTTCTTGAGCCCTGCTGGGAAAACATCTCAGGTGGCTCCGCATAAAGCTGCTTCAGGGTGTGCAAACCTACATAAGGTCAAAAGCAGTGTATGTACAATTACAAACAATCTGAAATAGAAAGTATCTTAACACGTAATAAGGGGAACTAGAGGAAAACCCTCTTAATGGGAAGATATGGTCACACTTCTGACTGTCAGTGTGTATTGGGGTAGATACTGACACTCCCGCTCATGCAGTCTGCTGTCGTTCAGTCGCTCACATAAGCCATTTCATTTCATTGTTTTCGCTTAATAACGATACAGACGAGTCTTGTCACAGCTCATTTCTTGGCTTTCCTGAGCTGTAGTGTGGCTCTGTTGCTGCCGTGTCTGTTTAAGCATTCTGGCAGCATTGAGTCAATGACAAGGTGATTCAGTAGGAAGAGGCAGTGTGTGCCCAGCTGTGCAGTCTTCTGCGAGAGCGCATGGCGCATGGTGAATGCACAAACAGAATGATGTTGAAACAGGCAGATTAAGACAGCTTTCATGAGGTTAAGATCGTTTGAGTAAGTGAGAAAGACCGTGCTCTCTTAGGTCCTGTAGAGAATGCGTAATGATAATGCAAAGGGCTGTGTTTGTCTTTGTCTCAATGTGGGTTTGTCTGTGTGTGTGTTAATCTGCATGCAGCTGCTCTGACCTCACCCTTTAGCTTTACATGGCCTTGAATTGTCAGTCATGACTTTAAGGTGATAATTGATCGCTCTTTGTGATGTTTGCTTCTTCCTGACTAGCTACTTGCTCAGTTTACACCTTGCATGTATGCTGTGACAGAAACATTTCTGCCATGGAGATCATGATCCAGCATCCACACATGAATGATTGAGTGAGATGGGCGTGTGGATGAATTAGTGAGCCGGTGGGCGGGTGAGTGAATCAGTGCGCAAGTGGGCAGGTGCATGAATGAGTGAGAGGATGGGTTGGTAGTTGAATGAATGAGCGGGTGGGTGAGCAGGTGGTTGAATGAATGAGTGAGTGGGTGGGTGGGTTTGTTGAATTAGTGAGCTGGCTGGGTTTGTAAACGAATGGGTGGGTGTGTGGATGAATTAGTGAGCAGATGGGCGGGTGAGTGAATCAGTGCGCGAATAGGCAGGTGCATGAATGAGTGAGAGGGTGGGTCGGTAGTTGAATAAGTGAGCGGGTGAGTGAGTGGGTGGTTGAATGAATGAGTGAGTGGGTGGGTGGGTTTGTTGAATTAGTGAGCTGGCTGGGTTTGTAAATGAATGGGTGAGTGGGTTGGTGGGTGAATGAGGGAGTGAGTGAGGTAAACAAGATTGTAGTCGGCCAGATCCATGTGGTGCTTCAACTCTAACAGTGAGGGTCATTCTTTATCTTTTAGAAACAAAGCAGTGTAAGTAATGCAGTCAAGACGGTCAACTGAGTCTTTACAATGTAGAAAAACTACTGTCAGTTAGGGATTTCAAACACAAGTACATGCATTTAGGATGTGCTTTACATCTATATTAAGATCTCTAGTTTAGTAACTCATGTTGATAGCTATATATATCTCTCTGAAGGGTCTTAGCGATCTTACCATGGAACTTTTTGGTCTTCATTTTAATGCTTATTAGTTTTTAAAGATAAAAGATCAGACTGATATCAGAAAAATATACAAAGTTCCAGTGTCAGAGAAAGTGAATGCTATAGTGCCGTCTGTATATGTGCAGCCTGAGGAAGCCCTACACATGCTGCAGTTTTGACCTTTTTGTGGTTTTTTTTATGTTTCTTATGAAATCAAACTCTTACAAGCATGTCACGTTTGAGCTCTTAGGATATCTGAAATTGGTCAGAAACCAAGTTATGATGTTTGCTCCGCTCTGAAAGTCCAAATTGGAGAAAACTGTTTCATGTGTATTCCATCAAAGTTCAGTTTCATCTGGAGGCAGAGAGGTTGAATTTAGAGATCTAAAATACCTGTTACACCTGTGGTGAGCACACTGATGTGTCTGTCAACTGCTTTGCTAAAAGTATAAAATTAACACTTAGGGTAATAAACCACTGTTAAGTATAATTCATGGGGGATGAGTGTCTGTATTTCTGGTTGCTCTAAATGTCTTTTTAAAAAATCGTGCAGAAACGCATGGAATGTGTGGAATCTACACAGGCCCCTGAATGCTAATGCATAAGAATGAGCATAAGCATAAGATCTGAATGGTTAAGGTTACAGCATTCAAAACTGTTCCTACACCTTTGTGTGAAATCTGGTGGGATAAATTCCTCTTCTGTAGCATGCACCTGAACACTAAGTAGTTCCTCTTTTATGGGCTGCTTATGTCTCTACAACTGAAAGAAATTCATTATGCAGTATTTTTTAACTGAATTCTGTTTGCTGCACCTAACAGCTAATGCCCTACTTATCGGAGAAGTGCAATATATAAAAAATGCTTAGTATCTTGGATTATGATGTTCTCAGCACTTTATATCTAACTCATTGTCCCGGACACATCACTGTATACTTTACAGTCTGGTTCCTTGGTCTTCATTAAGAATAAGGAGACAGTGACACTGGCATATCTTCATTTATAAAGACTTGTGGGGTAAACTCTTCTTATTTGTGTCATTCTTTTTGTCACATATTTACAGCTGCTACGATGTATACTCTTCTATAAAGCTGGTATGCAAGTTACCCAAGATAAGCTCAGAATTGGGCAGAACAGTTGCTCTCCTATTTTGCACCTTGGACAGTAACCTTCAGGACATACTACAGCTTGATGATTTTGACTCCCTGAGTGAGTTTAAAGCTTTGATAAAAAAAACTGTGTAACTGATATGTGTGATTGCTATTCCTATGCTGGGTTTTGTGTTTCGTATTGTGTATCTGTTGTTTCATCTGTTTTGAACATGTTCTGTTTAATTGGTTCCATTTCTGTTTTGCTCTGTTATGCTCAGTTTTATACTGTTTGTAACTGGAAATTGAGTGCTATCTTAACCAGAGAGATAGCACACCATTTCAGATATTTTAATTTCAAGGGATTTCCTGGTTAAATAAAAGCTAGATAAAATAAATTAATGCTCTGGCTGAATGATTGTTTCACTTTGCCCTGAATTCCCCATTCATTTTAATCTTGTTTGGCTTGAGTGCCCATTCTGTCCCCCCAAAAATCTCTTGGGGATCATTATAGTACATCTGTTCATCCATTCATATGTTGTAACCTTTGCTGTATGCTAACCTTTCAGCTAAACCTTTGGGTAATGAACTGATTAATTGAATGGGATTAGTGCAGGAAAACAAAGACAGTGTCAGTTTTTGGTCTTCTCTAATGAAAGTTATTACTTTTATTTTGCTATACAAATCAAGTTTTACTACATAAGCAGAGATGAGGATGCAAGTCAGTGGCTCAGACACATGATTACCTAACCCACATTTCGACTTGAATACATACTTTACACGGGCTAGAATAGTTTTTGTGCTAGTTAGCAAATATACCGAGGCATTGCTGTATAAGAAGATGTGGCATGCATAGAGCTTTATATGAATGGTCTCTGATGAATAAATGTCTGGGACTGACCAACAGCAACTTTTTATAGTCATAATAGTCTCTGAGTTTAGTGCTTCTGGTGAGCCTCCACAAATCCATGGTCGCACGATGATCAGTGGTCAAACTGTCTTGGTTTAAAACTGTCCTGGTGTCTGACCAGAATCTGAGCAAAGTCCCTGGGGCAAAGAAAATGAAATCCAAAAGACATCTTAGTTAAATGAATGAAAGATATGAGACTTTATCATTCATAAAAAAACATAAGGAGAGAGGAAGAAGCTAAAGAAGAATAGCTTTGGATGGTGAAAGAGAGGCTGGCACTTCTGAAGCTGCAGGAGGGCTGTAAATGCCTTTCCTGAAAGAAGATCTGTGGAGAATCAGGGAGGGGTAAAGAAACAATAGAAATTAATATAGAATACTAAAATGGTTTAAAAAAAAATCTATATATAAATGCTGTGACAGAGTTCATCAGTAATTAACACTTAATCAGCTGAATGAGGACAGCTGATGGTAAAATAGATCAAATTTCTGGTGCAGCCAAAGTTAAACATAGATCTGAGCTTTACCTGCTTTTAGCATGAAGCTAGTTAGTATAGGGAAAGCGCTATAGATCATGTAAAATGCAGGGTAAGCAACCATTAAGGTTAAGTTGTGTCTAAAGATTCAAAACTGCTCTTTTAAGGATGGTGCATTTGGCCTCAAATGACTTCCTACACTGCTCACTCTCTCCAAGCACTAGAGAACACCACATTCCTAGCTTCTTCTGCATTTAGTCCCACTTTATTTGTAAACCCCGTCTATAGATTAGCTACAAATGTTTAAATGATGATCATATTGACGAATAAAAAAAAAAGATCTGCTGGAGCTCCTAACACAAGGATTATACTTGGTTTGGATTTTATGTAGAGAACGGCAGTAAATCTAAGATAAAGAACCTACAGTACATTTTCTTGTATTTTGCCTTTTCCCTTTGAGGTCCACTGGCAGCATGTGGTTTGTGTGGTTTTATGTACCAAAAATAGTCATAATGCAATTTTACATGACCATTTTCCAATCTCTAAATCACTCTGCCTTTAAAGTAAATGCCTTTAAGATTAATGAGCTCTGTTCTGGTTGGCTATTCTGTATTGAGCCTCATTCAAAAACCACTCATCGCTGAAACAGCCCGTAGAACTCCGCATTGAATAGACTGAATGAGTTAGTTCTCTTTCCTTCACAGTATTTAAAACAGGCTATTTTGGTAGCTTGGTTTGCACATCTGCACTGCATAGACCATGTAATGAACCTTTATTTAAAATAAGACCTTTTAAGACATAGAAACAGATGTTAAATATCTGTTTTCATCTTAGTTACCTTCTAGCTTGGAAAATGAGCCATATTTTGCTTGTAGAAATCACCCTGGCTTGGGTCCTGTTTAGTTTTATAACATCAGGCAGTGTGGGGTATAGAGACTAATCCGGTTATAGAATCCATACCTTGTTCCGACGCCTGTGTCATTTCTCCATCGCACAGCAGTAGCCAGGAAAGTAGGTGTAGTTCTGACTTGGAGTAGTTCTGACAATTCTGTGATCAGTTGTGTGAACCAGTCAATGAAAGTGTATCATGTGGGGCTGAACATTTGTAATAACATTATGTTGTAGCACATTGTCTTTGTGACTGAATGCTAATAATTTCTCCTGTGTAAAGTATTCATTTGTATTAACATGTACTTTATCTTGGATGTTACAGCTTCTAGTAAAGAGTCCTGGCATACTGCTGCTGCCAGCACTGTTTTACATTTCCAACATTTGACTAAAACCTGGGCTCCCTAACACTCATATTCTCTGTCATTCTTGTATCTAGGACTTCCAGAAAGCCTAGAGTGACATTTCTCCTCAATCAGCCATTTCAGAAGTCAGGACTTCAGCTCTGCTTACCATATAGGAACACTTTGTAGTTCTACTATTACAGACTGCAATCCATCTGTTTGTCTGTATACAATGGTAGGGACTGCCACAGGACCACCTCAGAGCAGGTATTATTTGGGTGGTGGATCATTCCTCCAAGAACTTAACAATGGAATAAGTCTGTTACTACAGTCCTTGGAGCAAGCATTGTGATTCTGTTCAGTAAGAATAACTGGAAGTCCAGACATGATTTTTTTTTTTTTAATTTTGAGAAATCACTTGGTCTTCTTCAAAGGCTAAGAAGGCCCTGAGGGTTCCCCTCTGTTCCTTGTTTTTGGTTTGTTTGTATAAGGTATTCTGAGCAGTGTGTTCTGGCTTCTCCAGCTGGTACACTTGTTCCCTGTTATCTTGTTGCTCCGTTGTGTTCTGTTTTTTATGTGCCTGGCTTCTTCGATTGCTCAGATATTCTGTGTCAACACCTTACGTGCCTGATCTCTGGACAATGGATCACTATTCCAAATATGGACAGGGATGTGTGGATTTACTTATTTCTTAATTTGCATGTGCATCAGTCTGATATCTGCATTACTTCTTCTTGAATGTTTTTCTTTCATTCCGGTGGTCATTACGTGCCTGCAAAACTTCGTATACACCCAGTTAAATTACATCTTTTGTTGAATTTCTTCATGAAAATAAATGACCACATCCTCTGTAGGCAATACACAAGCCCTTTGTCTGCTAACGGTAGCTCACTAGTTCTATTTATATCTAAACTATAATTAAGTGCCCCTTTTGCACCAGACACCCCCTTTATCTGTTAAATCCAGCAGGTAATCAATAATGTGGATAAGATCAGAAAATCAACCAAACATGTAAATTGACCTTGGGCACCCAAACCGTTGCATATGAATATATGTGAGGGGCTCACTGTGGACATTTTAAACCATACCATGCTGCTTTAAACTGTGCTGGCTTTCTGGAGAGCTGTGCTGTGACAATTAACTTGGAGCTGTCGATCTGAACACAGCTGCTAATCTTGCTGTTAGACGTGTTTGTGTTTGTCTGTTAGGTGTCCTTCTGTGTTGTTACTGACTCCTATTGCTGCAGCACTGAAGGGTTTTACTAACTCAGTATGTGCTCATCACACCACACCAGGCTGCTGCTGTTGCTGCTGCTGCTTGAGGCTGTAAAAACTCATCAGCCTGCCTTTAATTACACCAGCACCGCGTTGGAGCATGACGAGTGGATAGAGAGACAGATAGAGAGAACTGAAAATAGCTTTATTCTTTAGAACCATAATCAGTCCCATAAGCAGATACCAGACGCCAGCAGTCTTCCACCACAGTCTAGCCCCCAGACCAACACTGAATTCATCAAACTGTTGGGGCACCTGGCTTTCTCAATTAATGTTTGATTTTAAGGAAAACAGAATACGTGCTGCGGTCTTGGTTAGCATACAATAGCTAAGTCTAAGTTGGCGCTTTGGTTATGTTTAGCTTCATGCTCATCATAGTGCCTTTCTTGCTATGTAGAGCATCTTCCGAAGTACTGTTTACTCAAGTAGTTTTCTATTCCAAAAGTATTGAAACACTATTGACTCAAAGGTGGGCTGGACAGCTGAAAGGTTGAGTGTTGACATCCCAACGGGCTTTGTTCCCAAAGTAGCACTATCGCTAATACTGGCACATGTATTTACCTCAGTCTTAGTTACATCAAGTCCTTCATGTTCATCCTTCGGTACACGGTTCAGAGAGCAATGCTTAATGCTGATATTGGCCTTTCTAGGGGAGGTGCTGCCGCAAATCTACGTCAGTTAAATTAGACCCGAAGCGCTGCAGGCATCTGAGGTTTACTTCTTTCCTTGTGCGCATTGTTTAGCTAAGACAGTGTCAGCAGCTGTTTTAAAGCCTCAGTTTTATCCCTATTAGCCTCATAGCTCAAGGCCAAGATGGAGAAAGCTTATTTTAGACACCAAACATGTCGTGGTTGATCAACTACATTTGTGGTAATGCCTTTAAGGAAGGCCTGTGGGAGGACCACATCTGATAGAGGAGCGAGGGGAGCAGATGATGAGCCTCTGTGAGAGAGTTGTTCAGGTGTTTGTGGTTGTAAAGTGTTGCAGAAGGAGGTGGAGCAGCAGAGGTGATGGGCAGCCCCAGGAGTCACCCTCAGTGCATTATTCACACTTTCCTCCAGGGGGATCACTGACAGTCTGGCCTGTGCATCCCTCTTTCTCTCTCTCACTTTCCTGCTCTCGCTCTCTTGCTCTCTCTCACTCTCTCGCTCTCTCTCGCTCTCATGCTCACGCTCGCACTCTCGCTCTCATGCTCTTTCTCTCTCTCTCTTTGTCATACACTCTATAACTTTCTTTCTCTGTCTTACTTTCTCTCTAACTCTCTCTCACATCTCCCTCTCCCACTCTCTCACCATTTTCTCTCTTTCTCTCTCTGTCATACACTCTCACTCACCCTCTCTTTTTCACTCTCTCTCACAAACTCTCACAATTGTTTCTTTCTTTCTTTCTTTCTTTCCCTTACCTCTCTTTTTGTCACACTCATCATTCTTTTAATTTGCCACTCTCTCTCTTTCTCTATCCCACTCTCTCACCATTCTCTCCCTTTTTCAATCTCTCTTTTTATCACTCTTTCTTTCTTTCTTTCTTTCTTTCTTTCTTTCTTTCTTTCTCTCACCTCTCACTTCCCACTCTTTCTCTTTGTCACACACTCACCATTCTCTCTCTTTCCAGCTGTGGTCCACTGGCTTATATTGTAAGTTATTTGTTGCTGGTTTATCTGTTGTTCTACTGGGAGCAGTGGGATCTATCAGAAGTACTGCCTGCAGTACAGCTGTAGATGTGACTGATAGACATTAGAATGAAATACGCTGAAATACTTTACCCTGCCTTAAAGCGGTCTCACACAACCCATTTAAGCCATCATCTGAAATCTTCATCAGACTGTAAAGAGAATAGATTTTTATTGTTATTGGCATTATCATCGTTCCTTCTGTTCTCAGCCGGGTGCTGAATTATTGATATTGTTCCATTGTGCTCCGACTCGAGTAGAAGTGAGAAATTTCGTCTCTTGTACTTAAGATAAGCTCACGCTCCATTTTTTCTCCGCCGCCCCTCCTCCCTCCCACGGAAATGATGCACAGATAGCATATTTGATTCAGACTCCTGTCTCATCTTTTCTCTTTCCCTCTGTTATCTCCTGAGCTGTGTGTCAGCGCGGAGATTTCACTGTTTTTCACTCTTTGTCTGGCTTTTACTGGCAGGCTTTGGACCGGCTTTTCTCTGGAAGCGCTTTCTTTTTGATAAAAGAATAGACTGTCCCTCAGATGAGGAGGGAGGTTTGTGTTTCTAAAGTTTGTCCCTACCTCTCTCGCTCAGCTCGCTCTCTCATATAGAGGCACATCAGCTAAATTGCACGCACAGCTGGATTTAGACACCCGTCTTCAGATAAATATTGTACATTCAGAAGGAACTGACTCACTCTGATGATGTGCTTCTCTTAACTCATCCCTTTCTTTTTTTACTTTTTTTTAAACCACATTTTGCTCCATCACTTTCACAGACATCATGAAAAAATCCATTCTGTGATGCAGAGTGCAGTTTTTTTTCAGCAGTCCCTTTATCTGGCTTTATCTGTAGTCTTCATCTTTATACAGTTTCAAATTAAATATTAAAGGGTCATATCATGGAAGACTGAGTTTTCCTCACTTAGAGTTCATTTGAAACTACTTACATGGACATTTATCTAATTTCCTGTAGCCGTTAATGTGACTCTTTGGCCATTAGGAAGATTTTCACTGCATAGTCATGTGTTTTTTTTTTGTTCATTTTGTTGTTTGGTTGAAAGGAATTCATTTGAAACACACTGCACGGACATGTTTTGCTGCTGTTGTACTTCTAAAATAAGAACTTTACAGGAGAAGGAAAAAAACATACTTTACTTTTAATGTAATAAAGAAATCATCATGTTTAGATCTAAGGGATAAAGAGAGGCAGGGATAATGGGGAGTCTCAGTGCCACAGCTTAAAATAAACAACATACAGCCCATGCACAAGTGACGTAAGCTAGGACGGACCTTATCGCTGTATCTGACTGACCCAACAGCCACGATTGCGGACATTCAGTGAGCAGTGATGCCCACCGTAAGTCATCCTGCCAGCACCATTGGCAGACAGCTGCACGACGCAGGACTACATGTACGCAGACCGCTACAACAACTGCCCTTAACACCACGTCAATGTCGCCAAAGACTGCATTGGTGTTGTGCCAGACTGTCATGAAGTGACTCAGAATGGCAGCAGGTCATCTTCAGTGACAAGTCCCGCTTTTGTCTGGTAGAGACGACCAACGAATCCATGCGTGGAGGCACCGTGGTCAGCGCCAAGATGAACGGTTTGTTGTCACGCGTCACATGTCCTAAAGGCCTGGTGTGACTCAACCTCCACCCCTACCACACAATCTGAGAAATATGTCTTCAGTCATATCTAGGGAAAGCAAACAAACTGTCCACTTCATCATACAAATATAAAAAAGAACATATTACAAGAGGCTGAATGTTGTCTTTGATTGTCTGACGGGTGCAGTATAGCACAGGGATGCAGTAAATAGTAAATCTTGAATTAAAGCAGGTCCACTACATCAGCCTGCAGTCAAAATCTATTTAGCTGTAATATCAGATGTAGGCTGGAGGCTTTCCATTTAATCACTGTGAAACTCTAAATGACGGGGGCACTGAATTGGCTGTTGCGTGCACCAGAAGGAATGGGTAGTTGCACCCCTGAAAAAGCCTGAATGTTATAAGTGGACTTAATAATAGAAGAAAAATGTAGGCTATTGAGTTTGGTATAATTTATTTCCATTCTGCTGTGTTTGTGTTATTTGTTATTTAGAAAAAAATCCCATTACTGACCTATACAGAGGCAGTCTACGTGCAATTTTCATTCACCAGAAACATTCACCTTGCTGGTAATGCCCAAGGACGCTGCAGGTGGTAACTGTGTCTGTCAGAGGCAGGATATTTTCCTCTGAACTTTTTAACAGTAATAACGGGACGCCGTGATGGTCTTTTTGCAATAAACACCAGTTGCAGTTCTTTTTAAGTGTCTTTTTAAGTGTCTTTTCACTGGTAAGTCATTGCTCACCTGAGCCTCCTTCTTTGGTAACAAAAGCAGGCACAGTATAGAACTTTTCTGAGCAGAACTTGCAATCATGCAGTCACAGCATGGCAGATGGAGGCGCAGACAAAGAAGCTTTATCTCCCACCAAGCTTGGAGATGGAAACAATGCTCAGGAATACATCATGTATGCATCTGTGAAGTAAAAGACATGAAAGTGAACTTGAGCTTGCTTCATTTTTTAACAAGCAGCTCGGACTGGACAGCTGATTGGCTAACAGGCAAATCCAGTGACATTCAGAGTTCAGTTTTAAGTTAAGATATTTGGCGAGTGGTTCTCTGAGTATCTGTGGCAGTCAAAGTAATTAAGGTTACCAGAATGTTTGGAGACATGTGGTGGAGAAAGACATGTGGTGGAGTGCTAACATATGGAAATGGAAAATCTTATAATCATGCTAGCAGATATTAGCATTATCTTCATGGGTGTTCTCTGATAAACAGAGGCTGCTTGCTTTCACTTCACACCCTGCTGTATATGACTGTATACAGCTGATGCATGTTCATGATTATTATGTGATGTGGCAGGGTTCTCCAGTACTAATGATCTTGCATGATAGTGAGATTTCTATTTTTGATGATTATTTCATTATAAATATTACCCATGTACACTTCTATTGCTGCTATACTGCTAGAATAAAATCAAAGCATATCATTATGACAATGAAAACTGATTGAAAAACCCACCAAGGTCATCAGAACACACACATTTTTTTAATACCTAATATGTAAAATAAGCTGGTCAAGATGGTTAAACAGCTGGAAAATTGTAGGCTGCCAACAAATGACATTGGGCACTACAGAGAACCTCCACTAAGCAGAAAGTTATATAGATCTTTGGTACATAGTGCTATAAATTTTTAAAATCTCCAGAATTGATTTATTTTATTGTTTGATGATTGACATTAATATGTATTGCCTTGAACTGTTTGGTATTAACGTCAGCTTTGCGTTTGTGTCAGGCCATAATTACTTTGCTCGAAGGCAAAGGCGATTTTCCAGTTTTGGCTGGGCGAAACAGTTGTATTGTACTGTGTTCTAGCTGAAATACATTAGCATTTTATGCTGGACCATAATGAAATTGAGATCCCTCACCCCTGGCTAACTGCTAATTAGGTCTTTTAGGTTATTGTTGATTAGGTCACTTAAGCCGAAAGATAGATAGACACATTTTAGTGTTCTCACTTCTCCTAATACTCCTGAATACCCCTCAGTTTTATTGTTGAAGTTTTGCTTTTGTGTAGACATATGTAGTGACGTAGCAGATACATAGTTATGTATGTAATGAACTGCAGTAATATATAGTTTATATCCTGTTGTGACACTCTTTCAGTCTTTGTTTGCCTGGGGTCTTGGGTTTTAACTCCTCATGGTCCCTTCATCTATTGTGGCGTTGAATTCATGGCCTAGATCTTTGATCTCTTATTTAAGGCCCTTTTGTGTGGTGAAACCTACTTTAAAGTGACAGTCCAGGCAGCTCTGTGCAGCTTTGTTGGAACCAGGCCACTCTCCGGTACTGTGATAAGCTGGCCATTGTGTGCTGTGCGCTGGCAATTAAGATGCTGGGAGACTTTTTTGATGTGTAAGATCAGGCTTTAAAATTAACCATGGCTCAGGGCCAAAACAACCCCAAAAGTGACAGAAATGCCCCAGTTATGAAATGTGAGGTCAATGAAATGAGTCCCATAATGAATTCAAAATTCATTGACCATTTCCTCATCATTATAATGGAAACACAGTAAGATTTGCAGTGATTTGAAGCTGTATTGGACAGCAAGAATTTCCTGCTGTTTCGTTTGGTAAAAAGTTAATTACTCTGCTCTAACTTATACCCCATCCATATGTATCAGGGTATTTTTGAAAATGTATGGTTTTTAATATGATAAAAATTGAATTGTTTGAAAGCGCCAGTCTGGGTGGAGTTCTTGTGGATGGGCAAAATACAGCAGTCTGAAAAGACTGTTGACAGGCTCTTAGCTTGTGTGTAGATGTTGCTGCTCCTTAAATCTAGAGGAAAGCAACCTGATCGCAACCTGATTAGGTCTGGGTTGGTATTTCAGAGACAGTGATGTAGCTTTGGCATTGCAAATAAAAGCTTTTATTTTCTGTCAGTAATCAGACTTTGGTTAATCACAGAGGACTGACGACTTTTCTGGAGTTCTGGAGATGTGTAACATCAAATTTGGTGAAGTATCATGACCGCACTTCTTGACTGGCATGCTTACATGAGTGTTTTTGAGTTGTTTTTGTGTTCATGTTTTTGAATAAATTATTTTATGTTTTGGCTCTTATATATATATGTATGTGTGTGTGTATATACATATATATATATATATATGTGTGTGTGTGTGTGTGTGTGCGCGCGCGCACGCGTGTGTGTGCGTGTGCGTGTGCGTGTGTGTGTGTGAATGCTGCCTCACAGTAAAGTGAATTTGGTTGCAGTACAGTGAGGACGTTGATACAGGTATGGTGGAGAGAATGTAGAATGTGTTTCCGCTGGTCAGACTGAGTAACTGCTTTTAGGTAAACATTGTGTCTGATTTCTCTGAGGACTAATCTGTTGACTAGTGATTGCTTCCTGTCTTTAACTGCTAATCTAAAGGCAGGTGTGAAAGTCTTGGAAGCTTTTTATCTGTTCTTGTTTACTGACAAGGCTGGAGCTAGAGGACAGCGTGAGGTGGCACTTTTATTCTACAGGGTCATCTGTCATTAGTGAAGCTTTCAGCCCCTCTCATCTTCACAGATACCACCCACCATGAGTCTCTCTCTCTCTCTCTCTCTCTGTTTCACTAATCATTTCCTCCCTTTCCTCTCTGTCTTTCTTTCTTTTTCTTTTTGTTTCTTTTCACTCTTCATCTTTTTGTCTTCCTCCCTTTGTGTTTTTGTTGATACCTTTATATCTCTTTTTCAGTAATTTTCTATCTTTATCTTGTTTTCTTCTTCCTCTTATTCTCTCTTGTTTCTTCTCTTGTCCTTCTCTTTCTCACTCTCTCCCACCTCTCTCACTCTCTCCCACCTCTCTCGTCCTTCTCTCTCTCTTATTGTGTCTTTCCTGTCTCTTTTCTTTTCCTTGGCTGTCCATCTCTGTTTACATTTTTCTTTCTTTTCTTTCACACTTCATTTCTTCATCTTCATATCATGTTTCAACTTTTTCCCTTTCTTAGTCTTGATTGTCTCTGTTTTGATCTCTCAAAGCTCTTTCACCATTTTTCTGTCTTTCTTCTTTCTTGGCCTCTGTTTCTTTCCCTCTTCCTGATTTATCAATAGAAATCCTACTGTGAAGAGTATGCATGCACACGCTTCAAGGTTTCTCTCTCTCCCTCTCCCTCTCCCTCTCCCTCTCCCTCTCCCTATTTCTCTCTCTCTCTCTCTCTCTCTCTT
>CM067477.1:16996434-17014209 GCA_034552555.1 Semaprochilodus insignis | reverse complement strand
ACACACACACACACACACACACACACACACACACACACACACACACAAACACACACACACACACACACACCCCTCTCTGCCCTACACACTCTCCTCATATTACACAAGGCCACGAGGATACAGAGCAATATTTTACCCTGTTGAAAACCCACAGTTAGTCAGGCTGTACAGTGTAGAGGCAGCTCATGGTGAGACTATGGATTATAAAGGCAGGGAGATATTAGTTTTGGGGGGATCGGGTGGGATAAACCCATACTGTAAATCACTTTGAAAGGGGCCAGTAGAGGTTATCACACTCAGTCTTATGTGTGCACCTGTGTTTGCATACACAGCGGTTGCTTACTTTTGCAGTTTGTGTGTGTTTAGTATAAATCATGCTGACTTATTAGGTCAGTGCACATCTTAAGACTCATCACTTACCTTAATGTATCATATACAACACACCAGAGAACTGTTAACCCTTAGTCTAGAGTGTATTTTTGTCATTGTGCCATGCGTTCAGTTTATAGTTATATAATTACTTAAATAGTTGTGTTATTAATTCCATTTTATATGTTAGTTTACAGCCATACTTCTGACTTGTTTCAGTGTCATTCAGTGGCAAAACAGTGACACACAGCTTCACTGCTGCATAGCACTGCTCTTATTAAGCACCAGTGCTAGTTGCTTCCCCTTGTGGACCATCTTCGCCCTGCTAAACGTGAGTGAGTGAGTGAGTATGTCAGTAAGTCAGAATGTCTGTCCAACCATCCAGCATTGCGCCTGTCTGTTAATGAGCCAGTCAGTACATCTGATCATCTGAAAGGTGACAATCTGCAGACTTTTCAGCATCTTCTGTTCAAAATGAAATATCTCCTGTTCTGTTTACAGACACACATGTGATATGAATTTAAAGTGTAGAATAACAAAATGTCATTGTTTTTTCTATGAGTTATGAGTGAAAAATAATCCCTTGAGTCAGGCAGTGCCAGCCTTAACAAAAGCACAGTATATTTTGATATTCATTATTTCTTACTTGTCAAACAAGTAGAGGAGTGCATAAGCTTTATTTCATATCATAGTTGTGTTTGTACTGTATATAGAGGAGATGTCATCATTTACATTTGGTCAAAAGGGGTTTTTGAAAAATACAAAAGAAGTCCAGATCTGTACCTGCTAATACAGAAAGTCAATTAAATGTAAATTATAATTTTATTATATTATAACAGATTGTAAATATTGAACTTATTTCAATGTAATTATTTAAATAGTATAGCAAAATAAACACAGTAACTTGACTTTTTAACTTAAGTTTAACTGCTCTGTAAAGCAATACACTTTCAAAACTCAGCTGTTGAGTAACAGAGGACATGTAGTTATACCGTTAACCCTGCTGAATCTCCACATAATAGCTCTTGTGATGAAGCACTTTGAAGATGAGAAGATGAGAGAGTGAGAGTGAGAACATTTTGATCTTTACACCATAAAAGACTTGATGAAGTATAAAGATTCTGTCATCTGTATATCCACATAAGTCCTGTATGAGTGAAGGTGTGCACCATTCGCTCTTCCTCTAGAGCTCTGTCACTGAAAGGCTTTTATCATCGTAACAATAGTTCATAGACTGTCAGAAACTATATTGTGCCGATCTTTCTCACTCTTGCTCTCACTTTCTCTCTTTCTCTCTCTCTCTTTCTCTCTCCCTCTCTCTCTCTCAGGTGGGAGTTCCACTGATCTAAAAATGAATACCAGTGTAACTTTGCCCAGCATGGATAATACTGTTAAAGAAAACAAAAACCGGCAATGAAAAAAGGTGTACAGCCAAACTGTAACATCCCTTGCAACACAAATAAAAAGTAGAACACATTTTATTGCTGTAGTTAAATTGATAACGATGCTTTTAAGTGTAGCTTTAGCTGAGCATAGTCCACTGTTCACCAGCAGGAAACAGAAATAGAATAGAAAGAGTCCAATAGAACATAAAGTTCTGGGTTCTGCTTGAGAGGCAACTGGAGTCATCATAACAGCAATTAATGATTTCCCCTTCTTTTTGATCACTTAATGACATTTCAAAGTGGCTAATTGGCTACCTTCCTACCTTGACTTTTGGGCCAAAATATGAAATAATATAATATCTGCTGCACAGTTCTGTGGTCACAAACTCTGATGTGAGCAGATAAGTAAAATGCTCGTTCTGGTTACCATCAGTGTTAGCATCAATTCCTAACACATGGGAAAACCTTTAACAAAGAAATAGCGATTGGCACGTCATCGTACCCTTCTAGTTTACATTCTGCTGCCTTTATTGGTGATGGAATAGTGCTTGGTGACTTTGGTAACTGTAAGCAAAAACAAAGGAGAACATCCTCAAGTACCACTACGTTTGTTTTATGCCAATAGTATAGTTCAATATAAGACTGGCTGAAAAGGCATAATTCCAGTTATCTGGTGCCAAAGGTTTTGACTCTGAGCGATGGAAAAAATACTCATAAAATATTGATCATAATATCAATGAAGAACTAAACCTGTTGTCTTGTAATCGACTGAATTTAAATTGATTCCTATATCTAATAAAAGTATGTTTTTTCCACAGTCCTCATTCTTCAGACCACTTTCAGTAATCACTATGGTTTGCTCTAAGCTTCGGGAGAATCAGCCAATGTTGAAAACATATATTTGAAATAATGCTGAGGGCTTCTTTGCTTTGGATTTTGCTTTACTTGAGCTGAACTGTTGTCCCTAAGCAATACGACTCAAGTTATTAGTGTTAGCGCAATGCCCAACACTATTGTTATCCGTCGTCATCGTCTTCTTCTTTTGCGTCCACTAACTAGTCCTGCAGTCTTTGAGATATTGACACCATTCCAACATGTTCAGGAATGGTGTGCTTGTATATAGCTTTGATCTGACATACGTTTTTTGGAAAAACTTTTTTTTCCCCCTATTAAAAATGAATAGAGTGAAAAAGTGCACACTCCTCTACTGTACTTCTGCTCGACCAACAAAGATCGTTTTGCAAACACTCAGAGCATACCCCCTCAGAGCACAAATTCAGTGTTGGTCTGACCCACACTCGTCTCGTCTTTTTTTTCCCTCTATCCCTCTGTCCAGCCATAGAGTCCCTTTAATCTCAACACAACTGTCTCTTTTAAGCTACAGCCTCCAAAATGCATGTACTCACTCAGAGCAGATCCCCAAACACTAATCCACAGACATACAAACCCACACTCCTCTATGTGTCGTGTATTCAGCTATCGTTCCTCCCATAGACTCCCATTCATTTTAGTAACACCTTAGTAGCTTGAAAGAAGCGAGCATTCACTCTGCGTTTTCTTCAGGAAAAGCAGTTTTCCAGTTATAAATTACACCGTGATGTACTAATTCATTACAACACTCCTTCTCCCATCTGAAATTTCACCACTCTCAAAGCAAAACTTTGGGCCTTCAGGGCTTTCGGATGACCTTAACTTTTCAGGAGAAGAAAAATAATAAAAGGTAAAATGTTCATTTATTTTTTTCACTCAGGTTTGAATCATTTTCTATTAGTCTTTTCATTATGAGATTTGCACACAGTCTTAAGGGTAAAACTAAATGAAATGAAGATAGAAGGTTTCAATTTGCATGTTTATGAAGGCATCTCGTGTTTTTCACGAATGGATGGAGATTATTTGCTTCCTAAATGCTTTAATCAATTAAGTTATTTAGTTCTCCCAGAAGCATTGCCACATGCAGTCGCCCGAAAGTGCTGATGAGTGATTGAGGTACAGAGACAGACAGATGATGATGATTATGATGCTGGTTGATACACAGGCATTTTTTTTCTCTGGACGCTCACCTTAGGCACAGAGCAGTGACTTATGCCGTTATTCAGATGCAGATGAGATAGCTCCATGATATGTGACTCTCCAACATGAAAACCCATTTGCACTCCGCCTCTGAGTGCATGTAATGCCAATGTACAAACATACTCCACTCTGATTCTCAGACAAGTTCTCTACCTCCCTCTCTCTCTCTCTCTTTCTCTCTCTCTCTCTCTCAAATTAGCATATAAATGCCCATGACGTTATTTAGTGTAACATAATGGTGTCCCACAGAGTCTTCACATAATAGCTATTGCAAACAAAAGATGACAACAGGACCACATTTAAAGAACACTACAAATACAATATGTGAATAGCAGTGGGGCTTCAAGGAAATGAATGCATGTGAATATATACAAATAAAGCACATTTAGAAAATGACCAAACAGTGATGTGGAGATAATCAAATTTCACAAACATTTGTTTTAGCCTCAAATGTCCCACCCACATGGGCTGGCTTTTGTAAAGTACCATCAGATTGTAATTACCAGTTGCGTGTGATTTAAAGAGCTTTACACTCTGGTCTGTATGTTTTTTTTTGTTGTTGTTGTTGTTTTTTTTTGAATAATATTTATTTATAGCACAAAAACATGACTGTCCAAATTTTACTTACTGCCATCAGTGACTCGGATTGTCTGACAATCATGGTTGCTTCTGCTTTTGGACACCATCCACTTTTTTATACTTTTTTATCCACTGGCTAAGATAAGTCGGCAGTGCATGCTCGGCTGAACAGAACGAGAGTGAGCTAATTAAAGCAATACATACTGAGCGTTTACTGTTTTTTGAAGATGATTATTTGTAGGAGTTTCAAAACTTACATGATTGCCTTACAACCTTACACAAATAAATGGAACCAGATCTTTGAACCAGTTCTTTGAAGTGATGCTATAAAAGAGCCCAGCAGATTTAATGTATAGGTCTTTAAGTAACCTTTTTAGTAAGAGCTTGCAAATGTTCTATCGCATTTCTTAGTTTCAAGTTCTTCTTAAAGCCATGTGTCCAGGCCAAAAACCTTTTATTAGTTAAAGTCACACTGTTTTGGTTCGAGAAGCTTTAGAGGAGTGTCAGTTCTTGTGAAGGGCGCACGTCCTACATTTTTCTTGGGTTTTTTTCCATGATATTTGCATAGATGTGTGTACCCAAAATTGGATGAGCAGTTTTGGTTATGCCATGATTTCATGCATGGACCGTATGTATGCTCAAAATATGCAGCTAAAAAGTTTTCCTTGGTTTTTAAGACCTGTTTTTGGCAACATTGGGGTAGTTTTAAATGTGGTTTTAATTTGATGTAAAATATTGCTTTTGTTCATTTAAACTAACATTTGTGTTTCATGAAAGTTTGTGTTTGTGTAGTTGATTAATACCAGTTCCATTTGTGCACAGTACTTTTTATTTATTTATTTATTTTTTTATTTTTTTTGTTTTCTCAGTATGGTTTTCCTTTAACACTGTTGTCATCTGGTGCAATTTTGGTAGAAACTACAATAAACAGAGCTATGCAATGGTGGATAATGTACTTCTACTAGATAATGAGTCTAATTATGTGTCAGCATTCTCCCAAGTGTCCTGCTCCTTTAATCCTCTCCTAATAATACAATAAATAATCTGCAAATAATAACCCAGCACATGCATGCCCTCATAGCAAAACAAAACTCTTTTACAATTAGGCAAGAGCATTTAATCTGCTCTTTACGATGATGACTGTTTTAAAGGGTGAGCAAGAGAGAGAGGGGATCAATCTCATTACAGATTAATTAACTGATTAATCATGCAGCCAAAGCCATCCTCAGTCATGGCCCTATCCCTGTTTCCCTATTTACTTTCTTATTATCATGCTTTTATTGCCATGCTCATCCGTCCTCTGATGGCTCCGCCATCCTTCACTGAGCTTTAATGGACGCCGCTAGCCATCTGGGAATGGTCACCCTGAGTTTTGATTTGTGCACCGCTCACTGCACAGGTTGCACTCTGGTGTTTTAAAAAGAAGTGGTTTGAATTATTAAAGAGCCATTTAAGAGCGACGGGAGCCCTGTGCCAAACTGTTCTATATTTTCAGTTGTTTTTATCCTCCGCTTGCTGTAAGTGCACATTAAAAGTTTTAATAAGTTCCTGTGGAATTTTTCTCCACTTTGTAATGCGCATTGTCCCATTGTGGCCGTTCATGGTGCTTTTCTTCTTAGAGGGCAGATGTATTGGAAATATTTATGAACTTTAAGTCTTTTATTAGAAGGGGGGAAGCTGTGTAGAAGACCAAACACAATACACCAGCAGCTTCTCAGGTGAAGGGGCGGTTCTGTGTGATGCAGAACTTCATTTTTTAAAAGGTGTCAAAAATGATTCTTTGGGGCGTTGCTATAGAAGAACTGAGGAAGACTACAGATCTTAGTAAATGAGATGCGAGTGTGTTTTTGGAGGGTTTTTTGCTTTTTTTTTTTTTTTAAATCCCATTTTATACCCAGCTCAGTTATGGCCAGTTGCACCCACTGCTTAGGCCTTTCCCATTATATGATGCTACTGTCACGTCTGCCGCCCTGCCTGACTCCGCCAGCCGTCCGGACTCCAGCTCCCAGATTGCACCGCCCGGTGACGTCACACACACGTGCTCGCTCTCCGCTAATCCTCCTCGGTCCGCGTCTCCAATCTACTGATTGCACGCAGCTGGCACCGGCAGTATATAAGCCACACACATGCATCTTGCGAAGCTTTTGCCCACAACCCTGTAGCAAAATCTGAGCCTTTTTCTCTATAGGATAACCTGTTTTCGAACCCCCGCTGTCGTTTTCACCTCGCTTCTCTGCCTATCCCTTTAAACCTGTCTGCCTGTCTCTTCGGATCTCTCGTTTTCGACCACTGCCCATTCTCCCGGTTTACGCCCTTGCATTGCCCCTGTTGCTGTTGTACGGTCTCTTGCTGCTCTTTGTCTCTTGGCTCTGCTGGCGTCGCGCCTGTTCGCTGCGCGTAACAGCTACCAAGCAGGGAAGGTGAAGGCTAGCTTGTGTTTCCTCCAAGGCGTGAAGATTCACCACATCTGTTCAAACTGCCAACATGTTGACATTTGGACATGCCCAAGATGCTTAAGAGGAGAATGCTGACTCTGTCGGCTAACAGATGCTCGCATTGGCTGCCAACGAGCTAAATGATGAGGGAGGATGGGGGTCCATGCCACCCACCCAGAAAGAGTAAGAGGACAATTTAGCTTTTTTGGACTTCCTGCTATAGAGGCTATAAAAATGTACAAGTAGAAAGACTATTTTATGTGATGCAAAGTTTAACATTTTTAAAAGGTTAAAATGACCTTTTTTCAATGCTGCAGAAGAACCTGAAGATCCCACCTGGTTCTGTCTTGACTTCTGGGATTAAGCTGACAATTTCCCAACAATAGAGCAGTTGTGCCTCTGGGGAGGCCTTGAAGAACCTTTTAAAGAACTTAGTAGAACTTAAAATAACGGTTCGATATCAATTTCATGTCCTCAGTTCCACATTGTGCATCTGTTAGGCCCCATATCCGTTCAAACCGTAGTCAGTTAAAGGTCAAGTGCAGAAATAGTGTAAACTGCAGGAATGACCAAGCTTTAATGTGACGACTCCAGGCAGTGTCATGCACTCCACATTCCACAGCACCACCTGGCATTTCATAAACACTTTACAAACGTTGCAGCCTACAGTCATTTACTCCCTATGTGTAAAGTGAGGTTGGACAATAGTCATAAAATTAATTTTGTCTTCTTTTAGTGTGTAAAACCACACAGGTGATAAAACATGTAATGCAAGAAAAACATAGAATATTGGTGCTTTCAAAGGAATTCATTAATTACTGTTAGTAATGCCGCATTTCTTGGTGATTCCTGAGCAACAACAAGCTACTTCAAGTGCCTGTTCCTTATAGACTCTATGCAAATACTCAAAAGGCAGTCTTGTCTCAGTCTTGACCTTATTTGGAATCAGTTTTGACTCGGTCTTGTGGGTGAGGTGGACCCAGAAATTACTGTCCAGGCGAGTTTGATGCCTCCATCTGAGGTAACTGGAAACTGAATTATTACTGAATATCAACACAATCAGAATAAACAGAATAAAGCAGTGTACTCTCCCTGCGTGTAGCTCCTCGCCCTGCATATGCACGCACAGATGCACTGTTAGGATACAAACACAAGCAGCCAGAGCTGGGAATACAAACAAAGCTGAGAGTTCAAATCTTTGTTTGAAACAGTAATATAAAGATAACTTTCTTTATTCTGTCACCTGCTGTTTGTGTATGACACTGTAAGTAATCATAACCTTCAGTTTTCTATTTAGAACTGTAGAACTTAGTGGCAAAGATTATACAGTTTAGCTCTTCACATCGCTGTATTAGTCACTCAGCAAATTAGTGAAGGGGAGTCAATTCATCAGCTCCTGCAGGACTGTAAGGTGAGGTTGACTCTTGGCCAGTGATTCTAAGGTTTGAATTGCTGGGAGTCGACTCTTTGACTCTGTTGACTCTGTTGAGTAGCGAGAGTTTATCTAACTTACATGACCAGACTTACCCATCCCCTGCGCTGCTATCAAGTCACTGTGAGAACAAACTACACTCACAAAAGTGTTTTTTATATGTCCTGAATCATTTTCTTCATGATTTGGGGTTCAAGCAACCATTTTAGCAAGGAATGAAAACCAAAGACAAACAATCCTTTTCACAAACCGTTGTAGAAAAGTTGGTGAACCTCGGATTTGCTGCAATTTTTTTTTTTATTAACATTTCAGTTCTACCTTAAATGGTGCTGCAGTGCCTACGTGCCTTCATGGTAGGTGTTGCATCAGCTAAGGTGGAATGGAATCTCAGAACACTACTCTGTTCTCATAGCAGTACTCAGAACACTACTCTGAGTTAGTCCCTCACCCCTCGTTACATGAAACAAGCTATATTTTCGTCATATTGCTACTCAAGAGTAGGTAAATCATGTTTAAGCTGGATAAGTTGCTGTATCCCCTTATCATTGCCTCAGGGACGGTCTTGGTGAAAACAAGGTGGGGTTGAAGAGTGTATATTATATTTAGTATTTAATTATTTAAATACACATACCACATAAAACACATAGTACTAGAGTATTTACAGTACAGTGCAAAGTTTGACTAAGGCAATAATGTAATAATAATGACATTTATACATTATTTAATGTCATATTTTTACAAAACAAATGTTATAAAATGTGATATGCCTTAGTACATATATAATCCAAAAATAATTATGTTTAATGTGTGATTAACTACAAATAAATTGCATCTTTAAATAAAAACAAACAAACAAAAAAATGGTCCCTGTCTTGTCTCAGACACTCCTGGTCTCGGTTTTGACTTGGACCCGACTGCTAAAAGTTTTTTTTGACTTGGACTCAATGTGTTCCGGTCTTGGTCCTGACGTGGATTTAGATCTAGCAGTCCTGACTACAATACTACTCACTACCACTCGTTATTGTTGTTTTAATAGTGTTCTTTTCATCTATTCCCTAAACTTGACTGGTTCCCATCCTGTCTTGGCTAGGCCAAATACTTAATGTCTCAATCAGTACCCTGTCTACCTCTTCTTTCCTTTAAGTTTATTGTATGTGTCACCTCAAAGCACTGAAAGTCAAAGTAATAAAGAGAAAAAAAAGAGTAACAAGCATTAAAAAAATACACCAACCAGAGCAGACATTGTTGGTTGTTTTCCCCCTCCCCTCCCTCAGGGCAGCAGGCACAGCCCAGTAGCAGATCAATAGCAGATTGCGACAGCGTTTCAGAGTGGCCATGGCTAACCAAGCTTCGTTCTTTCTCTCTGCCTGTATATATCTTTCCAAAATTCTTCTATATAGACTTATATGTGCAGTACTGTGCAAAAGTCAGAGCCCACCCTTCATTTATTTCATTTCTAGAGCCATTAAGCACAAGTTATTCATATTTCATTACCAGGGAAAACAAAAAAAAAGCACAGAAGCTCTAACAACTACTGAGGCTGGAGTCTGTCTCAGGAATTCTCATCACGTCTGTCTGTTAGGTGGCCTTATGTTGCAGTGTCTCTGATGGAACTAAAATTACTCTGCAGTATTACACTCCTTAGACCTGCAACCTTACACCAAAACCCCTCCAAATCATTTCTTCCAAGGCAATAGAATTTCACCTCCTCTCCATCTCTGGTCTACAGAAGAGGATGTGTGTCATATTATTCATGCAGGGCCTGCCTGGATCAAACTACTCACTTGGTGCCCAGCAAAGTAATGTGGGATTGTACACTTTCAGAGAAAATGTTTCTTTTTCTTTTGCAGTCTTATTTGTTCTACAGTAAAAATGTTCTGGTAACACTTTTCTTGACCCTGCTGCTACGAAGTTGACAGAACCATGCCACTAACATGTCATTGCAGATTATGTCTAGTACTATAACAGTGCCGTGTGGAATTTGTACCCATTCAGTCAAAAAGAGAATTTGCGAGGTCAGTCACTGATGTTGGATGAGAAGGCCTGGCGACGTTTCAGTTCATCCCAAAGGTGTACAGTGGGGTAGTGGTCAAGGCTCTGAGCAGGCCACTGGAGTTGCTTCACACCAAACTCATAAATCCATGTCTTTATGGGTCTCACTTTGTGTACAGGGAGACCGTCACATCAGACTGTTGCCTCAAAGTCTTTGTTTGCTTGAGCAAAAACATTACCCTTAATTGGACTTAAGGAGACCATTTTCCCTCCTCCACCAAACATTACTGTTGGAGCCATGAATTGTGGTAGGTAGCGTTTTCCTAGCGTCCACCAAATGCTATGCCATGGAAAGCTCCTGACACGCAGTTCTGCTGCTGATGTTGCAGTTTGGAACTCTGTAGTGAATGATGCAACATAGGATAGACAGCACCACTCTGTGAGTTTGCTTGGTCTCCTGCTTTGTCAGTGAGCTGTTGCTGTTCCTAGAAACTTTCATTTCACAGAAAAGTAACACTTAGATCCGGGACAGATCTAGCAGGACAGGAATTTCACAGACTGGCTTGTGGCAAAGGTAGTATCCGATGACAGTGCTACTTCTAGAGTCACTGAGCGTTTTTGTTAGGACCCATATTTCTGTTAGTCTGTGGAAATTGCATGGAGATGTGCTTGATTTTATACTGTTATAAGTGGGTGTGGCTGAAACACCTACAGAGCCAATTAGAAGAGCCATGTAGTATATTTTAAGTAGCATTTCAAATAGACTTCTGTGCTGAAATAGACTTGCATGATTTCTGACACTTGTTATTATTGTTTTTGTTGTCTATAAAATGGATGAACGCTTGTCACACTGATAAAAAACATTAGTAGCCATCATCATAAAGCCTGAAGTGAATCCAAACTATAACTTACTTAGGAGACTGTTCCTTCTGTTCCTTCTGTTCCTTCAATGTCAAATGCTTTAATCAGTAAAACCTGTACAATGATACATATATAATATACAATAATAACACACTAGGGAGAATTCCTATGAAGAAAGAGATAAATAAATGGTTGTTTCTGATCTTGCCCCATACAAATGAATAGAAACTGCCTGGGACAAATGTTGTGTGCCAGGAGAATACTGGTGTGCACATATCTAGACATATTAGTGGGCCATTGCATTCTCAATGTATGACCGTCGGTCGATCCTGCACATGTCACCACCTTCAGAGTGAAGCATGATGATATAGCCAGTGAGAGATAAAGAAAACCTCAAAAAAAAAAAAGTAAAAGGAGAAAGTTAATCAAAGCACAGTTAGGCCTCTGTGACTGTAGTGGGCTGGTCTATACAAAGATCTAGGGCAGAATGCCATGCCATCTAGGTTACATCAAGGTGATACACAGAACTTTGCGTAGTCCTCAGCTTATCTCAACTAAGGGCTGCAGATGTGAACGATGCAAAGCCTGAGCGTATGTGTGCAGAGTTGGAGGGGCTGTTATGAGCAGAATTGGGAAGCCACATAGGGACATAGCAGCAAGGCCTTGTGGGAGTTGAATACTGATCAGGAATGCAGCAGGCAGTATTAGTCAGCAGATTTGCCTGTCAGCACTGTGAATTCTGCTTAACTCCACTCAATGCAGTTTCAGCATACAGCAACCGTCTTATCACACTAGCAGTCAACTTCATCAGCATAACGGCTTCACCAGCTCTGTCGTATGGGATCTTCAATTTGTCACTGGCGTTAGCGCTGTTATTTAATATTAACTCAGGCTCAGTTAGTTCATATTTGAAGGCTGGAGTTTTGTTGGTGTTTTCGTTTTTCCTTGCTGTTTAAATGTAGTTACATAATTAGTTATATGGTTTCATGATGAATTATGTTCACATTCAGTATCAACAGGTTCAAGTCAGCACATTAGACTTTTCTGTTTAGAACTTCTGTTTGAATTTGCTGTAATGGAAAAATGTGAGGGTGAAAATATTTTTAGAAAGCAGTATGTGGAATATGAGCTTGAACCAGAATGTGAAACAGAAAAAAGGTATTGGAACATCATCAGAGCCAAGCATGAGAATGTGAAATGGAGTATGAATCAGGCCCTGAACCACAACATGATGCATAGCTTAATCAGAACATTAAGGGCAGTTTTGCACTTCCCCGAATACTTCCGGACCCAGGACAGATTCTAGGTTTGTTTGCGGGAGGGGCTCGTTATCGCTGGTTTGCTTTTACACACAAGAACTCTATCCAAACCATGGATCGATTGTGCAGTTCCTTATGTCCCTTTTCTGTGGTAGGTTTGCAAAAATGGCAGGATGAAGCTTCATCTGTTTGCTGCTTTTTGTTATCTTGCTCGGATACAAACACTCTAACAGGGGGGAACAGCGCTATTGGCATTCCACCGTGAAGGAGCACCTGCAAACAAGGAGCTGTTCTCGGATGAGAACATTGCAAGCCAGCACGAAATGTGCGTTTTTCATGCTTCATGCTGTCAGCACATGCACTCACTCCTCAAAGGTCAGCTTATTACAGTGACCTTATTTTAGTCCTATGTAAGTATGATTTTATTAGGCATGTACTGGTGCATAATAGTGAGAACACTGGACTACCCAATTGCTCGGCTTGGGAAGGAAAGTAGTCGAAGCAGTCACGTTACAAAATGAGCTAATCACACAACCTCGGCACTGGGAGAGGATAGCCTCCACACCAGAGTTTGCTAAAACCAAGCCCCAGACCACCAGAGATCAGGTGCTCTGGACCACTCCCGGGCTCAAAAACAGCTTTCAGACCTGACCAAACAAGAAGCAAGCGGACCTGGGTCCACACAAAAACTCTAGTGTGAAACTGGAAGCAGTCTCATGTGAACATAAGGCAGAAGGTGGAACAAAGCATAAGGTAGAATATGAGCATAAAATTCAGGCAGAACCCGGACCAGGCTGTGAACCTCAAGCAGAACTTGTGTTAATAGTTCCAAAAGGTCATTTGTGAGACTAACTAAAAATGCATGGAATTAAAACTTTCTTAGATTCCATTTACATATCAAATACATACAACAACAACAACAACACCACTGAAGAATCACGAAGACCTAGTGATTAACAGACAAACAGATAAAACAATGTTGGTAAAACCATCAGCCATACAGGGTTAAACTCTTCTTTTCACACTGCATCCGTAGGAAAGTCTTAGCCAATGTTACTGGTGAAGTTCCTGGAAGGCTTTTTTTTTTGTGCACCAGACTGATGTACTGTGGCGAGTATGTGTGCCTGTACGTGCTGGTTCACATTTGTAAATTACCTTTCACTCAGGAGATGGCTTGTGCTGGTTCCAAAAAGGTGTTTTTTGGAATGCTGTATGGCTTCATCAACCCATTTTCTCCTCTGGGGCTTGGTGCTGCATTTTGATGTAACCTACTTGTGGAATAGAGCTTATTATGGAACAGATGAGAGGTATCTGATATGTTTAGAGAATGCCACAGTGCCTCATGCTGTTTGCAGTCTTTAATAATCTTTCAGCATAAACCCATCCTGGCCCTGCCAGCAGGGTTTTGTCACTGGTCATGTTCTTGGGCAGGTTCACACTTCGAAAGGGCAGCAGGCTGCAGTTCTGGGCTTCACGCTGTTCTACACCTGTGGGTGTGTGACCAGTGTACTGATAGATATCCCTGAACTATCGGGGACCAGCCACTGGACACAGAATATAAACTGTCTGTCAGAACTTTGGGAGCATCTTGTTACAAATAACCAAAGGAACATGAGAGGGGGTGTGTTATGGTTCCTGGCTGAATCCATGTCCAGTCAGGGTTGCAGTTACAGCTAACCATCTCAGTATCTAAACCTGGATTAATCACAACAATGTTAACACTTGTTTGGTCCCAGTTGTACCACTTCTTTTGCTTGCATACCAATGTGGCTTCTTGCTGGAAGCGAGCAGCAAGCTTCAGCCGCCGTTGCATTTACTGACCCTTTTATTGACTAACTGTCATTTAATGATATAACCAGGAACAGAACCTTCAGCGCGATTGACAGGAGGTTAGAATGTGCTGTCAGGGCAGCAGTGCTACTTCTTCATCCTCTCATGTTGGGACTGATTTGACGTGACGCTACAGTGACACACTGTCACCTTCTTGAGGTACAGAAGTGGTATTACAGGACAGGATAGCAGGTTAGCATGCTAACTTCAGTAGATATCTCTGAAACCCCATACACAGATGTCTTTGACCTACTGTCAAAACTTACCTGTTTACATTCTGTTGAGAATTTAGTGCATTCTTGCATGTTTTAAACTAAAAGTGCACCTTAAACTCTTTTCATTTAAACAATAAAAGAAAGGAAATTCAGTTTTCCATGAAACCGGCCCTTTAAATACATGTTAAAAAGCTAGGTGTCCCCAAGCAGTGCAAGCAGGCAGTGGGGTTTGCATGAGGACAGTGCCTGCTCTGGCCTGAGGAGTGCAACAGCACAGCAAAGCGAACATGTCGAAAACGTCAAAGCCTTTGTCAGGACAAATCACATCAGCCTGACCTCTACAAAAGAGAGAGAGGGGCTTTGGTGCCATATCTTGGCTCTGTTTATATCTATCTCTCTGTCTCTCCCTCCACACACATTTTGCATCCTTCTGTCCATTTCAATCTCCCCCTTTACCCCTCTCTATCTCTCTGTCTCTCTGTATGGAGTGCTCCGTCCATCATTATCTCTCCACGTCTGTTTTCGCCTCACAAGGTCGGCATCTCTTTTTGTGCTCATTTGCTTTATTCCCACCTTCTGTCTTTTTCACTTATTCACAGTCCTCTCTCTCTCTCTCTCTCTCTCTCTCTCTCTCTCTCTCTCTCTCTCTTCCTCCCTCTCATTTGTATAATAAGAAAGTAACGCACAGCGCGGATGTGCTCTCTTCAGACATTATACACATTAGGCCAGAAGACAGCTTGGTGCAAATCAGTGGACACTGCCAGCTAATAAAGCTCACACAGATCGTCTCCTTCATTTCCATACCGAGCTTAACAGAGCGTGACTGTTTAACTAATATTTCAGATGCAGTGAATTGTTAGATCACATGCATATATCACTGTTTAAACAAACTATACCCCTATGGTAGTAAGAAGTAGGAAAACGGCGTTCTCAGCTGCAGTGTACGTCAATTTATTTTGTTTCCTTGTTGTTTTAGGCCATTTACGTTGGTCTAGTCATTATAGAAGTTCACACAAAGCAAAGGGCCATTACCCTCAAAAACAGGTCACCCAAATATGCAACCGTTTAATAGGTCACATGTTTGATCCTCAGTGATGCCACAGCCATCCATGCATGAGAGATCTGTTCCAGGGCTGTTCCACGCTCTCGTCCACTTGGCCTCACCATTTCCCCTCTGTGCAATGTCCAACACCATCTCAAGAGCTGTTGCATTATTTTATTAGCTCAAGTGAAGAGTGTTAGATTAGCCCTCAGAGGGGTGGACGATCAAGTGAAGTATCAATGTCTGCAACAGATCTCGCCCAGAAGTCGGTGCGACCTGATGCATTTACATTTTTAACCCCTGCCCCGCAAAAGTTAAACAAAGCTGTTTATATGCCATAACAATAAACTACTTTAAAATTCCAAAATAATAATTAGATTTGCAATGTTAAAAATTAGTTTATTAATTAGTCACTTACACATTACTGTACTTTTCTAGCCCGCTAGCAGTTAAAGACTACACAACTTAAAGTCAAAAAAAAAAAAAAAGTATTGATATTTTCTAAACTAAAGCTTACACAAGACAACGAAGTTATTCATAAAATACATGTAGGTTTTGTTCAGACTTCTCAAATTTGTAAGTTTTCCATTACAACGTTTCTATCAGTATGCTCATTGTGGCTAACCTAACCAAGTTGGTGATGTAAACTAAAATACAGGATTGTTATCTCTGGGGGTGGGCAGGATGGTCCTTGCTCTGCCATATTGTTGATATGTTTATAACATCGTGTAATTGGCTGGAGCTGGCTAGTGGTACATTTTGGAACTAAATTAAGCAGGTCAAATGAGGTTAAAGGGTTTGTTAGTCATTCGTTTCATCTGTGGGTTGAGTGTAACATACATATCTGATGTGAGGGGGTGAGGGGGAGGGTAACTTCTGAGGATTTAATGGATTGCTAGAGACTGATACGAGGCTTCTGGTGTTAGTCTTTATATTTACTTTAATTGTTATATTTTATAATCCCAAACAGCAGAAGAACAACTACAATATATATCACTTAAAACTGAGTTTCTGCTGTTTTGAGAAAATCGAACAGTTGAGAACTGAAAGTCAACTGACAATGACACATACTTTTTAACAAAACATGATTTTTTGATCAAATAAAAGGATCAGATTTTTAAATTTCATATCTATCCATGTCTTATCCCAGTCAAAAGACCTGTATTTGTATAGCAGTGGCGTTTATTCTGAATGGGGAATCAAACTTTTTTTTTTTTTTTCCATAAGGAGGCTTAACTCTGCTTTCCAATGACTTTGTATATGCAGTGGTTTACATCATGTACAGGCAGCACAGGGCAATAACAGAAACTTCAATTATCTGTCAAGTGGGAAATAGGTGACAAAAATAGGTGAGCATGTTTATTACATAGATCGAACAGAGACATTGGCTGTATATAGGGCTCTTTCCTTTCCCCCTGGGAAAAATGCTGGCACATGCACTCAGATAAGGGCAAACACACAGTCTCCTTTCACAATGCTGTTAGTAGGCGTGATGGTTGGCATTGTATATAGCTAGGTTTTGGAAATAAGGAAATTTATATAAACAAGGGGAAAGCAGGAACAGAATGGGAGAGGAGGAGGGAAGCTGAAGGCAGGTTGTTTAGGGTTGATGTTTGGCTAGAGGAATGCTGAAATAGAGATCAAGTGCAGCGTATTCAGTAGGATAGCAAAGGCACATTTGATAAATCAGAGTTTAAAAAAAAAAACACAATCTGTTTTGAATTTAGATAATTCAATGTAACTGCTCGTTCAGCTCTGCCCATTCTCATTGAGGCGGTACAGAGTGTTGTTACTGCTGAATGTGATTTGACATGACAACAGCTTTGACATTCTTCAACGTGTTTGGTTTGCTGTGCAGTTGCCCTATTCAGGTCATGGCCTCATTCGAACCTCCTGCCTGTCTGTCAAAACTTTGTCTGTCAGACACTTTGCTTTCCGAAATGTCTTTAAAGGCCTTTTATTAAGGTAAAATAGCACATTTTCCTTATTTTATCGTAGACAGTGCTAAAACCCCTAAACATACTTTTCAGTTTTTTATTTGATTAATTGCACATATGGAAAGTAGTACTCATTCATGGTTGCAATTTCACAATCTTAACTTTACATATGATCACCCCTTTCAGTATGCAGCAGTTTAGTGTTACCCATTCATGTCCTGGCAGAGGGATATTTTTTTTTCTTCAGTAGACCTCAACCAGGAGTTCTTTTTGCCAGTAATAACAAAGATAATTTACATAGACCATTTTCCATTATTTTTCCAAAATATATACTATAAACACATGACATATTTATATACTGTATATGTA
>CM067477.1:16942936-16996366 GCA_034552555.1 Semaprochilodus insignis | reverse complement strand
TAAAAATGTCAGGTTGTGCGACCGTCCAATCAAATATGTTAATTAAGTAACTGCCAAATATATATATATATATATATATATAGATAGATAGATAGATAGATAGATAGATCAGATTGTAAATAAAACTATTCTGGCATGATTTTGTGTTTTGAAATGTTTGCCTTTGAAAGTGTAAAGCATGTTGTAAAATAAGGCAACTTTAAAAGTGCTTAGCTAACTGAAAAGCCTTTGCAAGTTGTGCAAGTTCATACTTCCTTAGATGTCAGGCGGACAACCAAAAACAAAAGACTTTTATTTTGACATGCTTTTATTTAAGAGGGGTAAGGGCATTGCATAACGAAGAGCCCAAATGACCTTTATAGTGCAATGCCAACGTCAGTAATCTTAGGACTTTTTTAATCGTTCTGCTCAGAATTGTTCAGGTGGTACAACATCAGAAACAATGAAAATGTTTAATTAGTATAATAATGTTCATTTCTTTGAAGAAATGTGAGTAGATGAGCAGGTGTCAGATGGACTGAGCAGATGTCAGTTTAATTCGAAAGAGAAGTCAGGTGGTGCAACCAGTAGGTTATATGGTGCAACCAGACCAGAACAGTTTTAATAACTGAAACAGGTGATAAAAGCTTTAATAACGTAGCATCTAACTGATTGTGACACAGGAGGTGTTCAGAAATAAGACTAGATTGTAAATATCATTCATTTATGAGACAGTTTCCTTAAAGCAGTGCAGTTACTTAAAGAAACGCAGGAAGGTGTGTTTGATCACATGAAAGACTTAAAAGAAGTAACTGCACGTCAGGTAACATTTTGGGCTTTTTGAGCTCATCCCTGCGGGGGGACTCTTTCAAAGAGGCTCTTTTAAGAACCATCAAGCAACGGCCATACCTGCCATCACCTCTGCAGCGGTAAAAAGGTGGGGCTAAGAACCTGCAGGCTTCTGACATTTAATTCTGTATCTTTGATGCAGCGTGAAGGAGTTTTAACCTGCGACCCTGTGGTTATAGATGAGGAGCACTTTAACAATGTTCCACTGCCTCCAGCTTTAGAAAACGCGTCCAGAATTCTGCACTCCTTTCAGCCTTCTTTTTTTTATTTTTATTTTTTTTACCTCTGCTGCGTCTGCATGATTCTTCAGACTGCAAATAAAATCCTGAGGACAGATTCAGGGAGCAGAAGTGTGTTTACATGTTGGAATGTTTGCCTCTGGTAGCCCATAAGACCTTCAAAAGCTCTTTAAGAAGCTTCCTTTTTAAAGTGGTAGTTCAGCGAAAAATCCAATTCACTCAGTTTTCCCCTTACAGCAAATGCAATCTGCCAAGACATGTTGACATTGCGCAATACTGTTCCCTGTAACGGTGAACAAAAGTACAGACAAAATGGTAAGACAAAAGTAAGGTTCAAAATGGATGCTACTACTGTTTTTACCCATGCAGCATACCATTTTAATAGATACCAGTTGTAGAACCCAATAAACCAGTCAACTGCAACACAGTAACAATTTTCAGGCAAGTGTGATGATTCTGTGATGAGGTTTACATGATGCTTAGTGGAGCTATAAGCTTCGATGACACTTTCAGCTACATTAGCCTCAGTTCCAGTGTAAAACTATACACTTAAGTAAAGGCAAAGGTTTTTATATATATATATATATATGTATATATAAAACCGTGACTACTTCAGTGCATAACTTGGAAAATGGTTGTTTTTATTTGTGTCAGTGACGTAATGATGGCCATATTATATGACCACTATGTCAAATATTACTGTTCAATATTACGGAAGAAAAATATAAATGTTTATTATGGTTGCACATTGCTTCTTCTAATCCCGTAGTTTTTGAGAACTCAACACCGTTCCAACTCTGAAATGTCCGGTCTGTTTGGGAATAGTGTGCTGGTATACAGCGTTTTGATTCAACAGTTTTCGGAAAAAGTCTGGAAAAGAGTTTGACATACACTATTTCAGTGGCAGACCGCCAAGGATCTATTTTATGTTGGTCTGACCCACAGTTGTCTGTTTATCTCTCTTTTCCATCCCTCATTTCTCCCATAGAGTCTCATTCATTTTTGGCCCTACCCAAACTCTATTATATATATAAACTCTCAGCCATACTGACCCACATTCCTCTATATGTCGTTTATTCATCCCTCATTCCTCCCATATCAACCCCAGCCTAGCAGAAAGTGGGAACCACTTAAGCTGCGCAACCATTCTGTGTTTCCTTCAGGAGATGCACTTTTCTAGTTATTATTAACACTATTATTATTTAGAAACAAATATTGGTTGGGCCTTGAACTGAAGCTGAACTAAAGGCCTTAAGCATCACTTTAGCCACCAACATAATTAGGAAGTGATGGTGGTATCAAGTGGAATCCAGTTGTGTTTTGATTTCCAGCCAGTGGGACCAATTTTGTCAACTCTTAAAGAACTGACTGTAACTACAAGTGATAACCAGTGTTCAGTCAGATGTTAGAAATAGAGAACAGTTTTAAAACTGCTACAAGATATGATATGCCTTTACCAAGCTTCAGATGGTCATGTTTAATCTAAGATGATCAAAAAAAAGGTTAATATTAATGTGAATCGCTTTTAGCTTAGCTCTAACATACCACTAGGCATAGGGGCATCATAGCATGTTATGTTTTTTTTCTCCTCGTTCTCTTCATCTCAAACTAAAGGGCTGGCTCAAATAGCCACAGTCTCCCACTGTTGTGTAGATGTACAGTTATTGACTGTAGTCCATCTATTGTCAAACATAATGTGTTAGCCAGTCATTGTTGGTCACTGATTGACCACAGGACTGTTGATTTCATTTAATCACCAGATTTCTTATGGGTGGTGGACCGTTCTCATCATTACAGCTAGGTAGACAGTAGTCCACCACCTATCTACCTCAAACTTACCGTAGTGCTATATGGAAATGTCTACATCTGGATATATCAGTTTTTATTCATAACTTTATAGTACTGTTATATAAACATATATAATTTATAATGTATATTAGGATAAGAGAGATTTTGTGCTTAGTATTGTATATATTTATTGTCTAATGTATATTTTTTGTATTTAAGTACTGTAAAGGACTTCGCACCTAAGTTTTTCACTCACCTTCACACCTGTGAAAATGTGATGTGACAATAAAAGTGATTTGATTTTGATTTGAAAATATTCGTCCAAGAGTGCCTCTGTGGCCAGAAAGTGAGCTGGGGTCTCAGCTTCCAGGAGGGCCAGTATGCAGCTAAATCTGGTGATTTTTACTGCTCAAGCACACATGACACCAGGTTTAGTAGGAGTGTTTAAACAGAGAAATCACCAAACTCTGCTTGGGCACAGTTTATCCTTTCAAGACCCTGGCCAAAGTGTGCATCTACAGATTGACTACAGTGTAGTTTTCAGTGCCTTTCCTGACACCATGTAAAGCTCTTTTGCTTGGCTGATCAGCTACTTTTGCTGTAAAGGGAAAATTGAATTCATTAGATCTTTCACCAAACTGTTGATTTACCAGTGCGGCACCTTTGAGGCTTTTCCTGTAGCTGTGTTTGCTTTGTGAGCTGGTCACGTGAGCTGGTCACATGATGTCACACATTAAATGGAGCGTGGAGGACACCCTGGCTCTCCTCTTCTGCTCTCTGAACTCTCAGTGCTGCGGCTGCTCCAGGCCCACGGGGACGCTGCGTACCACATCAATCACGACCAGCACACATATACACAGAAAAGCTTTGAACTGCGGGCGCTTTGAAGCTCATTCACGCTTTGACTGCGGTGGAGGGAATACCTGAAATCTAATGCATGGAGAGTTGGGGGCAGGAGAGAGATAGAAAGAAATAGATGGAGGGAGAGAGAGAGAATTGCATAAGATGAAGTCAGATAGTTTCCGTATGATCTCGCTGCAGAATTACCCGGTATTGTCATCAAACCATGCAGTGGAAAACAGAGGTTTCAGTGTGTGCGAGGAAGCGTTTATTTGTCTCTTTGTTTGTGAAAGAACTGGCTCTTGAATCATTCACCAGAAATGGTGCTTATTTTCTCCTGTTCTCCTTCCTGGCCACCATTTGCTCTCCTCTAATTTCCACTGAGTTTGACAGCAGAGGTCATGGTGGGAGTAGAACTAAACCAGATAATTAAAGCAATAGTACTGACAAAGCTTCAAGACGCCTGGTATTACTGGGTTTTTTTTCTGAGCCACAGGGCTGGTAGAATAGGAGGAGCTGAGTGGGCTGCAGCCCCCAGATTTCAGGATTGTTTAAATGCAACGGTGAAGAATAATGTAAAACTAATCTGAGCATACTATATAGACTAAAATTAATCTGAGCATTATATATACATATATATGTATATATGCAGTATATACAGTATGTATATATATATATATATATATATATATATATATATATATATATATATATATACTAAAACTAATTTGGGCATACTATATTTATGCTAAAACTAACCTGAGCATACTACGTATACTGTATATGCAAAAAATAATCTGAGCATGCTGTATATATATGCTAAAACTAATCTGAGCATACTACGTATACTGTATATGCAAAAAATAATCTGAGCATGCTATATATATGCTAAAACTAATCTGAGCATACTACATATATATATGCTAAAACTAATCTGAGCATACTACATATACTGTATATGCAAAAAATAATCTGAGCATGCTATATATATGCTAAAACTAATCTGAGCCTACTATATTTATGCTAAAACTAATTTGGGTGTACTATTGATTTATTGATTTAAACAAATCATTCAATATTCCATTTTGTCACTACCAAAACAATCACATATTGCTAGTGACTGCTTCAGTAGTAGCTGAAATTTGAGCTAATTTTGGGCATAAATCAAAACACTAGCCAATTCATGACTAATAAATACAGCTTTCTTTGCAATTACCAAAACAGAGGAGGTGCCAGTGTCTATTGTCTGGGTTTGTTAACACAGAATTTGTTAATACTGTGAGGTCAGTTTGAACTGAACTACTATTACTAAAACAGCTCTAGGCTCAATGAATTATAGAAGATAATTCATAGTGGAATTGCTGCTAATCAGACTGGATCGGAATCACACATTTCTTTGGTAATCACTCAGATTACTCCCCCTCAGGTATCCCCACCAGAACATGATCGATGAATAAGCAGGCAGTGCATCAAGTGTGTCAGCAATGTGCATGGCTGCTGTCCATGGTGCTGGCCTGCTATTGAAGTGGTAGACTGCTTTATGAGCTCATCCATTCAGGGTTCAGGCCTTGCAGGCAACAGAGGCTATTTCCCATTGAGCCAACAGAATGCAAGGAGCCTGGCCATGTCGATAAGGCCAGTCTTTCCTTCTTTCTGTCCCTCTTTCATACCTACACCCATCTGCCCCTTTCTTTCCATCAGCCTAAGCAAGCTGCACTCTCTCTCAGGTAGATAGTTTTGCCGTTCATTTTTATCATGCTTGTTTATTTGTCCCTCCTTCCGCTTTTCTAAATGCGTCAACTCCCAGACAGTTTCCAGCGAAGGTCTCCCATGCTCCCCTGCTGCTGCCCATAAAACTATTATCAGTGTGCTTTTATGGAGCCTTTAAAGGATGAGCCAAAGTCCCAGAAGATGGAAATGCTGACTGATAGAAAGCATTTACTTTTGGGGCGGGTTATCAAACGCTTTAATGGCCCTACTTCATTTCTCCCAGTACATTTCCCTCAGGACTCCTCGTACATTGTCTCTGAACTTTAATAGGGTCCCTAAAACTCCAGCTCCATCCACCCCCGTACACAGGAGACTGAAGCTAAAGTCTTTCAGCTAAACACTTTCTTTAATAACCGTGAGTCACTTCATTTTGACTGTTCCCCAATCTGAAATCTATCAAACCTTCTGTATCTTCAGCAAAGTAAAACCTGCAGCCAGTGGACTATCTTTCTCCTCTCTGTTACCATCTGACTGAGATCAACATTTTGTGACTGATACAGATTTTATGGGCTTAAAAACTCCAGTAGCTGATAACACTGCTTAACTGACCCATCCCATGCAGCTTGAATATTCTCACACAGTTCCTGCAGATTTTGCAGTAGGCATGGTGGTGGAGAGACAACAAACTGACAACAAACCACTGACAATGGTGCCTCTGCACACGGATTTGTTGGTCGTCTCCACCAAGACAAAAGTGGGACTCTTCACTGAAGATGACCCGCTGCCATTCTGAGTCACTGTATGACAGTCTGGCATGACACCACTGCCGGCGATGTTGATGTGGTGTTAAGGGCACTCGTCGCAACGGTCTGCGTACATGTGGTTCTGCATCGTGCACCTGTCTGCCAATGGTGCTGGCACTAACATGACTCATGGAGGGTGTCACTGCTCGCTGAATGTCTGTAATCGTGGCTGTTGGGTCAGTCAGGTACAGCGATACGGCCTGTTCTTGCTTATGTCATATGCGCAGTTGAGCGTGAAGCTTGAGAAATTTGCATGTCTCACAATGACAAACCTACCCACCCACCAAGTTTTATTCCTTTCAGTTGATCCTTTCTAGGTGCAGCCATTTGTGCAACTGTTTATTTATTTATTTATCTGTTTATTTGATGAGTATATATTAACAAATGAAATTAAGTTATCCAGACAAAATATGATATATATTGGGTTCATACTACCTGCAGTGAAATAAATAAAAGTCAAGGTAAATGTAGGAAACCCTCAGTTTTGTTTTATTTGCATTTTTCATATTGTCCCAACATTTTCTGATTTGGAGTTGTAGAGCTGGCAAAAGTGTGCATTCAGATTACATTGCTGTGGCTCATGGACATGCGGTTGGTCAGCCCTAGGTGTAGACTGGCATGGCTCATTATGTAGATTGTTTTGCTTGTATGTAGGTGAGTAGTGCATAATGAAAATAGGAAGCTGAAACAGGGAAATAGAAAGACCTAGAGGACAAAAAGGCGGGTAAGATGGAAAGAGAGGAGGTCCTAGGATGCAATGTTACATGTTTTTGTTAAGTTGAACAAGATTGTGTCTGGCTTTCATATGTACCGGAAGCTGTTGACTCCTCAACAGTGACAGCATTCTGAGCTTCAGTACAAGAGCTTCACTGACAGGAATATTACCAAAATGTTCCTTTCTCTCTCTTTCCCTCTCTCTTTTACCCATACAAAAATCTGCACGCCTGCACTCATCTCAGCTTTATCAAAAATCTCCTCTGGGAAGGATTAAGCGTAATCTTCCACAGGCAGAGCATCATGGGAATCGTGGTTTTTGGCCTCAGTCGTCTTTGATTACTGACTTCGATTGCTCTGAGATGATGAAGAGGAAAAAATAACAGACAGGATGAGAAAGATAAAGCTTCCTGGTGAGGAGTCACACGTCTACCGCTGTGTCAGAGCTAATTAGGCTGACGAAGCGTTAGGACAGAGGCATCAGCCACACTCAGTGCTGGCCTTCATGCTTCTCCTCAGTTTGGGGTTTAACTTTACAACTCCACGTTTACCCTCTAACTTTATTCTTCTCACCTGCGTTTAATGTTATGACATGTTAGCAGTTCTGTCACAGCACGTTAGTCTCACATCAGTGACCTCTTCTTTGCTTTGTTAATGCTTGATGCTTATGTTTACTTCACGGTTCAACTTCTTCTACTTTCTAAGCCTCACATTATGGCCTTTTTTTTAGGTTGTTAAAAACGACATGCTAGCAGTTCTGTCACAAAGTATTAGCTGAGCATCAGTGGTGAACTCCTGGGTTTTTGGTGCTTCTGGTTCACTTTTCATGGTTCAACTCTACAGCTTAGAATTCCACCTGAAACTTTTCACCTGTGTCTTATGTAATGCTCTTTTCTTTAGTCTCAAGAAATGACATGCTAGCAGTTCTGTCACAATGCATTAGTATAGCATTTCAATTCAACTTCTTTAACCCCTTTTTGATTATGCTTGGTGTTTCTGTTTCTGTCACGGTTCAACTTCTTCCATGCTCTGTGTCTCACTCATATGCTCGTTTCTTTCTATTATTTTAAAAAATAATACTAGGATTTGCTGTCATTAAGTATTAGGGGTGGGCTCAGACCTTTGCCACCCCTCTAAACTTAATATAATATAATAAACGGAAACTTATATGTAATTACTGTAGGTTAATTACTTACATATTACAAATATATATAATTATATGTATACACATGTGTATGTAATATGTGATTACACACACACACACACACACACATATATATATATATATATATATATAGAGAGAGAGAGAGAGAGAGAGAGAGAGAGATGGCTAAAGTGTGTATTTAGATTAGATGTGGCACATGGCCTTGCGATTGGTCGAGTGTAGACTGGCATGTCTTATTATGCAGATTGTTTTGCTTGTGTGTAGGTGCGTAGTACATCAAAATAGAAAGCTGAGACAGGTAAATAGAAAGAATTAGAGGACCAAAAAAGAGCATGAAGTGGAAAGAGAGGAGGTCCTAGGATGTAATTTACATGTTTTTGGTATGTTAACCATGATTGTGTTTTGTGTTCAACAGTGACAGCTTTCTGAGCTTCAATGCAAGACAAGAAATTATTGGAGCTTCATTAAGTATAAGCTCAGCATCAGTGGCTAAATACAGCTTTTATAGTGTGTCTGGTATTCATGGTTCAACTTTACAGCTTTGAATTCCATCTGAGACTGTCCTTTATCATGTTATAGTCTTGTAAAAGGGCATACAAGTCGTTCTGTCCAAAAGCATTAGCATAGCATCTTTTCTTTGGCTAACTCCACTTTGTTGATGCTCTGAGCAACTTCTTTCTTCTACATGTCATGTTATTGCTGTTGTTTTTCTGTCTCAAAGAATGACATGCTAGGAGGTTTGTTATAAAGGATTCTCTGCTGAAAAAAATGCCAGTCACTCATTAAGGTCATGAACAGTCTTGGTTTTTCTAGCAGGTAAGAAACTGACATCGGCAATGATTCTCCAAGCCTGATGTTGACAAGTCGTTGATCATGTGTCTGCAGCACTAACAACATGGACACCCCAGAGAAGACAAGTGAGCAGCAGCCTGGTGATTTCAGGCTCTGTATCTATGGTTTCATGAAGACTTTGCCATTTGATACAGGGCTTGTTGCAAAGGACAAGTCATGCTCCACTGACCTGTAGTGTTTGGCTTTGTCAAGGCTTTGTCAATCCCATTTCTTTTTTTTACCCCTACCCCTTGTTTTCGAGTGTAACCCTCCCCCTTGAAACTGAGTTACAAGGGGTAGTGGTTGAAATCTTCCCCCTATAAAACGGGACAACCCTTCAAGAACCAAATACGTCATCACTTGTCGTCAGCGGCTTTTATGTAAACAGACGAAAAGCATTGCATCAATCAATCTAACAAATCACAGAATAAAATAGAGCACAAACAAAAAACTACATGACTTCATTAACAGGCTGCTAGCAGTGCTCTGTAGGCAACCCTGCCAGTCTGCAGTGATAGCAGACGAGGTTCAGCTCCTCACTGCTTAAATACATTTAGGGCATCATTTGCCTTCAAAGAGGGGGATGACAATTATTTATTATCGCCACCAAGAATTCTTCAGTGATACGAAGCTGAACCTAGCTTTTTAATCACCAGCTTCATGATCGAATTTCCCCATTCCACCTTAAATGGTGCAGCAACCTCAGGTACCAGAACATAACTGCTGTACCATTTAAGGTGAAACGGGAAATTTCGCTAGGTAGCGACCGAGACATCAGCGTATTAATAGTGATTTTTACATATATAATGGTTATCTTACAATACAGTGGTTTTTTAACAGAGAAAATACTTATATTAATGTGTCTCTTTGGTCGCTTGTGCAGTTGTCTTGCGGATGATTCACAGGGCATTCTGGGAATTTTCTCACAACACTCCGTTTGGAGTGTACCTGAAAAATCTCAGTTTGAAGGGCCATGTAGCCCTAACACTTGGCCCTACCCCTCCATCTCAAAAACAATCGGGACAACCCTACCCCTAGACATGAATGGAATGGAAGGGTAGGGCTAAGTGTTGGGGGCAAGAGGTGAAAAGGAATTGGGCCTTAAAATCAGATTTTTAAAGTTTAACATCCTAACGTTTCTCTGCGGATCTCAAGTGCTTCAAATAGCAGCCTTAAATCTCAGTTTTCCAAAAGACTACACTAAAAAGTCATGTGTCATTGTAGAAGAGGCATATCACCCTGTAATTTTGTAAAGGTCGACTGCTCCAAGCAGTCAAGGTTCTGGGGCCCATAAAAGGCTAGCAGTGCGATCCAGGACTCGCTGGACGGTGCACGTCATGTTGTAACGGAGTTTGGCTTCGTCACATTATTTAAAGTTGCTTGTTGCCCAGCCTTTCATGCTCCTGTGGTTTTATTCATGATGTTATCAGTAATTTTCAGCAACTGTTGACTGTTCAACCTACACAAGCAGGTAGATGACGCTGGCTAAGGCCTTTGTTTTTATTGGTGTGTCTCCTTTAACTTTACAGCTTAATTTTCCACCTGAGACTTTGTTCTTTCACGGTACGCTCTTATTTCTCAAAAAACAACATGACAGCAGTTTTGTCACAGCTCGTTAGCCTGGCGTCTTATTTTTGGTTAACTTCTCTTTGTTGATGCTTGCGCTTCTAGTTGCTTCATGGTTTATGAATCAGTTCACATCTCAGAAATCGACCTGAAATATTAATACCAGGTTTGAGCCCTCAGCTCCACAGAGGCCTACAGGATTAGCTTCAAATAATGCTGCCAGCGTGACAAAGGTGTCATCTGATGTCAGCAAGTTGGGTCTTCACATTGCCTCCGGGCGCACTTTGTTTGTGACATGTTCCACAACATTTCACGCAGCTTTGTGATTAGCATGGCGACAGAGGATTAGCGATTAGTGTCCCTCTCCCACCAGCGTAATTTCGGTATGTTTGACAAGTCGACCAAACACAAAGCTGTCGAAAATCCAGGCTAGAGTTGGTCCACCAAGAGCTGTGAGTAAGCCTCTCAGAAAACCACCCGCTAAAAAAAAAAAGTTTTAACTCAAGAGTTTTGGCAAAGCAGGGTAGCTGCATTTCCTTCTCCTGAGTTTCCTTTTTTTTCTCCTCCAGAAGGATGCCTCGTCTCTTTTATCTGCTCTGACGTGAGGCGGTTGGGGTTTGGGCAAGGGGAGAGAGGAAGAAGAGGAGCGCTAATCAAGCCCGTGGAAATTTCACAGCGAATGGAAAGCATGGCTAGAGATTTGACTCTCTCCCTCCTGAACTCTAAGCCAGTTATGCGCTTGCTTGAAATTCCTCTGAGCTAAATTTACCATTTCTCTCTCTCTCTCCTCGCGCTTACTCTCTTTCAATCTCTCAAGGTCTCTCACCCGCACGCTATCTCTCATTCCTCCCTCTCCTTCTCATCCCAGCAAGGGAATCTACGCCTCTGATATCCAGAAATATATTGAGCTTCATGTTTTTTTTTCCCTTTAATTCACAGAAGCCTTAATTAGAGACAGATTTTGTCTCACTTGTTAATAGGAGCTCGTTGTCACTTCTCTCACACATTAAACTTCTCCACATATTTTGGATCAGAACCTTTTACTGATGATTTGATTCCAAAATGATGTTCTGGCCCAGCATAACACTTTATTAACCACATCCAAATAGTAATTTCTTGATCTACTTGTTACAAATGTAAGTGCAGGGACTGTTTGCTTAGCTGGCAGAACATATGTCTAACAGAATCTGTGAAGAACTTTTAGAAGTGAGTTTCTCAGTACTGTGGATTCCTGTATTTCCATAATACAGGGAGGGCAAGGGCAGGGAGAAGAAAACCTATACTTACAGGAGCAAATTCATATTCAAGAGGGGGCAAAACATCACCAGTAAGTTATTGGGTCCTCCCCTATTGTATGAGACAAGGGAATGCACAGTGCTATCTCCTCCCTTCTCGGGGAGTCTAGAAGTAGTCCAGCATCAAACTTCATCCCTCAAAACAGCATCTCCAGGGGTGGACAGCAGTGCTAATGTAAACTCTTGTTTATATTTTCTTGTTTGTTTTTATTTGAGTGGGCAGCGGTGGGCAGCAGTGGTCATAGTGGTCGCTTGCCTGGGGCTTCAGCCATTGTTGTGTTAACTCTGCCTTTCATTGGCTACCTGTACTTTAAAGATCTAACCGGGAGAACTGTCAACATGACTGACAAGAGGTTAGAATACAACATCTGGGCAGTAGTGCTACTACTACTGATTCAACTCGATGCTACGGTGACTTACTATCGCATCTTCAGATACAAAGTGGTATTACAAGACAGGACGGGCCAGGGCTAGCCGGTTAGCGAGCAAACTTAAGTAAGTAGATATCTCCGCATCAAGATACATACACATGTTTGATACGCTGTCAGAATTGTTATTGCTTCACATTCTGTGGATAATAAGAGTTTATTTTTGTAATGTTTTAAACTAAAGATCTTATGAAATGATGCATTTAACAGATACGCATCAACAACTAATTATACAAGTTATTGATGCTTAGTTTTACATTAGCTTTTTCACTATTGAATATGCTCACTCTTGGTCTTTGCTACAGCTTCCGTTCTTTTCAGAAGGCATACTTTCAGGTCTTCAAGGAAATGTGCAGGCATATTTTTCCACACTTCCTTCTCTTTGAAGTTGGTTGTAATTTCTGCTTCTGGCGATCCAAATAATCCCAAGTGCATTCAGTGGTGGACTCCGGGGTGGTCAGTCCATTGTTCTAAGAACACCAGCAGCTTCTTTGTTTGACGTGTCTGTCTCCTTTTCTCAGTGAGGAGCTCAGTGAACAGCTACACATCCTTTCAGACCCACATTACTGGGGTGTCTTCTCACAGTGGAGGGATAGACAGAAACACCTGTGGATGTTTTCAGATCTGAAGCAAGAGTGGAGCCTATTGTTCTCCTCTCTCTCAAAGACAAAACGCTTTAAGTGCTGTTTAACTGGTGGGGACAGTTTTGGTGGTCTTCCAGGTCTTAGGTCACAGTGATTAGAAGTCAAATTCTATACTCCAGATTTGGAAGCTGTTGTTTTTTTCACTGTTACAGTTGCAGTTTTCGCTTCCTTTATGTTTCTCTCTCCTTATGCAAGTAGCTCATATCTCCTCAGAAAGATCTCCTGAAAAGTGAACTTTTATTAAATTGCTGTTTGACTACAAATTGAGTGAAGGGTGGTCTATGACTTTTGCACAGTACAGTATTTTCCTGTGCCTGCCTGTTGACACAATACACAATGTATGTGTAGTGTGTACTGTAAACATAACAGCATAGTTTTTCCCTGTGACTTGAAGGTCAATAATAATAAAGACACGTACGAGAGCAGTACAGAGTAAATGCATGAGTATTTGTGTCTATATTATTATTCATGTGGATAACACTTTCGCATACAACAGCAGGCTGTTATTTATTAGTTATTGTTTTTAGTAGTCTCTCTCTTTCTCTCTCTCTCTCTCTCTCTCTCTCTCTCTCTCTCTCTCTCTCTCTCTGTGTTTGTGTGTGTGTGTGTGTCTCTCTCTCTCACTGCACTGGGATAGAATGAATGCACACAGGTGGATGGTTCTGCTTATAAACAGATTTTGGCAAAGAACCGGTGCCCAGCGGTGACGCATTCAGGAAGGGTCATTTTTAGACAAGGCAAGGCCAACAGCTGCAGCTGTTTCAGTGAGGCTGGCGCACCTTGCTCTATCCTTCAAAGCCAAGAAAGGTAATACAGTTAAAACAACAGGCTGCCGATAGTCAGATGAGAAAAACGTGTACAGATGGAGTGCACATCCTCTACAGTTATATTGAGTGATTACATAATAGCAATTGCCATTTTTCTGTCTGAGCAATTGAAGGGAATAGTTTAATGACTTGACATGTTTGATGATGTCAGTGTTGGGTGCTGATGACGATGTTGGAAATGGCAATTATTAATTACATTTCACAATAATGACAAAGCTGTTTTCCATTTGACTTTGTCAGTACATGAAATGTTGCCTAACAGCAAAGTGAGGACTTTTTCCAAGGTAGGTAAATTGTTATAGTACATAATTATATTTAAAGGATTTCTTAGTAGTTTGGTGCATTTTCTGCTTATCAGGATCCCCGTAGTCCCAAACACTTTCAGTGATGCTGAAGTCAAAACTCTTATGGCCTGTCCGTTGGTCTGAGAACACCAGCAGCTTCTTTGTTTACTGTGTCTGTTTCCTTTTCTTCTCAGCGAAGAGCTTCTTGACAGCCCTTCCAGACCTATAGCGTTCACTTGTTTTCTCACAGTGGAAGGATGGTCAGAAACACCTGTGGATGTTTTCAGATCTGAAGCAAGAGTGGATCTTGATTTTCTGCACTCTCGTAAAGACAAAAGCTTAAAGTACTGTAGCACTGGCATGAAGAAGACTGTATAGGAAGTATAGAGCTTTAGACAAAGGTGCTATTATTCACTGTGGCAGCAGTGGAGGAAACAACCAGGAAGCAGGAAGGTCACCAACAGCCATACATCTCTGATACATAGTAGACACTAACACTGCCCCAAGTACCTCACAGCCCAGCACAAAATGACATAGCTAACCCTGCTGTGCACATAATGTCCCCACAGTCACAATGATTCCCATGAGCCATCATGCATTCATGGTTGTGGGAGCCAACAGTGGTACGCCACAGTACTGTTAATAAGGTCTATAGATTTTGGATTTACTAAGAAGCTTCACTGCAGTTCTAAAGTTGCTCACTCACTTCTTGATATTTTAGATATTATCAGATACGCCAAAACTGACATTTTTGTCAGAAATTTCTATTAAATTTTTTTTTTGCTGTAATTCTTTTTAAATGAAAACTTAGTTAATGTATCAGGTCTAACTAACCAGTATTATTACTGGGCTTTTTCTGTAAGTCTCTGTCTATGTTTTGCTGTTGTTGTCTATTTAGAAATGGTTTCTTAATTCTCAGTTTTTCCATAGAATATTGACCTAGCTTTGAATCCCTAGGCCATGATTTCTAGAAGCAAAAGTTATGTGTCATAACTACCTCTATTCTAGCTATGGGCAAAGGCATTTTAGCCATTGTTGATGAATTAGTAACTGGCAGAACCATTTACACCTGCTGAGCAACCGAAAGTATATTTTATTATACATCGGTATTCTGCACCTCGCTAATGCCGGGGACAAAACTTTGCTCATCTGCATTAACAGGCAGGAGCCGTAAGCAGAATGCGCTGTGATTTAGCGACAGCAGGAAATACATTGAGAAATAATGTCACACATACACACTTGACATTCTAATCCCCATGGGCACACGTTCCAAATGAAGTAAAACTGAACTTGCCAGCTTTGATAATTAACAAGTTGTTTTGCATGGCATGTTGAGCTGCAATGTGCACAGTATTATTGTGAGGCTTTAATTTATTTCTTAATTTATTTATTCACATTATGAAATAAACATAGAAAAGTCTTATCTGTGTTGCTACCCCTCATCAGTACACAGGGTCACACCTATGTGCAGTATGTAAATGTGTATGTACTCTTGTGTAATAATAGTAAATGACAAACGAAAGTAAAAACAAACATAAAGTGTCTTGACAGCCATGACATGACAGCTTCATTGGGCTTTGACATATATGCTTTAACTCTCTGGAACTTCAAGTGAACACCATTATTACAATAGTTATTCAAATGGTGTTGTGATGATGGTGGACAACAGGGCTGTCTTAACAATTTGGACTTGCACAGGTGTTCAATGGGGCTGACTCTGAAGGTCATAGCATATGATTTACATAATTTTCAAACTACTCGGTAACCGCTCGTGATCTGTGGACGTGCCCACTGTCAGCCTCGAAGAGGTCACTTCCATCTGGGCAGAAATGCAGCACAAATGTTTATTCATAGGTTTAGGTGATCACTCAGAATAACTTTGTGTTGATTTGTATTTAGCCTTTACTTTAAGAGGACAAAGGGACAAGTGGGCCCAAACCATGGCGGTAAATGTCCCTGAGGTACAAAATACAGGGGGGTTCTTCGGGGTGTGGGATGGCCTAAATGTGTTAAGGTTTTTTTGTAGGTCTACAATTATAGACTTTAGTCTGTCTGTTTATCTACATGCTTTGTTAGCCCTCTTGTACTCAGGTATTATGTGGGTGGTGGATCTTTCTCAGCACTGCAGTGACACTGATGTGGTGGTGGAGTGTTAGGGTAGAGTGTGTGTGTGTGTTGTGCTGGTGTGAGTGGATCAGACACAGCAGTATTGCTGAGACACCTCAGTGTCACTGCTGTACTGAGAATCCTCTACCAGCCAACAGCCTTCTGTGGGCAGCGTCCTGTGACCACTGATGAAGGGCTACAGGATGACCAACACAAAGAGCAGAAGATGAGCTTTCATCTCTGACTGTACATCTACAAGGTGGACCAGCAAGGTAGGAGTGTCTAATAGAGTGGGCAGTGAGTGGACACAGTGTTTAAAGACTCCAGCAGTGCTGCAGTGTCTGATCCACTCACACCAGCACAACACACCCCAACACACCACCACCACGTCAGTGTCACTGCAGTGCTGAGAATGATCCTCCACCCTAATACCTGCTCTTTGGTGGTCCTGTGGGGGTTCTGACCTAAAGAACAGAGTAATAAAGTATACAGAGAGTCAGATGGACTACAGTCTGTAACTGTAAAACTACAAAGTTTCCCCATACGGTAAGTGGAGCTGATAAAATTGAAAAGTTATGCCTGTTTTTCTCTGGTTTCTCTGAAAATATATATAAACAAATGCACACGTGCTGATATTGTATACACAGTACGTAAAAACACATAGGCTTTCAAATATGAGGCTATTATGGTGCCATTTCAATAGAATCCCTTGATTAATTGTTTTGTGAATACCTGACACCGATTTACAGGACATCCACCTCTAAATCTGAGCTATTATGAAACAATAAATCCTGGAGGACCTGGACACATGAGCTGCTAATCTGTTATCGCGATGGCAGTTTTTCACGGCGAGTGTTCTGTAGAGCTTTTGAAAAGGCATTGTAGCGTGTGAGCGCTGGGTCTTGTTGATTTAGTGAACTGCGGACTGGCTCTTCATTGGAACGTGAAGTATTTTACCTCAGAGCATTGTCATTAGCATCTCTCCCGCACCGCTGCCTATTCGGCCGGCCTGATTTATAGACACCCAGAGACCCCACTCCCCCATGTGTTAGTGGCTTGATACACAATCAGGCAGTCTCCTCATCTCTCTGTTTTCCTCATGTCCCCATCATTGCTATTTTTTGTCCTTTTTGGCACCCCTGAGGTGTTTCCTTGTGGGATAATGCATAAACAGCCTTTGTCCTGTTGACCGGGTTGGGTCATGTAACTTATTGATTGTTTGGGTTGAGATGGGTCAAGTACTAATAATTTAGTAAAATACTGACACCAGTAAAATTAATTTCATATAAGCCAACTTAAGGAAAAGTAAGGGAGTATCAGGTTAAAAAGCTACTTATGTACTGAGTAACATACAGAACTGCAGTGGAACTTCCTAGTAAATCCAGCATCTATCAGCACAGACACTGAAGTTTGTATGTCTCTGTTTTTCTATTGCTTTATTTCTTTGGTCAAAAATAAAAAAGAAGTATTCAATGACAAAAAAATGAAATTAAACACAAAATAGGAATTAGTAAATAAATATGAATGGCTTATTGTACATAGGTAAAACAGTAGATTCCTTTAATCACTAATGTACTTGAGTATAAGTATTACTATTAGAAAATACTCCGTCAGTATTTTACTGAAGTGCATGTACTGTACTTGAGTAAATATAACTAATTACTGCCCGCCTCTGGGTTGGACTTGGGTATACCGAGCTGGAGTATTCTCTTGTAACTAAATCAGCTAGAGAGTTCAGAAATAGCGTGTCATGTTGTTCCCGTTACCTCAGTTACATGACAAATCCTGTTTGTGTGTGTCATTTGAAAATAACACACTCTAAGTTGAGTCCCACACTGACCAATATAATTATGGTCTACTTGATGGCTGCACACTACTAGACTACTAAAACAGCTGCTTATGTCACATATTAGGTAGAATTGTCACTGCCTCCGAAACCCCAGAACATTGCATTTTATGGCTGGTCTGGAAGGGAGTTCAACTCACAACCTTGAATGGCTGTCATTACCAGGCATTTATAGGGTTTATGCTAGTTGGGAGCCATTTCTTAGATTGACAAAAACTGAATTATCTGTTACAGTTGCTCATTAAAATGCATCAGAGTTTTGCTAGCATTTTGTAAAGCTTGTCTAACATAGTAAAGAACGCGTAGGTCAGTCGCAGAAGATCAGCCAGACGAAGGGTAGATAGGAAACTAACATAATAAGCGGATCTGGATACCAGTCTTTGGGGGGCTGGGAGGTCTGCAGGTGTTTTTTAATCTGCTTCGTTTTAAAGCCTTTCTTTCTCTATGCAAATTGTTTCTTGCTGTCTCTCACCATCTCTGCTGTTCATTTTCCCCTTTTTTATTCTTTGTATGCATTAGTTTTAAACTACCTAGCCCATACTTTTTTCACTGAATAACCTTTGTTCTTTATTTATTGCTGCCTTTATTTATTGCTCTATTCTGTGAACTGTTTTATCATAAATTCGCCGGGGGGTGGTGGGGGATATAAAAACCCAAACACAAAATGCAGTGTTGACAAGATGCTCCTTAATTATGTATAACGCCAATAAAATTCTAAGGAACAAGGTTGTTTACTGTTCTTTCTGGATTTCCCCCTCCTAAGTGTCCTTTGGTGCTCCTGAGAGAGACGATGAATCATGTCTTATGTATAGCGTGTCTAAAAGGCCAAGAACTAGAAATGAAGAATACGCTCTTGTGGGTCTCCTGAGGAGAAGCCCTGTAGTCAGATTTGTTCACATTCATATTCCGAGGTCACACACCATGCTCTTATTTGTATGAGTGTGATAAGTGTTAGCTGAATTGGTGCTGGTTGAAATATATTTCAGGAGAGAGAAAAAGCCCTTACTGTTTCTGTAATGAATGTATGGCTTTGGAAAAGACTCAACCAGTACATGTTCCAAATCACCAGAGGGCTGCTCTGAGGCCATCTGGCGAGGATTGAGGGTTATAAAGGGGGCATTTATGGGTCACTCGTCTCAATTTATAGAAATAGTGACTGTCATTGTTTAGGGTTCAGTGCATTCAACCTTGCTGGTAAAGGCCATTCAACTTCATAGACCTTGATTCAGTTCAGTTAATAAAAACTCAAACGTTCTTTCTAAAAGTTTTGGTCATAACGCGTTCCCTGAGCAAAACTTCAGACTTTGTCCAATAACTTCAGATCCAGTCTCCAATAATATATGTAGGTTCACTAAATGGTATGAACTTAGGGACACTTCATATTTTCCCCAAATGTAGTCATTCTGCCAAAATGTGTTGTGTGCTTCTTTAGTTTTGGACTGGAGCTGCAAGGCAAGTGTAGCTAATTAGTAATGGCAGCTTATGCCTACCAATTAGTATTGTGCAAACTGCAGTCTAAATTGTCACATAGTTGCTTCAAACTGGGTTAAGTAATCTCAAATAGATGCTATGTTTTTTGACAATTTATGATGTAATGTGCAAGCTTGATAGTATAACTTTGTATAACACATCTTTCCCAAGGGGCTTTCAGGGTATGTTTGTGTGTAGTCAATTTCTTAATGTTGAAAGTACCAAGAACATTAAGAAACAATTTATAGCACAGCGCCTCAAAAGAGTGAAGCCATTACAGGTTTAGCACCCCTGCTGGCTGGCTGCGGTATGACATTTAGCATGACCCATCCCCATGTCTTTCAGTGGCAAAATATCCCATTTTTACTCATCTAAACTTTAATTCTACAGCGTCTAACTAGTTGTTAGTTTTTCCTATGCTAATATTGTGTTAAAGTTTTGCCCCGAAGGAGTTGGCCTGCAGGCTAATTGTGCCTATACGTTGGTAGCGTATATGATGTTAGCCTGCTGTCAGCTAGTAAATTCATTTTATTAAGTTGGTTCTGGCTGTATTTAAACTATATGGTGTCTGCACATGTGATTAATTACATAACATGAACTGCACTTCTGCAGTTGATACAATACACTTACTGAATCTCCAGGAACAGAGTCCCCTTTGCTTTTGCTGCTTTTAGGCTGCATTGATCTGCATTGAGGCTTATATTGCTTGTTCAGTGAAGGTAGTCTGCAGCATGCTTAACCTTGGTCTGCGCATAACAACCTCCACATAATGTTCTGCAAAGGTTTTTCATGAAACCATATGTCCAAGGCAAGAGACTGCCCAAGAGCCTTGAGTTTTTAAGAGTGTAGGTGAAGAACACTCTGTATTTTGTGAGGAGTGAGAGGTTTGGAACTCTGCTGTAACCAAAACTTTTTGAAGCTTCCCATGATGAAAGGAAAGAGGAGAAAGTGGGAATGAGAAAGGAAGGCTGAGATGATTTGAATTTACCAGCACAGGAGGAAACGGAATTGGAGAAGCCTTAGTCCAATGGAGTGAGATCCTCCATGAATACATCTATAGAAAGTGTGAGAAGGAAAGCGAGTGGAGAGAGAGATGGAACAGGGTTGAAAGAAGTCTGAAAAGAATAATCCACTGACTCCCCATCACTCTCTGCTCATCCCTCTTTATGTCTTCTGTGACAGTGAAGATGTTATCAGAAGACTGTGAGCTCTGTGAAGTTTGTAGTACAGACAAGGAACCGTGCCGCAAATCCAGTGAGAGGTTTTCAAAAATTGGAATTTCATTTCTCTCTCTTTTCTCATGACATGTAGACCCTCTTACTCTCGTCTCCTGCTTCCATAACCAGCAGCGAGCTAAAATTAGCTTCCTATTTAAACTGCTTGGACCTTGCACTCACATCCTGTATAAATGCATTAACCAGGCTTTCCCCAAAAATCCAAACCCTCTATTCCCTCTATTGCTCCTCAGGATGGATAGTGTGGAGGGTAATGAAGAACTCAGGAACCACATACATGAACATGTTTCTGGATGTAGGCCACATCAATTTTCAGCCACTCTTGCATCAAAGAATTGAGCAGTTGGGCCAGATTTGGTGGATGCCTTCCCTGTCACAATTCTGAGGAGAGATCCCTGTAGACTGGGATTTTAGCCACTGCTGGTAGACCCGTATGACCGTATGCTTCCATACACCTGCACATTCAGCTACTTCCTTCACACTCAGGTACACCCAAATTCAGTCACTCCTTTAGCCAATCATTAACATCTGCTTTGAGACCCATTTTCCACACATGGAATGAGACATTCGCTGCACTGTAGCACCTCTTCTCAATCTATGAATCCCGTCACTCACACCCCGCAGGTATTTATAGCCCCGTCATCTTTGTGCAGCGCCATCTCCAGGAGCCTTACTCCTTAAACCACCTTAAACACGCAAGGTGATGAATTTTTGTCTGGTGAGCTTATATAGAATAGGGATTGTCATGGTCATTGGCGTATGTACATATCTTACCAATCACCTTCCTATTCATTCATTCAAATATACAAAGGTCAGGAACCACCATTCATTTCCCGTTAAAATGGCTGTTAAGTACAAGTTATTCTACAGGCCAAATGATTGCATATTCACTAACTAAATAGGCAATCACTGTTCACATCTTACATGTGAAAGATGTGAATGTATTTTGAATAGCAAAAGTGATTCAAATACCCAAACCTATGCGGCCATCTAAGCATTGGCCTTTTCATTAGACCTTTTTTCATTAAGTTTGGTCCTCGGCCAATGGCACAGACATTCATGGCCAGGGATCCAAAAGAGTGTAACTGACCTCACTCTCTCTGACCTCCCTCTCTCTGCTGTGCTGGAGTGGGTAATCAGGAAAGTTGATAGAATTCCCGGTGGGCCACTTACTGTAAGCTAATGAATAAATTCACATATATACAACACCACTTAAACATGCTATACATTTTACATCAAAGTGTGTATATGTAGTAATCTAAGAGTTAAACAAGCAGCACCCCAAGGCTGAACCATCTCAAGTGGTTCAGCCCTGGTGGTTTCTGACTGTAAGTGGATGAAGACTAGATGAAGTTTGCTTCTTATTGCAATTTCCCATTCTATTTTAAATGACTGCTCTGCATCCTATTACTTCTAGTCTGAAGACGTGTCCCACTCCAGCACTGGCAGGATTATTCTCCCTCTCCTCCATTACTCGGTATGTTGTGTGTAATGTGCATGTTGTGATATAACAGAACTGGCAGTTTGGCGTTCTCCGTCAAATGTGTTGAGCAGCCCAGTGATGTTATGTTTTATATATATACAGTATATCTCACTGGGAGATTTAAAAAGATGTGCTTTATGTGATGCAGAGGAAGCATGTACTAGCGTTCACCCTCCCAACTGGGCAGCATCTAATATTAATAGTGGGTAAAGTTGTAGGTAGAGTAGGTAGAATTGGACACAGTTAAATTAGAGACTAAGTTTCCTAACTTTTGCACCTAATTTGCGGTTGGTCTTGCTTAGTGTGTTCTGAAAGTGACTGGTTCACAGTGGAAATACTAAGGTTCAGACACAGCCAATCTTTCTATCTCTTGCAGCAATTGTGAAATAAGCTTTTATCACTCCAGAAAATAACAGCTCCAGCAGAGCTTTACACGGTAGAGACGGATGCCCTAAAGAAAGAAAGGCAGGAGATCTTCTGTTTCTGAGTTTCTGAAAACGTATGTTGTGTCCCTCCTTCTTCAGCACCACAACAGCAAATTGCTTCATTACAATGGTGTGCATATCCAGTGTTTGCCATTAGATCAGGAAGTAGGATGGGAGATGAAGAGGGAATGAGAGATGTACTATGGTAAGATTTCGTTAATGCCTGAGCACTGAACCACCAAAGAACCACCAAACTCTATTCAGATCAGAAAGACGAAACTACAGGAAGTAACAGGGTTGCCATGTGTGACACACAAGAACAGTCATACATGCTGTCTTGCACAGAGTTCAAAAGTATCATACATCTGTTGGTGGCTTTGTCAGAAGCATCTAACCAGGCCCCAATCATAGGTGAAAACAATGGGAGATGTCCTGGCACATGATATAGCTAAGACAGTTACTGGGTGAAAATGTATGGTAGGTATTGTGGCTCAGCCAAGCACGCTGACCGGGAAACCTCGACGAGACCCATAAGACACACACATAGACAAACACCCAGTTCGAGTAAGCCAGAGTCCTTTATTTACATATAACTGAAGCAACCAAACCAAAACACAACTTAAATGAGGCTTACTTAGCCCACTCTGTGTCCTTCACCCCTCAATCTCTCTCTGGTTTGCTCCACCGTGGCATATAAGCTACATGTCCTGCCTCTCTTGCCACTGGAGAGAGGGCCAATTTATAAGGCCACGGTGCCCCCCCCTTCTGATCGCGCACACCTCTGCGTGATCAGTGGGGAGCATGTGCCCACTTCTGGCGGGAATGGCAGCGACTCCCCCTCACCCCTGCCACATCATATTCAATGGAGCCATGCGTGTAGGAGAGAGTCAGCATAGTCAAAGAACTGCCTTATTCAGAAATCACGCAGGGCAGGAGCACACGTGAAGCTTAGTTTATCTTTGAATATTTGCCACTTGCAACTATAGTATGTAGTTTTAGGGTTTTGTGGACCTGATCGGTTGGTGAGGGATTGCCCCACTAAATCACCCCTTGATGCCACGCCTGCATCTGGCTATTATATAAGTGTACAATCTACCACTGAGGAAGTGTGCCAGTATGATGTTCATATTAGGGAAAAGGTTGTTATTGAAGTCATGCTATTCACGTCACCCTGCCATCATTCTGCTCGGGGGCTCAGTTATGAGATAAAACCACAGCTAATCGAGCAATGGCAGTTTTATTTTGGAACGTTATTTTTTTGAAGCATATTAACTGATACATTTGGGTATAGTATATGTAAGTGGTATGGTATTTGTTTTGTTGATAAGGTGATAGTGTATGAAAGCAGAAATCTAAATGGCTGTTATTGTTGTGTCCCAAACCACATAATAGCACAATAAATTGGATACAAAACATAGTGCATATACTATTAGAGGTACACTCATTAGTGCAGTAAGTGAATTATAATAGTGTGTAGTTTGGGACGCAGTGTTAGATCAGCCAGAAAGACACACTTAAGAATCCGGCAGCTCCAGTGTCTGATTATAGCTCTGCTGTGCTACTTGCTACTCATTAACCATTTCCAAGCCAAAGTTGAATGTATGTCTTGATTAAAGGACATTTCTTGAGGTAAGTGAATGCATTTCACCAGCTTTGTTCACCAGCTTCTTGTTTGAAATTCTACATTTAAGGCACATTAATGTGTTACATAGAATCTAGAAAACTTCTTCGTCCCCGCACCATTCGGGGTGGAATGGACAATTCCAATAAGAATCTGGCGAGTAAGAAGCTAACTTCAGCCTTTAGTACATGTTTGAGTTTATTGTTTGAGGACTTTGGCAGTTTGGTAGCCACTTTTATTAGTTTGTAGTAAAATCTCATGCTCTGAAATGGTCTGAACTCTAGAGAAATGCAAGCTATTTGGATTCACCAATCTACCTCATCTCCTTATAGCGTTTTCTGGTGACTGCATCCAAAGTTTCCACATTCGGGTCTATTTTGCCTGGTCTTTATCCACCTCCAGGGCTGTAGCTGCAGCAATGATGATTAGACGAACTCTATCAGAACATAGTCAGAGTTAGCTCGCCTACCAAAAAGACAGCAGTGGGATTCTTATAATGACATAATTGAATACTCTCCACGCGGTAAACAAACCTAAATATCTTCTTTTTCCAAATCTGATCTTTTTGTTATGAATGTCACTGGATTCTCTAAATTGTAAGGTTGTTAAGTAGTCAGATTGAAAATAATGCAATGTACTTTTTACATTCCTCCAAAACACTTATTAGCAAATGCCATCTGATGAAAGAAAGTCTGCTATGAAACTTCAACACTATTATACAACAACATCAGCTGCTCAAACTGGCTAACACTACCACGGCAACTTAACTTCCCCAAGCCTGCATGGGGTTCTTTGGTGAGGTAGCCAGTTTTGTAATGGGGGTTCAGTGATGATCCAAGCAATGTAAGCTTGGGTGTTGTATTATTTGTCTTTCTGACTCCTTAACGATTTTGTAATTTAGATAATCCAGTCACATTTAGAGTGAAATGTACACACACTGAAATCTATCACTGTTGTCCTTCTGTTTGTCAGCCACTCTCTACCCCATGGTTATTCAATTCCAGTCCTGCTGTTGTCCAGATATTATTTGGGTGGTGGATCATTCAACACAGCAGTGACACTAACAAGGTAATGTTTGTGGTGCTGGCATGAATTCAACAGACACAGCAGTGCTACTGGTGTATTTACACATGTCAGTGTCGCCGCTATGGTGGGAGTTGTCCATCACCTGGTCCAGTGGTCAGAAACTGCCTACTGATGAAGACCTTGTGGATGGCTAACACAAACTGTGCATCAGTGGGCTACAGAAGGCTACAGTCTGTACTGCACACCAGCAAGGAGACGGTATAAGGGAGCAGTTGATAACTTCTGGTTTCTTTCTTGGGTGGAACTAAAAGAGATGATTCTTGTTTCTGTCCAGAAACTCTGAGCAGTGAATATGTGGCAGACACTCAGCTCAGGGCTGTTAAGAATGACTGACAGTATCCTTAGGCCACGGTCTAGCTTGGTTAGCACTTTGTTGCTAGTTTAAACTTTGGTGGTGGTAACTTCGCTGTGAGTCACACACCTGCCAGAGCGATCAGTTCTGAGGAAACGCTTCTCTACACAATGGCTTTTCTCACTAGTACAGGGAGAACTCAGAGGAAGGTGAATTGGGCCTGCTGGTAGTCATCGTAGCAGTAATGGGCAGTCATTCAAGGACAATGCAGAGTGATTGCAGAAATTATATGCATTCAGTTTTTTTCTTCTTTTCCAGTCCCCCACTTTCCTGGTACCTCTTCAGGTAATTTTCTTTTTCTGCTTCTATCTTCTGTAGGACTTTTTGTCAGTGTGAGGGGAGAAATGTTTTTCCCAGTCAGTCAGCACCTGTCTGTCAGCAGTGCCAAACGGGTTCTTTAAGAAGTAAGTTTTGTCAAATTTGTTCAAGTGTAAAAATCAAAGATTCTTATCAAAGTTTAAAGAAGTCTAAAGGACCTCAACATCATTACGTAAAAGCTGTGTAGCAACGAAATTTCTAGGCCAATAAAACATCCTTCAAATTGTGATGAGTGATGCTGTAAACTTGTTTGGCTCCCTAAGGAACCTTTTAATAGATGGTTCTGTAAATAAAATGGGCAAATGTGAAGAATCTTATTTAAAATCAACTTGTGTTTCCTATAGAAGAAGCACAGCAGAGCTTTTGTTTAAGAGTTCTTTCTAGAACTTTTAGATTATGTGGAACTTCTTTGCACTTTTAAAAAAAAGGTTCTGGGTACTCACACTCCATTGAATGGTTTGTTGTGGAAACAAAAGTGGTTCTTCCTTGGCTTTGAGCTTAGAACCATTTTTGACACCTTCTATTTTTTAAAACTCTAAAAGCAACATGACAAAGGTTCTCTTGTAGAACCTTTAGATTTTTCTAGTGTAAGTTTCTGCATAATCACGATTCTCATTTTCAGGCATGGTTCTCTAAATAACTATCTACTCCAAAGTTCTTCATGGAACCAGAAGTGTTTCTGCCATGGCATTGTGCATGGCAGCCTTTTTGAAGAACCGTTTAAGCGTGTTCATTTGAAAGCAGACGTTATTGGTTGTGGGAATAACACTTTTCATCCGTGCAGAAATGTCAAGACTGTGAATATCAAGCAATTATGAATTATTGATTGTGTCTTCCTATACAGTTGGAACCTCTCATATGCTCCAAGCCTTTGTTAAAGTGGTCTGTTTCTATGAGATACCGGTCTGTTTCTGAACTACAGCAATTAGAGCAGCTATTTGAATATTTGAGGATCTAAAGCTCCTCTCTGGCTCTGTCCTTGTCTGTGTGCTTGTGGTTGTTTTCCAACGAAACACGCTTTGATTCCGTGTGGCAGTTAAGATTCAAAGCAGAAAGAGAAGGAGAGAAAGAGGACGAGAGACAGCGAGAGAGGGTGATGACAGAGCAGACGGAGAGACAGATAGAAATCAATGAAGCGGGAAATTGCTGTTTTTCAGTGTCAGTGCCATATTTGTTTGAATACCCCACATGCACACGGGACCGGAGACCGAACGCTCAACAGGCTGTCTTAAGTTAAGACTGAAATCAACGCAGGCGCTGTGAGCTGACTGTGGTGTACAAATAGCTGTGCTGTAATTATGCTATTACAAAGTGAAGGTGATGGTCTGGACTCCTCACTGACCTTAATGAAGTAAAATGAAACCGTTGCTTAACGCTTAACAGCGTGTACTTGACTTGAATGTGAAGTTTTGTTCACAGGTGCTGTGACCTCCCTGGCACGTGTGGTTTTGACTCAGAGTGCGCTCCATAATCAGTTAGTGTGAGGCTGATTGCTCACTGGCTTTCATCAGTATAATGGGCTTCTGGAGTGTGTTCGAGGGTGACCTGCTCTCCAGTGCTGCTGTTCTGTCTGCTCTTTTCCACATTCTCCTCTTTAAATCTCAGTGGAAAGGTAGCAGCTGAAGGTAACTCTTCCCTGTTTTCCATGACTGTCGGCCATGAGTAGGGCTTCACAGGCAAGCAGTGCTCTTAAAAGTTAAAGCCACCTTGTAATGGCTTACGGATCACGTATGCGTGGTACAAAGCACAGCCGTGTCGATTGGTTCATTTTACATGCTACTTCTATTTCAACATCTTTTAGTGATTTTATCATATTTGGTATCAGCTAAATGGCTCTGCACACTCTCCACAAGCTGTTTACTATCTAAAAAGAAAAGAAACAGAATGAAAAAAGATTACCTGTGGGAGGGAGCATGTGGTTTAGCTTTGTCTGTTTGCCTAAAAGACTAGGGTGGCTGCCTTGGTCTGTGTAAATCCCAAAACACTTCATATACTGTAGATAATGTCTCTCGTTCTTGGTTTAATTTAATACAGTAATAGAAGTATGCTTACCGTTCCGCCGTGCCATGGCAGTCAGACAGTCAAGTCAAGGTTTATTTATATGCACCTTTTACAACAGATGTTGTCACAAAGCAGCTTTACAGAGAATCCAGGACCAAGTCCTCTGTGAGCAAGCAAAGGTGACAGTGGCCAGGAAGAACTCCCTCAGAGCAAGAGGAAGAAACCTCAAGAGGAAACCTCAAGGGGAACCCATCCTCCTCAGGTTCACACAAACAAGACAAGCACAAACCCAATAGCAAGAGAGATATTGAGCAATGCTGAAATTGGCCAAGTACCAGTCTGTATTTGGATGGACGCAACATAATAAATTGCGAATGTAAATGGCTGAACCTGAGAGTTCATTTGTTTACAAGTCCTGACTATAGTGATCTGTCCTTCATGTTTGGAAAACATGTTTAGAATATTTTGACCTTGTTTCAGAATCAGATTTATTGGCCAGGTACATTGGCACACACAAGGAATTTGGTTTTGGCAGTTTGTATCTCTCTCTAGTATTAAACCCCACATATATATAACGAATGCACACAATTTACAAACAGTCCCCAATATACACAATAAATACAGACAATAAACAATATACACAGTATACAAACAACAGGCAAACTATATATATGGACAGTGTACATATGATTTACAGGCAGTATACTCTGTACAAGCTACATACACACATAGGTGTGTGTGTGGTAGTGCAAAAACCAATGATGTACATGTATGTGAAGGAAACTGTGGTGTATTATATAATATGGTATGTGGAAAGTGAAGCAGGGTGACATCCAGAGAAAGCAGGAGTAGCTGTGGTTCAGCAGATGATATTACTGATCAGCTTTTCATCAGATATTCATTGCAGGTGTGTCTGGTCTCCTTTGTATACAGGGTTCTATAGCACCTGCTGGAGGAGAGGAGCAGAACAAACCTGTGTCCAGGGTGTGAGGAATCTGCCCAATGAGTTTCCCTGCCTGTTTTTAAAGCCAGGGTCTGTCTGAAGCCTTGTCCAGACTCAGTTAATGTGTCATACTGCTAGTGTGCCATACTAGCATGTCACACTAATGCTGATCATAATCAACTTTCACAGGAGTTTTCAATCACAGTGTATCTATTTTTTACCTCAAATCATATCAGCATGTCTGTGACTGACTGCAGGAGACTCAAGCACAATGGTATCCCGTGGTGGTATCCATAGAAACAGACAAAAATGAACCAGTCAAAATAGTTTATTAATCAAGCATTGAGTCATCTTGGCCCACAGTCTCTTAAAAATACATAAACAGGTCTACACGTCTTCAGAAATCAGTGTGCAGAAACAGCCCAGTAAACAGCTTAGTGTCCTACACCACTCCTGAGTGCCGGGATGTGTCGCTGTTGAATATCGGCACCGTCATGTGCACCTTCCGCTGACAACAATGCTTTTTATATACACTGGACAGCTCTTAAAAGCCTTAACACTTCCCAAATGGTTCTTGGCATAGTTGTGTGTTTCTGTGTGCAGGTTCCTTAAACTGTAATGTTGCACTCTGGACATATACCATATGTAACACCTGCCTTCTCATCTCCTACAGTGGTGTCATGATAGTCCATAGAGGAAGATTTTCTGGTTTGAAGCCCTAGGAGACTCCCCTTCCGATTATGTATGTTGAAGTCGGGAGGAAAGCTACAGTTGATTTGGAGCAGTGCTGTGATATAGAATATTGATAAATAATAACATTAAATGCAGAGTTGGAAAGTAACTAATTACATTAACACTATGTTTTCCTGCTACCGTAGTGCTGTTACAGTTTGAAGGCTGTGACTGTAATGTTTACTGTCTGTAGAGGTTGATGCTTAATGTAAACGTTCAAGGGACTAAAGAAGACAGTAAGACTGTCATTAAAATGGCGTTATTAATTGAGTAACCTACCTGGTTTTTTTTTTCATTCATTTATTAATTTATTCGTCTTCTGAGACACTTATCCTATTGGGTGTATGGGGATACTGGAACCTATCCTATTACTCGTTGAGCAGAAGGCAGGAAACACCCTAGATAGGCCACCAGTCCATCACAGGGCAGACACACAGACAAACACATTCACCTAGGGGGCTATTTAGCATCAGTTTAGACTGACTGCATGTCTTTGGAAACTCAAGCAGGCAGAACAGGGAAAACATGCTCCACACTCCACACAGAAGGGACCCGGGACTCCCCAGTTGGGAATCAAACCTAGTCCCCTCTTCTTGGGATGGGACATTCATTTTTATTTATACATTCATTTTTAAAACCACACAGTCTTTCTTTTTCATTCTACTTTTTCATGTCAAATACTAAATATAAAACTGCATTTTTTTCTTGGCATGAAGCTGCTATTTGTTAATCCATTTGAGTATGTCTATCTTACTCAGTTTCATGTTCATCAAAGTTTCTTCCTTGGTATGAAGAGCAGGTATGCATAAATAATGAATTGACAGTTCTCTTTTCCAAACCATTGTTAAAAGCACATGTTATAAGATACAGTCATGGCCGAAAGTGTTGGCACCCCTGATTTTTTCCAGAAAATGAGGTATTTCTCCCAGACAATTATTGCAATTACACATGTTTTGTTATACACATGTTTATTTCCTTTGTGTATATTGGAACAACACAAAAACCAATTTCATGCAAAACTCCAAAAATGGACCAGACAAAATTATTGGCACCCTCAACTTAATATTTGGTTGCACACCCTTTGGAAAAAATAACTGAAATCAATCGCTTCCTATAACCATCAACAAGCTTCTTACACCTCTCAACTGGAATTTTGGACCACTCTTCTTTTGCAAACTGCTCCAGGTCTCTCATATTTGAAGGGTGTCTTCTCCCAACAGCAATTTTAAGATCTCTCCACGGGTGTTCAGTGGGATTTAGATCCAGACTCATTGCTGGCCACTTCAGAACTCTCCAGCACTTTGTTTCCATCCATTTCTGGGTGCTTTTTGAAGTATGTTTGGGGTCATTGTCCTGCTGGAAGACCCATGAACTAGGACGCAAACCCAGCTTTCTGACACTGGGCACTACGTTGCAACCCAAAATCCTTTGGTAATCTTCAGATTTCATGATGCCTTGCACACAGTCAAGGCACCCAGTACCAGAGGCAGCAAAACAACCCCAAAACATCTTTGAACCTCCACCATATTTGACTGTACGAACTGTGCTCTTTTCTTTGTAGGCCTCATACTGTTTTCGGTAAACAGTAGAATGATGTGCTTTACCAAAAAGCTCTATCTTGGTCTCATCTGTCCACAAGATGTTTTCCCAGAAGGATTTTGGCTTACTCATGTACATTTTGGCAAACTGCAGTCTAGCTTTTTTATGTCTCTGTGTCAGCCGTGGGGTCCTCCTGGCTCTCCTGCCATAGCGTTTCATTTCATTCAAATGTCGATGGATAGTTTGTGCTGACACTGATGCACCCTGAGCCTGCAGGACAGGTTGAATTTCTTTGGAAGTTGATCGGGGCTGCTTATCCACCATCCGGACTATCCTGCGGTGCAACTATTCATCAGTTTTTCTCTTCCGTCCACGTCCAGGGAGATTAGCTACAGTGCCATGGGTTGTAAACTTCTTGATTATGTTGCATACCGTGGACAAAGGAACATCAAGATCTCTGGAGATAGTTGATATTTTTCCACAATTTTGGTTCTCAAGTCCTCAGTTCTCTTCTCTTTCTCTTCTCCACGCTTAGTCTGGCACACACAGACACACAATGCAAAGATTGAGTCGACTTCTCTCCTTTTTATCTGCTTTCAGGTGTGATTTTTATATTGCCCACACCACATTATCACAGGTAATTTCAGGGGTCCCAACACTTTTGGCCATGACTGTATTGTTTTCCTTAAGATAATTCTGCTTTAATATGTTGTGTTAGCGAAAACAGATAAAGCCTATTTGGATTAAAAACATTTTGACAAGCTAAGTCCTCCCAAAACGACTTCTGTCATGTTACTGAAAAATAGTGTTAGCAGCTCACAGACTGGAACTGTTGAAGCTTGAAGCTTTTATTGGGCAAACAATAAAACACCAGCAGCAAAATTCTCTGACATTAACACAATTTGTGAGAACCGTCACACCTCATTTACACTGATATTCTACCTACGCAAATATATGACCAGTGTGGGAAAGATATAAAACCTGATATCATTATATCAGCAAGCTTTTTAATGGCTATTAGATCAGTAAGCTTTTTCACAATGTAAGTGTAGGCTCATGGGAATGTGTAATTTTCACATTTAAGGCATAATCTAAGATAACAGTTATGAATATAATTGCTGGTGCAAGTATAGTAATTCTCATTTGTACTCCGCTCTTGAGTCCAGTCCTGATAACATGACACTGACCTCAAACATGGTCTACATTAACCTTTGCATTCTATTACTTCTTCACCTATAACCCAGATCTGCAAAGCCATAAATCTTTCCTGTATTGCCTTTGGGACCAGTTGGACTGTATTAGAGTGGATATCTGGTGAAGTTGATGGTCAGGGATATAGTTATGGATGGACAGAAAATGTGTCTCTATCTCAGTTGGACCCATCAGTCAGCAGCTTAGTGGGACTTGTCCAAGGACATACAGCGTATAGCACTGACATTGAACGTCACTGGTCCTCACATATATGCACGTTCCACAGGCATGCATCACTGACACAGCGTGCACACACCTTCCTGGACAGCATTGCTTGTTTCAGCATGTATCATTTTGATTCTACAGCCACATGCCCAGCAAAGGTGAGGACAGTTAAGGCAAAAAATCTAACTTAGAGCAAATCAGTAAATTAGCCAGGATATGCTTAATGTCTGAAGTTTGCTTCTTTATTGCTGCACTACATCTATAAGACCACTGACTTTTTCAATTCCCTAAATTGCCGGACGGATTTGTGAGAAAGGATGCTTGATTGCAGAATCCCACTGGCTCTTGGACATAAACAAAAGAGGTGCTTTTCACATCATCCTAGGCATATTGCGAAGTGAAATTGAACAACATAACCCCATATCTATGACACAATCGCTGTAACACCTGACCTTCAGTGGCTTATAGCTTTTACGAAATGGCATAAAATATAATACACAGTTTTTAAAAGAATTATCTGTTGTTGTTGATCTAGATAAACAGCTATTCCATTCTTCAAAGTATGATTTAGAGTATGGCCATGGACTGCTGAAAGAGGATAAGAACACTCATTTGCCGAGCACCCAATATTGCAGTCTTTCATGAACATTCTAACTGGACATATGATAATGAACATATCATAGCAGCTTCGCTTGGTAGTTTTTGCTCACCAATGTCCATTAGTGCCTCTATGCAATTTCTAGTCTTATTTAGCACCAAGCTAACGGTGTTATGCATTCCTTTCCCCATGAATCTTAAGTCTCCAGCTCCTTAAATGGCAAGTCCTTATTATATCTAACAAATAGTCCTGTACATACATGACAGAATAGTGCACTATTTGGGTGTATAAGCTGATGTTTTATATCTTACATAGCACACTATGTGGGAAGGAGGGAGCAGTTTGAGATGCAGCCTGGGTTTAGTGCTACAGCCTGGGTTTAATGATGCCTTTTGACATTTGAAGCATGTAAGACATTCAAGTGACATTGTTCTTTTATATAGCAGTTTTACAATGAAGCATGTGGAAAGTACTTTAGTTCATGCCTGTGATATTTATGTATGAGTAGCAGAGTAGCAAGTTATTACCTTCACCCTATTGCACATCTGTTATAAGAGAAGGATACACTTGTATGTACAAGAGTAATAACCTAACGTATATGTTTATTTACATAAGCTTTACTAATGTACTTCCTTTACTGTAATAGGGTCTCATATGGCTGGTTAATCAAAAAATTTAAAAACAGAAACAGGCATGTCTGTTTCTTTTTTACAACCACATACTTAACTGCACACATACCTCAATACACTGTACTCTCCTACATATACACTTACGCTAAGCTGTTTTTGCTTCCTGCATATGCTAACTGCATTTCAGTTCTAGTATTCACATTCTGACATACAGATACTGCTCTTACACACTTTGCACATGTCCTACTGTTACAGTTTATGCACATATTGTTTTTGCCTATTTGTCTTTGCACTGTACACTGTACATATACCCTGTTGCTGCTTGTGTGTTAAAATAAAGTCCTTTGTTTTTGATTGTGCCACATGACAGGACAACTTGCAGACAAAACTTTTTCATTAAGTTTTCAAACATAAAATCATGCCAGACTATTTTATTTAAATTGATATAACTAAATTAGCTTTTTTGGTAGTTAAATTAACCAGCATATATGGTTGCACCACCTGAATTTTAGTTTTGGAGAACTAAAATTAATTTTATAGGGATGCAATGAAAATAATTTCACATGAAAGAGCTATCATTGAATAATATACAATCTTTTGATATGTGTCATGTATTTATGTTTAGTGTTTTGTAATTGTTGCGCCATTGCAGTTGATGCAAAAGCAATAGTTGGGAAATGTTTTGATGGAATTTGGAATTTGATAGAGAGAGAGAGAGAGAGAGAGAGAGAGAGAGAGAGAGATGATCGTTAGGATCATTTGCTAAGAAGTTAAATTTATCATTTTAGTGTTTAACTGATTTATTATGACCCCACTAAACTATGTGATACGCAGAACACCAACAGCATTAGTTTTAATAGTTTCCGTGTCCTTCGCAACAGCTGAAATTTCATAGAAACCTTTAGCACAGGCGTGAAGGGCGGTTAGCAGTTGCCTGTGGTTACATTGCTCCTTTAGGACATATGCACACACACAAAGAAATAAATGAGGAGATTCGAGAAAGATCTGACTCTAATTAAGAGCCAATTAGTAGATGGAGAGCCGGGTCATTGGCCTGCTAAATGAACAAGTCTGAGGGAGTGGGAGGCCTAGAACATTCCCTCGTCTCATTTATTTACACTGACACGCTCCTGCGTTACCTCTCGTGCCTACAGCACTGCTGCGCCTTCGGCCACAGGCCCCTTGCCTGCAGTGCCCTTGGCTAAAGTGCCCTTGAAGAAAGTTCCCCTCAGGCTGCTGGCCTTTCTAGTGGCCTTTAACTTTTTAATCGTGCTCCTTGGCAAGTATGTGCTCAGCAGAGACATGCAATGGTGTTAGAGTTCCAGCCTCAGGCACCCATAGGTGTAGCGGCAAAGGTGAGAACAATTAAAGCAATGGTTTAAATTAGTAGCAGGTGAGTTTGGACTGGAGAGTTTATCTGTGTGTAGAGGCTTACTGTATTTCCAGCAGTTAGTGGACGTGAAAGCACAGTTCTGTGAGCGAAAGCGAAGACTCTGCGGTAAGCCTGTCAGATACACCGATTCATATCTTATTCACTCTCTTGTTCTGTTTGTACGCTATATTCAACTTGCATCACAGAGTTATGAGACATAGTTTTCCCTTTCCAAGCCTGTAAATAGATCAAACCTTCAGAAGTGTTGTTGGTTGTTTGTTTGGTTGCTTTTCCTTAGTGACCTACTCTGCCATACTGAGAAGATAGTAACTGTAGTCATATCGTCTCTCACACCTCCGCTGTCTGCTCCTGCACCAGAATCACTGTTTGAAGACCCCTAGCTGACAGCTGTTCTCTACGACCTAACATCACAGAATTGCTACGAAAAGGAAGATAGGGAACGTGAACGGGAGACCCTTTGGCTTTTATAATGTAAATCTGAGCGGCGGAGCTGGAAATGAGTATTTGCCTTCTGCTGTGGGTTACAGAGGACATCAGAGAGCATGCTGCTATTGTTGTGCTAGTTTATCCTGATGCTGCTTTTCAGGAGTCAGAATGTTTTGGGGGCTGCCTCTAGGGTCTACTATAGCTGAAATGAACTCGTCCTTTAAGTTCTTCTTTCGTTATAAAGGAAACCTTTATCTGGTTAACCTCCGTTGTAGCTGATACTGTAATATTATTTTTGGGCTGCCAGGATGGATTTTTCCAAGCCATGTGACCTAGTGTACACGGATGAACCATAATGCACAGGCAGCGAATTGTCTCACATAACCCAGAGATAACATTTGTGTTCATAGTGCTAATAAATGATACATATTCTAAATGACATATGAAGTGATAGCGAACCCATTTAATGCTAGCATACAAAATCATGTACATTGTTTACATGAATCAAATCCTGTTCCTTATGCTCAGGGTTAATAACTGGTGATATCCCTTCTTAATACCAACTACTATAAAGTCATGGCCACAACCTTTTCATCTCATTTCCACACCTTAAGTGGTGGCCATGTCTTTATTATCTTAAGGCTCTTATCTTATATTTATTGTCTTATGGCTATGATTCCTGTGGCTATAGTTTAAGTATCTTGTTCCTACACTTTACTCAATCAGGTCTATGATGAGTATCTTGTTCCTACACCTTACCCAATCAGGTCTATGATGAGTATCTTGTTCCTACACCTTACTCAATCAGGTCTATGNTACCCAGTCAGGTCTACGATAAGTATCTTGTTCCTACACCTTACTCAATCAGGTCTATGATAAGTATCTTGCTCCTACACCTTACTCAGTCAGGTCTATAATTTAAATATCTTGTTCCTATGCCTTACTCAGTCAGGTCAAGGATTTAAGTGTCTTGTTCCCATATCGTACTATGTCATGGTCACAACTTAATTATCTCATTCCCATGCTTTGCTAAGTCATGTCCATTATTAACTAACTTGTTTTTGCTCCTTTTATTTGGATTACACATGTAGGGAATTGTGATTAGTGTAGCATTTCGAACAACAGGTTACAAATGACATTTAACAAGAAATGAAAGGAAGTGTGGGATTACAGTTCTAATGGGAAGGAAGATAAAGGTTACCAGAGACAATAAATTATGATAAATTTAGACTGATATGGGCAATATTTATTGAGCTACACATACAGAAGTAGTGTCTCAGTATGGTGCTGGGCAGCCATGTTTGCTAACACAACATGCCAGACGTCTCGGCATGGTGTTGTAGAGGTTCCTAATGGTGTCCTGCGATAATCCATCCCATGCAGCTTGAATATTCTTACACAGTTCCTGCAGACTGTGTGGTAGGGGTGGAGGTGCAATGACACCAGGCTTTCTGGACATGTGATGCGTGACAACAAACCGTTCATCTTGGTGCTGACCAAGGTGCCTCCACTTATGGATTCATTGAATCACAGTGTGATTGCCCCCCTGCCTACCCACAGTAGGTAAACCAATACATAGGTTGGTTTGTGCTTGTGCCAAAATGTTCTTGAGTTATAGAGCTAAGATTTTGGGCAGCGCTTTATGATCCTGATCTTTCAGATCTTTTGTCCTACTCTGTGTTTCCCATACTAAGCTCATGACGTGTTTGGCAGTGAGATGATGAGTTGAGTCATGTGCAGAATAGAGGTTGTAAAGGAACAGCATTGGAAAACACTACCAGAGAAAGAGAGAAAGGTACACATTCAGAAACCTCTCCCACACACAAGTCAGTCGCAGATGAGTCAATGGGACATGCAAAAGATTCGCTGTCGGATGAAGTCTGCAGAAGCCGTGGCACGTCCCCCAGCTCGGAGCATCTGAGGCCAGGCAATTTTCCAGCTACAGCAGAGCTGTCACTCAAAATGCCGTGGCAGAGAAGGGAGGGAGCTAATACATTTATAAATAAAAAAAAAAAGTCGGTGTCTGTCACTATATATAGGAGGAAAGGAAGCAGGGAGATATTGGAGCGGAATGATTAAGGAAGGGAGTGGTAGAGTTGAAAGGTTATGTTCAAGGACAATAAAGGAAAAGTAGGGAAATTCCTGTTCCTTAGTTATTATTATCTTTTTGCTATACTATTTAACTGATTGTCATTATAGTACTCCGCAAAAGTTAGACCCCCCTATATTCATTTACATTCCAATAACAACATATTTTAAACACACTCAATTGTCATGAAATATTACTGAGGAGATTTGATATAAGATCATAAACTTACATAAGGAACAGAAAAGTCAAGTAAGACCCATTAGACCACCTTCAGATAAGCAGTCCAGCATTGTATAACATTCCCTAATCAAACAAAGAAGCTGCTGATGTTCGTACAACTATGGATGGACCACCCCAGAGTCCAGACCTCAACATCATCAAGTTCATCAGATTCTAAGACTTCACGTATTCTGAAAAGAACAGAAGCTGTGATAAAGTCAAAGAGTGCATAAACAGTGCACACCCTAAATACTCAGAAATCCCTAGTTGTGGAGACCTCTGTGTAATGTTTGTTCTATATGGGTTTATGTAAAGCTGAAGGTCATATGAAATGAATACGTTGCGCTTCAGTATTTTACAGTATAAACAAAATACAGTTTATACGGTGGCTCAGCTGGATGCTTGATGGTTGTTATTTACTTAGATATGTGCATCTATGCTGATCAGTATTTTTAGCTAATCAACATTTTGAATGCAATATTGAATCAATGGTCAATTTCAGTCCATTGCCTTCCATTTTACATTTGTCCAGTGTTGTAACTAAGCCTCAACTATGAGATGAGAGACTTGTTGTCTCCGTTTTAAATGATCTGGTCTTAAGAGGAGTATGCCATCTGGCCCATATATGGTCTGGACTGGCCTCCCCAGAGGCTTCTGCTGCTGCAAAGTAAAGTTTAATTTCATGCATGCACATATGAACACGTGTTTATGCGCCAGGTCATTATCTTTTCCGGGCTGCAGTTTGTAAACAGTGTTGCCCATTAGCATTCATAATATATTATTAATACTTTTTATTTGTCTCTCACTTTTTTTTTTTTTTTGCTTATTTGCTGACGTCAAAGGGGAGAGAACACAAGTTTACCTGATCTCTCTTCTCGCAGGTCACTCTTGTGGTGCTTTGTTTATTTCTTTATTCATCAGCAGATGTTGGATAGTTCCGCTTCATTGTCTCACTTGTAAGCTTTGTAAACATAAGCAGCTTTGCCATGACGGTGGGACGGGGCCCTCGCGTAATTTGCAGGGCCCTAGGCAACATCCCGGCTGGCTCTGACTGTGCATAATTGCCTACATACTCAGTTACATCTACATTCAATTTATAATTCAGTATATAAACGTTGGTTTTGTACACGCAACAAGGGGTTTTCATTAAATTCTAGTCAAAATGAAATATCTCCTCCTCCACACGCAATTATAAAACGACACCATGCTTTCGTTATCGGGAAGGTGCAGCTCTTGTCTGCTCGTGTGTGTATCATTGTCTTTGTTAAGAATAGGTTGTTATCTATTAGTTATGTATTATATTCTGTTACTGAGAGATGAATAGAGCCAGCGGCGCTCCCATACAGAGGCTGACGAGAAAGTTTACAGTAGGATCTCCTTTTGGCTGACAGGCCTGGCTTTAGAAGGAGCTTTTAGATACCGGGCTTGCCCCCACTCTTTAAAACACTTGATCATTTCTCCTAAGCACTAAAAACTCCATTTATCACACGGCTGTCTGTCTCTTTTTTCTTGCTCTCTTTCTCGCCTGCTTGCTCGCTTACTCTCTCAAGCACACACGTACAATAGCTTTGTCTTTTTCTTCCCTCCTAAAGCTGTGTGTGAGCCTCTACACCCATCCGGATTTTAACACAGATGGCTGAAAGCTTGAACAGCACAACCAATCTTAATTAGGAGAGAGGAACAAACACAATAGTGAATGCTCCTGCTTTACTGAGGGACCCGCATCTTTATTTTTCAAGCTCAAAATGATTTACGAACGCCTCTTAGAGTCAAGCTATGTTAAAAAAATATATGTATTCATAAGAATTATAGCCTTTAGGATCAGCTTCAGCACCTTATGAGACGCAGGGCTAGATGTATGGATGTTGCATAAATGAAGCGTATGAGCGAGAAGGTTCAGACTCTACGCTAATTAGGAACAAAAAGCCAGACAGCCGCTGCGTGCGGTGAAAAGGAGGCTTAGAAGCGACTAAAAAAAGAAAACGGCAAGACAAACAACAGACAAAGGAATGAAAGGGAAGAGACACAAGCGGCACCAGCGTGTGAATCAGTCACGGAGCAGGAAGAAAAGAGAGAAAGCTTTAGCCGTTAGCATTACGCAGACATGAAACTGATAATTAGCCTAAAATCACACCCACTCCTATGCTAGCCACCTAGCTAGTGCACACTAGGGGGAAAAAAAGCAGGGATAAATGAAAAGCCTTGCGAGACTCGCCTTCCGCACACACGCCGCCCCGGCACTGCGGGACTAAATTAGCATCGGTTTGGAAGCGCTGGTGGTGCAGCTCGCTTGTTCCCACTGTATTAAGACGCTAGTTAGGCTCTGACTCTGACAAACTTAGGAGCGCTGGTGAATTATTGATGAGTCACTCTGCTTAGATCTTTTTCAGGCTTAATACAGTTTCTCATTTCTTGCTTAATAATTCACATCCCACAGAATCCTGGCTGGGGTTGAGCCCTGCCTCGCAGGCGCCTGCATCCCAGCTTCTGTAGGAGGATAGCATGCACATGTGGACTTAATCACATAAGTTGTGCCAGAAATCCCAAAATTTCACTCTAAAGTAGAGCTCCTGAAAATTTGTGTCTGAAATTGCTGCATTCCTATTGAAAAGAACCTGAATGCTACTCTACAGAGTGGACACTACTCCCATAACTCTCGTGAGGTGGTGAGTCATGTCTGGTGGCAGAGTTTCTTAATGGAATATTTCAACAGATTATGAAGTGTACACAATTTTTTCCCTCTTGCCAAATGTGGTCAGTCAACCAAGGAACATGTGGCTTTTGACCTTGAGGCTAATGTAGCTAATAAGCAATAAAAGCTTGTGTGCCAATTACCATTGAGTACACTGCTTGCCCACATCATCATACACTTGCTGCAAACTATGTTGGGTTGGTAAGTCATCTCAAATAGACTTGCTCATGTGGTCAGGCTCCTCCTACTATTTTAACTATACTACATATTTCATTATACTAAAATAACGTCGTTATTAATTTGCCTTTTTCTTTGTAAACCATTGCCAACATGGTTTCGACCATTTAGAATGTCGTTGTAATAGTAACTAGATGCCACAGACAATTTACCAGTTTTGCATTAGGAAATGTCCATGAAACAATACAAATTAATAATAGATAAATTCTCCAAAGATTCTAAGCTGCTGGCTGCTCAGAACTGTGTTGGCATATCAGATCATCTAATGACACACAAGAAAATAGATCACTTGGCTCTTCTTAAAAAGTGCAATAACAGAAAACAAGCTCCACCCTGTCATATTTGCAGACACTGTGGAGTAATTGCCCCTGTGCCTTATCGCAATGAGTCACGCATAATCATGCTAGAGCCTTTTGGTATAAATGTAGCAGCAGCATTGACATACACTGTGAGTGCACTTACCTGCTTCAAATAATTGCAGCCAAAATTAAAATATAAAACAGGCTGATTGCCCTGATTGGGCTGAAAATCTGCCAGTTCCGATGGTGCATACCTAGTGTCAAATAAATACTGTATGGCCAAAAGTATTTGGGTACCGGGCCCAATACTACAGTGTTTATTATCTAAATCTAAGTGAACTTGCTGGACCTCCCATTCCAAAACTATGGGAATTGATACAGAGTTGCCCCCACCTTGGTGACCATTACAGCCTCCACTCCTCTGGAAGTTTTCCACAAGTTTTTCAAGTGTGTCTGTGGGAATTTGTGCCCAATAAGTCAAAGGAGTAATAGTGAGGTCAGGTACTAGTGTTGGAACGAGAAGGCCTGTCTTGCAGTCTACATCCCAGATTCATCCCAATGGTGTTCAGTAGGGTTGAGGTCAGGGCTCTCTGCAGGTCCAGACACCAGACTCGTCAAACCATGTCTTGGTAGACCTCACTTTGAGGACAGGGTCACAGGTACACAGGTAAGGGGAACATTATCCTTCAAGGAGCCCAAACCCTAAAAAAGGGCATTATACCTGCTCCACCAAACTTGTGCATAGTGTTGGCACTATGTATTCTGATAGCTGGTGTTCTTTGACACTGCCCGATAGTGACATTATTCCAGACAACATATATTCATTGCTTCAGAGTCCAGTGGCAGCATGCTTTCTACCTCTGACACCTGGCATTGGGCATAGCGATCGTAAGCATGTGTGAAGCTGCTTGGTCATAGAAACACATTTAATGAAGTTCCTGACACACAGTTCTTGTGCTGATGTTGCTTCCAAAGGCACTTTATAACCCTGTAGTGAGTAATAGTCAGTTCTTGGTGGCCGTGCTGTGCGAGTTTGGAATGCTGCTACATAGCTGAACTGGTGTTGCTTAGATGCTTCAATTATAGAACAGTACTTGTATTTGACAGAGGGTAGAGGTTTCATGGTAAACATCTGGCAAAGTGGTCATCCTATGACAGTGCCATGTTTAAAGGCACTGAGCTCTTTAGTAGGAGCTGTTCTGCCTGTGCTTGTCTGTGAAGATTGTTAAGACTGTTAGCAATGGGTGTGAATGAAACACCTGAGTAATTAGGAGGGGCGTCCATATACTTTTGTATCCATGTATTGTAGCTACCCACGTTGTAAAGAGTTTGTATGAATGGTGCATAGACCAGATGATACAACTGTACATCAGCTAGGCATATTGAGAGATCTGCTCATATGTATGTGAATGTAAATAAGTTTGTACTTGACGCACAGTAAGAACTTCACATAACTATGATCTTTACTAATACTAACTCAAGCACGTATACAGCCTTATAATGCACCTAGATATGACCTAATGGAAGACTCTCATTTCTTGTCTTATGTCTTTGCAGCTGTCATTAATCATACTGTATTTTCATAAATATCCTTATTCATCTTATTCCTCCCTCATATTCCAGCCTCAGATGGCTAACATCTCTCTCTCTATTTCTCTCTCTCTCTCTTTCTTTCACTGCCAGTCTCATCACTCTCTCTCTCTTTGTTTACTCTGACATAATGAACGTGGCCGCTAGCATTCCCAGCATGCACCTGCTGATGAAGATGAAGCCCATTTGTTAGGGGTGACTGGACAGCATCCTGTGGAAAGCAGGACAGATGTGTTTCAAGCAGACAGGCCATTGTGCTCCGGGCTATTTTTTGAAGTTGTGTCCAGGGAACGAAATTTCACCATGCTTTAGCAAATGTCAGCGTTGCTTGTGCAGGCCTTCGCCGCACAGATTTCTTTGTGCTGTTTCTTCAGAGAGCAGAGAGGTTCTACGTTATCATGGCTGTGACGTGACTGAAGTAAAATTGAGTCGCATAAATCATGTCAATTTTGGCCGTAGGAAGAGGAGGTGAACCGGTGAGCTCGCCTTTCACTGTCTTTTCAACAAACCTGCAGTGGTCATTTATCCTGCTTTATAGGACTTCTAAACCCCCCTCTGAAACAAAGGTTCCTGCTGCATTAAACTAATAGCTCTTAGTTTACACAATGTTCTCCCAAATCATGCCTGCCGGATCAAGTAGACAGGGGGCAAAAGGCATTACCGAGGGGTCACGATGCAATCTTCTCCCATTGAATGGTTGGCAATATAGGTGTTATTAGGGTAACAGGCTAACCTGCTTAGTGTTAGCACTAACCTGTTCCACTTGGCCCTGGTCTCATATGGAATCTAGCCTACGGTCTTATACAAAGACTTGAACAAATCTGGTCAAACTGCATCCTTTGTGGATTTTCTAAGTGAGAATGTGTTAACATAGGCATGGGCAATATGATGATGTTTTATTGTTATTGTGGCAAATTATGTCACAGTATGCTTTTCTAAGCATATTGTAAATATTGTAAGTGCTTAAAGAACACTAACTACATGTTTAATCACAGTTTGAGCATAATTGGGGCTGTTTAAGATTTAATGCAGTGCAATTTAAGAAAAATTGAATACAAATCATAGTAAAAGGGGGTTTATATTATTATCATTATAGTATTTTATAGGTGGCACAGTATAAAATCTCATATTGTGATGCAAATCATGTATCATAAATATATTGAAGTATCATGATCTAGCTCGTATTTTTGCCCCTATGTCAACACATTCTCTTCAGAGAACTCATTTAAATATGACATTTTATTGCACATTTTACAGGTGTTTATGTATTTCATTGTATTTTGCTGAAAACAACAGATTAACAAAAATGACACCAGTTCTAATTGGTGCAGTAGCCAGAACAACCCAAAATCCGTGTGCTATCTGAGCCCACCACTACAAATATTTTTGAGATTTTTGTCAGATTTTTTCACTGATTTTAAAATGTTAATATGGTTATTTAGTAGGGATGCCACGATCTGATCTCAGATTTGATCCGATTGGTATGTCCGATCCTTTGTTTTGACGTCAGTAGTCAAGCAGGTGTCATGAAAGAGGAGCAGTTTGTGGCAGGATGTGACTAAAACGTCTGCAGTGTGGAAATATTTTAACTGGAGAACAAAGCCAGTCCAACACCCATGTGTAAGGTCTGCAATGCAAGCTTTTCACTGAGTAGTAGTAACAGAGCTGAGTTTAATGCTGCCAATTTGATATGGCACCTAAAAAATAAACACCCAACGCAGGCAATTATTTTCTTATTGCACTGCGGAGCTATTCGGCCATCAAGCGTACACACTGGATTGATTTTAACTGCAGTGTACTTGAAGTGTGCACTCTGCACCAGTATTATCTAGGAAAACACAAGTATCGGATCAAGACTGGATATCGGGAGAGACTTGTATTAAATAATTCAGATCAGGATCGGGGCCAAAAAGACTTGACTGGGACATCCATATTATTTATTTTATCCCTAATACTTCGCTCCCCATTCTCCAGACCAAGTTTGACTCTCTGTCTGTTCATGCCTGTAGGTCAGTGGTACGTGCAAATTCAGGAGAATGGTGTTTTTTGTTTTATTTTTGATGTAAGCATCCTGAAATCAATCAAATAATGGTGTGGCATCATCCCAGGACCTCTTTTACCATCCCAGTGGAGGCTGAAATGCTTGCTTGCCCCAGTGGTTCCGGTGGTTGTGATGTACATCTATAATGTTGTTGGAACATTTTAAAAAGCTGGACATAAAAAATTTAGCTGGGATGAAAAGCTGTCAATGTGAATAAACCAAGATGAGATAGGTGGTGGTTTATCTTGACTGCAATATCTAAATGGTTAGCTCAGCAAGGAAATCCATGTCATTTCCATGAAAGCAGCTTGAAGGGTAGAATATTTTCACAGGGCAAAATAAATATGTAAAGCTCAGAGGGTACACCAAGACCTGCCACAAGTACAGCCATAACTTGTGGTATCTGAAGCTCTTTTTAGTTTAGCATTGAAGCTGTTACGAGAACATAGCTATCAAGTAACAGAAGCTCATTAGCATTAGCGATATGCAAACTATATGCCTAAAAAGGTCCACACATGCCCCAGATTACACTGTTAAACTGTAAAATAATTTTTTCAGACTTTGTGGATTCTGACTCTGCATGACATCCTGTTGTCTACAAACGCTTTGCTGAAATAGTAGTAGCAGCCATCTTAACGCCTATGTTTTGTCTGTTGGTTTACATTTGTTGTAGAAAATGTCAGAACTTAGTATATCATATCACAATACTCAGTACACCAGGGGTTGCACAGATGATTCGACTAGTCAACTTGTTGACATTACTGCCTGGAAGTGGCACTTTAAGCTTGATATCGACTCACCACTGATCTCAGGATCATGACACTAACAACATGGACACCTCACAAAAGACAACAGGTAAGGAACCTGGAGATTTTGGGGTCTGTATGTTCAGCAATTAGACAGCACTTACTGTAAAAAGTGTTTTGTTGGTCCACCTTAAAAATGACTTTATGTAAATGTATTAGGTTTATTCAATCTAAAAAAAGGGATTTGAACTTTTTGAGTAAAATGTATTCAATTGCTTGTAATAAATTGAAGTAATTTTATTAAGTTGCAGTTTTTACAGCGCTGACTTGAATCTCATGTTTAGGTGTTGACTTTACAAAAATCTGGAACTGTATAACCCCTACAATACACATTACAGTAATGAGACACGCAGACGCAAGTACTAATATGCACTAAGACAGCCACATTTAAAAAAGTGCCACCCAAAATTCTGGCCACAGTTATTTTTCCCCAGCGTTTCATTTTCAGTTTTGGACTCAATAAAAATGTTCAGAAAAAGCATAGCGCTAATCACAATGACAAAATGTATCATGTCTAGTCAGAACTGTAGTAAGAAAGTCTATTTGAGATTACTCAACAACTCAGCATGGCTGGAGGCAGTGATTTAAGCACACATTTGCACAATGCTAATTGTTCCACATAATCTTAGCCTTTAGACACCAAACATGTCTTGGTTGAGCGACTATATTTGGGATGAGGGGGAAAATGTGGAAATGAGACTTTTTCACTACACTTTCACTTTAACTTGCAGTCTTTGAACTTCTTGAAACCAAATGCTGGTATAAATCCCATTGCACTCTGGGCTGTGTGCACTGCGAGGCTTTTCTCTGTGAGTAAACACGCTAGTTTGTATGCTGGTTGGATTCTGTCAGCATGATGCACTACACACAGTGCCATTTTTCTCTAGTGCTTCAGAGTCCTTGCCGCCTGTGTAATTAAAGTAATGTGAATAGATAAATCTGTTCCCCTGTGTTTCACTGCATGTTTACTGTTTTGCTAAATTACCCACCTTTTTGATTCTGTGATGTGGGGCAATAGAAGCACTGAATGCTTAAATTTCTTGAACGTTCTCTTGAGTATTCAAATCCCTGCAGATAATTGCTTTTCAGATTAGCTTGTTGTATTTCAGTTGTAATGAGCCTCGAAGAGACCAGGCATCACTCACAGCTAGAGAAAGCAAGAGACGCTTAAGACAAACTGCACTTATAAAAGTGGAGTTCTACTGATTTCTCTAAATTTCTGCATTATTCATTGGCTCATTCAGAGTGGTGTGATGTGAAATGGTGCGTTTTAGAGAAATCATCTCTTTTCTATGCAGTGGTGATGGGAACCAGAGGTCATGACAACTGCAACATGAATATAGCAATTTTACTGTATTCACTATTCAAATGGACTAGAAAGCCCACCTGTGTCTTCAGAGCTGTTATACGTAATTTTGATGATGGCAAAATAGTGCAAAATCTTTTTCTCTGGGTGCTATTTTGCCTTACAGCACCCTGGATGTACCTCTCCACCATGAACAGATATTAAAAAGCAAATTGCAGGCCAGCCTAAACTGTTGTAAAACAATGTTTTAGTTACCGTATTCATAGCTTTGTAATGGCCTTTTTGTAAAGGAGCTTTTAGAGGCATTAAACTTTGGTTACTATCACCACGACAATGAAAATTTCCTTTATCTTTGGTACTGATTCATCAGTAGTTTTCTTGATGCAAAAGAATATGATATTTTTTGATGAAATGTTTAGCTTAAAGGGAACCTATTATGCTAATTTTCAGCGTTCATATTTTTATTTTTGGGGGTGTACTAGAATAGATTTACATGCTTCAGTTTTCCCAAAACAAAATACTTCTCCTCATACTGTACATCTGTGTTCACCCTCTTATTGAAACACTACATTAGAGCTCCTGTGTCTTTAAGCCCCGCCTCATAATGAGCACAGTGTGCTCTGATTGATCTGCTCACACACTCTGTTCTGATTGGTCAACTGGCAGAGAGGCATCCATAGACATTGTCACATTGTTCCATTACATTATGCCCGACACTGCTCTGGCTGTGCTTATTTATATCAATTTGAATCAGAGTTTGATCCAGAAAGTCAGGTAGAACAAGTTGGTAGACCTGTTCCACCTTCACAAGCTGCACTGAAGCAGGACGTGCCGAGCTTGCTGATTGGTGAAAAATAAGATTCTGGTTTCTGTGGAAGAAAGTTTCTCTCTCTGGCGTGTACTTTGGGGTCTATAACTTTGCAGACCGTTTACATGCACAGAAAGTTACATAACACACTAAAGGGAAAGGAGAAACCGGAAAAGTATAAAAGGTCCCCTTTAAATTCTAAAGTAAATATATTTTCTCATGTCAGTCAAAGCACTGCATGCAGCAATCTCATATTTTGAACACTGTGAAGACTTTTAAAATATACAGGTGCCTTAAAGCATAGACCTTAGAAGAACCATTTGAGGTTCCCTATATAATCTTTCAAAGGATGGAACTGAAAGTGTGGGTGAGGACCATTTTTAAAGCTTAAATACCCTCCACACAATGTGAAAGTTGTCTAAAGATTTTCATCGACATGTGGTTCAAAACCAAGAGCCATTTCGAAACTTCTATTTTTCAGAGGGCAGTAGGAGTGTTTTAGATTTTGGAGCATACTGAGGCTGGTAAGACTAAATAGCACTGAAATTTTGGCCAAAATCTGTTAAACTTGCATATATTTTGGCATGTCTACCTCCTACTTCCAGGCCTACATCAGGATCACAGGAGCAAAACATAACAGTGCTATATGTCGATACATATTTGACATGAAAATTTATTGTAGAGTAGAAAAGTGCAGAGTATAATAGAATGGAAATCACTGGCTTGAAAGACTAGCAGTCCTCTATTGTCAAGGGAGTTAGATTTTGTGACACAGCATACTGTAATAATTAAGTTTATTTCACTTCTGTAAACTGTTTTTCTTTATTTGCAGGGTTTTTTTCGGTTACTATTTTCAATCCCAAAGTGTGTAATTTTGGTCTTCCATTCAGCCAGGACTTTTCATTTCAGTGCATCATTAGTATTAAAACTTTAGTAGTGAATGACATTTTATTGAACTCTTTTAATATTTAGGAGGGGAGTCCACATACCGTACTTTTGGCAATGTAGTGTAGCTGCCCAAGTTTGCATGAGTCATTTATAAATTATATAGTTATACATCTTTAAAACTTATTATTCTCTCTTCATCCTTTACATGAATTGAATAAGTTAAATAGTCCTAATTGATGCACAGTGAGAACTTCACAGATGTGTGCTGACACTAACTCATTGCATTGATGAAATATGCATTGATGAAACATTGTTTTATTAACATCAGATAAGAAAAGAAACAGTTCATGAAGTAACATGGTACGGATATGTTAAACATTCAGAGAAACTCATGTCAGGACGACAGATAAAAGGAAGCACTTTGATCTTCAGGTAGCACCTTAAAAGTAAAATCCATGTTTATTTTCCACTCTTTACAGTTTTAATGCATTAAGAATTAAATCTTTGTGGTCTGTGGTCTGCCATGTCTGACCATAAATTCCAGCGCTACGCGCTTCACAATCTGAGTTTGATTTATCAGCATGTCCTGAACTGTCCTTGCAGGAATGACCTCCTCATCTCTGGTGAATTTACGACTGATGCCCAATGTCCCTGACCTGTAAAACACAAGCCCACTGGGTGAAAGATTCTGGCCCTGTCTGGTATAAGGCCAGGCAGTTCTTAGCTCTAGACCCCTTTCCACATATACTGATACTTTGGAGCATTATCAAGTTACAGTCCCATTTAGGAAGCCCTTTGACAAACTCCCTACATGGACAAGTGAATTAGTTGAAGTGAATTATGTTAGCCAGCAGGTTAAAGTCTTGATGAGGTAGTGATGAGGCTAACGTCAGGTAAATAAAGCTGTTATGTGTTGTGGTAAGTTAGTTCCCCAACCGGCTAATGTTATTTGTTCCTTCATAATAAAATGGATAAGATTAGCATTATGGTTAGTTATGACCCCAGCCTTGTTTTGCTAGTGCAACATACTCCTGCAAGATAAAACATGCAAGGTTAGCTACACCCCTAATCACATTAGCTGGATAAAACACACAGATAATAAGAGATATTTTCATTTATACAACTTTATATAGGTGACTACTAGGGATTGCACAGACTAGTCAACTTGTTGACTTCACATACTTAGCAATGACACGTTTTTGTCCACTAGATGCCGATCATGTGATTATGACGCTAACAACTTGGGTAACTTAGAGAAGGCAACAGGTGAGGAGCTTGGTGATTTCAGAGTCCATATCTTCAGTTTCCTGCGATCAGAGGCTTGTTGGAAAGGTTACGCTTTACCAACCTATGAGGATCTACAGTACAGTACAGGATGAACATCATATATGAAATGTCGTTATCTTTAGGCTCCCAAAGACAGTAAAAAGGCATGTGTGGTTGGAGAGGGGGCATAACACTCTATAATCCTGTAAAGCTTGAAATTGGTTAGTCTTGTTTTAGTCAAGTTACAGCACTCTAGATTTCTTTGGCTCTCCAGACCTCCATCTCAGAAAGGCTGCCTAGGGGGATGCTTGAGTCGAATACAGATTTGTGAGATTCCAGGGTCCAAATCTTAGGTTCTCTGAGAGCTGTTAGCTATTAGTTGATGTCGACTTGTCTTTCATCACATAAATGCTGACTTCAAAACATCTAACGTCCTGCAACCCCTTGGTGACAACAACATGTCTTTTTGGAAACAATTTATTTTCACTTAAAGCCACATAGCTAAAAGCAGAGGCTTTGCTCAGCCTTTTGACCTCCTGTTGACACGTAAACAGTATTTTAGGTACTACAACTGAACTTTGTGTGATGGGTAAAGCTTTCCTTTTGGAAGAATGTTGACATTATGGCATCAACTTGAACCAAGTTGTCGTGGTATGTGAATCTCAATTTGTTTGATTTAAAGAGACAATAAATAATGGCAAGTAAAACCATTGATATGAATCAAGCTCAGTATTGTAATACAAATAATGGGCACTGAAAAAGTCAGTACCATTTAAGTCTGTCATCTTTAGCCCTACTGCTTTACATTGACAGTATAAGGGGTGTTTCAGCTTTGGAATGAAACACTATACAGGGATCATTTAAATATATCAGTCTTAAATGGACAGTAACAAAAAGAGAAGAGAGTGATTTACTGGTGGTGCTGGAGAGTAAATAAAATGGTGATATTTGTGTTGTAGACATTGCAAGCCCTGGTTCCCATCACCACCACTGTAAAGTTTCTCCAAGTGTCCCCATTAAGGGGCAATAAAGTTTGGTGAATGAAGTAAGTTCTGCTCTATTATTGTTAAACTGCGCCACTTCACACGAGACTTCAGTTCCTGCCTTCCTTTGAGTGACAGATCTTTCATGTTTGGGAAGTCTCTTAACCACACATGTTTATTTGCTGTGTCCCTTCGGAGTGCTACTTTAGGATCAAAGAGCCATTTCTGTTTACCTGTCGTCCTGACATGATTTTTCTTTACAGCCTCTCCTACTGTGCTCAAACACTCCTGGACGTTTTGTACACTCTCTGAGACACACTGACAGCTGTCTTTTAAACGTGTTCCCATGACACAGTTGACAGGTAAGGGTGATCTCAGTACCAAACAGCCCTCTGCAGGGTGCAAATCCAATGGATGACTGCACACCGCTTCTGTATGCCTTCAGGACATCGTTCAGAATTTCATCCCGGCCACTCTGATTGTCCTTCACTAGCCCTGACAGCATGCCAGTTATAATTTTGTTCATTCTGTTTGGCAAGCTTGTCAGACTCGGGGTCATATAGCTTGGTTCTTGTCTTGACCTCTTACAATCCCAGACCTATTATTCAGTAACTACATGGAGTGCTAAACAGTCTTTGTAATCTTAGTTACTCTTAATGGGAAATTCCATAGACTTTTCAAACATTAAGCATAATTCAACCGTTAAGATGTAAACAGAGCTGTTCAGAGTGGTTTTAATGTGAAATAGTCCACTGTAGAGAAACTCACCAACTCTGGTTTCTTTACAGTGGTGGTGATGGGAACCAGGGGTCGTGAGAACTACAACAAAAAAAGAGCCATTTTATTTACTATCCAAATGGACTTGTGAACATACACCTGTGACAATGTCTATGACCCAGATATTCAGTATTTTATGAAATTATCAGAAAAATGAGTTTTTATGTTGATAAAGGTAATAATAGGGGTAAATGTAAAAAAAAAAAAGTTTTCTTTAAGGACTGTTTCTTCCTTACAGCATGGTGTTCTTATCTACAATGTTTTAGGCCACACCATTTGTCTCAGATATCAGGCACTATATTTGTAGCTGTTTTATGTAATACAGGCCCTAAACTCTTCAGACGTCTGGCTCATGTGAACAATTCTGACTTAATAGATTTCTCTAGAATGAAGCTTTTTACACCAAACCACTCTGTGTCATTAAAAGTGATTGGTTACATTTATGATGGTCGGGCTTGTTGAACAGCATACCACCATGCAAAAAACAACATATGCTGGTTTTGCTGGTGATAAGCATTTTCACTTCCATTGCCGCCGGCCAGGATACGATCTAAAGCATAATACATTGCTGCTGCCAGGACAAAGCCTTGTATCTGTATTTATCGTTTTTTCCTTTTTTAGTTTTTCATATAATTAATACTTTGAAAGTACCAGTTGCCCATTTCGTTGTGTGTAAGAATCATGATGATAAATCGCCCAACATGACATGAGAAAAATTATAATTACATTTTAATTACATTAAAAGTAAAGTATGTTTTTTCCTCTCCTGTCAAGTTATCATTTTGGAGATGTAAGATTTTGTTCTGACAGCAGCAACAAGCTGGTTTTGCTGGTGACCAGCCATGCTGGTTGGCAAGTTGTTGGCAAGTTGGCTAGCTTGAAAGCATAAGAGCAAAATGGAGGAGTTTTGCTGTCCTACCCTGGTCATGGCTACATTGCAACACGTTGCAAACTGCAAATGCTTTGCATAACTCCTATCTTTGATAGGAGAGGGCCAATTGGCCGACAAAACAATTAATCACACAATGTTTAGCGCAATATGCCCATAACAAAAACAAACTGGCAATAGTAGTGGTTGTCAAACGCACAAGTATATGTGATTTACCTGCTGCTTATGGCTTCAAACAAAATTCAAGACTATCGTCTTAAAACAGGATAGCATGAATGTTTGGTAACCGGTAGAGATGCAACTGCTTGCTAGTAGCATTTAGCTTGATAAACAGTCCTTCGATTCCCATCAGACTTGATAAAACCACTGCACTTAAATGGGGATTTTTAACAGTTTTAATTCTCTGTGCCAGGTGAGATACTGTGTTGCGTGGTGTAAATATATGCTGTGCAAATTTCACTCCTCAAGCCACAACATCTGCCGGTAGCACTAGCACCTCTTAGCAAGCTACTAACAAAGTACTTTTCACTGATGTCCAGAGCACTTGTTTTTTAAATATGTTAACTAGGGCTGTACCCGACTCAGAATTTTGTCAGTCGAATCGGATTTGCCCGTCCTGGCCGACGATTCGAGTATTCGTTCATGTTTTTTCTCCATATACATTATCTAGTAATCAGTAAATCTATTTGCATACGTTTCAGATCTGATGTCCTCATTTAGAAAGTCAGCAGAGTCACAGGAACATATTTTTTAATTAAAAGAGACGTGGTATATGATGAACGATCTGGAGCCTGATTTAATTACAGAATGTAGCGTCCGGCAGCAAGCACGTATTTATGCTAAAAATTAGCGCTTATAGCCTGTCTTTTTAATTTCACTTTTAACTTCTTCAGTAGGATGACCCTTCGTCTTTCATCTCTCATAAATAATGAACTCCTAAATAAAACCAAATTAGTCAA
>CM067477.1:16853173-16942613 GCA_034552555.1 Semaprochilodus insignis | reverse complement strand
TATATATATATATATGTATATATATATATATATATATATATATATATATATAAAGGTCAAAAATAGTCATGAGATTATGACAGTAATTTCTTGTGCTAGAAAAGTTTGTATTCCCTGTATTTTGTGTTATTTCTGGCTTCTGTGATGATGGAAACAGCAGGCTGGTAAAAATGAGACCTCAGCTCCAGAGAGCTTTCCCTTGTATAAATAAATAATGAGTACAAAAAATAAAGGTTGCAAATGCATTGGTAAACATGAACACTCGACACATAGTCATGTGCTTTGTGGCAGCAGGACTTATAAATCCTATAAATCATATATAACGACTTTATTGTAAGTTTCATAACGTCTATATATTTGACCAAATAGCAAACAGTTCTTATGTCGTGACAATGTCACATCTCATTGATGTTATTGAATCTCATTGATGCATATGTGTTTATTTTCACCCCTGTTCCAACATTATGCACATGATTTCTCTCTGTACATTCCTAGGCTGTAGGTGGCAGTATGCAGTGTAAGCTTGTTCCTGTCCACCAAATTAAGCAATTGTCCAAACAGTAGCAGCCAGGAAAACAAAGTTTTATACTGTCCATTGGTAACAAATCATGAGTGTGGAAACTTTTGAACAGACCGACAGACGAGACCTTTGGTGTTGGTGTAAGTCAGAATTAATTACTTTAAATTCCCGGCAGTTGGTTCTTCTAATTCTTTAAACAAATTAGAAGATCTCCAGCACATAACAATACCTTCATAATACTGATAACGTGATCATTTTTACTCACAATTGTGATATAAAAATTTGATACCATTACATCTCTATTAGACTGTTATTGTGATTTTGTTTGTTGAATACATTCAGTTTTTCATTTTGGAAATTGGGATTATTTTGGCTAAATGCAGGTTATCTGCAAAATACTGTAACATTCTGGGTTCTTGGAGAAACCTAGACCACTCAGGGTTACGGTCCATAATGCAGCTTTGTTTTTAGTTTGCTGAAAACTAAAGAAACACTCCTCTGGAGAAGACACAGCCCTCTGCTCTGCTCCGGAAAACCCACCACTCCACCTGTATTCAGGCTCTTCAACGTTCAGGTCCTTGTATGAATGAATCAGAAGCAGCCCAACAGAAACATTTCGTCTTATTAGAAAAACTGAACTGCTTACAACACGGGTGTGATGTTTGCCCTTTGTACCTTGAGATAGACCACCTCAGTGAAGCGCTGGGTAAACTGTGCATGCACTGTGCTATTATCCCCTAACCACTGCCGAGACAGGTGAGTAGACATGGTAGACAGAGCAAAGTTGCACTGTGAGTGCTTCTTTACAGCGAATGAAGCCATGGATGTGCTTTCAGTACAGGCGTAGGTCATGGATTTTCTGAACGACTTTCTCAGGCCTGCGTGTTACCTGTGTACTTCATAGCAGCAGCATGTGTCTTGTCAAATGTTCATGCGGACACAAGCCTGCAAGTTGTGTGAGGCTTGGCTGAGAGGCTTGACAAGAACTGTCCCAGTGGAGATGAGAGAGCACAGTTACAAATGCAGTTTAGAGAGGAGGAATCAATCTAAATCTAAATTTAGTGGTCAGAAATTATTGGTCACATTTCTGAATCATAAAAACATAGAGCTTCCACTAAAGCTTATATAGAAATAAATCTGATTTTTACCGATCTAAAAACGCTACAACCAATGCATCCAGAGTTCATTCTAAATTGTATCCGGTGCTTAACTTTGTAATCCAGGCAGTTGCACCGTAGCCGATGCAACGGTGCAAATCAATGAAACTTGATGGTGTTTGGCTCAATTGTCTAAAATTTTATCATATTAAATGTGGGGGTTATGCGGTTTCTCTCTCTCTCTCTCTCTGTATATAAACATTTTTATCTATCTATCTATCTATCTATCTATCTATATATGTATATATATCTATATAGATACATATGTATTTATATATGTGCACACACCCATAGGCTTGGGAACATCTACTCTAGGGATCCAAAAGTGATTCCTCTATGGCATCACTCCAAAGAACCCTTTCCAGACAGTCTTCTATTGTAGATTCTTCAAAGTAGCCCCCATGATGCAGCTTTCCACATTCTTGGCATCTAGGCATTCTCTCCAGCAGCTTCATGTGGAGCCCTCTGAGATGCATTTCCAGCAGACAACCTGAAGCCTTGTTGATGCTGAAAACTACCTGTTGGGAGGCAGTCCAAAAACATTTTAAAGAGATGACAAATTTCAAACAATCTCAGGCCCTGTATATGTATATTTCCCCACTTAAGGTGGCATTATGTACCAAAAACCAGTCATTGTTTATTTTTACATGGGGCAGTCGTGGGCTGGAGGTTAGGGAACCAGCCTTGTGACCGGAGGGTTGCCGGTTCGATTCCCTGAACTGATAGTAACGACTGAGGTGCCCTTGAGCAAGACACCTAACCCCCAACTGCTCCCCGGGCGCCGTGGATAGGGCTGCCCACTGCTCCGGGCAAGTGTGCTCACTGCCCCCTAGTGTGTGTGTATTCACTAGTGTATGTGGGTGTTTCACTTTACGGATGGGTTAAATGCGGAATACAAATTCCTCTGTTTGAAAATCACAAATGGCACAAAATGGCTCAAAAACTCTCTACTCAGAGAATGATTGGCCTCACCAATTTGATTTGATTTGATTCATTTTCCAGCCTCTCTATTCCTTAGAAATAAACAGACTGTGCCTTTTGACATTGACACGTGTAAATAATCTCTTTTCTGATTGGCTGCCCTGCATTGTAGGATGGATGGAAATCTTTCTTAAAACTTTCAGCTTGAAGGGGCTGGGCTATAGCTGTAGGCTGAATAGCTGAATGTATGTAAATGTATTGTTTTTTCACATCACAATAACAGTGAATTCAAATGGGCTGTTTATGCCTGGATGATATGGACTGTAGCAAGAAAGATTTGGTTTCAAGCTTGCTTACATACCACATCAGAAAAACAAGGATCTTCGGGTCTTTTAAGCTGAAGCCTTTAGATTAATAGAATATGTACATTCACTCAGAAGCAGGAAACAAAGTTTTAAAATGAGTCTTAGACAAGAAAGATCTAGAGGGCAAAATCTTTTCGTCTTCAGGAGGGTGGGAACGCTGAATGAGTTGGGGGTGGGGGGGGGGTGGGTGGTTGTGTCAGGGGATGGAGGGATTTAGGTTTGCGCTGCCGGCGATACTGCATACTGTCCATATTTATTAAGGCAGAAATACATAGCGGAGCACAACGCTGTGCCAGGCGAGCGATAAGACAGCCTGTCTCAGGAGTGCTGAATATTGCTATGCTTTCTCCTGAGCTGTGTGAAATATGGAAAGAATAGGACTTATTGGCTGTATTTATCACTAGGAAAACATTCTGCCACCAATACGCATGATGCAATTTCTTTGCCGCTTTTCCCTCCCATACATGGAGGAGCACTCATTCAAGCAACATCCAGCATGTATTAAGCAGCTATGTTCAAGACGGTGGTTCATATTTCATGTATTGTTGTAATTTATGAATCCAGATACGTGCGAGACTGTGGTTAATATTTCATGTATTGGTGTTGTTTATGGAGCCAGGTGAAATTAGGCCTTTATGCCATTGTAATGGAGATGAATGCTGCGTCTAGGTTATTGTCAAGCGTGCTCGTGTTGTAGTATTGGATGATTTGTGTGATATCCTGTCATACTTGGGAATTTAGATGCTGTGGGGACTATCAACCCTGGAGAGTACGGTTGTTTATTCACTGCCATTGAGGAAAAGCAATCTCAGTACCATCTGTTCCTCAGCCAATAGTTTATGTTCTTCAAAGTAATACCAAAGTCCACATAATCAAGGTTTGCTTTTAGAAGAATGAAAATGAGACGACATAACGGATATCAGCGCAACACAGTACTTGTAGACCCACTGAACACTGCACAGCCAAGGCCTGAGCTTTAGGACGTGCAGACTTAAACTTGAAACCTTAAGAGAAACCAAGAGTTGCAACCATCTTAGCTTTGTGAAGCAAGTTTCATGGAAGAGCCAGTCATATGTACCACATGGTGATATCATTGCAACAGTTGACATGTGGACAAGATGCTTATTTGCTGTTAGCTTACCTAGCTACTTAGCTAGTCAGCTAACATCTTATTAACATTGATATGACCGCTGTTTAGATGACTTGGTGTGTGTGCCTTTGTTTTCCTTCACTAACCGTCTGTATTGTGATGTGATTATTAAAACCCCAAGGACCCCAAGGAGATACTGGCAACCCTGCTTCTCATGGTTATTTCAGTAGTTTCCAAGTCAGTCGTTTTTCATTTAGACATTCGGTAAAATGCATTATGTTCTTGAGAAACCGCTGTGAAGTATTGTTCAGGAAAGGCTGATGGCATCAAGACATACTACGCTTTTTAAAAAAGGGTTCTTTAGTAAAGACATTGCTTCCATATAGAACTGTGAACACTCAAACAACCATTTGCATGCTCGAATGGTGCTTTGCATGGTTCATAAAATGATTCTTCAGGTTCATGGAGGATGGAGAACGGGGGTTCTTGTACTATTATTATGGTGTCAAGTTTGTCACAATGGAAGAAACCCTTTTGGTGCAACACAGAACCATCAAAAACCATATACAACACTTTCTCCATCAATCTGAAGAACCATGTCATCATGCAAATAAGCAGTCATGCAAAAATGGTATTTACAAAGTAGTGGATACCTTTACAGGAGAACTTTGTTGTGTGACGTCGGAGCATTTCTGCTTGTCCAGTCGTCATAGAACATTCACACAGTGGAAATGATGACCACTGAGCTCCAGTGATGCAGAAATGTGAAAATATAAAAATGTGTATTTTGTGGACGTTGCCAAATTCCATTCTGGATAATCCATAGACATGCAAAACACGTACGAACGTACCTGCAGTCAGAGATGTGTCCATTGTGAGCTTTAAGGTAGCAGAATTTGCCCAGGAGTGGCCTGAGGCTGTAAGAGTTCATTTCTCCTTCATATAAAATGAAACAAAGAGTGTAAGCTGAAGTTTCTAATATATCTCTATATATAGCTCTAGGGGCTCTTCGCTCATCCTCATATATCTGTAGCACCTAGCTCTGGTCATTTACTACAATGGACACTGTACAAAACGACATTCATGCTGGAAAAACGTCACTAAAATCTCAGAATATGACTAAAAGGTAATGACTGACTACTTTAACTTTTCTTCTAGACTCTGCAGCATTAGTGAACAGCTGTAGACCACTGAGTTAACATCAGAGAAGCTTGTAAAACTCATCCGGCCTGCTCATTTCTGGAAAACTATGCCAGCAAATCAACCAAATCTTTTATGGAAGATTAAACAAAATACATTAATGAGGCTGTAAAACTGTGAGGTGAAGAACTCAGGTAACTTGACCTGAAATGTTTACATCTGTGCTTTTTGCTGCTAGACTACTTTCACTTCTATTGGACCTGCTGCTGTTTCTCTTTATTTGAAAGGACAACAGCAGCTGAATCTCTCTATGCCAGCCTGGCGAGTGATGTCTCTCTACAAGAGAAGGGAAACATGGCTCCAGTTCAGGAATCTTCAAATGATTGCATTTTCAACACGTGCCCTGAAGATGAATTATCATATAAAATGCTGGGCATGCTGCTGTTTAAACATCCGACTTATGACGACTTCTGTCTTTCAATCTTGTCATTTCAATTCTGTTCATGTTAACGATTAGCACATCTCTCAAGTCTCTTTTACCATGCAGTACAGAGAAGCTTCAGACACGTTCAGAGGGGCCGGCTGCTCTGCTGTGTTCCTTTCCTGCTTCAGATTACTGCAGATGATTCCTCACGGGTTCTTCTGCATTTGGAGCCCAACAAGTTTACATACACTCTCATACCATTATACAAACAGAGACATTCTCTCTCTCTCTCTCTCTCTCTCTCATCCTCTCCCCCTCTCATTTTCTCTCTCTCATCCTCTCCCTCTCTCTCTCTCATTTTTTCTCCTTCATTTCACTCTTATTCTTTCTCCCCCTCTTTCTTTTCTCTCCTTACGCTTTTCTCTTCATTCTCTCTCTTCACTCTATCATTCTCCTCTTTCTCCTCTCTTTCTCCCTCTCTCTCCTTCTTCTTCCTCACTCTCCCCTTCTCTCTCATTTCTTTCTCTCATTCTCCCTCTTTCTCAATTCTTCCTCTCATCTCGTTCTTTTTTCACCTTCTCCTCTTCTACCTCTCTCTTTCTCTCTCTCTATACACCATCTCCCTCTCTTTCCTCTTTCTTCTGTACCTCTGTGTTTGTCTGTTAGGGATACACCATGAATGATATCAGAATCTCAGTGGTATCAGGCAGATGTTAAGATATTTCAGAGCTATAATTGATGATGTATTTATTGTGTTCTGGAAGAGCAGAATATGTAGGTGATGCTGGACTGTTGTTCTGAACTCTCCACATCGTATTCATCGTAGCGCATTTTCACTGCAGCTCTATACAGATCAAACTTCTGTTTCTCTGTGGTGCTAATCCCGAAAGGTTTAGTCCCAGTTACATTTTATAGATGTGTATGTAATGGCATATTGGTGCGTCCTTGCTGCCTGTCTCTGTCTGTCTCTTTCCTCATAAAAACGGCCTCTAATACAGCACATCTCTAAACTCATTAAACGCCGGTGACATTGAATATTAATTCGTTTTTAAACAAGATGGCTCTCAGCTCTGTGCCAGCAGGCGTCAATAACGTTCAACCTCATCTCTGCTAACACAGTTCACCCCTTCTCTGTATATCTGCATGTGCGCCTCCTGATGTGCGTCTCTTTTCTTCCCTTTTAGCTTCCTGGCCTTGAATCTCGGTATAGGAGCCTATGCATTATTCATTGGGACCGCAGCTCAGCTTCATGGTCACACCTAGTAGAATGGATGAGCGCTCTGCTCTTTTATTCGCACAGCAACTTGTTTATTCTGCTGCTCAGCCAGACGCCCAAGCTGGGTCTATACGGCAGCCTGTAGGGACCAGGCAGCACCAGCACTACTGTGTCTGTACACACACACCATAAGAATAGTGTGTTTGTTTGGCAGCTCTGCATAACCGACCATCTGTTGGAGGGGTTGGAGGGCTTGAGATAAGACTCTTTAAAGGAAAAAAAGCTTTGAATATGGAGCAGCTCTGTTCTGCGTACAGTCAGGCATCTCCATATTTCTCTCAAAATTTTCCCTGTGACAATAAAAAAAAAAATGTTCCCACAATCCCTGGTCATTTTCAATATCGTCATCTGCAGACAACTTCCTGTCCAACCTCGCCTTCTTTTTTTAAATTAGAAACTTCATTAAAAAGAGAGAAAACATTCCTGCTTTGCAAAGAGGTTAACATCTTGTTTGCTCATCGTTTGTGCATATTTAGTCTCGACACTCAGCATCATGTTCATGGTAATGACTTGACAGTTTCTTTTCCACACTATTGTTAAAACTGCATTTTGGAGAGTGGTTCAGACAGGAGCGCTGTTGAGTGCTGACATCACAAGTGGATATAATTGGTGAGTCTGTATTTATTGCCCAAAGGTGCACTGTCACTGATATTTCCATGTGATATTGTTTTTGCTGTCTAGTTTAATCTGTAATTATTGCAAACTGACAAACTGACATGTTAAGTTGTGTTATTTTTATATTATAGGTGTTCTCAGGCTTTTGATAAACAGGGCATGTGTGGAAAAATATGAGACAGGGATCTCCTTGCTCAGAAGTGGTGATGAAGCCATCACACCTTTCTCAAACAAAGTCCAAGTAAATTCTTTGTTAACATACTGTATGCCTCACTTGAGAACTGCAAATGTTAGATCAATGCAAAATGTTCAAGTGCCACCCCATTTTTGTATGTTGTGGATCTACTGATTGAGTGATTAATTGATTCTTTCATTAATTGAATGATTGATTGATTCATTCATTAATTCATTCATTTGAAAAATAAAATAAATGAAGCGTGGTCTCTGACTTTGGACATCACTGAACAGCTCAGTATGCTTCAAGGAGAACGCTACCTGTCAATTCTGTTGCGTCAGCAGAACAGCTCCCTCCCTACATCACCGAGAGAGACAGAGCGAGGGAAAATATGTGAAGGATATTGAAGGGTAGGAGTTTGTGAAGTGCAGCCCAGAACTTCTGGTCTCTTGGAATCAGTCTGGTTCTCCCCCCTCAGTCTAAAATGGCCTCTTAGCTATGCTGCTACTGCAATCTCGTCTGTCCGTTCTATATTCGTTTCCTGTGTGCTGCTGTTAAGACTGCAGGATATGGTCAGAATACATATTGCAGTATATTAAAAATGCATCAGTGGAGCCTTCATGTGACATGGAGGACCTGTATTGCTTTGACCAAAATAAGTTGTTGGACTGTTCACTGAACCACCCAATGAAGACCACAGCATTCAGCTCGTTTGCATATTTCTGCCCTTTGCAGTTTCAACATCACAAAAATAAACACTAAGAAACAATATATTCTTTAGTCTTCATCCTCATCTGCCCCAGTTTTACTCCTAGATATCTACTCACTGAGCCTGCGCTGCCATGACTCTATTCGTAAACAGTGATGCATTTACACTTTTGTGGTTTGGGCTTGCTCTAAATGCATATAACTGCATCTGATTAACCTCCTTGTCTTCTCTCTTGTGCTCTTGAATTTGCTTCATCTCCCTTTTTTTTTTTTTTTACGTCCCACTGTCTCTGAATGGCAAACCCTTGTAGCTGAGTGTGTCTGTGTGAGAGAGACAGAGAGGGATTGAAAGAACGAATGCTGTACTGTTCTGCTCAGTTGCACGCCCGTGTAGATTACATTTGTAAAAAGCATTTCAGCTTGAGAAGGCATCTGCTCCAAACCAGCAGCCTCTTTACTCCCACTGAGTGCCGCCCAATCTGCCTGCAAGGCTCCTGCAACCCTGGGATGCAACACACGGTTTGGTACTGGAGAAAAGGGCCCGTCCCAAATGGCACCAAGCAAACCAAATGGCTCCAAAAACATGAAAACACTGGTCTTAATGAAGGTGCGCACTTTGCTGCCGACCTCCAGCACTGCTTGGTGTCTTTGAGAGCCACATGTCTTGTTTTTACTGCATGCTTTTTAACTTAGTATGTGGCTTGTGACAGGAAAGTAACATCAAAGTCCAGTTAAGGTAGAGCAGGATCTTCAAACTATATAACAAATATTCTATTGATTGTTTTAGATTAGATGAGATTAGATTAGATTCAACTTTATCGGCATTGTGCGGAGTACAGTGACTCTAATTTGAGGCATATTGAGTAGTAATAAATGTGGGCGTGTCCTAATATTTCCCTAATATAATTTTTTGTTAATTATATTTTACAGTATACACTCATCAAAAGAATAGTTGCACCCAGAAGAAGTGTGTTTTACCAGTGCTATTGGGAAGGAAGATAAAGGTTACCAGGAACAATAAAATTAGACTGATATGGGCAATATTTATTGAGATACACATACAGAAGTAGCGTCTCTCAGTATGCCGTTGGGCCACCATGTTTGCTAACACAATATGCCAGACGTCTCAGCATGGAGGTTCCTGATGGTGTCCTGTGATAATCCATCCCATGCAGCCGGAATATTCCCACACAGTTCCTGCAGATGTTGTGGCAGGGGTGGAGGTGGAGTGACACCAGGCCTTCTGGACAAAAGTGGGACTTGACACCCACTGCCATTCTAAGTCAATACATGACAGTTTGGAATGACACCACTACAGTCTCTTGGGACGTTGACATGGTGTTAGGGGTAGTCATTTCGTCCTGCGTCTTGCGACAGCCATTGGAGCTGGCACTAACAGGATGACTCATGGAGGGCATCACTGCTCACTGAATGTCCACATTCATGTCTGTTGGGTCAGTCAGATACAGCGATAAGGCCTGTCCTAGCTTACACCACATGCGCGACCGAGCATGAAACAAGTTTTATTCCTGTCGGTTGATTTCTTCTGGGTGCAGCTATTTTTTGATTTCTTCAGTTTTATGTATTTAGTTATATTACCTTCATCTCTCAATATTGTTTAAGTGAAGATCAAATGTCCAGATGTTTAAATAACTAAATAAAAATAAGTTTTAAAAAAGTTAAATAAAAAAAACAGGTTTTATTGGGTATTCTATTTTTTATATACGACTATTTGACTTTCTGTGCACTATAACAAGAAAACAATGATGCAGTGTCATATGAGAAGCACCTTGGAAAGATGAGCTAAAAGGCCAAGTGAATAGTATTTGTTAATGTTGAAAATAAAATTCAGCTCTTTATGGCCATTGTCTTTAAACTGATTTAAATACGGAAACTGGAGTTATATCATCATAATTTCAAATGACTCGACTTGAGACTTGCTTGACTTATAGCAGGGACTTGACTCGACTTGAGACTTGCTTGACTTATAGCAGGGACTTGAGACTTGCTTGACTTATAGCAGGGACTTGACTTGAATCTTCCCACATTAACTTGGGACTTGCTTGAGACTTGAAGGTTAAGATTTGAGACTAACCTGTGACTTGCACATGTGTGACTTACTCCCACCTCTGCTGTATTCTCAGAAGTAAGTGTAACCAAGAGCATGCTGGCAAGCTAGCAGTCCAGAGCAAATGATCAGCAGAACTGATGAATATATTTTAAGTTCACATCTGAATAATTCCTTTAACCCTCTTCACTCTCATTGGGTTTAACATGTATAGCAAAGAATTTTGGGTAAGACACAACTGCTGAGTCTGTGTCAGTGCAGACTTCATCAAGGGGCTCTCTACGGGTCCTTAGGGGGTGCACACAGGCACTCCTTTAAACACTAACATGATGAATGAGACGCCCGGTGGCTTCAAGTTCTGCTAGACCTCAAGTGTGGGAATTGGGACTTAGCCATAGATGACTCAGAGTGCACTGCAAACTGTAAGGGCTATGCCAAAAGTGTGCCATAACTCCTCACTCTAAGCTCTTGGAGGAGAATATGAGGTCAGACAGCGAGCATAACAGTGCTGAGGATATGAAAAGATCAGAGGCAAACTTAGGCAGAAGCAAATGAGCCTGTCAGTGCGGTTTGAACAGATGCTAGTTCAGCCCAACTCCACAGGCTGCGTGAAAACCACTCTGGTTACTGGGGGGGCAGCGATTGTGCATCAGTTCAGCCTGCAGTCTTTCACTTTGATGAATCACAGGCAGGCATGAGCTGCAGGAAATCATTTGGAGTGAATGCGCTCGGCTAACTACCTGCGCTTGTCAAAGTGTGTTCAAAAGAACTTTTTCCATTCAGGGTAAACTCAAATGTACAGCCTTCCTTTTACCCCAGGTTTAGTTCATTAGTCACAACATGTTTGAAGTTTGCTTCTTTAGTTTTTTTGGGCTAATGTAGCGTTCAAGTAATGGAAGCTTATAGTCACCAGTTAGCATCCCCCAAAACTCCACACATTTGTGCACTTAATAAGTAATCTTACGTAGACTTGCTCATGTGGTGTCTGACAGTATGACATACTGTCGTTGATAATCAAGGAGAAAACACTGCTCATTCAGTATCAGACTTCACTATGAAACCTGTGCAGATCTTTTTAATGTGAGACCTTCTTTAAGGTTTGAATCAGTAGCAAATGGATACAACTCTGCTAGAAGGTTTGGAACCAGCCTTAAAGCAGGACATAGGTGTCAAGCAGTTGAGGTTGTGACTGCACAAGTTCATTTGTGAGCACTACAAGTTCAAATGTTTACAGAGATATTTGAGAAACATCATCTCTATTATCCATAAAACAGGAACATTAGGCATCAGCCATCATAAAAAGCATAAAGGATTGATTGTAGTTTATTCATTATAAAAATAGGCAAAATTAACTTGCATTGCTAACAGTCATACTTTGCTTGAATTCGATGATTCAGGCATGCACTTTGCACAGTGCTAAATTTTGCACATAAGCTTCCGCTACTTCTTAGCTATGTAGCCTTGTCGCATACAATACGTTCAGTTACTCCACTAGTTAAACAAATTTCTAGGGTGTTTTTGTAAATATATCAGATCTATCATATTGCTGTCAGTGATCTGCAGCATTACATTTACATATATTTTGTTGTCATTGCACATTTTTTTCCTGCTGTCTTTGCAGTCTTGATGTATTAGGGGAAAAGAAAATGTGTAGACCACAGTATTAGCAGTCTAACAAGAAGAATAAAGGCAGTTTAAGTGAATTTCAAGTGATTTGCAGGACGTTCTATATTATGAAGCTAAAATGAAATTTAGTTTAATTTAGGTTTCAAGCAGCTACACATACACTGTGCAGCATGTGTCTGCTACCTTCCATGCACTGATTAGGGGTTAATCTCCCACCTCAGAATTTTGACACTATTTTTTCCAGACCCTGGACCATTTCCTTTACAGGTTCCATACATTTGCACTGATGTGAGAGCTGTTTTTCGACAGAGAACTAATTCTGGTTCTCCTAAAACTGGTGTCTGTGGTCCGCTTCCAGTTATCCACTCCCGGCACCACATGTGGGGCTACATAATTGGCTCATTTTGTTGACTTCTGCGACTAGCGTAGTGTTACTTCCCTTTCGTAGTTTGATGGCGGGGAAAGGATTTTTGGGAAAAGTGCTTATTTTTATTGGGAAAATAAAAAGGGTGCAGGCAGATGAAGCTAATGCCTACCTTTTTGCTAATCTGCATGCAGAAAAGTGGCATATGGTATTGCACAATTGGTCCACTACCACTCTAATATCTGATCTGTGATGCGTAATGTGTTGCCTGCTGTACTTACAGATGATCTACTGTATGCTGTGTGAGGCAATACACAGCAATCAAACTAGATACACACATCATCTGTGACTGCTAGTATGTTACCCTGCTTGTATGACTCTCTGTGTGTGGGTGTGTGTCTGGTGCACACAGACATTGTTACGTGTGTAACCAGAGCTTTTAAATAAGCAAGCAACATTGCAGGCCAAGCAGGTGATTGATGAGCACAGGACAGGTTTACTGCTTGTTGCCACAGCAGCAACAGACATTGACTGACAGGTAGAATGGAGATGTTCCTGAGGGGCAGTGTTGGGTTAAACTGTGACACCTGGAGAGAGAGAGAGAGAGAGAGAGGGAGGGAGGGAGGGGAGCTAGAGGAAGGCAGAGGACGAGAGAAAGAAAAGTGAGAAAAATAAGAAATAGTGAGAGGCACAGAAAGAGAAAGGAATAAGGAGAAGATGAAGACAGAGTGAGAGAGAGGCACAGACAGAGAAATTGAGAAGGAGAAGTAGAAAGAGAAGAGCTAGAGAGGGAGAATGAGAGAAAGACGGTGAAAGTTTGATGACTCTGACCAGAGAAAAGAGAGATAGGGGAAGTGAGGCAGCCCAGAGGAACAGGGCGAGAGTCATTAATTCTGTATTGAGTGTCTGTGATGAATGCGACTTTAGAGACTTGTCGGGCCGGTCCGAGTCTGTGCTGGGCCGCCCCTGCAGTGTGGAGCAGAGGCTCTAATGATGCCGCTCTTCTGGACCCGCTGACTGCAACACTCAGCTTAATAATAAATCTCCCCCCCTTCACCTCCGCCACACACAGACAGCTAGATACACACTGTGACCTCGTCATTACTTCATTCAGCTGTGATTCTTTTGGGAACGTTTCGATCCATTTAATCTTAAATTGTACCATGCTTGATGCACCATGATCCGATTCTGAGTTATTTTTAATAACGCACAGTAGTTTTGAAATAGTTGTTTTATTTTGGCCAAAAAACAAACTTCTAGGGAGTTCAAGGGAGCATTGTTGTCCTTGTTCTCACTGGGTGAGTGGGACGGTACTACCCCTTACCCTGTAACTCAGCACTATGCTAGCCAGTTTGTCTGTTTCCTGACAGAACAGCAACACATGCACCTACTCAGTTGGATAACTGCAGAAAACGAGATTTTGTCAGTAATCCGTTCATCGCGTTTACATGCACTTGGGTAACTAATGGGAAAACTGTGTCTGCCTGAATCAGGCGTAATCGGATTTCTTGCTTTGTGACCAGCCAATAAACTCGCAGAAAGAGATGTGGTGTAACTGTAACATAAAACCACAAGTCACTCTACCTGAAAACATAAACATACATTATCTAGAACATGAAGAACATTTCATCAAAAGTTTATTGTTGTTTTAAGTGTGCAAGTGAACCTTTTAAATTATTCAGAACTAACCAAAGTACCAAAATACCAGACAGACGTGACAGAGGTGTTCAACTGTGCAACCATAGAAAAGCATTGTCAGTAGAATAGATGCTCTGGAGCAGCAAAACATGAGCCTAGGGTCACCATGCCCAGTGCCAAGCATCATCTAGTGGGGTATAAAGCCCCCCAAGCTTTGGGCTGTGGAGCAGTGGAACTGGATTCTCTGGAGTCCTTGAGCTCCATCCAGTACCTTTGGGATGAGTTGGAGTGGTCTAGAACTGATGATCCAACATGAGCACCTCATGCTGTTGTGGCTGAATGATTAGATCTTCACAGCAATGTTCTAACCTTCTAGTATAAAATCTTGTCAGAGAAGTAGAGACTGTTACTCCTTATTAATATCCTGGACTTCAGAAGATTGGTCTACAAATTGTATATGATTTTGGCAACCTTTGTGCCTTAATATATTAATGCTTTAATGTAGATGTGCATTGTATACAACATGCATCTTGTCCTTGGTAAAAAAATAAATTCCACCTCTTATTCTATGTCAAAGGTTTGCCAAAGTTTGTGAATGAATGGATATGTAAAATGTTCTTCGTTGCTTGGTGCCAGTTTGGAGTTTGACAGAGTGAGAGTGTGAGCCTCCCACAGGGAAAGTGAGAAAGGGAGATTGTACCATTACCATAGCTGTTATCTGAGTCCTAGAAAAGCTGAAAAATTCACAGCACCAGTCATTTGCCATGCTATCGCTTTTCCATCTGTGTTTCTTTTTTTCGAAGTGTTGCACTCTGTTGCAGATAATGTCTGTATGTGGCTTAATTGCTGTGGATTGTCCTACACAACTTAAAGTAAACCATCTATAAGTGCATAAGATGTCTACCACCACACAATATGAAAATGAGATGTTCTTTGGAAGGAACCTTGAAAATAACAGTTCGTACATGGTTTTAGTACAGGCCGTTTGCAGGAATGTTGTAGGAGTGACATCAGCTTTGTTTCTTTGCGATCAAAGTGTGTCATGCAATGCTGTTCACAGCAGGGGTGCACCAATCAATGTTTTGTGAGGCCGATTCATGCAGAGTTTAGAACATACTATTAGAAGTCCCATAGGGGTCTTAGCCAAACAGCATTCTTAGTTTTTTTTGACTCATTTTTGATCTGATTTCAACTGAAAGCCTGGCTGTAATAGTCATGGTTAACCACTGCAAAGCATGTCTTCATCCAATCCTCACCATGAATGTACATGGAACCTGGCAGCTATGTAGAGACAAAAAGCAGATAGTATGCTAAAAGCTGTCTAAGGTCAATGGGCCAGACTGAAAGTCTAGTTTTAACAGCTACAAACACTGCACACAGGAATGGTCTGTTTAAAAGAATTCGACTAGATATCTAACAGATGAATAATATTGTCATTCAGCACATGTAGCAAAGCGTGGCTCACATATTTGTCATGCTTTGCATCGGGCAGCAAATGAAAAGCATAAAAATGAGGTCATTGTGACCCTATGGTCTCTTTTATTAAGTGATATCTCAGCCACAGGATCATTGATCTATTCGTTCTTCCAAATACAACACAGCTAAAGCATTTTAAAGAAGATTGCTTTGTAATTACGTGAGTGGTTCTTTGGGAGGGAAAAAATGAAGATTTATGGCTCTGAGTTTACCACCATGGGATTAAATGGATGTGGAAGAAATGTCTTGAAAGCTTAAGTCACTTTTCCCACTGTATGGTACCGGCCTCAACTCTACTCCCATTTTTTGGTCTTCCATTAGCTAAACCTGGTAGATGTTATTTTTAGTATCACCTCCGTCCAGGTTCCAAGCAAGCTGAGCTGATACCAAAAGATGATGTTAATTGATTAGAGAGAATTCACTCATCCTAAACACATACGCTAATGCTAGCAACTGGGTTAGCCCTCATGCAGTATTTCCAAAGCTCTCCTGTGTCTGTCCTGCTGCCATCAGCTTCTTCTGAGGGGGTACTATATCTGCAGTGGAAAACATAGTAGAGAAGTGGCTTTACTTTCCAGCCACAGACGTTCACAAGCCAATATATGCAAGTCCCAGTCAAATCTTGAGTCTGGGGTTCTAGTCCAAATTGAGCCTTGAGCCTTTAGTAGAGAACTTTAGTCTCGTTAGGCTGTTTGCCTACAGGCACTGATTTGTACAAAAGTCAACCCCTGTCAGGTTCTACACGGCCTCAAATAATGGGCCTTTCTCTTATAGAAAAACCTTCAGTCTGAGAGACGGAATGAGGTGCTACATGCAGTAAATGCTGTATGTAATTTATTCAGCACATATGCCATCTTGTTAGCTCAGAAGCTAATCCACCTTAAGTTCCTTACTGAGAAAGTTTAGACCAATCTGAGCTCCATGCTGGTCTGTAATTTAGTAAAACTTCAGCTAGAGTAGCTCACAATTACAGCTATAGTAGCTAATTTGGTAGTGTACTTGTTTCCCCAACTATGTGTTAGCCAAGCATTTCAAGGTATTTTGGCTTTAAACACCACTTTTACTATATTTAGCACTTAGTTCTGCCCATCAAACTGAATGATTCCACTGCAAGCTGTGCGATAATGGCTCTGTACTAATGACAAATGTAGCGAAACTGACAGGCGAAGTCACACATGCAAAGTGTGAAATGAAAGGCTTTATTCATTTACCACAGTAAGGCTGGCAGTCTTAATCAATTCTGTTGTTTTCCCAGACTGCCGTTTGGCACATCGCAAGTCTTGAGTTTGAGTCGCAAGTCGTTTAAGGGTGAGCGTGAGTCTAATTGTGGGTCAGTTAACATGTGACTTGAGTCAGCTTGAGTGCTCATCTCGGTTTCCAGCCATAGATTTTGTAATGGTTTAGTTTATTAGGAGTGTTGATTCGAAGACCTTGCTGGAGAAAATGTGTAATTTCACACAATATGCAAAAAGGACATTTTGAAGTGTGGGTTACACTATGAGCAGACTGATCTGATGACTGCACGCATTCAAATAGAATTCAAATAGAACTCAGTCTGAACTTGGTGAAGGATGTCTCTTCTGAGGATCTGAGTGAATTATTTACTCTTCTGCTTCTGTCATCATATCCTTATCAGTATATATATCATTGTATTTGGCACCTAAACATTGAGTTGGATCTTCTTTTGGAGGTTTTGTGTGTGCATGACATTTACACAAGGCGTGGTCTCAAGCACTCCTCGGGATCTGACCCGACGCTTCTGACTTTTATATTGTTATTTCAAGCTTACAGGGTCACCTGCAACAGTGCACATGCCTATTTTTTGACCCAGTAATACTACTTCTTTTTTTCCCTTCAGTTTCCAGTTAATGCGCTTTTCCACCGGATGGTACGGCTTGTAACGCTTCTTACACAGTGAGAGAGCGAGCTTTGAGGGAGCCGTGAGGAGTGGAGTTAGCAAAGGCACATCAGCAGTAACATAGGCACTGATGTGGGTACACCGGAGTGGTTGTTTATTTACTTCAGACTTAACCAAGTCTCACAGCTACTAACGGTCCACTTATACATAAGTTGGACAAGGTATTTATGCTCTGTGGTAGTGTCCTCTATGCCGCTGTCCTCTTCTGCAGCAAGCAAGGTCACACACAAACATGCAGATGCAATGACTATGTCTTAAAGGGACAGCATAACTGTTACAGGCTTGAATCAGCTCTACTCTCCTTTGGTACCAGCTACTGTATCTGCTTCTGTGATGATGTATTAAACTACTGTAACGAGAAGGAGACACATTTGGCAACAAGACAAAAGACTGCTAAATAAAACAGGAGAGTTTGAGAAATACTGCATCAGAGATCAGCTGATTCTGGTTGGTCCAAGCAATCCAGGAGGTTACACTACCCTGGTGGCTAGCTTTAGTCTAAGTGTTTAGGGTGATCGTGACCCTAAACACACTTGACCAATTAGCACCAACAACCAAGTAGCACTTTATGTCACATTTTGGTATCGTCACAGCTTGCTTGGAATCATGATAGAGGTGACCCCAAAAAGCCCACATAGCAAGTACTAGAAAAGGAAAAAACAAAAAAGGCGAGTTGAGTTGAACCGGTACCATGCAGTGGAAAAGTGGCATTATATAGTGCAGCTGTAAAGCTGAAGATGGCTAGTGCTTTTACCAAACGCCAGGTTAGAAAATACTTCAGATTTCCTGCAGTTTGCTTTGCAGCGAGGGCACCCAGAGAAGGGAAGGATGAGTTATGCAGGGCCACTGCAAGGGAACGACACGTCCCATTATAATCAATGAGTTCATTTCACCATTATGGGATTACATTAAGCACAGCAATTACTGCATATTCCACTTTTAAATGTCACTGAGCATTAGAGGCAGTGGACAGTAGAGCCAGCAGACCCTTGCTTCCTCCTGTCTCGCCTACTCCCGCTCGCTTTGCAGCCTTTTATTATGTATAACACAGGATTGTACATTTGAAACTTTGTATTTAATTTGCAGCACCGTAACATTTATGGTGCAGCCAGTAAAACATGACATTTGACACAGGTTTAGTTCTAAAAGAGATTTAGGTGGAAGAAGTTTTACTGAACGTGAATGCGTTTTATGCATATGTGCATCTGTATATTCAGAGCGTTCTTCCATGGCATGCTTTGTATAGGCTTTTGCATTATTCATTACAGCATGCGCCCTCTTTTAATGTGCAGAGAGGAAAAGTGCTCACCTTGTAACTCCACACCTCTTTCATAAACATTACTTTCAGTAAACATCTCTCTCTCTCTCTCTCTCTCTGTCTCTCTCTCTCTCTCTCTCTCTCATTCTGCCTGTTTCTCTGTCTTTTCCTTCTCCAATACACAACCCCCTCCCTCCAAGCCCACGTACGCTTTCGTTTGCATGCCTGTATTTTGCCCCTATAAGAAGCCAGGCAGAATTGCCCTCTAATGGAAATCGATTTGGAGGAACAATAACAGAACACATCCACAGATCACAATAAAGTGCTTATGCAAATGGAAAAAGGGGCTCTACATCTCTCTCTCTCTCTCTCTCTCTCTCTCTCTCTCTCTCTCTCTCTCTCTCTCTCTCTCTCGATAAAAGCACTTGACTGTCCCTTAATGCTCCCACTTTCAATTTATTTGTCATTTTGCACCCTCCCCAGGCCCTGTGGTAGAACGGACCCCAGGTAAAATTGAAGAGATAAGCGTTCTATTACCTGCCGTTTATAATGGGAATATATTATAACAGGTGGATAAATACTGCTCTCTGGTAACAAGCCTGTATTCCTAGTGCTTTTGAGTGGGATAGAAAAGTGGGAAACAGGATTACGCCAGTGCTGGAACTGGCAGTTATTTTATAAAGTGCTGACTCGTAAGCTTTATATTCCATGACTGTTCATGATTACAGAGAATTTGGGATGACCAGCTTAGACTGTTAGTAGTTGACTGACAGGTATGAGCAGCACTGACTGTGAGACAGGTACACTGTGAAAATGAAAAGCAACTTAATACAAATGTCTTAATTTTCTCATTTTTGTTCCTTCTTCTTCCTTCTTTATAAACATCGTCTTCAAAAGAACAGCTGCACCCAGAAGGAAGTGTGGGATTGCAGTGCTATTGGGAAGGAAGATAAAGGTTACCAGGAACAATAAATGATGATAAATTTAGACTGATATGGGCAATATTTATTGAGCTACACATACAGAAGTAGTGTCTCTCAGTATGGGGTTGGGTCAAACTGTTTGCTAACACAACATGCCAGATGTCTCGGCATGGAATTGTAGAGGTTCCTGATGGTGTCCTGTGATAATCCATCCCATGCAGCTTGAATATTCTCACACAGTTCCTGCAGATTTTGCGTTAGGAATCAGTGGTTATGGTTATTTTCCATGTTGTGGTTGCTGTTACAGTTACAGTGAGGGTATGGTGATGAACGTGATATTGCTAGTAATAACAGATCAAGCACCTGTGAAGCATCTACAGTGCATAATTCAGTTAGTGTTAGTAAGTTGTGCGGTCAGTTTAGTGCTATTCTCCAGGCATGTAGAAACACTTAGCCATGCTACATTCTCAGGTTTTCTTGTTTGAAGACCTTAGAATGCCTCTAACCTTGTGCACCCTGTCTTTGGTGCAATACCCAGAGAGACTTAAAAAGAAAGGGCATTTGGAGAAAATACATACATATACATAATATCTGGGCTAAAAAAAATAAATCTGTCAAACTAAAGGGTAGCAAAGCAGAACGGATTGCCAAAACATCTGGGATGAATATTTTATCACACGGCCATTTGCTTTGTTCAGATGATGTTGAATCATTTATGAATGTTTTTAATGTTATATTCAGTGGGTTTTCAAAGCTGCTAATTATTCTGTGCAGGTGACCTACACTCATCTGCCAAATCAATGTGGAATTGTTTGTTAGTGGTTTTGGTTTGTTTGTTCTAGTATCTCTTTGGAAGAGTATAAATAGTAACATACAGTAGCATACATTCAGTATGAACTAACATACAGACAAAACAGCAATATGTAGCTTCATCACCTCTGGGTGACAGCATCAAATATGTATACACTAGTTTATACATAGTTTGTTGTTTTTATAAGTGGAAAATAAGTTGCATATCCTCTACAGAGAACAATCTTAAATATTTTTAAGGTTTTAGTTCACAATTTCTATTGATTAACTTTTAATTTTCATGTGTTGGTGTTGGAAAAGAATGGCATAACGTTTATGCATTATGTTAAATTCAGTAAATAAATTGAAAGCATGCATTACAATGTGCAGACTGTACCTATACTGGTCCTCTCACCAATTCAGACACATCTAGATCCAGAACTTATATGAATCTGAAGCTTTTCTCATATGAAACTGAACCTAACTGAAGCCTAACATCTTTGCACACCCAGTCATTCATCAAATTATATCATTATTATCATAACTCCAGTGTTATTAATTATGACACTAAGGTTATTATGGTTAATAAAAATACTGTTACAGAAATCTACAAAATGTACTTCTTAACTACTGTATAAAGCTAAAAACATGAAAACTAAATAAAAATACAACAAAAAATATTACAGAAATTTGTGTTTTCAGTGCATGAAAACTACACAGGAAGTTGATTCCTCATATGTCAAGCTTATACAGTCCGCTGTTGTGCTAATTCAGTGTTGCAAAACAGAAAATCTCGTCTGAAGTTCAGTTTAGAATTTGTATTCAGGCAAAATATAAGTAAAACTAGATAAAATGCTCCAAAATAATCAGGAAAGTCAGGAGTATTACCTCACTGCTCTTTAGGGCAACTCTGTGCCATGCTCTAGAGCACAGGTTCCCAACCTTTTAATAGTGCACACCGATGCACAGCCCACAGCACTGGTAGGGAAGTGGGTTGGGTGGTCTAAGATGTCACTATGCACATCATTAGCCTATGTAGATGCACCAACCAATTAATTACACATTATAGCAGCCATTTTGCACACGTTTCATTAGTGGGTTTCAGCATTTAGGCTTTTTATCATTTTTTCATTTATTACTCTTTCTTTTTTTTTCTCTGTCATCACCGCCACATTGTTTTAGCCTGGTATCATATCAGCGCTTCCTGGTGTTTGGCAACCTCTATGTTACTGTAATGCTTCAAATGTAGAGTTTTGAGTTTAATATTATGGTGTTTTTTATGCATTTAGGCAGCTTTTGATTATTTGTTTAGACATTGTTTAGAAGATGGTCAGGATCCTCTGGCATGTCCAAACTTACGCACTGTTACGCACTTCTGTAACTTTAGAATTATTCAACCCATTTGCTTTGTACTTCATGTAGCTACCGGATGGCATCACAGAGATCACCTTATCAAAGAGTGCAAAAGGGAGGAAATCAGGTGGCGATGGACAAACACACAGAACATGGTTCTGCAGCCAGAGAGCGGGATGAAAGGAGAGCAGTAGAAAAAAGGATGAAGGAGTGCAATGCTTTAGAGATTGCATCCGTGTCTGGGAAAGATAATCCATCTGTCAGTGGGCAAAAGAGCAAAACCGTGCCAGTGGGAGATAACACTCACCTGGCCCTGTAACACACAACCCCAGATATATTAAATGAAAGAAAAAAAGCCCTTCTGTTTGGTCAGTTGGGAAACATTTTTGGCAGCAGTGCCCTCAGAGCATCACAAAACAGCTCTCCAGCTGGAAAGAGTGTACCAAGCAATAGAATTGGAGAGTCTGGAGCGAAAGGAAGAACACCCTTGAGGAGCGATTTTGCTATTAGGGACACGTGCTCAAGTGTTGTTAACAAAACCACTCCAAATGGACATGGCTGAGAAAGTCACAGCCTTGAGTTAGTTGGTGGGTGATGGGGAACCAATCCCTGCACCATGACTTTGTCCATTTAGGTGGAGAGGAAAAGAAGAATGGATTAGAGTGACAAGGATAGATGAGGAGATGGAGATATAGAGGACAAACTACTTGAAGAGAGAAAAAAGAAGTATGCAAGAAAATGAAGTCATTCCAGTTGATCTTACCCTTAAATGTGTCTTTCCCAGTGTTAGGGTAGTTTAAAATAGTAAGCCATTAAAAATCACTAATTCTGTCTCTCAAACTGCAACTGAGGTATTCATTTACTTCATGGAAAAATTCATCTCACCATTCATTACTTTACCTGTACACATGCAGATCTGGAAAATACAACGGAAAACACTGTAGTCTTTTTCAGTACGTTAGTTGTAGGTAATAGCCAATCAGAGTAAGCATCTACTCTCCCTGCCTGTCTTTGAAAACCTGCAAACTGTCCACTAGGAATTAAAACAGCTGCTTTAATGTAGAATCTTCCTTAATAAATCTGTGCTCCTGACTGAAAATGTAGTTGCCATTAGTGTAGCCACATATCAGGTGTTAGATGCAGTATAAACAGTTGAAAAGGGCGATACCACTGAATTTCCATTCGGTCCAATACCTAGTAATAACAAGGCTAATATCCCGATACCAAAACCAATATCAAAACTTCAAAGTTTGTGAATTCTAACAGAAAGTCTGACATTGACATAACTTTCAGAAATCGTACTTTTCAGAATTAGTACTTTGCATATTAACTGAAAATTCAGTAACTACATATGTATTCATTATATTGATGTTTGAATAATTCATTCTAATTCAAAACTCATTTTACACTTCCAGTCAAAAGTCAGTTAGACACTTGAGAATAAGAAGACATCAAGCTATTAAATAGCACTCATGGAATTATGCAGTCCACCTTAAAAACCTCCAAAATTGGAACTTTACAGGAGGATAAAACAGCTTTCTTAACCTGCAGTGGAGGCTGATATAACAAGATTATTTTCTAAGCAGTTGTGGAGCAATTCCATTGGTCCATCCATTATGAATATTCACTAAACTGAAAGGGGAACTGGAGCTTTTAAACTGTGCAAAAAAAGAGATCAGTTTTTACACCACTAAATATATATTAGAGGTGGAGATATGGAGAAATATAATACTGTGATACATCAGGAGTATATGTGGTATATCAGGATATGTACTGTTTCAGACTCATCAGTTGGAACCTGTAGAGTCTTCAAGAGAATCAACAACATCCATTTATTTGGATGTGTCTAAACTTTTCACTGGTAGTGTATATGTAGTATACATAGATATAGCTATACGATATATATCAATGTAATATGTGTATATCTAATACTCTGCTGGGTGTTTTAGTGGTAGTGTAGGCCACATGTACCACACTATTTACAAGAGACATGTTACAACTTACAAGACGTCTGCTTATGAGTCTTTTAATAATTAGTTTGTTCTAGAAATAAAAAAAATCAGGTTTCAGTCTCACTTTTGTGCATTATGTTTAAAGAGGCTTTTTATTCGCCACCTTTACAGGTGGAAGGAAACGTAGTTCCTATTCTACACCTACACCATCACCATCATTTTCGGCAGCATTGTTTTTTTTTCCACTGAAAGTACTTTACACATGAATTCTACTGAATGAATAAACAAAGGATATTGATATTGTTGCACTAGAATTGATTCTTAAAAGTAAGCTTGGATTTGAAGTATTGACATTTAAGGTATTGATCTATTCATCTCTAACAATCAGTCAGTGTAAGGCACATTTAAAGCATTCAGACAATGTTACTGCATTTTCCTCAGCACTGGTCTTCCACAGCCCTAGCATCTATGGTACCTAAGTAGTCCCTCAGTGGTAACTGCCACAGTTAGTGAACATGATGAAATGCTGATCTGGGTGACAGCACCAACTCAGAATTCTGCTGTTGGCTTTCGAAAAGAGCACTTGCCTGAACATCTGCTACTTTCATCACCAAAATGATCAGCCACTCTGAGGCACAAGGCCAGGCTTTAAACTTTCTGTCTGGTGCTTGTTTTCTGATAAGCTTCTGGCCATCAGTCAGACCAGAGCGTGCCGGTCTCTTCTGGAAAGCTAATAGTTTCTTCTTTTTGGAATTCCAAATGAGAATCTCCACATGCACGTGATGTGTGAACAAGTGTGGTCTTGATGCTTAATGACTGTAGTATAACACACACTCCTCTGAATGCCTAATGTCTGTGGTTTTGCTTGGTGTTAGGAGGCTAATTAGCCCAGGGTTTTTGACTCTTTGTAACAGGCTCTCCAGCTTCATGGCTGACCACTGAACTCTGGCTAACAAGGTTTGGCTTTTTTTTGACAGCAATATGCACTTCAGCTGGTTGTGAAGTGGGGAGGAAGAAGCCCAGGGTAAGGGCAGTGGAGAAACTTTTCTGAGCAGATTAGTATAACGAAGGTAGAGGTTGTTTGTTCAGAACTTGCTTTTTAGATGTATTTCCAGCCAAAGCAGCATCTGTAGTTAACAGCAGTGAATGTCTTTTGTCATGCCTTTATCCATGTTGAATGAAGCACCCAGGGTGGTGATTTACAAAGCCAGCGCTACAGCTTTATGCTTTATTGTAAATAATAGCCATCATAATGGTTTATTGATGGCGATGAGAGAGAGGGTGAGGGGTATTAACTAGTCCTTAGAAACTCTGACATTGAATTGACTGCAAATGATGCTAATTATGCACTAACATTTGGGAACTGTTCTAATATTAATACTCAATAAGTATGTAAACAGTGAGGATTGAATTATTATAGCCCGCTAACAAAAAAGGTATTTTAAATGTTTTATTTAATATCGCAAGTTTTTTAGAAGTAGCAATAGGCTAAATGAAGAATAGGCTGTAGTTATCAATTTATAATAATTTCTAGCTATCTGTTGTTTTTCCAAATATTAGGTATTTTCCTTGTTAGAGTGGTTTTTTTATTATTATTACCCAACTTATTAATTTAGTAATAGTAATTTTGTATTGATTTGCTACTGTTCATCATTCTGCACACATTTACTTTCATTGTGAAACTGCATTTTTATGAATAGTAGATGCTGTATGAATAAAATGATCATTATTATCATTATTTTTAGCAGTAGTAGTAGTAGTAGTAGAAGTTAAAGTAGTTGAAGGCTACTTAAATAATTATTTAGTGTTAAATAATGTATTTACAAAGCAGCCCTTGAGTGTTTATTTACAGCTTATGTCTGTATTAAATTATACTGATGGATGTTTGTTCCATTTATGTTATGTTAATGTTATTATGAAGAATCATTCCCAGTGCATTCCCTATAGTGTTTAGGAATGGTTTTTAACAAATATCCATGTTCAAAGATACTCAAGTATTGCTTCTTAAATACACGATTCATGCATGTGTCCTAATGTATGGTCGTATGCAAGGTTCAATAATCAGTGTTTTCTAAGCGTAAATACAAATACAACAATATAAATATGACTTTTTTCTACTAATATTGGTGCAAAAATGTGTTTACTGCTTGAGTTTTAACATATTGTGAAAAATAATTCAAAAAGGCCACGTTTCATGTTATTTATTCCCCAATATGTTCAGTTCAGCAAATAAACCGTGCATTAATGTGCTATTTTACTACAAAACTTCAAAATAACAACATGTCATTTACCCAGGGTGCTCCAACTTTTGCACATGACTGATTTTATATATGTATTATATAAATGTACTTGTGTATTTATACAGTATATGTATTTGCAACAAAAATTGGTTTTATATAACTGAAAACAGTGTTTCTGTATCTTTTAATGGTATCTGCTGCACATATAAGCAGGACACTCCATCGCGTGCTCTCTCTCTCTCTCTCAGCCAGCGTAAAGTAGATTCTAAAACGTGAAGGATGGCACTGTGAATATTCATGCTGGTTATCTAGACTGGGAGGATGGCGGATTTCTCCAGGGCTTGTTGATTTATGTGCTTATGTGTATATTTGCGTGCATAGATACATTGTAAGGTTTCTGCACAGTCACACACTTCTCTTTAAATTCTAAGCAGGTCTATGCAGTCACAGGCCATGAGTCAGTCCTGGCGCTACAAGAAAACTGTGTGCCGTGCGATTACTGTCCTCAGATCAGTACGGGCAGAGAGCTGTATATTAAGAGTGCAGAAATGGGGTCAGTCTGACTGTGTAGTGTCTTTATTGAGTGATAGCCACAGGATCATTTATCAGTTCATTTATTTATACATTCACTTACGTATTAAGCAAATACAAGGTCCATGTGTCAAGAAAATTATATGTCAGTGTACAGTATTGAGGACAAAGAGTCCTCTTTTTTAGCTTAGAGTTTGATAGCTGCCTCATAACACATAAGCTGTCCAGATATGTGCTTTAGTTGGTCCTCAATCTATTCAGTAATGACCTCTTGGTGCTTGGGACCAAGGATTTTATTGGACTTCCATTACCTTTTTTCCATTGAGTGATGAATTGTCTTAGTGTGGCTCAGATTTGGTTACTGACCATAACCAAATCTATTTCTTAACCTAGTGTATTAAGGCAGATGTGCAATACTAAATGTCATGGGTCATTTTTATCCATCCACATACAGTATTTAATGGATCCAGATCCTGAAGCCCTGTTTCAATTCTGAACATTTCTGCTCTATTAATCTTTTTCTGAGCTGTCTACCTGGCTTGATTGGTTTCGACAGTGCATGCGAGGCTAATGAGCGCAGGGAGCCACTGGAGGAGGCTGTACTGTAGGCATGATTATTCCAATCAATCACTCCCTGCAAGTAGACAGGAAGGGCTTTGACCCACCCCTCCATGAAGGCTGACTTGGGCTAATTGATGAACATCTCTTTTCACTCCTCTACTTTGTCCTCCTATCTATCACTCCTTTCTTCTCCGGGATGTGGCTGAAGGGGTGATGCACTCAGGGTCAGGGTGGTCATTGTGGTGTATAAATGCGAGACCCTTGAAATCCCCATGCTCATTTGCATCTCTGTGTATGTCAGCTGAAGCTGTCAGAACAAGCCTGAGAGTTGCGTCAGATCGCTCTGTTAATTATTTATATTGCCTCGGTCTGCTCTCTGCTGCCTGCCTTTTTAGGTCCAGCGCTATATAAAGCATTTCAGATATTTTGTCGTTTAGAGGTGCCCGAGTAGTGTTAAGGCTGGTTTATACTTCTCCTATATTTGTGCATAAATGGTTTGTGAGTAAGTGCATGACCCACAGGCTCGCAGAGGAGTCGATGTGCATCTGTTGTGTGAATTTGCAATGCTAGCCATCAGTCAAATGTTGATTGGTTGAGCAGAGAGGCTCTGAAGCTGGGGCCTAATATGGTGCTCAACAAAACAAAAGTCAGCACAGGAAAATAAAAACAGTTCGAAAACCAACTGGACATGGATAATTTAATTATGTATTTACTTATTTGCTTGATTGTTTTTTTGTATTTCCACTGATCAGGCATAACATGAAAACTGCCTTCTTGTATCTACACTCACTGTCGATCATATCAGCACCACCTACCATATAAGTTCACTTTGTAGTTACAGACTGTAGTGCTGCTGGAGTTTTAAACACTGCGTCCACTCACTGTCCACTTGTTTGTCCTCTAGTCCTTCATCCATTCCCCAGACTATTCTGAGTTCAGCAGTGACGCTGAGGTGTTTTGAAACTCCAGTAGCTCTGCTGTGTCTGATCCACTCATACCACCACCATGTCAGTGTCACTGCAGTGCTGATAATACCTGCTCTGTAGTGGTCCTGTATGAGCTTGGACCGTTGAAGAACAGGGTGGAAAGCAGCTAACAAAGTAAACAGAGAAACAGATGGACTACAGAACTGCAAAGTGCATGCATAATGAGAGTAGATCTCTCTTTAAACAATATTTGTCTACAACAAGCACAAGTGGTGCCCATTCCTGAGAAACACAGGTATTGGAGGGAACGTGCACCATGCAGAGCAGTGCATTGCTGGTCAGTCCTGGGATTTGAACCTACAGCCTTTGAACTGCTGGCTCAATTCTCCTACCAGTAACCTCTCTGGGATTGTGTGGGGTGTTCACATTCACTACTTTACATGTGGTAGTGATGCAACATAGCACGTTTTCTTGTTGACTTAATGTGCTGCATAATATTTGCCAATCAGTGAGCTATGATGTCATGTGGTGGTCCTGTTTATCCAGTGAAATACTAGATATCTAATTTAACATGTGTGTCAGTCAGTAACATGCAACACAACAGTATTGTTATATACACTCCAAATAAAGGACAAATAGCAGTCAAGATCTCGTGCTGGACAGAGGACAGGAGGCTAAAGTCTAGACTAAAGCCTCATGTTCATGCTACCTGTGTATGGTACATTTTCCTGAGATGGAACCAGTAGATGTGTGTTATTGTGCTTTTATGTGATTTTGAAACCATTACCTGCTATTGAAAGTCAGTGGAGCTGTGCGCTGAGCAAACGCTGGCTGGCTAATAAGAGGTGTCAGGGGGCAGGACGAGGCTCAGACCATACATCACTCGAACCAGAGTCTGGGCAAAATGAAACAGAGCAGTTCAGGGATAGGTAACATTAACTTTCCAAGTATTCTCTTCCATATCCCTCTCTCTACACACCATTGCCTGGTTAGATTCAACCACAAACCACATCCTCCATGGACTCCCTGAGCGAGAAAGACAAAAGGAAGATATGGCGGTGTGTTTCTCCGTATGCTCCATTACTCTGTAATGGGATGGATTTGTCTCTGATAAGTTCACGGTGTAAAGTCTCCAGCTGTTAAATGAAAAGAAGCGCACCTGACTCTCTTTTCTCTCCTCCACCAGAGTCGGTCTGAATCCAGTGCAGCAGAGGTCATTCCAGTGCTCTGTATCTGATAGACAAATCCACAGAAGGGTGACCAGGGGACAAGCTAGTTTTAGTCTGCTGTCTGCCATCCATTTGAGGCTTTTTGCATTATCTCCTCTGTCTGCTGAACAGGAGAGGAGCTAAATCTAACTCGGGCTGACTGATTACTAGAATTATTTATTAAATAAAAAGCCTTTTAAACTTAAACCAAGAAGACACCTACCTACAGGATCTGACCTCCCCCCTCTCTCCCTCTCCCTCTCTCTCCCCCTTCTCCTTCGTCTTACATGGTACAGCAATCATTTATTTAAGACGATGTATTTTAAGCTTAAAACTTGAATCCACCTTCTTTTTGCGAGGCGTTATGTCAGTGGCTCATGCTGTAAGGTCTACCTGCGATGCCTAACATCACCTAACTCTGAATCCTCTCTCTGTCTTGCTCTGCAGGTTTTCACGCGGTACGGGAAGTGTTACATGTTCAATGCAGCTGAAGAAGGGAAGACTCTGAGGACCACAATGAAGGGAGGAACCGGCAACGGCCTGGAGATTATGCTGGACATACAGCAAGATGAGTACCTGCCTGTGTGGGGGGAAACAGGTATGTACAAACACACACCACAAATAGGAGTGTGCATAAGTTACTCTGAATGTATGAATGAATATTCTAACTGGTCATATTTACCCTTTGATGAAACATCTGGTCTCCCGGGGTGACAGTGTCCCCATCCACAGGAGATGAGAGGTCACTGAATGGTTTGATGTATGTATGGAAATTATGTAAATCATATGCTTAGACTTCTACAGTCAACCCAGTTGGGGGGATGTTGTAGTGCTCACCACCACCTTCATTAAAACACCAAATGAGGGGATATCTTCAGAAGAATGGTATTCCACACTTCCAGTACAGTTCTACAGTCATGCAGAAGCAGATTCCACCGTTCTACTGGCTCTTGGTGATCTTTATTTCAAACACTTTATGTTGTAAAGAAAAGAAATTCTTCCAACAAGATGCCACCTCATCTTGATATACAGTTTATCAAAAGTGGATTGGTCATAGGGGTCCAATCTAGTGGCCACCATGTACTCCAGATTTAACCCCTTTGGGTTTCTATCTGTGGGGTCATGTCTGTGAAGATACAGAGGGTTGTTCATACAAAGACAGAAGACAGAATTGTTGATGCTTGTGCAGCGTTCAGGTGGATGTTTAGGTTTTCAGGAAAGGTTAGCCTTAACACTTGAATATGGTGGACAGCATGTTCTGCAGACTTTATGGTCAGTTTTCTGGTTTCACAAAAAATCACTGTTTAAACATGAGAACGGATTATGTTAACAAGAAGCACACCAACTGGTTTTCGAATGATATTCTCTACCAGTTAGATGTGCCAAAACACTTCCTATTTGAAGAACTGAGGTTGAATTCATGATGGCGGCTTCCAAAATGGCCGCCGTGTTGGTAACTTGGCCTAACAGGTTTCCTGTTAGATGTTTAAAATTGGATCACCGTCTCCAAACTGTTTTCGCTTTATGGGTGATTCCTAACGTTTGAAACATCCTATATATAAACACACAACAACAGCACCTGAAATGTACTGTGGTGTTGGCGTAGAAGACAACATGGGAAACATAGTTCTGTAAACAAATGTTCCTTTATTGAACACAGCAGCAAGGGAGAACTGCCGAAACGGATACGGCCGGGAAGCAGGCAGCTCACTTCCTACCTCACGTTTTCACGCATGGTAGACATTAACAATGACAATGTTAACTATGCCTTGTTCATATAATGTTCACAACAGTAAGAACTATTTCTAAGATTTAAGTCTCTCCTACTGTGAGTACAGCACTCCAGGGGAGGCTGGGCAAGTCGCCACTCTGCATGGCCATGACTCCTGCTGGTCCACAGCTGTGTGAGCCAGTAGGGGGTCGCCATAATATGTAGTCCAGTTATCTGCAAGGCAAGTTGAGTTACAGTTATAAAAATGAACAAATATTCAGCTAATAGTTTTAAGAAAAGCATATTATAGGAACCAAAATTTTATTTACTGTATTTACTAGCGTTACGTGATCAGGATACGAAAAAAAAGGTAACCGTATTCCGTTACAATAACAAAGTAATCATAGTAATAGTAATAGTAATCAGTACTCATATTATAAGTACCTTATAAAATCAGAGCTGATTACTGGCAGGATTATATTAAAGCCATATACAGGCTATAGAAAACTTAGTTCTGGTTACTTTACCATAGTAATTCTTTGAGAGTTTACATTCCCAACTAACACACATTAGGTCAGCAATAGAATTTAATTTTGCACTGAAATAAAATATAATATTGTGTAAAAAAATAAATAAATAAATAGCCCACACACAATAAGGTAATAAACATTGGCAATGCAGGCGCTTAAAGGTACTGCGTTTTCTGAGGGACAACATTTGTAAGGCCACATGACATCTACATAAGTTTTTCATGACCAGGGCTTGTTCTAAGATATATCTGCTGTTATTGTCCGTTTTGATTATTTTACATCAGCAAGTTTTATAACAGCGAAACCTATTGAAGTAAGACCTGTTGAAGTAAGACTTCATAAATGTCCCTATAGATTTATGTAAGTTTTCATGAAAGTTTAAGGTATATATTATGCAGCCTTATAAATGCTGTGCATCAGTAAAGCTTTACTTGACTGAGTAAACCTTATAGATTATATGTTATTAAAGGCCAACTTTATTAATAATAAAAAGTCTTCTTTTTTTGCTGTAAAACACACTGTGTGGTCCGCTGATATAGTCTAATCGCATGCACTCAGATTGATTTGTTTATAATACTTTGGGTTTCTTTGTTCTTTGCAAACAGACCTCAGTGTAAAGCGTGTCCGCCGTTAGCATTCTCCTTCACACTCCTAGAGGCACCTGATTAAAGCAGTCAAACGCTCTGTCAAATGTTTTCAGTGTGACGCCTTTCCCCTGGGACTGTTAGAGAGAGTAAAGAGTCCCTCATTACTTCACTACGATCGCTTTACTGCTCCAGCACTTCTCCTGTGGGATCACCTTGTCCTTTTTACATAGACCTACGTGGCTAGACCTGAGTGTGGAGACGTGGCAGGCCCGTCTAATATTATGATTTGTAATGTAGTAATGAAATTTAGCGGTTAGTCAACCAGACTTGTTTGATGTCTTAAGGTTGCTTCTTTAGTTTTACGCTGGTGATGTGCGACTAATGTAGCGAGTGATCTAAGCCTATGTAGCCTACACCAATTAGCACTAACTGTTCCAGAGCCTTGGCTTTGCAACCACAAAAGCAGCTTTAGCCAGGTTTGAGAAACATTCAGGACTGAATGTGGATCTAAAGTGATTGAGGACCTTGAAGATCCATATATACGATGTAAGGAGGATCAGTCAATTTAGGGCCTTAAAACCAAACATGCTCCAGCTTGGGCTTGAGCTGCAATGCAGCATATTAAACTACCTGCTGAGAATTTTGATGTGCAGTTGATGAGCCCTTCCTCGATGCACTAATTGAGTCTCTGGGTACCAGATCTCAGGGGAAGATAGACCTGTAAATCATCAGCATAACAATTAAACAAGATATCATGCATACTTATAATTCATCCCAGAGGGAGCATATATATGGAAAAAGTACTGGTCCCAAGATTGAACCCTGAGGAACCCCAGACGTGAAGGCAGTGAATAAGGAGAAATAATTGTAGTGATTGCTAACCATGTCAGAAACCAAATATGCAAGTCTGTTTGAGATTACTAAACAACTCGGCACAGTTTGAGGTAAGTGGGCCTTGCATTTTGCACGATGCTAACTGACGCACGTACGCTTCCATTGCTCCTTTTGGCGAACTATTGCTTTAACATCGTAGGAATTAAAATGCTAAGCCGCATGTGGTTTAACAGCAAGGCTAATGCTGAAAAGGAATCAAGGCTTTATCTTCATTTGAGCTGCTCCCAGCACTGCCAACAAATCCTCTAGATTAAGACGCCTCAAGCTAGCTACAGCAAGCATGGATCAACACAGGCAGTCAGTTGGGCCTTAAGTAACCCCAGGAACTGTAATTAGTGCTGGTCTAGGATCAGTTTCCATAGGCCAGATGCTAACAGGCTAATTATGTTTAACTGGTCCCATATCAGGATTAGAGTGGTCTGCTTTCGCCTCCTTCCACTGCAATTAGTCCTGACAGCAAACATGCAGTAGAGCACATGGAACTGGACTCAGATCAGCATCAGGGACTCATCGTTGTGAGGATTCAGGGGGTGTAGCCGACCACGTGGGACCGTTCTGATCTCCACAGCCTGCTCGCCATAATCTAAGCAAACCACCTGGCCACCCTCCTCCACCCCTCACCTCCCTCCAAATCACTCTATTAAAACAGATTCTTATTTTTAGAGAAGAGAGCGAGAGATAAGAGAGTACAGGACGAGCTGGGAAAAGAGCAAATTGGAAATGCGAGTGTCAAAGAGCAAGTGTGCACATACATATGCATCGTTTCCAGTGCATTGCACCACCCAGAAAAGCTTCCACAGAGAGTTTGGCGGAGGTTGCATGCCTGGGTGGAGAGGAGGGAGAACTGTGAAGAATGTATTGTCATTTTTAGCATGCAGCTTCCCCGAGCTTCCCAGAATGAATGTTCAGCGGGAGTTTTTTGTATTTTATTTTAGCCAGCTATTCCGGGACTATTATGAAAGATGATTGATGAAACGCCAGTTGGTTTGGAAAGATGAATATGAGAAATACTGCATGTGTGTTAATGTGTGCAGGGAGGAGAAGAGCAAGGAGGATGGAGTGCTTACTATCATTATCCATCATACTGGCTCTCACTGGCAAACAGTGCTAGGAACACTCATCTCTTCTCCTCTCATCTCTCTTCTTGTCTTAACTTCTCTTCTTTCCTCCTTTCCTCCTGAACTATCTTTTTTCTTCTTGTCTCGTCTCGTCTTCTCTCTCTTATCTTCTCCCTCTGTACTGTCTTTTTTCTTGGTCTGATCTCTTCCTCCCGTCTACTCCTCTTAACTTTTCTGTTCTCTTCTGCTCCTGTTCTATGTTGTCCTCTCCTTTACTCCTGCACTACCTTTGCTTTTCTCTACTTTCTACTCTTTTTCCTCCTGTATCCTTTTCTTCTCTTCTTGTCTTTTCTTTCCCTCCCGTCTGCTACTCTGTATTCTTCTGTTCCACCTTATTTCTCCTCCTGTTTTGTCTTCTCCACTCCTCCTTTGTCTTCTCTTGTTTTCTCCTCTCTTCCTGATTTGTCTAGTTTTGTTTCAGCTTCTCTTTCTTCTCCTGTCCCTTCTCTTCATGTCTTCTTATTAGTATCCTGTCCTTTGTGTCTCTTCTCGTTACTCCTCTTCACGTTCTCTCTTTTTCTCCTTGTCAACAAATCAACAAATAGGCTTTGGCGTTTCGTTGTGCCTCTGTAAAGCTATTACACAAATACAGTTTAGCACCTGACGGTTTTCCGTTGCAGGCTGTAAGGAATGTTGCTCTTTTGCTAGAGGGGAAACACACTTTATCCTTGCGCTCCTCGGACATAGACAAATGTTATACAGGCACTGGATCCGTTTCCAAACCAAACACAATTGATTCAGTCTATAGGGGGCTTCAAAACATGTGTTCCAGCTCATCAGACTGATGTGCTCGGAGGACAGTTATTTTTGTCCCTGTCCTCATGGCTTATTTACTCTGTATGTTTTTATTTACTGGGCTGTTTCAATGTACTGATGTCTAATGATGAGGTTATGCATACACACTTATATTTGTTTATTCCAGGACCACATTCCTCATCAGTCAGAAAGAAGGAAAACATAATCTACGAGTTTTGCTTGGTCAGTTTCACTGGGTGATTTATAATTTGATTCATAATAAATTGTTTTGGGAAACACTTCACTTGAGCCTGGCTTCATAACACGTCACAGTCATATATTATTATAGTCAGGTCACATACCAAGAGAATGTTGATCTGCAAAAATTATTAAGTAAAAATATTACGCCTTTAAGATTCGGAATCGCAAGCAGAGCAGCACTATAAATTGAATGCAATATGTAGAACGGCATCGTGTGTCCAGCATCAGAAAATACAGTGAAATGAGCCACAAGACTCAATGAAAAATAAATCAGACAAAACTTTTAAAAATGAACAATTTCTCATTCATTATGGTTATGCAAGGTAGTAGTTAAACATTTTGATCTGTGCACTGGTTTCCCAGTTGTTCTATCAGGTTGAGACTTTCGCCCAATGAAAAGTCAGAGCGCTGTTGAAGATAAGCAGATGTACTTGCTTTTTTAAGGATTATATTTTATTGAATGACCAGAGGACACAAGCTGTATCAGTCAGCTGTGGCCCACAGAGTGAAACAGAATGGACAGCAGAAAAGTCCACCGGAAGCTGAAATTGATCAAAATTGTGTTTGTAACATCTAAAACAGGGTTTAAAAAACTCTCGACATATTCATTAACATAATCTCTACATCTAACCGATCTTACCACTGGAAATCACTCGTCTGTGATTCTGCTTGCTCTTTCGTCTTCCTTCAGGTTTAGAATGACCAGCAATGTCACTGAAGAAGCCACACTCGTCTGCTGTTTATCTTACTGTGCATGGGTTGCCAGCTATTCAACACTAGGATCAATAGTATACGTTCATTAGACTATTCATTTTCATTTTCAATCCTGTTTCAGCAGACACTGTTCATTTTTAGTAAGTAGTCCCAAGAAAAATGCCCCTCGTGACTATATAAAATCCATCAAGCTGCACTTTCAAACCAGTTTAAGTATAGTGGCTGTTTTCACTTATACAGCTTTTCTTCAGTTATTTGTTAGTGGGGAGTTGCGCCCCTCCCGCCATTTAGTTTTGGGGGTAGGTGAGCTACGGTCTGTAACTGTAGAACTACAATGTGCTCCTGTTTAGTTTCATTTGCAGAAAATAAACTGTAGTACAGCCCATTCTGAAGTCACATGGAAATAGTTACATCTGATTTCCCAATCAGCCTACAGTAGTTTAGCCCTGCCCATTTTCAGTGAAGTAGTAAGGAGCGTTGTTTCTGCAGACAGTCTGTAACATATGTTATTGGAACGGATGACGAGGGGAAGATGAGTCATTTTTGTTGTTCTTGGCTGTCGAGAAACAAATGGTTGATCCCAGCATTCCAAGGATCCAGACAGCTGAAGGAGCAGCTTTTTTCAGTCTATTTTTTCAGACGTATCTGAGGTCACAGCCTGAACTTATCAGCTTGTTCTGTTCATTTCGGCCCAGATTGCTTTTTGAACGTGGTGTTCTTCATTTCACTCTAGAAGGTTTCTACCAGTCAGATGCCATTTACACATATTACTCATATGCACAGTAACTAAAACAGCCTGCTTGATTCTAAAGGATAAAGAGAAGCTGTGTTTGAAATGTAACCACACGTTTTACGTGGACGAAAGTGCCAAAAATAAAAGAAAAATTAAAACAATACTGTAAAAGTATAGAAAATAGGCCCTGAAAATAAAAGAAAATGATCCGTCCTCTGTTTTCCACCCTCCCTGTTTCGCTTTCATGAAAGTTCAGTCTTATTATCCCGGCCTGATGATTTCTGCTGAGCACACATTGCTTTTCCACTCTTTGCTGCTTTTAGTGGGCCTGAGTCATAAATCAACAGATAGGATCTACAGTGAAACAGTAATATTTAGGTGTCACATCTGAAAAGGTTTTATTATAAGGGTTTGTATGAGCATGAAGCTGCTGTAACTGACCATAAAATGACAAAACGTAGAAATACAATGAGGGGTTCTTTGAGTGATGCCAGAGAACCAGCTGTCAAGAACATTTTAAAGAGCACACTCCATATGTATTTTTCAGTATTTGGTATGTCTACTCTTTACCTTTATTGTACAGCCTTTGTTCTTTTCAGGAGACTCACTTTTCACAGTCCAAGTTATCCCGAACATATTCAGTGATGTTGAGATCTGAATTCTGGGGTGGTCTGTTCATTGTTCTGAGAACATCAGCAGCTTCTTTGATTCACAAATTTAGTTATTTCCATTTCTCAATACTGGCTAAACATCCTTTCAGGCCCATAGTCTTCTCACAGAGGAAGAATGGACAGATACACCTGTGGATGTTTTCAGATCTGAAGCAAGAGAGCTTGATGTTCTCCTTTCAGTCGGAAATGAAAGCTGGATGTACTGTTTATCTGATGAGGGCAGTTTTGGTGGTCTACCAAGTCTTGCATTGCTTCTTAGGGGACCCATTTCCTCTAGATCTTTTAACACATTTTTGAACTTCAATTTTTCAAATATTTTTCTCTTTTTTCAAATAACTTTCTCTGTCTTTATGCAAGAGGATCATCTTGTATCCAATCCCCTCAGAAATATCTCCTGAAAAAATAACTCAGTGGCAATTTTGATTGAAATCTAAATAAATGAAGAGTGGTCTCTGAGTCCAGTGTGGATGTAGTCTGGGGGCTGACATGCAGTCAGGTGAACTAGAGATGCTAAATTGCCCCCTAGTTGTGTGTGACTGTGTGTGTGAATGTGGATGTCTGTGTGTTGCCCTGTGATGGAATGGCAGCCTCTCCAGGATGTTTCCTGCCTTCCACCCAGTAAGCACTGGGATAGGCTCCAGAACCACCATGACCCAGGAGGATAAGCGGTTTAGAAGATGAATGGATGGATGGTCTGTGACTTTTGCATAGTTCTCTACTACTATTTATCTTCTCTCTCTCTCTCACTCACGCTCCTCCATGTGTGAAAGAGAACAGTGGAACTCAAGTTTTGACTTGTGAACTCCTTCAGCTCTTGCTTCTGAATACACACACCTTGAAGTCCACCTCACTTCTACTCCTCATGCACCACCTACTTGCACATACAATTCAGATTCCCCAGGTCTGTAAAAGTGAAAGTATTAACTCTGTGACCTGCTGCAGTGTTCTCATATCTGCTCTTCTCGTACATTTTGCACTTCAGTCTCTGTTGTTGGAGATCTGAAACGTGTGTTGAAGATACGACCATTTTTCCTTAAAAAACATATTTTTTTTCCAGTTTTCAGAGTTTGTTAAACTGATCTTGTCTGGTTTGTTTGTGAATTCTTCTATGCGATATGGTCAGTTTAATTATTTTGCTTACCCCTGATAAACCTCCACAGAGCTTAGAGGCACGTTCAGTTTGGGGTTCAAAAACAGTTCATACAATCACAAGCATAACAACTCAACAGCATCACATCATCTTATTGAATTATAAATGAATATTTTAAAGTGGTCACTGAACCTTTTTAATCAAAATAATATCGATAGTCTAACAGCCCTGACTGAAGCTCTCCTAGGCCTTGTCCAAACTTACAACGATGGATTTCATTTTTAAAAAGATCTTTGTCCACGTGGGCTGGAGGTTAGGGAACCAGCCCTCTAACCAGAGGGTTGCTGGTTCGATTCCCTGAACTGACAGTAACGACTAAAGTGCCCTTGAGCGAGTCACATATCCCTCAACTGCTCCCTGGGTGCTGTGGATAAGGCTGCCCGCTGCTCCGGGCAAGTGTGCTCACTGCCCACTAGTGTGTGGGTGTGTCACTTCACAGATGGGTTAAGTGTGGAAGACAAATTCCTCTGTGTGCACAGCACAAATGGGATAAAATGGCCCTAAAACTCTCTGCTCAGAGAATGATTGGCCTCACCCAAATGAAAACACAAAAACGTGTAGTCAGGTGCTCACAAGAGCATGTCAAACCAGCAGGCAGTCATATAACCCTGACTGTATAGCCATGTTCACCAATCAGAAGCCTGGCTGTGTCCCAAACCACGCATTTATATACTGTGCACGCTACACTAGTTAATGCACATTCAAAGGTGCTGCGCTTCTGTACACACTAGCTAGTGCTGTACGGTGCGGTTTGGGACACAACCCCTGTGTGGTGGGAGTGCTGGATATAGCAGTAACCTCCGTCACACATTCTGATGCCTCTGTTATTCAGTATAAACTGTATGTTTATGTGTAAACATGTAACAGGTCCTGTTATCGACGTTACAACTAACACTATTTTGGCTCCGTCCGCCATCGCATGAACCCACTTCATGTAAACAAACGAGACAACAGCATACACCCCACATTACAAGCTAGGAACTCTGTTAGCCCTGTCTACATGACACATAGAATAAGCTCTGTTATACGTGGACAACCCCTTAACTTCAGCTTGAAAGGGTGGAGCTAAACTGCTGTAGGCTGAATAGACAGATATACATATATATATATTTACTTACACATACAAAAACAACACAAAAACAAAACTGACTGCTGTCCTCTGTATATAACCCCATGAACAGATATGATCTAGCTTCACAGTAAATGGAATCTGTTCTTAAGAGAGGGCTTTTGCCATATATGTAATGAGTACAACCGCACATACATGTTAAGAGTGTGTGTGTATGGATCTTCCTCTGTGATGCAGTCTGATGTTGCTCATGACACAGCTTTGACAAATATGTGAGGTGGCAGTTACCCAGAAAAGAAAGTGATGATGTCACTGAGAGCACCGAGTGTAGCTAAGGGCAAGAAAGAGCTGAAATGTCAGAGAGAGCGAGAGAGAGATAAGGGAGAGAGGGAGAATGAGAAAAGACGGGCAAAAGAGCAAGAGAGGGGAAAGGGGAGAAAGAAAGAAAGAAAGAAAGGGGAGAGAAAAAAGAAGCAAAGACAACAGGAAGGAAAAAGGGGAAAGAAAGAATGAGAGGACGGGGAGAAAAGGCAAGAGCAAGTGAGGGAGACAGGAGGAAAAAAAGAAATGGCAAGAGAAGGAGAGTGAGAGGGAGAGAAAAAGTGATGACGCAGGAGAGACTGATGAAGGTGTTAATGTCAGACTGGGATGTGGCAGTCAGACATACAGAAGATAAACCTGATCTTAGCTGTGTGGCGACATCAGGCTGTTTAAAGAACACAGACCTCCACAGCATGGACACTTTTCTCATTCAGTCAAAGCCCGGAATATCAAGGACATTCACCAACTCCGGACACTGATCAGCCATAACACTCTTTATCTAGTTTATCAGCTCCACTTACCATATAGGAGCACTTTGTAGTTCTACAGTTACAGACTGTAGTCCATCTGTTTCTCTGTATACTCTGATACCCTGTTCTTTAATAGTCAGGACCTTCACAGGACCACCACAGAGCAGGTATTATGTGGGTGGTGGGTCATTCTCAGCACTGCAGTGACACTGACATGGTGGTGATGTGTTAGTGTGTGTTGTGCTGGTGTGAGTGGATCAGACACAGCAGCGCTGCTGGAGTATGGTGGTCGTGTGGGGGTCCCGATTATTAAAGAACAGGGTAAACGGGGGGAATGGATATAGATGCACCTATGTCCATTTCACAAACGCAAGTCCGCTACCACCTGGCACTTTTTGAGTGATGCTTTAGGTTGCAGTTTGCAGTTTGCTAAGCGTCCATTACTTGTTAGCTACATTAGCCTTGTAGCTCCAGTGCAAAACTAAAGAGGAAAACATCTTGGGGTGAGCGTGTGAATGTGTCCTCTCCCTCTGATGATAGTGCCAGAATACAGTCTCCGTGGAGGAGGTAGATGAGCTCTGCTGAGGAGTGTCCCCGCACATCATGCTCTCCCCGGTCAGTGTGCACCTAAACCTCGTTACCATGACGAAGGTGATGACAACGATGATGATGATGATAATGGGAGTTGTGCGTAAGGAAATGGAACCAAAATAGCACCTCCTGCTGACTGATCCCAGCAATACAATTTCAGTTCTGGCAATACAGTTTTCTGGGGTTTTTTTTCTTCCTCTTTTGTCATGTTCCACTAGTAAAATAAGATAAGCATGGACTTATTCTGACTGGTCCTAGGTGGTGAAATTTTGTGTAATTACACGCTGCATGACTAATATTTAATAGCACAACTTTAAACTTTAAGGCTTTAAACATTTTTCAGATGTGACCTTGTGCAAACCCAGAGAGCAAACATACTGTATATTAATGCTGTATTACTTTCTGTATTAGCTTTCTATGGCAAAAACATTGTAGTCTGAAGTTTCTTGATGGTAAAAAATGTAGGCAATTTGGGTACTAGTTACAGTAGAAACCTACAGCTGATTACAGTGTATGTGATGGGAACCAGAGATTATGATGCCTACAACACAGCAGCAGGCAGCATATTTGTTGCCATTTAATGTAATACCTTTTTGCTTTTAGAGGCATTTAAATGCAGAAATGAAAGAGCCAATGAAATTCCCCTGTTTGTTACTACTATCTGACTAAAAGTACAATTTGATTTTACAAAGGTTAAATGAATTCTGTTTACCTGATTTCTGGACCTCACAAGTGTGACCTGTCTTCACACTTGCATCTACACACTACTCCATGTGCTTTACCGAATGCTCCTGTTGTGCGTAATGGCTGTTTGCGTCATTGCTGTGTTCTGAAATGGATTCGGATTTGGTAGGGGGGCCTTTTGTGGCCGTGATCTTCTGTCGCAAGCTTCCATTAAGATGTCTGACTGGCCTCAGGGGGTCTGCTGACTCAGCAACCTCCTGTCCAACAGGCCTTTGTAAGTGTATGAATGTGGGGGAGAGGAACAATGCGCACCTAAGCGGGTGACCATCCACACCATTGTTCGGCCTTGGCTGTGGTATATTAGGAGCTGTCAAACTAAATATTTAACCCTTAGAACTATGGAGTTATTATTTTGCTATATTTAAATCATGTCAGTCCAAATAATGGGGTGAGATGGCACTTGAATCAGCGCTCTTGAAAGTTTTGGAGTTCAGAGGGGCTTATTTTTTCCTAACTGCACAAAGACTCAAGGGTGGTGCAGACACAGCACAAAATGTGCCCTGATGCAGTGCGGCCACAATGTGTGTCGACAATGCCTCTGAGGTGTACAGGTCACAGGGGTGCTCAAGGTCCAAGGTTTATAAGGCCCAGCGACTTGACAGAGCCCTCAACCAGCTCAGGACAATCCAATAGCAAAGAGACAGTATGTTTCCCTACCTCAACATTCTGCAAGTGTGCAATTCTAGGAGAATTGCCTGCTCCTTGCTCATACATCAGAGAACTCCTTCCATATGTGAAATTCATATGATATTTTAAGTCCTGAACATAAAGGATAAGACACTGCATGTCTTTTTTTCCCTACAGAGGGTACAGGCACAGACACATATTAAAAAGATTAGTTTTGTGTAATATGTAGAACTTTGTTGTAGCAGGTGTGAATTTCCATTATGTACGCCTGCTGAACAGTTCCACAGTACAAACGCTGTGCATGTATGGGCGTAGTGTGCGGGCTGTAACAGTTGCTCACAGGTAGTCCGTGTGGGAAAAGACCTGGGATGGAGCGACATTGGAGTGATTTCAGAGCTAGGGAGAACACAAACACTAGAAACTGATACCGAAGTATCATGTTGCTCCACCCCCGCTCTGCTCAGCTCACATACTCTGATCATGGCATAGTTTGCACTGCTTCACACACATACATCTTACCTGAGAGATGAGGACCCTTTGTTGAACAGTGCAGTCAATAACAAAGATGGAATATATAGTATGTATACATGGAATGGATTATATTGGATTATATTGAATATATTGTATGATGTAAAGTGAACTGGATTACCATCTTTGTATGCAAGCAGGAATAAAGTCACAGGGAAATAGATATTTGTACCAATGAGTTTCCATTTCACTGTGCAGAAAGAGGGCATGAGGTGTAGAAAACTCCAAAAACTGCCCCCTGCTAGCTGCTCATACAAGATTTTCAGATGGCACCCTGAGACATCCCCCAAAAACAGTAAACAGTGCTCGACGTGGTGTTCAGTGTGCTGCAGAATGATCACGAACAAACAAATATTTATGATATTTCTCTCTCTCATCCATACAGAGGAGACAGCGTTTGAAGCCGGTGTGCGGGTGCAGATCCACAGTCAGGCAGAGCCTCCATTCGTGCATGAGCTCGGCTTCGGGGTGGCACCTGGCTTCCAGACCTTCGTGGCCACACAAGAGCAGCGGGTAAGTGATAACCAATCAGTGTGCATTCCGAGTTACTCTAAAAACAAGGACCCTTTCCTCCACCATTGCCTCTCTCATCCGTTCTCCTACTTTAGGCCCTCCCCTCTCAGGCAAGGGTGGCTGTTTTTGCCCACTCACAAACTCTCCCACTGTTCCTCTGAAGAGTTTGGGTTTGATTAGCTTCACTGGGTTCATCAGCTAGAGCTCTGCACTCACAGCTTTACAAGTGTGTCCATGGAGTTTTTGTACACATATCGGTTTCGTTCTGCACCACTCCTCTTTCATCACCCAGCTGTCCACAGTTCTGATGTTGGCATGATTGTGTCCTCCATTTGGGTTTATGTCTCCCTCCCGCTCTGGGCTTTCTGAGCTATTCTGATGTCTATCTGTGTGACCTTGCTCTCAGCTGTCTGTGCTTGTCCTTTGCAGTCTCTCTGTCTGGTGCTCCGTCTGTTGGTGCAGAGCTAATGTCTAAATGTCTAATTTCAGACCAGTACGGCGTAATGGCTACCCGCTAATAGCTCTTGCTGATTAGGACTGTTGAACACTAAGAAATAAGTGCCCAGTCTCACAGCTTGACCTTGTACTGACAGCTCTTCTTATGTATCAACATCTATTGAAACAACTACTATGTTATTGAATCTACTCATACAGATATCTGCTGCAATTTATAGTAACATCTAGTGAAAGTTGTCATATTAAAATCTCTATACTGGATTAACAGTAACATCTAACATTAAAGCAACATTAACATATATCTCGTATCCTCTGAAATCTGTTGTAAAAACGTGAGATCTGTAAAAAGCTGATTAAAGGAACAGCTACAGGTATAAAGCAGACCTACAGGTCTGAAATCCGCATGGGGTGGTAGATGGTGGAAACAGAAGGCATCACAAAAAATGTCTACTTCATGGTGACAAACAACAAATATGTGTGACCTTTATTTGTGCAACTGTGTTGAATTTTTTAGTGTTGAAAGAAAGCTAAAATTCACTTACCGGGTTCACGGTTGAAAATTGTTGGCTAGATGTGTTTCTGGGTGTCACTCTTCCTCATCCTCATGCTGTATTCTCTTAAAATATGTTTTTGAAAACTCATATCTGCATGAACAATTAGTAGTTACACCTCAATATAATATAGCAGCAGCAGGTATATTGAGTTTAGTCTGAGTACAGTAGGGTTTAGTGTTTATTTCCAACGTGTCTAATATCCAATTACCTGATGGAACAAATGGCAGAATGCTTGATTAAGGGCACAATTGATAGTCCTACTTTAAGATAATGGTCTTTTATGTCATAATTGCTTGTTGTCAAAGTAATATCTAGAGCCGCATTTGAGCTTGTAGTCTTAACATCTAAACAGAACATCCACTGGACACTGTTGGTGTTACTGTTGATGGTAGACCCACTTTTTCCCTAACTACAATTCTGGAACAGAAAAAAAAAAAAAAAAAAAATCTTGAGCTTGTAGTCAAATTTTTTTTTTCTTCTCACTGCCCAGAGGTGACCTATCAATAGTGAATGCAGCAGCTGCCTACAGCACAGCAGTCATAGGAGAGAAGACATAAAAAAGTCATAGGTGTAGTACGTGCCTTGAACCTGACAGCTTGGACTGAACTGAGCAAAGGAGGGACGTCCCAGGTGCCGTGATGGGTCAGTGGTGGTGTTCCCTTGTCAGAGAGTTTGGTAGTGGATGTCCTCTGAGCTGCTCTTGCTCTTATCACGCAGTGTCAGCATGACAGAGTCCAGCGCTTATCAGCTACGTGCCTGCGAGAGAGAGAGAGGGGATTGGAGCTCATCCTCCACCATCGCTTCTCTGTCTTAGCTTTTTTGGTTTTCTCTCTCTCCCTCTCCCCCTCTCCCTGAGTTGCTTTTTTTAAATCAGGCTGTCTTGTCTGACAGAGGGCCTACTGAATGACCTTGCCTTGCTAACATTTAAGGGCTAAATCCTGCATGTGTGACTAGATTGCCTGTGCAAATTTAGGTAGGAGCCAAAAATCTATCACCCTCTCACCTTTGAGGCAGTCCTCCGTTTTTCAGCTGAGGTGTCTTAAAAAAAAAAAAAAATAACCAGACATGCTTGGGTGAGCTTCATTAAGACATATGGTACACTACTGAAAAAAGTGGGATTTTGGCAGGAAGAACAGAGACAATTGTGAAAGTTATGGCCACTGTTATAGTGTTTAATTCCAGGTGAAATCCAGTTAATAATAATACGTTATTCTTATAGAGTACGTTTCAAGAACCAAAAGGCCCTTAAAATTTTCAGTTCAGAGAAGAGTACACAAGAGCATCAGACAACAAAAAATACAAAGCATCAGACAACAAAGACATACAAGTAGACAGTACGAGCAAGACCTTTTGGAGGAGCAGTTTAGGCTTGAGGCAGGTTAAAAACGAATGTGAAGAGAGATGTGTTAAGATGAGATTTGGACTGTTTCACCAGCAGTGTGAGAGAGAGTCGAGGAGCAAATCTAGTAAATACTCGGTCACCAAAGCCATGCAGGTTGGTGAGAGAGAGAGAGAGGAGAACGGGTGTAATATGATGATGCAAGCAGGTGTGGGTTGAGGAGACGGGCAGCAGCATTCTGGACCATCTGGAGTTTTTGTAAATGGTGAAAGAACTGATGTCTGCTAGAAGGGAGTTACAATAGTCCACATGGCTGGGAATGAAAGCGTGGATGAGGGTTGCTGCAGCAAACAGAGAGAGATGGTCTGATTTAGCTAATGGGAATATTGTTGCATTGTGTAGAGTTTGATCTACTTTCAAACTCAGGTTCCAAGGAAAAGCTGCTAGACTGGTCTTGGGGGTGGTTAGTTATCTAGTCATTCGTCAGCTTATTACTTAATACTATATTGCAATGTATCGTTCAGTATGAGTCTCTCAATCACACACACACACTTATTGCACATTGCATTCAACAGAATGGAGCAAATACTGATTATACTACTTAAATAATGTAGGAAGCCCACCATGAGGTCTCTGAAACTATAATTTCCCCTTTTCCTCAAAAGACCTATTCATTTAGGTAAAGCACACTCCTCATAAGCTTATATTATCTCTGGGCTAAAAGAAAAATAAAAAAAGAAGAAAAAGCTTATGTTTAATGTGACATGACAATATATGTTAATTTATGTTAAATGTGACATGACGATCATTAATATGCTTTAAACCAAGGACGGCTTTAGACCTTTGGGGGCCTCTGTTTGGATATACACTATAAATTATATGCTAGCTAAAAATAATGACCATCAAACTCCATCAACTCCAAATGATATACATACAGTATATGGCAGGTTAATTTGCATATTGCTGATGGCTAGATGTTTATTTCTTGCCCACTTCTAGTCTGGTTCGATCCAACTCTTAGTGTTATTTATGTTTAGAAATGCTTCCTTGTTTGGTGACTCCTCTTGATGTTGCATGCTATTGACTGTTCACTGTGAACAGTCTGTTATTAACAAAATCAGCAAACTGGAGTGATATCAGGGCGTTGCTGATAAACCTGCACAAATTCCAACAAATATATGCTTGTTTGTAACATTTATATTTTGTTAGTGCATTTGTGTGTCTATATGCTGGGGTCTGATATACGTTGGCCTACTGCCTACTGGGAACATTCAATTACTCACTCTGGCAAAGCTATTGTTCATTTTTGCAAGATGTCACTTTTTTTTTTGGAGGCTCTCCACATCATTCCACAAACAAAATGTGCCATGTTGATTCCTTCCCGGGATTTAGCTGTGGTACTCATTTAGCCAGCGACAGCATCCTATCAATATGCATGGGCAAACTTCATTCCATGGCTTGCCCTTGAGTTTGGGTGCTCATTCGAGTCTGCGTGTGGATACAACAGCTGTTGAGTCTCTTCCTTATGTTACAGTATGACCTACCCATGCCAAGACTTGAATGATGTGTTAGTTGGAGACTAGCAGCCGCTAGAACTTGGCTTTACTTTTTATGTAAAGTGAAAGTCATGCTTTCTGTTGTACTTCAGCTTTGATTGCTTTTCATTGTTTAGACTTAGACACTTTCCCACTTTTGACGAGTCCTTCATCATTCAGCCGGTTGGCAGAACGCTGATGAGGATCGCAGGGAGGGCTTTGCAATTATGTCAGTAAGGCACATGAAGCAGGGATAAGAAAACAAATGCAGTCCAAACTGGAAAGCATGTAAAAGAAAGACAGACAGAAGAAACAAAAGGTCCCTCACGTTGAATGTTCTAGAAGTATGGAGAGGTAGGGTTACAAAATGAAGTGTTTTTGCTTTTCTAATTAATACTGTAGCATTCTCAGACAAAAGAAAAAGGTCCGTTATCATTTGCAGTGATGGGGAGAGGGAGTGGGGGTGAATGACTCACGACTGCAGGCTTGCTTAAAAACCCTCAGTGTGAGGGAGGAAAAGAGTGAAGAAGGCTAAGAAGTAGAACAAATGAAAGGTGGGATTGGTTGAGCTCTCCAGGGTATACAGCGATTGAGTCCTGTGGTGCAGCTCGTATTCATTTGGTTAGAGAGGTGTGAGCTCACCGAGAGATCGTCAGTCTGAACGAGGACTGAACCATTCCAGACTAAATGAATAGGTCCAAATGACAGGCATGCTGTGAATTGTTTCCGGAAGGATTTGTTAATGGTCTGAAGGATATGCTGTATATAAAGGCTTTCCCTAAAGCCTATAAACGCTTTCCTAAATAAAATGAAGAAATGCTTTATACTGCACCCAACATGTTTTCTTTCTGTTGTTCCACGAAAAGCAGTGTCCCTTCCGAGTCAAGCCTCAAATCTCTTAGGCATCAGTCCTGAATCTCTGAAGTGCAAATCAGAGTCAAGTTTCGAGTCTCTAAAGGTGCAAGTCCAAATCAGGTCTTGAGCCTCTGAAGTGAGAGTCCAAGCAGAGTTTTGAGACTCTGAGGTGTCTAGACTCTGTGGACTAAGTCTGAGTCCTGTCATGGGTCTCTAATGTGAGAGTCTGAGCAAACTCTAGTCCAGTCTCAGTTCTCTGAGATCCGAGCCTGATGCAAGTCTTGAGACTTTGAGGTGCAAATCCGAATTGAGTCGCAAAGTACTAATAGGGGTGGAGTCTTGAGTGTCTGTGTTACAAGTCTGAGTAAAGCCTTGGGTCTCTGAGACCGAGTGAAGCGTTGAGTGGGGTGTAAGTCAAATCTGTAGTCTCTAGTTGTCAAGTTATAGCTCAAACTGCTATTGGCAATGAAAGTAAACCTGCTTTGTTATGCATACAGAATGCACTACGATACTCACTGTACAGTGTATATTACCTTGTAACCTTCCTTGTGGCAAGGCCCAGGTGGTATGCTTGTCTGACGTGGTATCTGACGTTGACAAAGTCAGTCATGCTCGATTCCTTTTCACTTACATATTAATGAATTTAATACTCTTGAGGACAGCAAGAGAATGGTATTGCAGTAAATGACTGCACACAACGGTCACATAATTGCCAGGTAAATCTGCACTGGTTAGGTCAGAAATTAAAGGTTTCTGCCTGCTTTTTTGATTTAGTCTTCAGTCTAGAATCTGAGCTGTTAGTCAGTTAAGCCAGAGTTGAGTGCGAACTGGGTTTAAGTGTATGCTGGTTGAAGTTGTGATTCAGTGATAGCTGGTCTTGATGTAATCTTGTGTAGCTGACTGTTGTACTGCATGTGCCCTCTGACTCTTGATGCTAGTTGTGAGAGCTGCAATAGAGATGTAGAGTTTAAGTGACAGTTCAGCTTCCTCATGCTATTCCACTCTTGCACTCCATCCTGCGTGCATTGCAGGGGTAGTGAGGTGGTCACAGCAAATTCAGCTTTGGCTAATTAATTTTACTTTCAGGCTTCAAGCAAAAAAAAAAAAAAAAAAAAAAAGATACTTCCCACAGAGATAACTATTTTCCACTACTCCCTCTTCCCCCCTCCCCCCCCCCCCAACAACTTCTCGTGTTTGATCACTTTTTCAGCGCGGCCGCTGCTGAGGCAGCCTGCAACGACTCTGGCTGTAATTATGTAAAACGAGGTCAGCCCAACCAGTCTTCAACCAGGGCTTCCGCAAAGACGCAGTCATATTAATATGGCATTCTTTCTTTGATGGCTGTGCTCTTTAAGCGGCAGGAGCTTTTGCTGTTGTGCCAAAAGCTTCTGTTAGAACACTGCACCCTGAACAGCCTGCTGATTTTTATATTACACTTATTCAGAATCACAAGTTTGCTTTCAGTTTTCATTAATTCAGAAGTAACTTGGTTGCAGAATTCTGTGATGCTAGTACTCATTCACTTTTTCACCATTTTTCAAACAGTTTGGAGGAAGTTATAAAAGATTAATACATGTTAGTTGTAATGATGAGAGAAAAAAGTATTTGGGCCTTCTGGATTGATATGTATTACTGATTGTCTTTTTACAGTAAGGGCTTTTTGAGCTTTATTAAGCCATATTAGACCCACACAAAACTCACTTGCAAAGTATTATTTAATTTACTTATGGAACAAAGCTCACTCATGTAAAAAGTGCCCAATTAAAACGAAAAACTTGTAGCATGACCTTTGGCAGCAATACCTGCAAGTAATATTTCATATAATTCAACGTTGCTGTAATGGAATTTGAGCCCACTCTTTTGTGTAGAACGGCCCTCATACAGATCTACTGGTAGGTTTTTAGGCCTTGCCACAGCATCTCTGTTGGGTTCAAGTCAGGACTTTAACAAGGCCACTCCAATACATTCATTTTGTTTTTTTCCCCAGACATTCAGATGTTGATTTGCTTTGTTGTTTTGTTTCATTGTCTTGTTGCATAAATCAATGATGTTTCAGGTTCAGTTCATGGACATATAAACAGACACTCCCCTTAAGAATTCTCACATACAGAACAAAGTTTATGGTTCCTTCAGTACTAGCAAGCCGTCCAAAACTTGCTTTACGATTGTTCTTCTAGATGTACTTTGAACTGGTCAGTCTGTAGAACAGTACCCTAAGAGGCTTAGGGTTTGTCCAGTTGCTTTCTGCAAATGTGAGATGTGCACAGATCTTACTTTTGGTTAGCAGTGGTTCCTGCTTTGATGGTCTACTGTGAATATCACTTTTATCCAGTTCCTTTCTTATTGGAAAGCAGACACTGGCCTTAGCCTTAGCTGAGACTAGAGACCTGCACTTCCTTACATGTTCTTCTGTAACCTTTAGTGACTTCCTAGACAATGTGCCTCTTTATCCTTATTGGCACCCCAGGCACGCTTTCACCGATGTTCCTAGTGTTCTCCATTTGTAGGTAATGGCTCTCACTGTGGTTCAGTGATGTCTTAGGAATAGTTTTGTAAGCCTTTCCAGGCCGATATGTTTTGATAACTTTTCCTTCCTCATCTTTCGATCATGACTTAGTGGGTCTGTAACAACTTTGTAGTGACTACATCAGCCTGATGCATCACTCTGATAACAGAGCTATCTGTGTTCAATCATTATCAAAAATTAAATTAGCTTATTTGTTGGGCAACACATGAATCTTGCTACATACCAGTAATGGGACACTCTTATTACTGAGCAAAATGTGTCAGGACAACTCCTGCGTGTGTGTGTGTGTGTGTGTGTGTGTGTGTTTGTGTACACATATATATAGTGCTCAGATTATAAGGCAGATAAAGCATATGTTAATAATACGCAATATGCATTTAAGCTACTTGTTCAAAAAGGCCTTGAAATATTGAAGGACACATTTTGTTTAATATTTAAAGCGGAATGTATATACTTTTGTATGTAACAAAAATGATTTATATAACAAAAAAATCCAAGAATGTTTATTAATAATGTACAAAATAATGCAAGTTTGTGCTTTTAAGTTACTGTATGTTTGACCTCTATTGCGAATTTACATTGCCTGGTGATGCAATAAGAAAGCTCTGAAATGTGGCTAGAGCACATTTTTAAGGCAATTTCTGCTCTGTCGGTGGGCCTAGAATCTTCTGACTTTGTCCAATGAAAATGTCAGGCATCATCGCAAAAGCTGACTTTGCTGCACTTTAGCTCTTATGAAAGGCACTTCATTAGCTTCAGAAAGGCTGGGGCATAGAAAGGCACTCTGCTGCTGTGTGGGCTTGATTGGGCTACTGTTTAAACCCCTGCTTCTCGGGGCAATGGGTTCACTGTACTTACAAAAATCCCCCCCCCCCAAAAATCAGTGGAGGTGACCAAGTCCATTCCATTCGTCATGAAATGTCACGTAACTGAAATCACGTCGTAGCATTTAGGAAATAAACGTGCGTAGGAGGATGCAGTGGGAAGCCTTTCACTTCATTTAAGATTTACTTCAGAGTTTACTCACACAGAGAGCTGCATGGAGAGAAAGAGTGAGAGGGGATAGGTAATGGCTTGGCTGGGAGCCATCAAAAGTGTTGTAATGCAGGGGAAAGAACAGGGCTGCAGTTGGTGGCTTCCAGATTTTGAACCTATTGATTGTTGCTGCCCACAAAGGATCTTCTACTCTGCTTAAGCGTCACAAAGAGCAGATCTAATTCCTGGATAGGGGTTTGAGTGGCTAGTGAGTGAAACACAGTTGCCCATCTGTTGAAGCATAGGTGGCCTTTGTGTCCTTTCAGTTTCTCTGGGTCCACTCTTAACCTACAAATGACACTGACATGTAAAAACCCAAACACCACCACTGTGTCCGACACACTCATATCAGCACACAACCAAGTGTGTATCACTGCTGTGTGGAGAATTGAGTGCTGTGGTCCTGTAGCCAAACACTGACCACTGATGAATGACATTTTGGTGCAACAGAAACTGAAGTCTTTACACACTTTTAAAATGGATGGATCTCATAATGCCCAGTGAGTGGAAGCACAAGATAAGGGTGGGCAATATGCTCAGCGGGCGCCATGGGTAGGGTTGCCCACCACTCCGGGCAAGTGTGCTCACTGCCCCCTAGTGTGTGTGTTCACTAGTGTGTATGTGGGTGTTTCACTTCACAGATAAGTTAAATACGGAAGACAAATTCCTCTGTGTGCAAATCACAAATGGCAAAAAAATGGCCCTAAACTCTCTACTCAGGGAATGATTGGCCTCGTCTAATATAACAATATTTTATTGTTGTTGTAATAAATTATCCACATAAATCTGTTTTTCTGAGCATACCATCAGTACTTAAAGAACCCTGAACACCATGTTTCATTAGAAAGAAATAATTATAATAATTAGTCCTGTTTTACTGGGTGTAGTGCAATTTAACAAACAAAACCGTGAACAGACAAAAAATAAAAATAAAAGAAAAAACATTGTATTCATAGTTTGTGACTGATTTTTAAATGTGGCACTTCTAACACTTCAGGTCTGCTTGTCAAAATATGATGTGCATCATAAAAATGTATTAAAATATTGTGGCATAAAATTATGGCCATATAACAAACCCTTAGTTGATGGCAAGTTCAGTTTTCTCAAAAAGACATAGTTTGTAAGTTTGTGAGAGGATTTGTGTTTGAGTGGGAAAAGTTTAGCACTCAATACCTGTATACCATTCTGTTTTCGTATCATTCAGGAACATTGAACTCTGAGGTCTAGAAGGCCAGTGGTGTAGTCCAACCTTATCGATTTTCACATCTTTGAATTCACCACAGTGTTTCTTGAAGGGGAACATTTCTGCAAAATCAAATGGTTGGTATGTAAATAGCAAGTTTTACCCCAACACACTATGAATGACTTTTGAGTCGGGGTTGTCTACAGTGACACCTGGAGAGTTTAATGTTTGTAAAAGCTGCCTTATGGAAAGTTATTACGTACAGTGGTTATGAACACACTACCTGATGTCTGAAGCATTGTTTTACAACAGTTATAAGGCAAAGTTTTGGCTGTTTGAATATTGCTGCTCTGTGCTTAAAAGAATGTGTCTCAAGCCCCATACATCTCACCCAGCTGTTACAAAAGACTATTGTGTTCTGTTTGTGTCTCAAAATAACACCAAACTAGCTTCAGCTTTATTTGGGTTTTTACGAGCCTGGAATTTTCTGGGACTTAAAATCAATATTGTGTATTGCTGATATACCATTACAGATAATGCATCGCTCAGCACTACTACAAGAAGAGTTCATCATAACCCACTGAATGGTCTGTTCTGGGTTTTAGAAGGCCTGGTGCTTTATGGGATCACAGTCAGAGTAATCAGGTGTTGTGTGGGCCTGATCCCTTTTTAATTAAGGCATAATTAAGGTAGAGAAGGTCAGTGCAAAGGACGTGAGCTCTGATTAATATGCAGACTACATGAGAAAGGAGATGCTTAAGAGTAAATGAATAGGTCCGACTGACAGGCATGCTGTGAATTGGTTCAGGGGTTTCTTTTGTTTTTTTTTAAAAAGGTTTGAAAGTTAAATTTCCAATGTATATAAAACAGCAAAACATCTTCCATTCAACATCAAGAAATGACAAATTGTGACAAAAATGATACTTTTCCACAAAATAAATCTGTATAACATTTTATTATTATTATTTAAACCATAAGAAATCTCTCCCCTTGTGAAAGTTTGGCGTCGACACTTGTTACAGAATTTCTGTTGTTTTTATGAACTATGACAGAAAAATTAATATGCAATTACACCAAGTTTGTATCATCACCCTATGATAACTGTGACTACTGAGGTCAAACAAGAACTCTTTCAAAAACCTATGAATAATTCATCCCCTTAGAAAGAGGTGTTTCAGGGCATTGGTTCGTCAAGGTTGTTTGACTATAATTTTGCTGTAATTATGCAATAGAGCTCTATACAAAGGAAGAGGGAAGAAGAAATCCAGAGATGGGAACAAGCCATTGAGTTACAAGTAAGAATTACGTCTTGACCTTGAAGTTAAGGGTCAAGTCCCAAGTCAAGTGCCAAATTAAAATAGGAAAGTCCAGAGTCATAAACATCTGAATCTTAAACAAATCAGTATGCTTTCTTCAGCAAATGTAATGCCACCACTGAACTCTACACATGCTATATATCACCAATAACACCATTTTAATGATACCATCCGAAAGTCTGAAACATTGGCTTTCTGGTCAGGTCAGGTCACCAAACCCGGGACTTAAGACAGAAACAAGTACAAGCCTTTGTAGTAAAGCAGTTTGGATTAAGCAAGAGGTTGTCTCTCTATAACAGAGTTCTTAACATGACATGGTCCCAGTGGGGTGGCAAGAACGGTGCTACAAGACATCCCTTATTAAATTCAGTCAAGACAGCAAGTCTTGAGTGAAGACCTGAGTCAATAAGGGCAAGACTTAAGTCCTAAACTTAAAACTCTTAAACAAGTGAGTATGGCTTTTTAGCTAAATGAAACACCAACACTGAACTCTAAGCATTTCTCAACCCTGCTCCTGGAAGCGCCCTACACATTTTAGTGGACTCCCTCCTTTAACATCTACCCACAACTCTATAAGGGCTTGTTAATAAGATGACGAGTTGAAACAGGTGTGTTGGGATCGCACTAAATTGTGCAGGGTGCCTCCAGGACTAGAAACACTGCTATATCCTATGTAATGATAACACGCTAAAATTTAAATCTGAATCATTGGTGTTTAAATCAAACCCTGAAGTCATCAAATTTGGAACTGATGTCTGAGGTCAAGTCATGTGAGGCCCACATGTCTGGGAAAACCCACGTAAAGTCTTTGGAATCTACTGGCTAAAGCGAGATTGTCCATCTGTAATGTGTTCTTCACATAGAGATCATTTTTGATGAGTGCATACAAACCATGACAGACAGACTAATGTTGATGATGAATTTCTATTTGGGTCGTTAGCTCGTTACTGAAGGAGGGTGTTTATTGACAGCTGAACGTGAAGCCTTTTTTCATTGCAGTGAGATTTAGGTTTGTGGTAAAAAGCTGACTAAGGAATGCTTACTACTTGATTATTCTTCTGTAATTTCTTTAATCCCAATGTGTGTTGTGCTGGAGGGGGACTGCACTCTGAAAAGGTTAGGAACCCCAGATCTATAAAACTAGGCCAAAGTACATCGCATAGCTTGAAAAACATCAGCAGCAGCCATTTAAAAAGCTTTTTGTCCACTTTTATAAAAACGTGTCTTAAACTGTCAAAAAAATACATGAGCAAGTCAGTTTCACAGTCCAAATCTAAAGAAGCAAACGTCAGACATCTGATCAACTACATTTAAGACAGCGGCTCAACTGTTTTAATTATATTTTTACATTTTATTGGGTAACTCTTTAATACGATCCTCTGTTGCTGAGCACTGTAGTGCGTGTGGCCCTTGACCCCAAGTGCTAGCTATATTAGCTTGACAGCTGTTTTTTTCGCCATGGCTAAGCTAATAGGATAAGCCATTGTGATGTTCTCCAGGTGTCACAGCGTTGATTCAATCTTACCACCACAGACAAATTTAATTTAGCCCACAGATGGCATTTTCTGATAGCGGCTGGTTTGATATTAGATTCCCTAATCTGTGGCTAAGAGGCTTCTCTGCAGGCTCACATGGAAAGCTGTTATGTTCCCTTCACTCATCTATAAGCCAAGGTATGCACTGGGCTCTTTGGCTGGGTTTCAGCCAGATGACCACGTTACCCACAGTGCCTCCTGTTGAGGGCAAATAAAGAAGTTCCACATGCAACAGTTGGGAATATGAGATAATGGCTCCGTGCAGTTTTGGCACAGACGGTCCCTTCGTACAGCCCGCCTTGTGATTAGCTCATGCTCTTCTCAATCGTGTCGATTGGTTGTGCATGAGTAAAAAACATATTACATCAACACAAGAGAAAAACAAAATTGTGCTTGTGAAATCTATATTATTCATGAACAGTAAATGGAAGGCTTATTTTCAAGAAACATGAAACACTAAGACCCAGACTAAAAAATTAAACTAAAACGTATTTTTTTGCATACACTAATTTTAAAATCATTAAAAGAAATTGATTTTAGTATTAATAGTTAAGGTGACAACTTTCACAGCACATTAATATTTAAATTAAAGTATGTTAAAGTAAAATATTTAAGTATTTTTTGAAAGAAAGATATTTTCATTAATTTAAGGAAAAATGTTGTTCAGCTCTGCCTGCCCTATGTGGAAAAAGGTAACTGCCCCCTGAGCTGCTAAATCAAACAGTTAGTCAACCACCAAATTTTACTCCACCCAGGCATGATTACTGACAGACCTTTTGAAACAAAACATGACTTAAATAATTACATTAAATACAATCTGGCAATGTGAAGCAGCTAGGAGGTCTCAAAAATCTAATGAGATTCAAATTCAGGTGCCAAACAAAATCATTAAAATCTACTATCTGGAAAGGGTTACAATTGATGTGGCTGTGAGACTCCAGTGAACCACCGTGAGGGTCTTATCCTCAAATGGAGACGATAGTGGCGAACCTTACCAGGAGTAACCAGCCTAGCAAAATTTCACCAAGAGCACATCAATGACTCATCCAAGCCTTGCTGTATAATTAACCCTCTTTACACTCTCCATCGCTCACCCCACTTTCTCTGCTGACTGTCCTCTTTCTCACTCCTCTACCTCTCTCTATTCATCTCTCTGTCTCTCTCTCTCTCTCTCTCTCTCTCTCAGTGCAGGGTCAGTAGGGTGATAGTCATGGAGTTGTTTGTTCTGAGAGGGTTCTCTCTGTGAGCCGTGTTCTGTTGATGAGTGGTCTGTGTGAGTGGTCAGCCTCTTTGGGGTGTGTGTGTGTACACGTGTACACACGCATGCACTCAGGGCAAAACGAGCTTGTTTGGAATTCTGAGGACGCCTCTGTGCCTCACACTTCTCAGAAGCTGTGTGACATCTGCACAGCCATTTGTTGGGTTTCAGTAGGCTGCACCTGCTTCTTACAGTGGCACAAAGCTGAAACCAGAGACAGTAGACTGTGTGTGTGGCTCAAATAGAGCCATTCTGTAGGTTATGATTTTAACAAAGCATTGTTCCCAACCCCCCCCCCACTCCTCTCTCAACTGACTTTTTCATGCTTCACCCCACAAATGGGTTTTCACTTAGGTAATCAGCAAAACGTATCATTTCATCAAGAGCGCCCAGACTCCTGCATTCAACTTTAAATATAACTGAGGCTGTCTGGAACTTGTATACCACTGCATATAAAACTAAACTGCTCGAGTTGCATAATATAAAATATCCTGAAACTCACTCAATCCTCACTCAAACAGCAAGTTTCTCAAACTACAAGAGAAACAGCTAATCACAATGCTGATAATCACATGATTATAACTTGTCAGCTAACGCTAACAGCTGTTCATAGAGCTTCCTGTGCCAAAGCTTATTCTTCATTACAATGACAATTATAACAGAGCAGGTCCTCGCAGTGCTTCTATGACAGAAGAAGAGCAAGACATCAAGTACCGCCTAAATATTATACATTCATTTTTAAAGGCTTAGCATACACAGAATAAAAACTCAAATATAGAGTAAAGAACAGGAACAGAAATAAAGATATGGAAAAAGAAACAGCAGTGAGAGCTGTACATTAAATAGTCCAATAGGACATTAAAAACACAGCAGAAATGTAAATTTAAGTAACATGTACTTATAACTTTATATAGTAAAACAATATTTATATCAGACACAATACATGAGCTGCAAATCTGGCTAACGTGTGGAGCAGCTGATAGTGTACAACGCTTAGTCCTTTTCAGCTGCTTTGTGTAACTGTCAAATAAAACCAGCCTAAGATAAGTATCACAGCATACTTTGGGTTTGTTATACTAGTGACCTGGACTGTATAATTGTAATGCTGGATTAACAGGTGTCTACAAACTTTTGGACATGCAGGGTATCCACGATTCCCTGAAAACCCACTCGTGTGGCCATGATAACCCACTATTTCCACTTGCCGGTTTTCCATTTGCATACACGCTAGAATTCCAGCTAGAGAATTTCTTGTGAAAACATTAAAATGGCTCTGGTACAGACCACATGATTCAAACATGGACTTGCTGCACGCTGTTTTGGGAGGTACAGCAACTCCAAATAAAAACTGATAACGTTATTAGGAAGTACGTGCTTCAACACCAGCATATCCCTAAAGCACTGTGTGTATCCTGCACGCTATACGTTCCATTCCACCCAAAAGAAAGAATAGTAATCTGGCGTAACTTGCAGTTGTAAAATTGAAACATACTTCAAAAGAGAATATAAAAAATATATCATAGGATATGTAGCAAATATCTGAGCTTACGTCTCCCTACCTTCCACAAGACAGCTGCTGCGTGACTGCAAGACTCGGTGAACCCTGCATTCCTCAGCATTCCCCATGCGTGAGGTTTACCTTACCTAAACTCTGACTACTCTGTTCTACCTCAGAGTGGGAAAAATGAAATCGATATGTTTGCTATACAGAACCTTTATTATTGTGTTGCTGTGAAGGTTACTGTACACCTCTGGGCTTACAGTTCAGTAGCCCCTCACCATCTACTCATTCAGAAAAGACAAACCTCAGGCTACAATATGATGTTATCACAAAACCAAAATTACCCCATTATAATCAGTGAAGCTGTCTGCACCTGCTGCAAGCAGGAGATCTGACGGATGCCCTGTTTCTATTTGTAAAGCTGGGCAGTTAGGGGCAGGAGGTTAGGGAACCGCCCTTGTGACAAGAAGGTCCCTAGCTTGAGTCCCTGAACCTAATAGACACGACTCAAGTGACCTTGAGCAAGAAGGCACCCAACCCTCAACCTGTTCCCCAGGCACCGTGAATAGGGCTGAACACTGCTCCAGGCAAGTGTGCACACTGCTCCTAGCATATGGGGGTGTGGGGGTGTTTCACTTCACGGATGGGTCCTCAAGACAAAGTCCTCCTACACAAAAACAAATGGAAAATGGTTCTATATCCTAAATTCTTTGCCATTTCACTTTTAAACAATTTGGGGTGAAACGGGCAGTGCCGGACTTTAGAGAGGAATACACTTTGGGGTTTGGTTAGCTAGTTTACTTCACCAGGGCAATGTGATACTATTTATTACTAACATTATGGTATTTAGTCTACTTGTTTTAAGTGTGTGTGTGTGTGTGGGGGGGGGTATATAAGCTATATCAGCTACTAAATGTCCCAAAACAACACCTTTGCCACAGAAAGCTGACTGGACCAATGTACTTGACGTTTCCCCATGTAGACATCCTGAAGAGTTTGTAACGTGATGCAATATGACATGTGGACACTTATTTTCTGTCAGGACAAAAGTAAAGTATCAAGGGATGGGGCACTGTCAAAACACAGTCACCACAGCTTTTTAAATGTCTTCACTAAGCAGCAACCGCCTAGTAATGCCTGTACCCCATTTCACTCATTCAGAGCATAAACACTTCAACCAGAAACTAAAAAAATGACTTTGGCTATCAGTCACAGGAAAGATCAAAGTTCAATTGTGGATATTTGTCTTTGCTACTCTATTCCTGTTATTGACTCGTTACTATGTTTGTCTTTGTTTTAGTCTGTGGTGTTCTTACTTGGCCAATAAGACCAATTCTGATTCTGACTGATATTCTCTCTGTCTCTCTAGCTGACATATCTGCCTCCTCCGTGGGGGGAGTGCGTGTCAAGGACGCTGGACTCTGGCTTCTTCCAGGTCTACAGTGTCACGGCCTGCCGCATCGAGTGTGAGACGCGCTACATTGTAGAGAACTGCAACTGCAGGATGGTCCACATGCCAGGTTCTCTTTCTGTCAACTGCTCTGTCTCTCTCCTACCTCTTTGTCCACCATCTCTGTTTCTCTCATGCTCTCAATCTGTCACACACTTCCATTTATTCAAACATTTCCCCAGTAATTGAAGTGATCCGTCATATTGAAAATACGGTAGCACTTTACAGATCGGTAATAAGCAGGTAACGATATGGTAATTTTACAGTAACAAGTTGTATTTAATCATTAATTAAATGCTAATTTCCTAGTTGTTACTAAATAATAAATCAGAAAATTACCTGCTTATTTTATAGTCCTCTATGTATTATAAGTGAGCAGAAATGGTCGTGGTCTCATCTATTCCTGGGTAACAGTACTTGTCTATAGGTGGGCCTACATGTGAAGCACAAGACCCTTTAGAACTGATGTTATGACGTGATGGGAGGTGCAGTAAGTAATAAACGAGATGGAAATAAGTTTGTATTTTATGGCTCTAATACCGTTTAGATTCACTGGAATTACTGCCTGTAACTCACACTGTGTCTGACCACTTAAATACATAACAGGTAAGAAGAAAAACAGAAACAAGTGAATTAGTATTTCACAGCCCTGATACCAGGTAATTACAGCAGAACTGCTTCATTGATTTTGGGTTAATAACTAACATTATACAGTATATTCTACACATGTACTCAATTATTATTCTCTCTTATTATTCGTTAAGAACTATAAAATAAGCGGGTCAAAAATTTGACTAAATACAATGACTCTTTTCTTTTATTAATAATATATTTATAATATATAATATTTAAGAAACTGTTTGTTACCATTGTGTTTCTGACATTACCGCCTTGTTGCCACTATAATTCTCACTTATTGCACATAAAGAACTATAAAATAAGCAGGTCATTTTTAGGTAAGTACAACTTGTTACCATTATTTAACCATTTCATAATGGCCTTGTTAACACTCACTACAATTTCTGATTATTTAGTAACAACTAGGAAATTGGCATTTAATTAATAATTAAATACAATTTGAAAAACTGTAAAGTTACCATGTCATTACCTACTTATTACTGATCTGTAAAGTGCTACCAAAATACAGATTGGAAAACAATATTTTTTTAAATTCGATAAGCAAGTTTGATAAGCAGGTGATGGACCGTTTGAGTGTGAGATATAACTGAACAGATGCACTTTACCAGCACATTTTGAGGCTCTGTCGGTCTGTCTGTCTGTCTGTCACCATTTGTAAATCCTTATCTGATATCTCAGAAAGCCGCAATTTGGGATGAACCCTCAAATCAGTGCAGCACAAATCTGGTTACATGGATATTCACATCAGGACACATCATCTCACTGATGATCTCACTCATATGTAAGGATAACGGGTTTAAATAAAGACCAAAAAAATGGGGGGGTTCAAGAAAGGAGGGAGCTTGAATACTTTTTTCTTTTAATAAGGATAAGCCCAACTGTCTTGTTTGTGGAGACGATGTGGCCGTAATGAAAGAATACATCAGGCGCTATTTATAAGTCGAATCACTAACAAATATGGAGAGCTGGACATACAGCAGATGCAACAGACAGTGGCAGAGATTAAGAAGGGCACTGAAACACAGCAGGCAGCTTATTACATAATTATATTTTTTAATTATTTTGAAAGTTTCCAGTGTTAATGTAATACTTCAAGGTATACTTCAAGTGCATATATTTTGCTGTTGCAGTTCTGGCATATTATGAGTAGGTAATAAAGCACAATGCTACTTAAAAAAAACTGCTGTTAGAATCTGAAATGGCAGATAGTGTGAGGGGGAGGAAGAGTGCAGAACCAGAAACATTTATAAAAGTACAATAAGTTTAGACATATTTACATCTTGATCTGTTTGTTTACAGGGTATATATTTTTAAAGGCATAACAATATGCATATTTCACGATGCAACACGTGTTCATTACAGATTTAGAATAGAATGCCACCATAGCATTTACTTGTATTTGTCAGTGTCAGTGCACTAATTCCTTTGTTAGCTATTCATCCAGTCTGAGACCTCCTCTGATAGCTCATTCTGAAGGGAGGTTTTTGTTTAAGCCTCCAGTTTTATAGAAAACCGTTCTTAGCCAGACAGTTAGGCTGCTGAGTTTTCTGTTTGTCACACAACTTGATCAAAATCCACGTAGGAGGACATGTTTGGTTTTTTTATAGAGTAGTTTATGTGTAGCTGTCTGGTAAATTTAGAGCAACTGTTTTTGTAACTGTGCTGTTAAGACTGACATGTAAATGAGCTCTGTGTTCTGATTGTCTGACCTGTATTATGCCTCATTCAAAACCTAGTCTGGGCTGAAACACTTCCCATGGCTGAGCTTAACTTATGTACATATAATAGAGTTTAAAATAGTTTGTTTTTGAGGCTTAACTTTCAGATATGGACCAGAAATCATAAGCGGCACGGCAAAACACACACACACACACACACACACACACACACACACACACACACACACAGTGTTTAGTCAGCAGTTGAGTTCTATTTGACAAGGTGACGTTTGGGGCTGCAGAATTGTTTCCTCTCACAGTACATTTTTCTAAAGCTCATCATTAATTCATCAAGACTGAGTCCAAAACTGAAGCTCTGACCTCTGTCTCTCTCTTCCTGTCTATAGGAGACTCCCCATACTGCACCCCAGAACAGTATAAAGACTGTGCAGAACCTGCTCTTGGTGAGTGTTGTATAATATCCTTCCACCACACATGGTACAACCTGAAGTGGGGTCATATGTAAAACACAAAACCTTTAAGGTGCACCGTGAAGACTGCCGTATGCTGCATGCATCCTTGTGACTGTATTACAGCACACAGCTGAAACGCACAGCTCCATCCAAACAAAAAGGACGTGTGTGGTAACGCTCCAGTTTGTGGATATCAGTAATATTTTGCAAACTTCAGCAAAACATTTATCCTACTTTGGCAGAAAAATGTTTGCTGATGATGTGGTGAGATGTTGCTGAAATCTACTTCTGAAGCTTTTCTCACAAAAATAACATTTAGGCATAATTTAGTGTGAGGTCACAGCATTTTCCCCCACGTACCTTTTGCAACAAACACAAACAGCACGGTGGAGAGGTAGTGCTGGGCTAAGGAGGAGACCAGAGAACTGTTAAAAGAAATGCTGATGCTTTTCAGTTTGCACAGAGACAAGTGTCCAAAGACTACGGCGTGTCTAAATGGAAAGTGCTCACACAGCTGTATATGGCAGAGAAACGTGATCTGTTCTGCATTGCTGCCAAAAGGGGAAAAAAATAACAATAAAGTAAATAGAAATCTCTTATCAGTAGATAACTGGGGGGGGGGGTTGCATAAAAAAAGCCGAAGTTGCATAAAACTGTATAAGGAAACATGTCAAATTCACCTTTTTATTCATAAAACAAAATTTAACTGCTGTTTTCCAGGAAGTGACGACATGTAAAGCATTTATAGGGCAAAAAGTCAGTTTGGTGAAAGCAAGATGCAGCTTGTACAGCAGAACCCCAAAAAATCCTGCAATAAAAGACAATGATGGAAGACGTCAACTGACATTATTACTGGCAGACACATTATAAGAAGAAGTATGAAACAGGTTTATGGATGGATTAGTTTTATAGTTTCCCATGTACACCAGTGAACCAAAACATTATGACCTAATATGCTGCTGGTCTGCCATGGTCTGACATTTAGTCCTGTACACAGGTTTTCCCAGCAGAACACTGCCCAGAGTATCACACTCCCTCCACCAGCTAGTCTTCTTCCCACAGTGCATCCTGGTGCTATCACTTCCACACGTAATGTAAAAGATACCAGGACTCATTGGACAAGGCGACATTTTTACACTGCTCCAAGGCTTGGCTTTGGCTCTTGTGCCTGTTGTAGGTGCTTTCAAAGGTAGACAGGAGTTAGCTTGGACACTGACCAGTCTGTGCAGCTCCATACACAGCAGAGGGGCGTAAGGGAACTGTCCTCTTGTAACCCTCATTAAAAATTTCTCAAATTGTCACAGTAGCACTTCTGACAATTCAGACGGGGGATAGCCTTTGTTGCTCTCACACATGGATGAGCCTTAGGTCTGTGGTTTGTCCCTCTTCTGACCACTATCAGTACACACCACTGCTGCCTGCAAGCCACAGGTCTTGCCGTTTCTGTGATAACCTGACCCAGCCGTCTGGCCACAACAAAGTGACTGCTGTCAGAGTTGTTCAGATCTTCATCCTGGCTGCATCCAACAGTGACAACCTAATATGTTCCAGACCTCAACATGCTTCATGGTTCTGAGATAATCAACATCATCTGCTTGATATGCAAGTGGTCATAACGTACACAGTTTTCACTGAAAAATGATACCAAAAGTTTACACCACGGCTATCATGACATGCCTCAGTGTGTTTCTGTGTCTAGACAAGTCGTAACCTATCATGCATGTTATAAACACCATTTTTAATGCATCATGTTAACAGTTCAGAATGCTTAGTAAACATAACTAGTGAGTGTAACATGTAGTAATGTAGCCACAGTTATAATGCCCCCTGAATGCAGTCTTAAAAAGTGTTCGGAATCTGTTTCTACTTTCTTATAGACATGATTTTCATAGACAGGCGTTCATCCACAGCCTTCCTGCCACTCAATCTTGCTTCCTAAAAAAGACGGATACAGAGAACAAGTCGTGTTTTGAATTGTAATTTCTTATTGTACTTATTCACTCTATTTACTGAAGTTTAATCAGCTGCTCAAAAATGCACCCACACGTTCCTCGGCAGACAGTGCAGTACGCAAACACGCGTGTATAAGCACAGAGAGGAACGCAGCGTTTCTGCTTATACCTACTGCCTGATCTGCAAAATCCAATTAACGCACTGTTATCAGAAACTCCCCCTTCACCCCTCACGCCTCTCTGCACAGACTCATTTCCTTCCTCTACTTTTTTTTGTTGTTTTATCTTCATTAGGGCCAGGTTGGGAAAACATGCAGAAATTCTTCTTAAGTGTTTTTCTGGAACATATCTGTGAGGTCTGTGTGTCTGCTTGAAAGAGCACCAGTGTATTATATTCCTAACGCGTGTACAGTAGCCAGAGGGTTAGCAGCAATTATATATATTTTCTTTTGACTAATGCAATCTGCAAAATCCACCTCTTCCTAATTAGGCAAAGTTGGCTCTGCATTGACTAATTATCTCCCACTAACGAGGAAATTCAAATTAGTCCTGAGTTGCGCTTGTCAAGTCTCCAGCTGATCACTTATTCAGCCCAAACTGTCTCTGTTTCCCTGCTCGGCTATTTAAAAGTGGACTATTTTATTATATATTTTTTACGGAAATAAAAAATAAAAAATAAAAAAAAAAGAGAGAGAGAGAGAGAAACTCATTTCACTGCAGGGTGCTCGGACGGGCGGAGAGCACCAAGGCACTCTGTAAAAAGTTTCAGGCAGTTTTTAGCACGTCGTGGGTGAGCGGGGGTGGGATTTTGCTGGGGAAGCACAACAAGCTCATTGCAAAATGAGTGTGTCGCTTCGAATCTAGCCACCAGTACGTCCTGTCCCCCACTCCAGCCTCCTGCACAAGAGAAACAAACCACATCTTCTAGGAGAATAGCTATGCAAGAACATGAAAGCCTTAAATGGCCCGTGTCATTGAAAATCACATTTTCCTTCTATGTGAATGTTGGTGAAGTTGCACTGCATACTGTCCATTTATTCGAGCTGCAAAACAGCTTATTTTCAGGGTTATGATGTCACTACCATGAACATGTTTCTGTAACGCCTCACATTCAGCCTACAGTGATTTCGTTTTAGTCCCGCCCGTTCATGCTGAAGTTATACAGAGCGTTGTCACAGCAAACAGTCATGTAGTAGAGTTATTGGAGATATAAATAGTTTAACGTTGTGCTGTTCCTGGGATTCAGGACACAAATGGATCACTGCAGTCTTCCAAAGGATCCACACATTTGAGAGGAGAGGTGGAAGTTTATTTGTCCCAAGTTTCTCAACTGTCTCTTACTGTTTACTTCATGCATTTCAGCCCAGACTCCTTTCTCACCGAGACACTATACAAAGCCATTCAGGGTCATTTGCATATGTCAGTCTTAAAGGTGCACCAATAAAACAGCCTGTTTCACTCTAAGGGATAAAAGAGAGGTTAGAAAACAGTCATGTAAAAAAGAATCACGACAGTTTATGGATTGTAAAATCCTCTCAAGCATTATGTAAATGGACACTGGTCGAGAAAAATCGCTACAAACAAGAAACATGTTTCAATCAATGAATGTGCTAATTTATTACTAAATCTCTTCCAAAACATATCATCCACACCAATTATACTGACCATGAACAAATTATACACAACGAGCAATGTATTCACAGTGTAGTCACTGCTGACCTAGCGTTAGCAGCTCCTTAAAAATGCCAACTTTGTTTTTCCTGTTGTTGCCTAAGGCTTTAATTGATAATATTTTCATGAAGGGAACAAAGAGGGTACATCAGTTCAGCTCTGTAATATTTATATTGTATAACACTTTCACAAGGCACTCCACACAGTTCCCAAATGGAGTTTTTAATTATGCTGCTCTGACTTTCCTATGCATCTGCATTTTTCCCTCTCTGTGTATGTATAGGAGTGTGCATGCAGGCCAATCACTCATGCATCCATATAACTCAAGTGAGCCCTCCATTTTTTTTATTGGACCCCCTTTTTTCTCTCTGCTTAACCAATTTTACACCCCTGACAGCCACTGAGGTGAATGAGATAGTTATAATTCTCATTCTCTGTCACTGCCTGAGTGATGTTTAAGGCCTACCAATTAGGAGTAAACAAATTACAAAATCATGTGTGTATTTATTAAAGGTAATTTTACACAGGAGGGGTCATTCACTTTTTTGCATTGTCTCTGCATGTACAGTACTGTGCGCAAGTCGGCCATGATCATTTTTGAGGCCATTTAAAACTATTAACTATTTAAAGTCCACCGAGCTAAATATTGACTATATGTATATGATGCTAAACTCGAGATATGAGTATGATCAAAGGAGCTGAGAACTCTACTGGTGTGGCTAATGAGCATCTTAAAGTGACATCGCTCTCTCCTACACTGCTAGCCTGCTCTGCCACCCACACAGGATTAAAATCATTATCCAACTTTCTGTCTCTAATTGGTAAAATCACAGTTGAACAGATGAATGAATAAACAGACGTGCAGACAGAAGGATAAAACGTCACATGAATGAAGGAATGGGCAAACGGTTGTTGTAAGGATTGAGGTATGAAGGATTGAGGCAGGCATCTACAGATAGGTGGTCTAGCTTGCTAGCTTTTGGTTATGCTGAGTTAGCTTGCTAAATTTCTCGGACTCAAATTGTTTTGTGTGGGCGGGGCAAGAGACATCAGTCTTGTGATTGGCCAGGGGAACGCTTTCAGGGGCGTTACCCAAGATTAGGACTGCCCAGTTCACATGGAGAGAAGTATGGTGAAATATGTGGGTCATTTATTGTTCACTAGAACATTATTCAGAGGGTTTACTTCGTACATGTTCACTGTTTGCCTACAAAAGGACGATATAAACCTAATTAGAAAAGAACACAGATTTAGGCTCCGCAGGTCTTTGAAACTAAACTACTAAGCAGTGTATAGCCGTGAGTGTGTTTTTCCAGTAAACAATAGATTAAACATGCATACAGTAAACAGTTCATTTACAACACCCACCCTGTAATGCTCCTATTAAGCTTTACTGAACAAGTAGCTGTAATTAACTAGCTGCTTATTACAATGTTATTAAGTAACAAACTAGGCTGAATTAAGCACTTTAATAAACCTTATTCAGACCGAATCAAGACCAAGACACTTCAGAAGACTTCTGCACACTGCATATGTGTGTGATGAAGTGAGGAGGATTTTCTTTTATGACTGCATGACCTTCTAAAACGTGGTGATGACATTAGACACAGCGAGAAGGAGAGGACAATTAGTCAGAGTGGAGGAAGACAGGTGAGCTGAAGAGCAAAGAATTGAATTCTGGGGACATTTTTATAAGGTGGACCTGAATTAAGTGATAAGCTCAATGAATGGATATGAAAAGGAGACCAAGAAAGAAGGAGAGAGGCAGAACTAAAGAGAAAGAAAGGGAGATGTGGAGAATGTCACAGAGAAGGGTGACAGAAAGATGGAGAAAATGTTAAGAGGGAGAAGAAGAGGAAAAAAAGCAGGAATAGAGGCAGCAGTAAACAGAGAATGAGGGAATGCAATACCGAGAGAAAGAAGGGGAGAGAAGAGAGGGAGAGAGATAGCCGGGCTGTATGTTTAAAATGTCAGTGGGAAAGGTCAGCTTGTAGCTGGAGGTTTTGCGAGTTGTGAGCTGATTAGAAGCAGAGGTGAAGCATTGCTACAGGCGAGGATCGGGGGCTTCCAGCAGCCAGACGAATCGTAAATGAACCTCCAGCCCGCCTGCTTTATCAGCTGCGATGGAAAGGCGCAACGCTGCATTATTCCAAAGAAAGAGAGCGTGTGTTAAAATACAAATGCGGACCCTCGCTCACCTTAGCTTTGTTTCAGAAGCTGCGGCTTTAACACGACTGAAACACAGAGCCTTACAAAGAGCCCCGTTTGGTACCTTTGATGTCTTATCACTTGTTTCATGGCGCATGAAATCTAAATGTCAGCTGCAGCTTAAACCTCAATCCAACTCTGCAATACAGACCCAAAGTTTGATATGCTCACTGACATGCTGTCATAGAAGACAGCGCAACACGGCCAGCGTGTCAAAACGCGGGTGTCAAGATATTCCCTCTGTAAATTTACCTAGCGTCAGTCAAGCTGAGTACAGATATCCCTGCATAACCTGTCAAACACCCATTTATCCATCATCTGATCAGACACGAAAGGCAGCAGGTTGGCTGTTTACCTCTTCTAGCACAGCAAAAATAACAAGCACATAAAAGGCCAATATCAAGGAAAAACATCTTTTCCCCTTCACGGTTTTTAACTGAGGGTATGTAGCATGTCAGCACGGTCACATTTTTAAAATACTGCTACTTTCCCAGTCAATACTCCCCATGTGTGAAAAATATAATTACTCTTTCACTGCTTCTGTAAGGTCACCAAAACCAATACGTTAACTAATATACCCACCTATTTAGTCTACAACAGTTTAGCCCCACCCATTGACTCTGAAGCTTAAAGGATTGCTTGGAATGAGCCATAATACGCAGTAGTATCCGTATCATGGAAAACCAAATGAGACTACTTCTTTATAGTGCTGGCGCTACTACACAAATATAGCCATTTCACTCACTATCCAAAACTACCAGCAAACCTTTTCATCATGTTTCTTATGGACCTAAATCTTCTCTCTCCAGCTTTCATGTTTGTACCTTTTTAAACAGAATTTGAACACACCAGCTGCCCTTTACAATGTTCTTCCAATAACATCCATCCAATGTTGTTTTTTCCTTCTCCTGTCATCATTCTGGAGATGGACCTTTTAGTTCTGACAGCAACGATATTTGGGGGAGGGTGTAACTATCTTCTCATAAAAGGCCTTCACCATAAATGCACATGAATGAATGAATGAATGAATGAGTTTTAGGCCAGAACCTTTTTCAAAATGAATAAACACAAATTTAATCCGGTGGAGTGTATCTAACAATTTCATGTACTAACTTTCTGTGAGGGAGCTTTAAAGCCTTTAGGCTCTTCATATGTCTGCTTTCAGTCATCACCCAACAACAATCACCTAGACAATTCTCAGTTTCTCCAAAATGAAGTATTTCACACCAAACCACAATAGCTTTGCTTACACCGAGTGAATTATTCTGAAGATTTTGAAAAAGTGATAGAATTCCCCTTCAATACTTGTGCTAACAGTATGAAAAAGGGGGCACAAAGGAAAATGCAGAAGCACACAGACGAGTACATATAAAACTTTTTTCCAATAAAAATAAACTGACCTGGCAGGGTGTTCAGCAGAGACTAACATGTCTGAGAACTGACAATATGAATGCAGGACAAAGTGAATAATAAAAAAATGGATTCAGGAAACCATGACTATATTATAACCCTGGAGCTGTTCAGAGCTGAGGAAACTCAGTCATCTTCTACACAAGGACTTTCAGCACCCTAGAATGAAGTGGTAGGATTTGAGATGTGTACAAGCGCATTAATACTCTAATCTTCACACGACACGTTTATAAATCAGAAATGTGAGTGCTGTACAATCCTGTTTCAACTGCCTGATTCATCAAGCCAGCAGCAGTCAAGTTAGCTAACTGATCTTAGCAGTTCTGTAACATTATTTCTTGTTGGATATTATTAAAATGAGTTGTAGCAAAACAGTAAGTTGATCCTTCCTCAGAGCCAGCACAATGCAGCCTGTAAATGTCACTGAGCTGTGAGTGAGGCTTCCTCAGAGAATACAATAGGGTTGCATCAATACCATTTTACGAGGAGGAGATGTTTAAGTAGACGTTTTCTCGCTGATACCGTCTGTAACCCTGATGCCCTAATAGATTACCTAAACTAAACAGCTGGAAGCCCATTGCCGGCATCGGTACCAACACATCCCTAGAGTAAACCAAACCATTTCCAGCCTCTGGAATTAAACAAAAACTGTACAGCCCACACAATGATCAGGATAACGTGTATTTGAATGAACAAATCTTTTCATCTGTTTTCATCATCTCTTAGCATCATAAATCAGACTAATCTACTGTCACAGCTGTTCTCACTCTAGGTTTGTTCATTTGCTCAGTAGAGGCAGTCGAGTTGGGGAAAGTTGACCATGAGGCCTGTCAATCAATTATGTGGAAATAAAAGTTTAACTCCTTAGAAGTTTACAGTAATATCTGTCATTTGGCAAAGATTTAAACTGCATTACACACACACACACACACACACACACACACACACACACACACACACACATACATACATACATACATATATACACACACACACACACACACGTGTGTGTGTCTTTTATCTTTTATTTATTTATTTATTTATTTGCATGACTTAATTATTACTACAGGTGCATGCCAAAGTTTGGACAACGCTGATGTAATAACGACTTGCTGATTAAAAAGTACACCTCTACTGAGTGTATTTTAAATGTCACAAACACTGTTTATTTGCTAAATGTGACATATTAGGGAAAACAGTAAAAATAGTCTGTGCAAATGTTCTGCAACATTATATGGGATGTCGATTTGTTAAACTCAGGAAATGAACCGAAATTACACAACAAAAAAGGGGCAGAAAAATCCCACATTCACGTCTGTTCTCAGCACAGGATGTGTTAACTTGCCTTCGCCTAGCAGCTCAACATAACATGGAATTAGACGTTCAGACTTTTTGCACACGACTGTAAAATATCTGCTCTTCTACTTCTCAGCAGGCAATGTGGTATAGACTAAAAGGCTGAATCCACACTTTTTAACCAGATCCTCCACTTGTTTCAGCGAGCTAGGAGTGAGGAAAATAAGGTGTTCTGAGGTGTATCCGCCATGAGCGACCCTGGAGGGTTAACAAGGTCAAAGGCTGACGGCAGTACAGTATGTAGACGTATGTTGAGGGATACAGTGAAGGTAGACGGGCAGAGACAGCGACAGCCTTGTGTTCATTTGCTGTCAGTTGTTCCTGCACATCTGTCGCCTGCGGCAACCCCGCAAAAACCCCTGCCGCCGTGCTGTTTGACACCATGGCCCCAGCACAAGGCTGACGAGTGTCTTCCCCAACACTTCAGAGGGAGAAACCTACCCGTAAAAACTGCTGCACTGAATGTTCTCGATTCCAAGATGTCCATCATTTCCACATGTAATTACAGTCGTCACATGGGGTGGTTTGGTGATTTTTCAAGCGAAAGCAAGTGAACACATCCTCTACAGAGGACAAACTTCTGCACTTTTTAATACACAATTACTGAATTAAACCTATAGTGAAATTAAAACAGTTGTGGTCTGTGCAAATGACATGGCACATTTTATATTGTGTACGTTACATACAACATCCTGCAATATTATATGCAATATCCACGCTAATTGTACACTAAAATATGCAGAGCAAGGTCATCTTTAATCCCTGTAGAGGATGTCAGTTTGTTTTCCCTTTAACAAATCAGCTAGACCAGTCATTTGGCCAGGGCTGTGCTAACTTATGTACAAGTGTATTGTGTCTCTCGCTCATGCACGCTCTTCCCCTCTATTTTCACCTTGTGTATTTCCAGCTGCCCTGTCAGCGGTAGAGGGCAGTAACTGTGTGTGCAGAAACCCCTGCAACATGACTCGCTATAACAAAGAGCTGTCCATGGTCAAGATCCCCAGCAAGACGTCTGCTCGCTACCTGGAGAAGAAGTTCAACAAATCAGAGAAGTACATCACGTGAGTTCCTCAGTATTCATTGCAGTACCTACCACTGTGCTTGTTTAAAATCAGGTTTTTCTTATTTATTATTCGTTAAAAACACTGATATAACCTTCCAGTCTGAATGGTGAAAATTGGTGGTCATTAGTTTTTAGCTTTATGGTTTGTTCAATTTTAGGTGTGTGTATGTGTGTGTGTGTGTGTGTGTGTGTGTGTGTGTGTGTGTGTGTGGGGAGGGAGGCTCTCCAGATTTGCACTGGATGTTTATACGGACCAAAAGAACATTCAAATACAGACATTAATGGTCTTCAGACATTAATGGAGTTCAGGGTGGAGCAATAAATTGATATCGCATAGTATCAATACATGGACAGCAAATACGGATATTTTGGTTTACAATCAATTATAGTTTCTACCCACTAGATAGTGGCAAATCAATCATCTGGATCGATTTAGGATTTTTGGGAAGGGTGGGATAAAGGACATGGACATCACACATAGGGTTTACACGGAATGTCGTATGGAAATAAAATCTATGAATACGACAGCCTACCTCATACAGCACCATACAGCGATAAAGTTCAATGATGAGGTTACATCACAATTAGTTTTCCCTCAAACTGACGCTTCCCTTCGCAAACCACGTACTCAGAAGCCACATTCACTGAGCAGAAATTAGCACCCAACACAACCTCTACCTAAAAAGGTTCAAGAAGGGTGTAAAACTGGACTATATGTTCTTTAATAATCCAGCCAGTGTCAGAGTCCATTACCTACCTATAACGTCCATACACCCCCATGTGCCCAAGACACAAGAACCCAGGTTTGTGACTAGGCTTTATTTTTTTTTTTTTTAAAAACCACCACAGCCATAGTGAACCAAGCTCTACAGAGAAGTGAAGCTTAACGGTTAGGATTCGTTAAGTACAGCAGAAAGGATTGCATGAAACTTGCTATACATGGATGTTGAGGGCGGTGGATTTCTAAGTGACAGCATATCTCACAGCAGACTTGGGACTGATATATTACAATCTCCAAACAAAGCAGTACACAAAACTAACACCGTACACAAAAGAAACCTGCTACAACATATGGCATAGCAATGAGGGACTGCTGAAAAATCTCTTGTGGTTGTATTTACAGCTTGAAAAAGGAAATAAATCACCATGTATCGCAATATGTTTTATCACACTCAAACGTATTACAATATTGTATGAACTTGGGCGATTCCTACACTTACTGAAGTTCAGGTCCAAACCAGGTTCCTGTGTTCCAAAACTCCACATTGCTGTCCTCTCATCTTAAATATAATGAAAATGTTTGTAATTATCATCTGAAGCATTGTCTCACATCACTGATCAGAGTTAGGCAGATCCTTAATGTAGATGGCCTTCTGCTTCTAATTCACATGCAGGCTGTGCTGTAATGGGCCCACGTTGCGATGACAAGACTGAATGTTTCTCATATCCTGTCATAATTGTATCTGACCAGGGAGCAAATCCCAATTCCCACTCAAGCTTTCCTCTAATAACGATGAAGCCATGTTCCTGTGATGCTGGACATGAAAATAAGACAGATCTTGTTAGACCAGAATTTCGGCCGACAAGGTCTTTTTTTGCAGTGATTTCTCAGTTATGACACACATAACATCTCCTCCATTCATTAGTGTTTAAAAGCAGAGCTATGCTGATGTGTAGTGGTGTGAGGCCTTCGGAATTACTTAGCATAGAAACACACACACACACACACACACACACAAACACACGTGTGTGTGTGTGTATATATATGTGTGTGTGTGTGTGTATATATACATACATATATATACACACACACACACACACACAATTACATATATTGTGTGTGTGTGTGTGTGTGTGTGTGTGTGTGTTTCTATGCCAAGTAATTCTGCACATACATACCAAACATACACATACAAAAAACACTACAATGGAAAAAAAGCTACAGAACTCTAATAAAGACGCTGAACATCCCTGTGCAATTGATTTGATAACCTTCCAGTGGAAAGTTCATGGCTCTCAGGCTAATGATGAGTAAGGCAAAGAGAAGCCAGTCTCTTAAGTCTCTTAAAAAGAGTTGCAGGATGATCTGAAAGCAATCATCGCAATCATCTCCAATCCTTTACTCCACACAGTTTGGCATTTAGACATTTCAGAACAGTTTTGGAAACTGCTCTATGATCAAACTCTTTGGCAAGAATTCAGCTCATGTTTAGAGAAAGAAGCGTTGCAGGTATGATGAAACACGGTGAAGTGTGTAGGTGGGAGCATCATGACATGGGGCTGCTTTTGTGCAAACAGTACTATAGAATTACGTGTCATTGAAAGGAACAAGAAAGAAGCGATGTACCGGCACATATCCAAGGAGGATTTAATCTCATCAGCTAAAGTAACTCAAGACTGGTTCCCGATAGAGTAGGCAAAGGTGCTTGCATGGTCCAGCCTGACTTCAGTCACCCTGAACAAACGTCTGGATGATTTTCAGAGTTTGTCAGACAGGTCTTGAGAAACTGTAGACCAAAACTGAAATGCTGCTTCCTACCATAACATCTCAAAGGCCTAATGCTAACAACGGCTTTGCAGCGAAGTACTGATGTTACCAAATTTGTGGTGTCTGAATGCTACTATAGCTACTGGCATTTTGTAGATGATGGTTCTGTTCCACACTCAGGAAGAACCACCACTAGGGGTAAAATACTTGTGACAGGTGAACAGTGAAGGAATGTGTTCCATTACAGTATATAAAATCACACATTTAAAACGTCACCATAAAGCAGATGAGGCAAATTCTTGTCATTTGCATTTAATTAACGCACTGTTCAGGTTCTCCGTTACTGGTCGACAGTTTTCTTTGCATTCTTCTTCTGTAAATATGTTTATTTAAATAACACTATTTTGGCTCTATGAAGCCAAACATTCTGCCAATAACAGAATCTTGCTAATTTGGCTATGAAATGGGGGGCTGTGATGAGGTAGCTTGCCACAAAACAGCTGCTACAATACTAAGCTTATCAACCTGTTCACAACACAGGACACTGCTCCTATCCATCATCCCTCAAAAAAGCTCAGCAATGCTGAGAATAAAACCTGGCTCCTCGGTTTGGCATATCAGACTATTCAGGCTTTAGCAGGAACTTCATTGTAAAGAAGCCATCTATCTAGTTCTTCTTTCGAATCGGTCTTTACATGCCATGCGCCGATTTTAAAATGGTTAATAAAAAGTTTTGGTGGCATTTCTTTTAAAGATTTTAAGGTACTTAAGGGACTTTTAGTGACTACTGCATTCTGAATACTGCCTTTACAAAGTGTAACCACATCCCCATCCTGACCACCACACTATACCATTAAGAGACCTCATGCTTCTTGAGACCTCAAAGCCAAACATGAGTACTGAATGAGCACTCGAATACTTGTTCTTACAAAGAATCATATATGGAGCATTTGTCCATTTGACATTGTCCGTCTGGTAGCACAGATACACCTATTTTAATCGCTAATTCAGTATTCAGTGCACCCTGGCTGTACTAGACTGCAAGTCTTGTTGTTTTTTTTTGCTTTCACATGAATGCAAAGGAAATCTACCAAATGTAATCACACACTTCCACTATCTGTAGTGTTTTAACTATAATTAAAATAATGTAGACAATTTTCCCCTTGACCTCATATGCAGTCACTTGTGTGGAGGTGTGCTGCTTAAAGCTAACGTGGCATGCTGTTATCTGTAAAAGTGGAGAAAAGTACAGATTCAGGCTGTAAGATGCTTGCTATCTCAGTTTTGTCACCGTATCAGAGCAGATCTTGCTTGACTGACTACATTTAAGGAAACCTGTGTAACCTGGATTTGCCACTATACCTTTAAAGTGACCTTATTGTTCTTCTTATGCATTCACAGGGACAACATCCTGGTCCTGGATGTCTTCTTCGAGGCACTGAATTACGAGACCATTGAGCAGAAGAAAGCATATGAGGTGGCTGGCCTACTAGGTACAGAGCATTCAGATGTACATTTCCAACAACTCTTTTTTTATTTTGTAATTTTGTTTTTTGAATCTCTTGTTCCACCTTTACTCATCCTGGCCTTATCTACTTCTGCTTTTTGTTTTGTTTTGTTTTTTTAGGTGATATTGGCGGTCAGATGGGGTTGTTCATCGGTGCAAGCATACTGACAATCCTCGAGCTGTTTGACTACGCCTATGAGGTCATTCAGGAGTACTTTTTTCCCTCTCCTGACTGAGACAGACGAACACTCTAATGCACTCAAGACACACAATGAACAGACTCCTGGAATACATAAAAGAACATATACCCTTCTTCGCAAGAAAATGACATATCTGAAAGAACCAGCGTCGACTATATTTATACTCTGAAAAATGCTAATCTTCACCCGCACATGCACACACAGAAGCACTCACTCAGGCTGATTCACACAATCAGACAGGCTCTGGAGCACAGCCAAGTGATGGAGAGTTTCATCATAACGCTCTTTCATTAAGTCTCTATTGCTGCTGGTCTCTTTGGTCTAAAGACTCTGACCAGCATTAACCTCCCACTCGCTGCACTCATACCTGCACGCATATGCACCTGCCTCTCCTGGTTTTAATGAAGTCTCTGTGTGGGCTAGATTTAAGTGGGCCAGAAATTTTTGGACACTCTCCAAGTTCAAACACTTTTTACTTTTTTAGTTCACCACTCTATGTGCGAAAGTAGTGTGTTCTGTTCTCTATGAAAACATGATAAAACTACTCAAACAGCTGCTGAATGCTTTATCTGCATACATCAATCTTTAAAACGGCAATCGTGAAACCTGTATAAAATAGGAGTCCACTTTAACATCAGAGCAGCAGCTCCAATGAAAGAGCCAAACTGGTTAAAACGCTTAGGAAGCAGATTTAAGAACAGGGTACAATCACAAAGGTTGTGTACTGGCTCGCATTACACAGATTTCGATCCCTAAAAGTCAATTCCCTCATTTACATAAATGTATGAATCAGAATTAAAGGAGCACTATGGAAAATTATTAGTTTAAAACATTCCAAAAATATGTTCCTATACATGTTCCACTTTGTTCCCAATGTATTCTTACCTCTCGTCAATCATGTTAAAACACAAAACTCATGGCAAGTGACCATTATAATGGTCAAATGTATGAACAGAAGCTGATACTGGTGCTGCTTTCTGCTGGAGATGCTCTTGGTGAGTAAAGGGGTGAAGTTTGATGCTGAACTCAAAAGGTTTCTTCTAGAAGTGGGGCAGGAGGAGAAGATTCCAAAACATCTGTAGCTCACAGACTTGCAGTGTATTTCTGAATCAAGCTTTGGAATGAGCTCAATAATGTAATATTTCCAGCTGGATATGGTGCCATTAGCCTCCTGCCTTGACTATGACTTCACATTTACTGCCGTGCACTGTTACTGCAGAACGAGGATAAACAAAAGAGCTTCACCTAGCAGCATGATACTGGAGAAGGAATGTAATTTACTCTAATGTTGTTGTACACTTCATAAGCGCTACAGGAGTGCTTCCTGTTCGAGTGTGTATTGTAATTTGCCTGTATTTCATATAAACCAATAAACAAATGCTAAATTATTGAACATCTGGAACAATAATAAATGCAATTTGGTTTTTATTTGAAAAGGCTTATGTAGCAGCTTCAGTAGTAGTAGTAGCAGCAGCAGCATCATAGACAGTATCCCAGCCGGCTTAACCCTAAATATATTTGAATTTATTCATGAACACAATGAAGTATGCACTAAACAACACTGTTTTCAATTCATTAAATTACATGTTCGTTACACATTAATAAACACATTTAAAGAATATTCCAATAATGATTGTTACTGTAATGGAGAGATACTGTACTGTTAGAGGCTGTGCCATGAATACTGCATCCACATGTATTCTGTGTGAAGCATCACTGACCATTTTTTACTGTGCATCATAACGAATTACATTTATATTCACTGTCAATGCAAATTTAATCACAAAAATGGAAACAAAGTTAATATGCACAACAATAACTTTTCCTCATGTTTAAGCCATACTAAAATATCTCTTTTCTATGCATGAAGACATGGTGCTTGTCTTTCAAAGTTGAGATTCCACACTTCTCACAGGATTTTTTTTCCTTGAGGAGAAAAAACAAAAACAAAAACAAAAAAAAACCACTGTCAGTAAATATCATATGGGGCTGGAAAAGTTATATAAAAATATAAAAATTTAAATACGATGTAGCTCTTGTAGCACATTTATTTCTCTCTCTCAGAGAAAACTGCAGGCTGTTGTTCAGAACATCTGAAAGCGGAGTGTGTTTTGAGTGCAGTAACTGTGCATGTGTATTTGTGCCCAAAGGTGGTGAAGGAGAGACTCCTGGATCTCTTGAGTCGAGACGAAGAGGAAGAAAGTAGAGGAGAAGATGTGGTAAGATGTCCTACCATTCTGAGTTTAAGGTTACAGTCACACCCTCCTTCTCTGCTCTAACCTATAATTCTTAACAAGCAGATAGGGATACATGAGCAGAGGCCAGATTTTAATGATCAGGCAGACCAAACAGGAGTTAATGCTATCATGTTCATGATGTATTTGCAGTTGTAAAGCCAGGCATATACTGTGCGATTTTAGGCCAGTTTTTACCCCAATTTGGTCGGAGCTGATCGGGCCAAATTTCAGCTTCCTCTGGCATTATTCGAAAGGGGAAGCGATGTCCGATTACCTGTCAGAACAAGCACCAATTGAGCAGTCAGATGATCTGATGAATTTCTGACATGTCAGAAATTTTGGTCGCTTGTTTCAGAGCTTGAGCAGATCTCAGGAGCTGATTTCTAAAAAGTCGCACCCAAACCCACATACTAACAGTCACAACTACAGCTCCTACACAGCTGCACACAAACGGAGGCAAAAAAAAAAATAAATAAATAAAAAGTTGACATTTGCAGTACCAGCATATTAATATGCAGACTGTACTACAGTGATGTTTTATATTGTCTCCTGGTTTTCAGTTTCAGTGTAGTAAACTTGGCAAAGCTGTTGTAATCCCAAAGGCCCCCTCCTTCCCATGTAGCGCCCTATGCATGTTCTGGCTTCTACACCACAAAACACTTGTATACACATGGGTGAATCCTAAATGGCTGTGTTTGAGAGCATCTTTTTAAGCGTGTATTGAAAATGTATTTTGCTGTCCCAGAGTACCTGTGATCCTGTTGTGAATCACTCAGAGACGATCAGCCACACGGTCAGTGTTCCACTACAGACCACTCTAGGGACGCTGGAGGAGATCGCCTGCTGAGTGCACGTCCCCTCCATACCACCGGAGGTGACACCACAAACTCTCCTCTCTCCCTGCTGACAGGACTGGAGTCTGGGGGGGGGGCGGGGGGGAGAGGGGCAAAACGAAAAGAGGGAATGAATCAAAGACTTGCTCTCTCTTTCTGCTCAAACTGTTATTAGATCATCTTGCACAAATACATGAAAACAAGCATCGAGGCAGCTCTGACAGGCAACGTAAAGCAAGGAGGATGCTGAACTCTTTCACGTACACGCATACACACACAGCTCCCAAAGCCGAAACTGAGGCAACACACGTTTGAGACAATTCCAAACAAAAACTGTTTGTGTGTGTGTGAATGTGCTCTCGCATAGGACTTCAGTGTGTAAATGTCTCTCTCTCTCTCTCTCTATTTGCTCAGCCGCCGTTTTGAAGTCTACTGCCAAAAACACGAAGAAATACCAGAGAAAACATGGTGAACCTCTTCTAACTTTGCATGTGTCGGTTTCTCGGGCTACAATGCTGTTTTCTCTCGTTTTCTCTCTTGCTGAGAGCGCTTCCATCGTGCTGTCTGTTCGCTGTGTATGTGTGTCTGCGTCTGACTGGCCCGTGAGATGTCTCCACTATGGAATACATCCTGAACCCAGAAGGAGCACCCTTCCCTTCCGTTTCCTTTCACTCGTCTTTAACCCCCCATCCTTTTTTTTTTTTCTTGTTTCAATCCAGAAACAAATCCCTAGGTATCGCAGTGACATTTCTGCCATGATGGCCTCTTGTTATGACTGGCTAATGAGGGGCTATCTACCAGCCTTCATCTCTCCCATAGCTATTTAAGAAGATCAAAAGAAGTGTTTCAGTGTCTTTTGTAGGACTAAGCCTTAAGTTCTGGTCATCTTAGAGGACGAGTTCTAGTTTCATGGGAGAGGTTCATGGTTTTTAGACAATCAGTTTATTTTCCCATATTTTCAATGTGTATCAATTTTTTAAGCAGACTCATCTTCTGAGCTCTTTTATTATTATTATTTCTTCATCAAACGATCGTGCTGAAACAATGCTATAAATGTAAAAACTGCTAACCTATGATAAAACAACAAGGTTCCCAAGTGGCTTGGACGTACAGTTCACTATCACTATAATAGAGTGTTTAGACTGTGTGGAGATATTCTCTTTCTCTTTCTCTCTCTCTCTCTAAAAGAACAATCCAATGAAAGAGGTTCTTATATGACAGAGATATTCAAATCTGGACTGAATCCAGTTTCCGGTCCTGGATATCAAAATATCCAGATTGGAATATGCCATTTGTTATATGGCATCGCCCTATGAATGCTTTTTTAGGACCTGTATCATGCAAAACCCAATTTTACTCCATTTTTGAAGCGTCTTGAGAGAAGTCCTAACAAAAAAAGTCTGTGGCAAATTCATGACATGTTCTTATACCACAGAACTCTTTGCACCTTTGTGCTAAAGTGTGCGCAGATTGTGTTCAACAAATCCCAAATATGAAAATATAGTGACGGTCAGAATCTTCATGAAAAGTGCATAATGGGCTTTAGACGGTGAATGACTCAACTGTTTGGAAATGACATGAAAACCAACAAATTTACATCTGACCTACAGCAAGCAAGCAAGTTATCAGGAGTGCTAAAAAGCCTTGACTGCTTTGTAAATGAGTTACAAAACAAGGCAGCCACTCAGAACAGAAGTATATTATATAAAGGCACAGTAACTAAAACAGGCTGGGAAGTCGCCATGGACAAAAGAATTATAGGGTTATTTGGTAAAAATACACAAGCACCAGTGTTCTTCATCCTTATGTCCTTATACAATATGGGTCCCTTATAGGTAAAGAATAAATAGGTCAGCAACAGCAGCAAATCTGCATATAGCCCGAAGCCCCGGCCAAAGATTATAATTTTGCTCAAAATGTCCTAAGTGTGAAGGTTCAAATTTACATATATGGATTACAAAGAGATGATTGTAGATGCCATTGAGCACAAGAACAGTGAATTTGGTTTTCTCCCCCATATATACCATACAGTGACAATACAAGCCTAATGGGTTGCTAATGGCATGGAACGGTAGCCATTAGCACTGTGGATGCTATCCTCCTAGTAAACCACTACAGAACGTGACATACACACAAAGAGGCTTAAAAAAAGCTCTTTCTCTAGCTCTGTAATACATGTGCTTTCAGGTGTAAGTCATTACATTCGCTTTTACCCCACAATGGTTTATCAGTCTTGAGGACTCAGGCCCTGTTGTTGTTTCTGGGGCATAAAAATTAAGCCACACCATCATCTCATTGTCCTACGCTTTGAAAATGCGTCCAACGTAGCTCATTACTGCATCAGGTTTTTGGTTTATTAACCGTTAATCATTTTAATTGGTAGCGCACCTCATAAATTCAGATGTTGACATGTTTATCATCCCATAAAGCGACTCTAAGGAGAACAAGTGCTTGCTCATAAGCCGATTCTCGGACAAGCAGTTCAATGCACCGAGATTGTGCTGATTCGCAAAGCCCTCATTAACACAGTGTGGAGTTTTGCTGGCTAAAGACTTCTCCAACTCTTCTGGGACCACCTCCTCTGAGCCGTCACCACAGAAACCGACTGCATCTGTTGCACGGCTTCAGGGGCTCACGGAAAAGAAAACAAATGAATTTAATTGAATAAATCGAGGTCCTGATTTTTCTAGGCTTCGCACGACCCCTCCAGGCCCCCTGCCGTCTCCAGATGCAGGCCTCGGGCTCTGCAAGAATGTGAAGCCGTAAATTGCCATGCTAATACGCCTTTATTTCATTATGGCTAGCGTTACTATTCCCGCTCTCCCTCAGCTGTATTCGGAGGGCATGCTTACCATTTCCACCTTTTTCTCCCCCGCAACATGACGCAGTAATATTGGTTGCTGAAGAAAAAGCCCTCAGCGAAGGGAATTAGCAGCCATGATGGAGAGAAAGAATGACGGTAATGTGACTAAAACAAAGTGGAATAATGACTGTGTGGTGCTGGCTGCTCGTGGAGGCAGAAAGAGTGATACTGTGGTGTTAATGCAGTTGTGGGCTGTGCTTGGTTAAATGAAAACAGAGACGGACAGCACAGATAACAGCTCCGGTGGTTATGTGGACTTGTTTTTTTTTTTTTTTTTTGAAAGATCTGTGAGAATTTGTGACTTCCGTCTGTACGATTTGGGCCCTGGCTGTGGTTTTGCTGATTAAATGCTCTGTGGAGGATAAGTGTGTCTTAATCTAATGTGGTCTGACGAGTTTGCTTTGCCATTATCAATTTCAACATGTGCCGTGCTGGGCTTAAAAAGCACTCCAAAAGTTTCAGTTGCAGCCATTGTACATTACTGTGTTTGTATACCTCCTCAACCAACCAATGAATGGACAGCAGGCTCTGTGCTTTCCCAGTGGCTCTACATTAGCCCTTAATATGAAGCCTGGTAAGCTTGTGTACACCACAGACTCCCCTGACTCCCCCTCCTCCTGTGTTAAGTTATACTATGTTAATATTAAACTGGTCAACACACAAAGCTGGTTTTGCAGACATACACTATGCAGACAAAAGTACTGGGACACCAACATATTCTACCGACAAAGAGCTTTTATGACATCCCATAGACATTAATATGGATTTTGTCCTCCCTTTGCACCTGTAACAGCTTCCAGCTCTTTCTACAAGCTTTTCTACAACAGCTCTTTCTACAAACTTTTAAAGTGCGTCGGTGGACATATTTGCCCTTTCATCCAGCAGAGCAATGGTGAGGTCAGACACTGATGTTGGACGAGCGTGCCTGGCTCACAGCCTCTGTTCTAGTTCATCATTAAGGGGGCTCTAGGCCAACTCCTGAAAAACAACCTCATAGCATTCTCCCTAATCCACCTAACTTTGCAGTCAGCAGTGAGGCAAGTAACGTTCTCCTGGTGTTCTCCAAACCCAGACTCGTCCATCAGAATGCCAGAGAAACATGATTCGTCACTCCACAGAACACATTTCCACTGCTCTAGAGTCGAGTGGTGTCGCTTTATACCAATTCTTCCGATGCTTGGCGACGCAAGGCGTGCATGCAGCTGCTCGGCCATGGAAACCCATGCCATGAAGCTCCTGGTACACTGTTTTTTTTTTTTTGTGCTGATGTTAAAGCCGCAGGATGATTAGAACTCTGTTCTTGAGTTAGTCAGCATAGTGTTGGTGCCCATTACAGTACCACGTTCAAATTCAGGCCGCTCATTAGCGCAACCCCTACCTTCACAACCCATTCCTGGCTAGATGCTCAATTTTATACACCTGTGGCAGTGGTACTGAATGAAACACCTGAATACAATGATTCAGAGGTGTGTCCCAATACTTTTGCCCATATAGTGTAGATTAAGCTTGTTCTTGGACTGAACTACAAGGTCAGTGGTGTTTCTTCTACTAAAGTAGAGTCTGTAGTTAAACCCCAGAGTTTACAGGTGTATGTTTCAGAAGGTGACTGCAAGTAACATACACCAGGTTACCCAGTTTATAAGAAACATCAACCTTGTGTTGGCCATTTTATCAGGAACACCTACCATATACTGCTCAATTTATCAGCCACCTCGACACCACCCAATTAACAGATATTACTATTTGGGTGATTTTATTTTTTAATCCCATTGATTTGAACACACTTCTACAACCACAACACCCACTATTAATATGTACCAAACTCCCATTACAAATGTGTCAGAACAAAGGGTACAGTACAAGGTCCCTTAATCATTTAGTTTCCCGGGGGAAGAGGGTTATTTTTGCACTTTTATACAACTTGATGTCCGCAGTAACACAAGAGAGGATATGCTAGAGATATTTGCACTAGTGTGCCGCAGTTGTACACATAAGGCCAAAACCCATATCTCACAGTATAGCATAACCTTGAGTATTCCACTGTGAGTACACCACAGCTTCATGATTGATTGTTAATATGTATAATAATTGTGAATTTGGACCGCACCTTCTACTTGTGGTGGTAGTAAGGGAAGATCGGGAAATCAAATCAAAGGTAGGAACGTGAATACAAAGAGTGCTAGATTGGAAGGAGGACCATAACTCCATTTTTGAGGTGATTTTTACTCAAAAACTGATTCGCAAGAAAAGTTTATTTACACTCAGCAAAGAAAAACTGGTCTGGCCTAGTGCTGCTACATACCAACACTAAACCATTGCACCTTTAGGATGTCTCAATCAAAGGTCGCAGCATCTCTAAGACAAAATGTAAACATGGTACCAATCAGGTAACAGCCTGAGAGAACCAGCTACACATTTTACATGCAACATATTAAAAAGCGATATTAGAAGCTTCCTATCTAGCCATCACTAGCAGTGTCCTTATGAAATATAGAGGGGGGGGGGGGGGGTCATACTTAACACACCCTCTACAAACAACATTTAATACTGTTTAGTTGGTAAATTTAACATTTTGGTCCATGTAAAAGATTTGGCACATTATTTTTAACCTACCATGTTAAACTGTGCACTAAAAAGAACAGAACATGACACGTACAACTTGTTTCTTATAGTGTCATATTGCATACGACTGTATATGGTGAGCGTTTCTCATAAAATGATTCCAGTATGTATACCCAATAAACTACCAACTCTGTATATACTATACACACATACATATATTCATGAATAAAGAGATTTATGTGCCCTTTCGGCCTTCCTGAACAAACAAATAGAAATGTTTATTATAGAAATGAGACTATTTTTTAAGATACAGTATTTGGCATCTGTCCATTGTAAAAGGCCTAAGATATATTTACTCATAACATGATCAGGGAAGAGGAGTGAGGGTTACGATGTTGAGCTCAGCCTCTTTCCTCTACTCTTTCCGTCTCTCTCAGTCATCCTCTCTGTTCCTTTTCAACCCATGTCTACAAGAATCTATCAGTCTATTAGAGAATTGTAGAAATGGCACTATTTATATTTGATTTATTTTCTATGGTAACTGCAGGACTGCTTTTCATTAAGTGATATGCATCTGTGTTTTTAATGTGATTAAATCAAAATGTTTTTTCCCCCCTTGTTTACCATGTTCTTTATTCAGCACTTTTAATGATCCTCTTCATGACAGCAAGCAAGCAGGAAGGGGGAGGAAAAAAACCCCAAAAAGGATTGAAATCGAACAATGGAACGATTCTGACTGCACTTCTATCAGAACATCAGGATGCACAGCTCTAGCTTTAAAAGAAAACGAGCATTTTAATGGAGCTGTTGCTGTTTGCTCCGTTATCGCTTTCACCACATTGCACAGTTCTAACACACACTGTTAACACATCTCTCCGATTCTCCCCAGAGAATTCGAGAATTACAATGAAGCTCAATAAATCAATTCGATTTTAGGAGACTCAACAATGTGTGTGACAGTTTCCTGTGCTTTGTGACAAATCTGGCACATTGATAGAACAGAGTGAAAGCTGACCTGATTCTGGATGTCTTGGTCTCACTCAGGATGTCTTGTTTTCTGCGATCCTCAGGAGTAAACAGGTAGACAGAAAAATACAGAGCAACAGTGGGTTTAGTCATCTCTCCCTAAACCCACACAAACCCACAGAACAGATAAAGGCTAAGGGTTGTCTTGCAGCGCAGCGGTGGAGTGGAAAACCATCGAACATCTTATATTCAAAGTCTTGGTCCCTCATGCCCCTCCATGAGCTGATGTACAGAGGTACTGAGTGATGTGCAGAACTGCAGAGGAATTTTATAGTAAATCCAGCAGTGTAGAAATAGAGGAGAGAAATCTGTTGGTTCTCTTTTTGGCATTCTTTTGGTGTAAAATAAAAACAATACATTTCCAAAGTTAGAGATGTGACCAATCACAAAGCAGATGCTGATGTTGACAGATGTTGACACCAACACAATAATTAATAGTTAATAATTAATATTAGGAATTAGTTACCAAATAAGAATAGCTGAAATGTAACAGCAGATTAATTTACTTACTAACATACTTGCACAGGAGTAAAAGTATTATGATCTGAAAACACTCAGAAGAGTAAAAATCCATCAATAACTTACTTAAAGGAACACTGTATAGATTTAGAAACTTTTCTGTAATTGCGATCAACAATGGTAAACATTTTATAACACTGGTTGTGCTTGGGATCCCCCGAATGTGTATAAATCTGACTTTTAAGAGTATACTGAAAGAGAGTTAGGAAAGAACCCCAGGTCCAGGATGAGTCTTGATGTTAGTGAATTATCTACTGTTGCACCTGTGACTTTTAAGTGGTTATTTCACTTTACACGACTAAGGAGCAGATTTAGTAACCGACACTTTGCGCTGGTGGGAAGGCCAGTTTAGCAGGTTGTCTACTATAAACTTCCATGCAAATGAAAAGTAACATATGACCAGCACAATATAAACGTGTTTATAATCACACGACCAGGCAGGTGGGAGATTTAAATTTAAAAAAAAAAAAAAAAAACAACTGCAACTTTAGGTTGAAATAATGACTTTTATGAAATTATGACTTAACATAAAAATGATTATTGTAACCTTCTGTTCAGAAGCACACATTCAGGGTGAGCTGAACCTAGGTTAAATCCTGTTTGTTTGGGCACTGTATGACTTTGGGCAGCTCCGAACAATATTTGGCTACATGGCTACAAAGCTGAACCCACTCTTCAATTCAATCCAGTCATTATACCAATACATGGTTGTACAGTATAAAAAAAAGTCAGGCTCCTTCTCCATGGCAGTGGTTTTATAGACTGAAAGCCAGACAGACAGAATACTGTATAGTGTGCATGTAGAAGAGTACAGTGTGTTGAGGTAGCAAAGTGTGCAGTTAAGTATGTGGTTGTAAACAGTATAAAATATATAAAGTGTAGAGTGCAGGTAGGAGAATAGCAGCTCAAAGTTCAGGTGAACAGCTAAACAGCTTACAGTACCTATGTTCAGTATATAGATAAATAACATAGATAAAATACACAGCTGAGATGTTCAAGTATACAGGTTAAAGTTCAAGTGCAGTGCATACAGTCCTGTGAGCTAGTGAAGCCTGGTGTGGGTGCTGGGGTGATCAGGGCTAGATCAGTAACAGTCTATAGTGCTGTAGTCATGTTCTGGTAGGTGCTGCCAGTGTGACCAGTTTGACACCTCTAGGGTAAAAGCGGTTCCTGAACCTGGTGGTTCTGGCTCAGATATTCCAGTACCTCTTTCCAGATGGCAGAGGTTGGAACAGGGGTCTGAGGATATGTTGACTGCTTTCTCGTGTCGACATCTTGTTGTTCCTGGCCTTCAGCAGTTGCTGTAAATTGTAGTAGGGTGTGCAAAGCTTCCCAGTAGGCAAACATTAAGGACTGTGTTACAAGACTGCATCGTCTTTAACAAAGGGCTGGAACGGGTTGTTTGCAATTGACGTGTCTGTGTTGCTGTGGCACGAAATGCAGATGGAGAGCAGGAAGCGATTTTGTACATAGGAAGCTCCATCACAGGCTTTCAAACCCACCTTTGGTTTGCATCGTCTACAGCTGCTCAAAATCAATCTAACCGAGAAAGAGCTTTTTATGACCCTTTGCCTGTGGTCGAGAGGAAGCTGAAGTCAACTTCATCTACACCCGATTCCTGTTTGAGGTTAGTGCTGCTGCTTGTGGCTTTTGTTTTAAATCCATCACCAGAGCAAAGTCACAGGCAGCGACAGATTTAAAACCTGTATTAAGTAAACAAGCATAAAGTTGAGAGGCACCACAGTGTTGAATGTTTGCTGCTGGGCAGTCATTGAGCACCTTGGTAGTGAAGTCATCTGGACTTCATGTCTCATTGGAACCAGGGGACTGCATACCACATATTCCAACGAGGTGTTTAACAGAGCTCAGAAAAGTGGTTTGTGGGACAGAGTTTCTTCCTCCACCGTGTCCTTTAAGCTTTATAACTTTGTAGACCATTTACATGCACGAAAACTACATCACACTAAAGGAAAGGGATGAACCGGAAAAGCACAATAGTTCCCCAGTAAGGAACAATCTGCCTGATGTCTGAAATGTTTTGTGAACATTTTGAGACATGAAGTTTTGTCCTAAAATCCTACTCAAGGTTTGGTGCACGCAGGGTGTTATGAGGTATTCCTACAGATTTTAACCATGTTAAAGCTACAAATCAAGATAGGAATCAGATTTGGCTCGTTTATGACAAGGCTCATTTATGGCAAGCTTCTTGGTTCTATTGGGAACCATAATGTTATGATATGCACTTTGAAACTGCAATGTGGACAAGAGTAATTTTCCTGCCTAACTATGCTCAGTAAGCACTGGGACTTGAACCAGAGACACTGCAGTAGCTGATACCACTAGACTACCAGCCACCCTACCATGATATAACCTATATACACACGGTCATTTGAGAACATTAAAACCACCATCCTGTTTACACTAAGTGTACAAACTGTCTCTGACTGTACCTCTACAGGACCAGCAAGGTAGGAGTGTCTAATAGAGTGGACAGTGAGTGATTCCAGTCACACCAGCGCAACACACACTAACACACCACCACCACCACATAAGTGTCACTGCTGTGCTGAGAACGATCCACCACCCACATAATACCTGCTCTGTGGTGGTCCTGTGGGGGTCCCGTATGTATCTGTAACTACATATGGTAAACTGTAAACCTCTGAGTTGTAATGTAACTGTAGTGCAGCTGTATGCAAAGCTTGCTTGATGTAAAATTCTGTCAAATCAAAGTAATTTTTGGCATTCAGGAAAAATGCATACGAGCGGAACAGTGCTGCAGGCAGCTTTCACATGGATTCTGAAGTCTGTCTGGACTGGGTGAAATCAGAGGGAAACGGATAGGCCTCTATTTAATTTCTCTTTCATGGTGCCAGTAAGTGGTGTGAAATGACTTTAGTCGTGTGTGAGTGAGTGAGTGAGTGAGTGAGTGAGTGAGTGAGTGAGTGAGTGAGTGAGTGAGTGAGTGAGTGAGTGAGTGAGTGAGTGAGTGAGTGAGTGAGTGAGTGAGTGAGTGAGTGAGTGAGTGAGTGAGTGAGTGAG
>CM067477.1:16825638-16848245 GCA_034552555.1 Semaprochilodus insignis | reverse complement strand
GTGTAATATATATATATATATATATATATATATATATATATATATATATATATATATATATATATATATATATATATATATATATATATATATTACACACACACACACACACACACACACAAAGTATCAACAACTAAGTATCAATAAAACGTACCTGATCTATTCCTCCAAATTTCTGTTCATTTCGAATTTCTTTATGAAGCAATGAGCTCACAATACAAGACAAAGCACACAACAGATTTGTCTCTTCACACGTACCTAATGTGCACCATCAGTCCACTTATCAGACAAGCTGCTGATCCTACATATTTCATTTAAGGATATAATGATGCATTACAGAACTGTTCCACTGACTTGACTTACTGTGAACAACAACTAAGGATACAAGAGACACAGGAAAGCAGAGAATACAGGGAGCACTCAATAACATTAAAAAAGTGCACACAGGCCAAAAAAAGTTGACTTTAAAATGAAACATTTTTGTTTACCACAGGGTGCAACAGAGGCAATATTTTAACAGCAGCATTCATTTTTCCCCATAAAGGAAAACTGCTTAGTTCCTTTCACAAGCATGTCATTCAGTTCTAGAAAGAAAGAAAGAAAACAAGCACTTGGAGATGATCATCATCTATGGTACATGTTATATGTAAACTATTCAGAGAATCTGGAGAAACATCTATATGTATGGGACAAGGCTGAAAACCAGCACAGGACGGCAGTGATCTTTGGGTCCTCAGGCGGCACTGCACCAAAAACAGACATGACTGTGTGGTGGAAATCACTGCATGGGCTCATTAACACTTCCACCGTCTATGAACATGCGGGTGACTTGCGCATTAATAAAGACACATTTAATGCTGAAAGATATGTACAGGTTACACATCCTTGCAAACATGTTGATCTCACTGAGTAACATCCACAGTGCAGGCTAGGAAAAGTAAGTGAACCCCTCAAATTCAACAACCTGTAGATCTTCCTTTTAGTAGCAATCACCTCCACCAAACGTTCCCTGTAGCTGCAAATAGACAATGCAAAAACAAAATTAGAGGAGGAATTCTGGACCGCTCCTCCCTGCAGTTGTGTTTCAGATCATCAGTACTCCTGGAATGCCTTGCCTTGGCCATTCCAAAACGCACATCTTATTTTCCAACACCGTTCAGTTGGTTTACTCCTGTGCTTTGGGTCATTGTCTTGTTGTGTCTTATCAGCTTGAGGTCATGGACCGCTACCCGTACATTCTTCTGTAAAATGTTTAGCCTAAGTACCTTTGAAATCACTACTTCCATAATGATGGCAAGGCATCCAGGCCCTTAGGCAGCAAAGCAGACCATGAAGCACCCTCCACCATGCTTCACAGTTTGATGAGGTATTGGCGTTGGTGCGCAGTGTCCTCTTTCCTCTAAATACAGTGTTGTGCATTGGGGCTAAAATGTTTTGTCTCACGTGGCCATAGAACACTTACTTAATCATGGTGGAACATCTAGGTGGTCTTGGGCAAACTTGAGATGGTAATTTTTATTTATTTATTTATTTATTTATTTTTTGGACAGTAGTGACTTCCTAAGGAGCGCAGCAACAGTCCCATTTCCTCCATTTGTAGACAGTTAGTCTACTCGTAGACAGATGTACACCCACGTCTTTAGCAATGTTTTTGTAGCATTTTCCAGCTTCAGGCATCTCTACAAAGCAGAGGAAGTTGTTTGCATTGAGGCACGCTTCATATGAACCTTTCTTGAGAACAACAGTCAGTAACCAGACTTTGTGTGCTGCCCTGTGAAACCCACACTTCCAAACTTATGTCCGTTTGCTCCTGAAAAAGTCATTAACACAAAAGTTTGCTTACTACTTCTAGCCAGCACTCTGGATGTCATTCTATGTGCTCAATAAAAAGACATGACAGGTACTGTTCGAGTGTTATCAGTTTAGCCAGATAGTCTGTAACTGTGACTTAAATAACTTTCAGACTACATTATATTAGCAATGAAGGTAGAAACCCAGGCAATTTGAAAGGGCTTACTTCTTTTTTCCTTGCAACTGCATGCCGCCATTCAGACATCTTTTTCAAAGAAGACCTTGCTTTTTCGGGATGCTGCCGATACTGCGGTGCACACGACTCTGTTCCAACATGTCACTGGCATCAAATTCAAAAATATACACTCATCACCAAAACAATAGTTGCACAGATAGTTGCACCCAGAAGGAATCAACCAACAGGAATGAAACTTGGTGGGTAGGTCTGACATTGTGAGACATGCGAATGATTCAAGATTCACGCTCGGCCACACATGTGACATAAGCAAGGACAGGCCTTATCGCTGCACCTGACTGACCCAACAGCCACGATTGCGGACATTCGGCGACCAGTGATGCCCTCCGTGAGTCATACTGTTAGTGCCGGCACTATTGGCAGACGGATGCACGACGCAGGACTACATGCACGCAGACCGTTACAACGACTCCACCTCCACCCCTCTGGCATGTTGCATTACCCTGACGCCATCCTGAGAGACACTACTTCTGTATGTGTAGCTCAAATATTGCCCATATCAGTCATAACTTGATGATGATTCACTGTCCCTGGTAACCTTCATCTTCCTTCCCAATTAGGGCTGCCCTCTAGAACTCGACGAGGAATCGTCAGTCGGAGACCCTTTGAGTCGACTGAAAACCTTCAAGTCGACTGACAACAGTGACGAGTTTTTTTTTTTTCTCGTAAAACAGACAAAAGCTTACAAAATGTACAAGAACTTTAAGAATTTAAAAAGACATTTTAATAATTATTAAAAGGGGAATAATAAATTATATAATTAATATATTTAAGTTCTAACTGGGCTATGGCGCATGCTTGCTAAAAAATTAAATCCATGTGACAACGTGCGCTGGCGGGTCACCGCTGAAGGAAGCTAAAGCTGTGAAGCTGAGAAACACGGGTGGAACAATGTTTCGGAAAGAGTCTGGAGGAGCTTTTGAAGAAGAGAATCCGAACAAATTAAAGCTAATTCTGCTCCTCATTTAGTCAGACATCCAACACTGCTTCAAACCAGTGAGTTGACTTTCGTTTTAGACATAATGGCTGTCTGCGGTGAAGGAGAAACGGACCGAAGATGTTTGTTTTATTATAATTCCATTATTTTAGAACCTAAATTACAGATATTTTTATTTATTCGTTTACAGCTAAGATTATTTTTATTTAAAGATAAGTACAGTCACTTAATATGCCTGCCGATAAACGAGAAATAATTATTTCAGCGCAGGTGATATAACAATTAAACGGTTCAGGTCTACCGTTCTTCTTTTCATCTAAAAATAATTTAAATATTGACTAATTTGGTTTTATTTAGGAGTTTATTATTTATGAGAGATGAAAGACAAAGGGTCATCCTACTGAAGGAGCTGTTAAAAGTGAAATTAAAAAGCGCTAATTTTTAGCATAAATACGTGCTTGCTTGCCCGACGCTATATTCTGTAATTAAATCAGGCTCCAATTCAGATCGTTCATCATATGCCACGTCTCTTTTAGTTCAAAAATATGTTCCTGGGACTCTGCTGACTTTCTAAATGAGGATATCAGATCTGAAACGTATGCAAATTGATTTACTGATTACTAGATAATGTATATGGAGAAAAAACATGAACGAATAGTCGAATCGTTGGCCAGGACGGGCGAATCCGATTCGACTGACAAATTTCTGAGACGGGTGCAGCCCTATTCCCAATAGCATCGCAATCTCGCGCTTCCTTCTGAAGGTGAGTGTACAACAATACAAAACAATTTCTAATTTTCCAACATTGTCTTTGTAGAGATTATTTAATACAAATTAAATAATACAGATTAAATATAGATCTCAAACGAACTAAACATCATTTCATGCTGTTGTTACTTACATTTTACACAGCATCCCATCTTTATTTTGTACATTTAAAGTTAAGAGCGTTTTGGCCCTCTCTCATGAAGTGACCAGTTAGCCACCGGATAACTCTTGCAGTTGGATCTTATAATAACCATAATGTCTTCTAATCACTTACAGTCAGACAGCTATCCATGCTGTGCAAAGATAATGAACTAAAATCTTTTAAAACAATAACTTCCATGATTCTGATAAGAGCGGAAGGATGCGACTGGTCATACATTATTAATGCAAAACATTGAGATGACGCCATCCAGCTAAAGGTCAGTCCATGCGCATGTTTTTACACGTCCAAAGCCAAATCAAAAGGAGTTTAGTGCAGAGGTGTCAAACAGGTCCTGGGGGGCTACAGCGCACCTGATTCAACGTCTGAATGTCTCGGTAATGAGCTGATGAGTTGAATGAGGGATGTTAAATGAGGTAGAGTGTAAAATCGTGCTGCAGGACTGGAATCTAACACCTTTGGTTTAATGTATCCCAGCAGAGGAAAATGCGTGAGTGAAGCAGACAGCTACTCCTCTTCCTTTATCTAATAACACAATACCGGCAACGTGTGTGATAAAGCAGTGAATGATCCTCTGTATTCGCTTTAAGACGGCATGCTGGGAGTGTACAATAAGCTTACGTGTGACGGTTTTCTTAAATATGAGGTGAGCTGTCTAAACCCTTCTGAACAGACATAATTAAAAGCCATCATTTTTGTTCAGCAAATGAGCCTTTCCAATCCAGGCAACTTTTAATCAAGCAACGTGCTGAAAGACCTTAATAAGCTTCGAAACGAGAGCGTAATATTTATAGGCCATCTGAAATTCAATTCTCAATCATGGAATACTGCGGTTCCCTCTGTTTATAATTTGTCCTCAGGGTGTTGGTTTATGAAAGCGGTGTTTAAATTACTTCATGAAGTCCTGATTAAGGCTGGAAGGGCTTTGCTGGGTGGGTACATAGTGAATGTCTTAAGGGAATATGATACCCTAGATAAGACACTGATTCTGTATTCATCACCACAGCAGCGTGCAATATGGACTTTCTCTGGAGATCATATAAATATCACCTTCTGATGACCTTCAAGAGAAGTAATATCTTTTAATACAGGTAGGGCTGTGTGATGTTTAAACACACTTACGCCGGAGTGTGTGTGGAAGTGCATGTCGGGGGATGGAAAAAGCAACTGTCTCGCTTTTAACGTTGGGAAATCTTCTGAACCACTGATCTGCATAAAGGCTGCAATTAAATGTAATTGTTCTTCTGCCCTCTAGTGGCTCTGGAGTTGTCTGTAATGGTGCAAGACGAATGGACGACATACAAATAATAAAACGACCAGACAATGAAGAAAAATAAGGAGCTATTAGAGCACTTACAGTAGAGGCAAAGCCATGATAAAGCATGCTGGGGTTTGTTTTGGTACATTTGTTTTCATTTGTATTAAATCTAGAGGAAAGCAGAACTGACCTACTGTAGGAACCAAATCACCCAAACTTTGTAAGGTCCTTAGAGAAGTCTAATGCTTCAATTTTTGAAAACTGAAATAGTAAACCAATTTATTTAGGTTAATGAGGTTAAGATTACCTACCTACCTACCTACCTACCATAGGCCACTACACTAGGTTTCTACACTCACTGTCCATGTTATCACCTCTAGTCCCCATACAGTTCTACAATTACATCCTGTAGTTCATCTGATTTGCTGCTCATCTGAGTTTGTATACTTGTTAATCCATTTCACCCAGTTCTTCAAATGGTCAGGACCCCCGCAGAGCAGGTATTATGTAGGTGGTGGATCATTCTCAGCACTACAGTGACTCTGACGTGGTGCTGATGTGTTAGTGCGTGTGTGTGTTGTGCTGGTGTGAGTGGATCAGACACAGCAGTGCTGCTGGACACCGCAGTCTCACTGCTGGACAAAGAATTATCCACCAACCAAAACTATGCAGCCAACAGCGTCCTGTGACCACTTATGCACTATGAAGGAATATTAATAAATGGATGATTTTTCCTGTAACGTTGCCACTGTAGACAACCTGTTCCTCCGACAGACGGTGTATGTATGTATGTATGTATGTATGTAGCACATTATTAAAACCTTTATTTTAACGTTATTTGACTGACTAGCCTTTACAAGGTATGAACATACCATGACGAATGGACTTGCTCAAAAATTACCTGGACAAAATAATTTTGTATTAACTTCATCATATTAAATAAAGGAGAGTTCCAACAAGGCAAACAGGACAACTGCAGTGTTTTATGAGACAAAATCTTATTACAGGTGAGTATTTCCAAGACTATCCAAATGGCACAGGCAGAATTTCCAGCTAGGGCCAGCTAAGAGGATTATGTCCCAGAGATATCACTATAGTGAGGCTGACAACCACCAACTAGCCTATTTCATTATAGTTTTTACAATCGGGGTAGGGGGGTTTGTGTCAATTGTGAACTTTTGCAACTTGGCTCAGCTAAGCGTCTTCAGTCGGGTGAAACAGAGCAGCATAAAAATAAATGAATAAACAAATATAAACAAACACTTGTTCAATGCTGCGCAGATGTGTAAACGTTGGCATTGAAAATACTGTTTACTTTGATGGTCACTTTTGTGTAATGTGGGTGGAAATGACACAAGTATGTAAAACTTGAACTTTTACATGATGTTCATGGCAAAATGTCATTCAAGCAGCAAACATGTCCTCTTCAAAAAAAGGCCAAGGGCGCTGGTTCTGCTACATTTCATATTGGAACAGCAAAAGCATTGCAAAGCTCAGATGTCTGGTTGATCCGATTTTGGAGATGCAGCGCCACACACGATGAAGCAGTGGACGTCCTTTTGATGTCTGTTAAAAGTTTAATAGCTGGAACTGATGCTGCTACCAAGCAGTCCCGGTTTCATTGGAAAACAAGTTGGACGATAAAGGCGGGTACATGGAATAATTTCAATCCAGCACAAACTGGCCGAGTTAAGATTTCAACAACATAAGACAAAAGCATACCAAAGGATTTGGAACCCCTCACTACAGTACATTTAAAATCTGTTCAGTTAATTTAGAGGGTTTTTTTTTTTTTTTTTTGCTGTGTACACACACCATCAGTCATCAACACGGAAGTTCTCAATCACCCCTCTGAATATGTATAATTTGAAGAAGGTAGCAAAGGCTAAAGCCAGCAAGAGCACAGAGCCAGAGCCACTATCCAGCAGCCACAGTTATTTTCTTCAGCAATGACAAGACCAGTCATTATAATGAAAACCATGGAATAAATAGCACTGGATGACAGACCGTTTTCCGTCGGGAGTCGGGAATAGAGAGGATAGGTGATACCCCTCTGCCGTTGTGTTACCAGAATTGTTTAATTTCGCATCACACCATACCTGCAACAGGTAGATTCCACAGCAGCAATTACACTCATCAGGGTGTTGTATATAACAGGTGGTTAAATAGTAAATACGTCTGTTCTGGGTCTTGTTTATAGCTCTAATAGAAGCATGTGTTTTCACATTTACTGCACAGGTTAAAGGTTGGGCACTACATCTCCTAAACTGGTACATCATCTAGAATCCCGAGGTTTTGTGGTGTAAATATACACTATATTGCCAGAAGTATTCACTCACCCATCCAAATCATTGATTTCAGCTCTTCCAATCACTTCCATGGCCAAGCACCTAGACAAGCACACCGCTTCTACACACATTAGTGAAAGAATGGGTCGCTCTCAGGAGCTCACTGAACTCCAGCGTGGCACCATGATAGTATGCCACCTGTGTAACAAGCCCAGTCGTGAAATTTCCTCACTACTACATATTCCACAGCCAACCGCCAGTGTGATTATAACAAAGTGGAAGCGATTTGGAACGACAGCAACTCAGCTGTCAGATGCTGAGGCGCATAGTGCCCAGAGGTGGCCAACTTTCTGCAGAGTCAGTCGCTACAGACCTCCAAACTTCATGTGGCCTTCAGATTAGCTCAAGAACAGTGCGTAGAGGGCTTGATGGACTGGGTTTCCATGGCCGAGCAGCTGCATCCAAGCCTTACATCACCAAGCGCAATGCAAAGCGTCGAATGCAGTGGTGTAAAGCACCCCACCACTGGACTCTAGAGCAGTGGAGACGTGTTCTCTGGAGTGACCAATCACACTTCTCCATCTGGCAATCTGATGGACGAGTCTGGGTTTGGCGGTTGCCAGGAGAACGGTACTTGTCTGACTGCACTGTGCCAAGTGTAAAGTTTGGTGGAGGGGACTTATGTTGTGGGGTTGTTTTCAGGAGTTGTGCTCGGTCCCTTAGTTCCAGTGAAAGTAACTCCTAATGCTTCAACACACCAAGAGATTTTGGAGAATTTCATGCTCCCAACTTTGTGGGAACAGTTTGGGGATGGCCCCTTCCTGTTCCAACATGACTGTGCACCAGTGCACAAAGCAAGGTCCATAAAGACACGGATGAGTGAATTTGGTGTGGATTAACTTGACTGGTCTGCACAGAGTCCTGAACTCAACCCGACAGAACACCTTTGGGATGAATTAGAGCAGAGACTGCGAGCCAGGCTTTCTCGTCCAACATCAGTGTCTGACCTCACAAACGTGCTTCTGGAAGAATGGTCAAACATTCTCATAAACACATTCCTAAACCTTGTGGAAAGGCTTCCCAGAAGAGTTGAAGTTGTTATAGCAGCAAAGGGTGGGCCGACATCATATTAGACCCTATGGATTAAGAATGGGATGTCACTCAAGTTCATATGCGTGTGAAGACAGACGAGCAAATACTTGTGGCAATATAGGTATTATGTGGGTGGTGTCAGCCATCTAAGCACAGTTTACAAGTGGAAAAACCATCTCTAGTATGACACCACTCAAACACAGCCCCACCTTTACAACTGACATTTGGACATTTAATGTAAGACTGATGTCGATATTCCCCAGGTTCCAGATTTCCAGTTACACCTTATTTTTGTGAGAACCTAAACGTTGCCTTGTTAAAAGCTATTATTTTTCTATGACCTGTTGCGCCTGAACTTCATTTTTAGTAGGAGATTGGTAGAAAGAAAAGGTTTGTTCTGTAACATTGTGCACTTTATTTTGAGATTTGAGTATTTTCCCATAAAGAAAAGCTACTGAAAAGCTACAAGCTTTAAAAAAAAAAAAAAAAAAGTTACAATCACATTTTCTTACCATCTGAAATAATGTTTGGTGTGCGAATGGTAGTGCAATCTTATGAGTGCTTAAAAGGGCCTGTGATCTGTTTCTGTTTCTTCTTCTTCTTCTTCAACAGACTGCATCTATTTTTTGTATCCTGAATACTGTAATGATTTGGCTGTTCTTTTTTTTCATTAACTAAGGCAAATTATTAATATGGCACAGGGACCTGGCCCCTAGTCTCCTTCTGTTCCTTTCTGGTGGAGATCAGTTAAGAGACTAGGAACTAGGCCAAAGGTCACCTGGTACTCTGGTATATCCTGCCGCCTAAGGGGTCTTGCCACAGATACCCTTGTGACTTGGAACTCCGTTGCAAACTCAGCAGTTTCTCAACACCAGATTTTCCAAAACTGCATTCTCCCTCCAAAAACAATGTTAGAATCGTTCTGTTAGTTGTTAATGTTTAAAATGTCATCTTATAATTCAGATCCATTCAGAATCCATTTTAGAACTGTCAATTTAAATATGTGTCTTGTCCTCTCTCTCTCTCTCTCTCTCTAATACATACATACATATAAGTTATGATTCTTTAACTGCAATCCAGTTTCTTTAATCAGTATTATTAACCTTTTTCCCATTTTATAAGTAGTTTAGCATTTCACACGTAATTGTAGTTATTGGAACTGTGTGAACTGAATCATGATTAAAACACAACCATCTGAAATATGTTATTCATTCATTCATTCATTCCCCCTGAGGCTCGCTCGAGTCCCTCATGGGCTCACTCCGATCTCATGAAAGCTGAAGATCACGCACTCTCACGCAACCTCTCACACTCCACTCCAAGCGGAGTTGAGAAGATGACCAGAAGAAGATGGGTCCCCTAGAAGCAGACTCAGCCAGAAGCAGAGATTTCTTTCGAGGGCAAGATGCAGCCAGCATGAGGTCCGCTCACCTAACTGCATTCTGCCAAAGCATCCAGAGCTGTGGACCAGATAAGCCAGCACCAACTGCCAGACGTCAGAACATGTGACCAGAGACGGTCCAACTCGAAGCGAAGGAAGGCTGCACGCCAGCCCACTTCACAAGGAAGACTGCAGACCAACCAGCGGCCCAGCCAGCGGAGCACGAGGTGCCATCTCTGCCAGCCCAACCGCATGGGTCAACGGACAACCACCGCCGACCATGCTAAAAGACCCGGTCAGACTTCGTTCAGACCAGCAGTACACTTCCTGAGCTTCCAATAAGCTGACACACCCAAAATGGACTTCTAGGGTCCAGCCCTCGGTGCTGTGCTTCGTGATGTTCTGCTTTATGATATGATTTTAGATTAATTGTTGCATCAGATTTATGCTCCAGCTCTGCAAAATAGCTTCCTTTGAGTTTCAGCAAACTCATGCTCATGTAGTCTCCTTAAGTGAATGTGATGTATCTGGGCTTCCTGTTATGCATACATTAATCCAACTTATTTAATGTTTATTTACTTTGTTATTAAATGTGCTGTAAACAAACTGCTTTTATTAAAACTAGTGGATATATGACTCAATATTGTGACAAGTGTGCAGATCACTAGATGTCTCGTTAAGGAACTCTCACCCTGAGATTGGATCAGATGGCAATTATTGTTTGTGCTTAAATTAAGCTAAACTACGCCCTCTAATATTGTAATAATAAATTAATTAATTATATCCATGTACCCCTACAATATGTAGCACTGTTACATTTTAGGTCACTTCTCAACCCTGATATTTATATAAAAACAAACACATATGCAACAAATGATCACACACAAGAATTGACGTGTCCTGACAAAGTAGAAATACACACATCTGTGTCCATCTGTAAAATATGTATTCAAGTGCTTGCTTAAGTTAAGTAACATGCTCTGAATTGCCTTCCCCCTCAGAACCACCATGTAAATTGATCACTGGTGATAAGCCAGTCTCACATGGTGTGCTTTGTAATAGCCTTTCGTGCTCACAGGAGTTTGTTGGGGATTTTGCTCTAAAGAATGAACCGCCAATTAGAACTGCTCCGGCACACCTAATCCAACCTGTGCATGGGGGTTCAGATTGCTCTAGAAAACATGCTTCATTCACTGTGCTGTTTTCAATCTTGGTTGGCATCATACCGCCTTAAACTAGTCATTTGCAGCACATCAGAATGCTTTTAGACCCATACAAAGGTTTAATTGGTGATTGCTTCCCCTCCAGTGCCTCATTTTTCAGCAACTAATTATGCACACACTTATTATCCATTCCTCTAATCTCATTTCATCCAAGTGGAAACTGTATGCGTTGTAATTCCATGGACATGCAAATGTTACAGGTAGACTGACGCCATTAACTGGTGGCCTTATATTTGTATAAACATTGTGTTAGGGGACTCATTATCTTTAACATTCAGTTGCTTCCCAAATGGGAGCAGTGTGTTCTTAGTAAACCAATAAAAGTAAGCAGGGACACTGACTGATGTCAAGTATATACTGGATATTGGAAAGGCACTGAAGCTGCTTGCATTTAATTAACAGTGAAATATCTAATCTACTGTAAATGTGTCTTACAATATTAACTCCACATTGTGACTCATCTGTAGATTGGTTCTCTTGGTCTAGATCAACCGCAGAAATTGTTATGCAACTCTGGTCATGCTAATACATCTACCATCAAATCAAAAGTTTCAAACATGTGCTGAATTAGCAACACCATGTCAACCGATGAACAACATATCCACAAGTGGTTTGATCAAAAAGACAAAGTGCAACACACACCACACCTGTTCAAACAAAATACTAAAATTTCCACAAAACAAAACTGCATGTACAAACATAACTTTAACCTTAAACCATAATAAAAATTCCATACCTACAAACACAAACGCGATATGGAATGAAAGTTTCTTTGCATTCAACCATCACTTTAAATGAGTCCACCCAAGGGTCACTCTCAGATGGGTCCACCCAAAGGCCACACTAAGATGGATCCACCCAAGGGGTACTCTGAAGCAGGCCCACCCAATGGCCACTCTGAATTCTGTGAATATATTAAAATAATCCTCCCTCTACATTCATTCTACCAATGCCTTCATCACAAAAACAACCGCCTATCTGTTTTTGTCTTGATGGTTTAATTACGTCAACTAATTTACCTGGCTGCTTAAGTAATCCTTTTTTGCCAGTTTTGACATCAAAATAATAGAAAGATTTATTTCTTTTCGATAGAAATGAAAGTCAAACTAAAGCCTTTAAATTTGCAAAATGAAACATTTTAATCAATAATGCCAATCTGACATCAACAGTCCTTCCTGTCCTTTTATCTGCTTGGATCCTCTGCCTCTTTAAGACCAATATAGTTAAGAATCAAGAATATATCAGTATATTTAATATGTGACATCAAAATATTTCAGAAAGGGTTATTCTACATGAATATCATTCTTGATTAATATTATTACCCTTTATGACCAAACCAAGTCATTCACAATTCAGTATGTAGGGAACTAAGGTCTGATGCTCTATTCAAAAACATCAACATCATTCAAAAACATCAACATCAGGAATGTAGACATCCCGGCCACTTCATTAGGGGCACCCATTTGTTTCTACTCTTGTTGCCCATTTTATCAGCTCTACCTGACATATAGGAGCACATTGCAGCTATACAGTTCTCGGCATACATTGTTAGCCCCTCTTCACCCAAACTAGTGTAGTCCGTTACTGGCATGAACAGGCCTTCAGTCACATCAGTCAGCCAAACCGCCTTCTATCACTGAAAACATTAAAATGGAGGAGCTTAATTACCAAGCAAAACTACATCCAGTGTCTGGCATTTGCCTCTCAACAGAATTGATAATCATGATGAAAATGAAAAGCAAAGCTTCTCTAAATGTTAATAATGTTGGTCTTAAGCAACGGGGACGGCAAAACCTTCATATTAATGAAATAAGTCTTAGTAAATGAGCCTGGCTTCAGATGTGTTCCTAACAAAAGACCGCAGATAAATGGCCAAATGAGTTAATTAGGGCTTTGAGTCTGCTCGTAAAGATGAATGACACTTTTTCCATTTTTCAAGGCCTGTGTGTGAAAAGGAGAGAGTGAATTGGGGGGCAGAAATATAGAGTCTGTGAATGTACTTGTAACTGTGTGAATGCACTGCTGCAGTTGCTTTTAAGCAATGTCACCGATTGTGAGTGACGTTCCGATTCTGAACGGTAATAGAAATGCATTCCTCTCCATAGACAGGGACGCACTAATGAGATCGATTGTTATCCATTTTAATTGTTTTTTGCCAGCAGCGACCCTCCAGGCAGCACACAGCACTAAGGAAGTTAATTGCCAGAGAGGGAGAAAGAAAGAGCCAGGAAATCTGCACGAAAGACACAGCCCGGCATCAAACAAACAACGCTTCATCCCACACAGTCAGACAAATGTCAGCTAATGAGCAGCATATCTTTTTTTTCCGCTCACTGTAATGAAGGAAGTTCTGCTACACAAAGCTACATCCCTGTTCACAAACCTGTGAAATAAGGTTGTGGAAGTTTCAGCGAGTCAGGACATTTTGTGCTTTTCTCCCCAATTAAAAGCTGTAATCTCCCAGCGAAATGAACTATTAGGACAGTCAGACTCTGGCTGTTTGGCTTCTGACTGCAAGTTTTGGTTTTCATGACTCCTGAGGCATGTTTAAATATTTCCCCATATCTCTCATACATAAGAGAATTTGCAGCTTACATAATTAACATTTACACCGGGGCATGTTCAATCTGAAAACTTTGTGCACCGTGTTGCTAGGGTTTAATTGTTGAAAGAAACTGTGTAATAATGTGCAACGAGGCATGCTTTCTCTCGTTTGATGGGTTGGAGGTGTGTACATGTGTATAATTAATTTAAAAAAATAAACAAACATTTGGGGCAACCTTATACACTTATCAAAATAGCTGCACCCAGAAGGAAGTGTGGGATTGCAGTGCTATTGGGAAGGAAGATAAAGGTTACCAGGTACAATAAATGATGATAAATTTAGACTGATATGGGCAATATTTATTGAGCTACACATACAGAAGTAGCATCTCTCAGGCCGCTAATGCAACATGGAGTTGTAGAGGTTACTAATGGTGTCCTGTGATAATCCATCCCATGCAGCTTGAATATTCTCACACAGTACCTGCAGATTTTGTACTAGTGGTGGAGGAGGAGCGACACCAGGCCTTTTAGGACGCATGACAACCGTTCATCTCAGCACTGACCATGGATTTGTTAGTTGTCTCCACCGAGACAAAAGTGGGACTTGTCACTGAAGATGACCCGCTGCCATTGTGAGTCACTCCATGACAGTCTGTCACGACACCATTGCACTCTTCAGTGAGACTGACGTGGTGTTATCTGCATGCAGTGGTCTGCGTGCATTTAGCCCTGCGTCGTGCAGCTGCCTGCCAATGGTGCTGGCACTAACGGGATGACTCATGGAGGGCATCAGTGCTCACTGAATGTCTCCAATCGTGGCTGTTTGGTCAATTTGCGCATGCCAGACAACTCAACGGTTCTCCCCCAGATCCTTTATGTTGCTGGTACGTGTCTTCTTTTATCCACTGCCGCCAACAGTATGCTATGGTAGTGTCCACATGACTGGTATGGCACATATGCCAATAAGACCATCTTGCCTTCGGGAGCCGTATCATGCGACCCCTCTTAGTCTTTCACCTGCTCAATTTGCTTTTGACATGCTTTGCTTGCAAGAGATGCTACCAACACAAAAGCACAAGCACGGAAAGTACCATCAACAGGACGACCTAATATAATCAGTCAGGTACAGCGATAAGGCCCGTCCCGGCTTACGTCACATGTGTGACCAAGTGTGAAACTTGAATCATTTGCATGTCTTATGATGTCAAACCTCCCCACCAAGTTTCATTCCTGTCAGCCAATTCCTTCTGGGTGCAACTACTTTTTCGATGATTAGCGTCAGCACTTAGCAACATCACAGCATGCAAACTCTTTTCGGAGTTTTTCGTAGCCACTCTTCCTTGCAGAGCACTTCCTGTTTAGTGACAAGCGGCTCACAGTGAGTTTTGAGATGTTTTGAATCGCTGTCCTGTTTGGAATCAAGCTTTAAGCTTCAGTTTCTTCACTGTCTGTTTCACATCTGTTTTGTGAATTTGCTGGTATTTAGTGGAATGCTTTCTTCCAACTACCATGAAGCGTTTCTTGCACCGCTGGCAATCATACAAGCCAGAAGTATAACAGATCCACCTCCATGGTAAACGGCTGTCATGGTGTTCTTGTCATCAAATACCGCTCACTGTTTCTCCAAACACAATCTGAGAAGTTTCACTTTTACTTCATCAGTCCACAGCTGTTGTTCCCAAAATGTCTCTGGTTATCTAGACGTTTGGCATATCATATTTGCGCACACAACAGTGCAAAGCTTTGCTCCAGTGAAGGAGCGACTGGGAAAGTCATTCAGAAGATCTGTGTCCCTCTATTTTGTAGTAAATTGGAATGTTTCTCTGTTAGCTACGAGCTAGGGGATAATACTGCAGTGGGTTAACCAGAGTTTAAGTAGGCCGTTAAGTAGGTAGTTCTTCTTGCTATGCTTGCCATAATTTTCAGCAAATTAAAAATAAAGACGCATTATGGACCGTTACCTCAAGTCATCCCAAGAACCCCTGAATGTTAAGTAAGTTGCTGGTCACCTTTACCGACAGCCTACATTTATAACAAAAATAAATATCTGAATCCTATATTTAAAAACAGAACAAATATCAGAATGTTCAGGTCCTACCCTAGTTTTTGCATAGCTTTAATTTTACAATATTTTCATGATTCATGCTCAACTCCCAGTGTGTTAGCTTATTCTAGCAGGCTACAGAACAGGTTCGATTTTGGCTTTGTCAACTTTGCTCTTTCTGTTTTCATTGTCAATACTTGTGATGGCAGAGCACCAGTCAGTTTATTCGCTCCTATACTGGCGTGTTTGGATCTCTTTAGCAAAGTTAGACAGATAAGAGGAGTCCACTAGCTTGGGGAGGTGGGAGGTTGGGGGTACAGCTCAAAACAGCAGAGAATAGGCTAAATTTCTGTTCCTCCAGCATCAGCAACTTGACTGTCTCCTGACAGCTGAGCCATCATCATCTACATATGGTTCAGTAAACAGACAGCTTCTGTCAGTCGGAATCAAATCTGCTCTGAGAAGAGCTGAGAGCATGCTAGCCAAACTAATGCTAACCAACTGCTCTCTCCTGGTTAGCAGTCTAGTTAGAAGCCTAGTGTTGGCTTATATTTGACATAGGCAAACTGAACCTGTGTGGTTGCTTTTGGGTTTGTACTAACGCAGCAGGATGGGGTGACAATACCCACAAAAACATAAGCAGCATGTAGCTGCATTTTTGCCTCAAACCACCAAACGGTTCTATGGCCCGAGTATGGCTACCTAACAGCCAGAAAGACTGTTCCAAGCCTGGTTTTTAAGCATGTCATGTCTAACCATGTCCGTGTAGAAATGCTACTGGAATGGTTACCCTCTTTGCTTAAAACGGTTGAGCCCTACACTGGAAAAAGGCCAACCCGTTAGCCCAAACTTTTACGTAGAACTGTATGTGTTCTAGTCACCCACTGTAGTTTACCTTGTCCAGTAACCCTGAAACTATATGGGCTGTTTTAGAACAGACTGATTTTTGAATGAGGCATAATCCAGGGCAAAAAAAAAAAAAAAGCTGTTAAATAAACCCACACATAACATACAGGTGCATCTGACACAGAGAGAGACATAGTATTTAAACTGTTTGAATTCTAATTTACTCATTAACACTAAACTCTAATAATTTAAAAAACTGGATTTCTGATTTTTAAGAACTATAAGCCATACTGATCATCATTAGTACAAAAAAGGCTTGAAGATTTTCACTTTACATGTAATAAAGGACAGCAGAACAACAGTTTACCTTAAGCTGAGTTGAACATTTAAACTTTTCCACAACATTCCATTGAGATGCACCTGTACGTGGACCCTAAAGAAACAACATAAGGATAACATTTGACAGGGTACCTTAGAAGACGATGGATTCCTTTAAAATGGATGTTTGAATTGGAAGCCTTTTGACTGAAAATGGATTTAGCAGACACAAAGCACAAGTGCAAATTAAATGTCAGAGTAGCATAGCATAAAGTCATTCCTTACAATGAAGCCAGTTTTCTTTTATTTCACTCTATTGTGTGTTTTTGCAGCAAGGACGTTTTTGTATTAACAGGGATACACAAGATTTACTGAAAATCAGTAGAGTTTACTTCTGATCTATCCCATGAGCCGTGACATTGTTTATGCATTCACTCTCAGTGTCCTTCTACAGGGCTAGCCAAAGTCCTCCAAATTGTTTTCCTAGACAGCTAGACAGCACATATTGCATTATGAATTTAAGGTTGAGTGCACTTTAAGGCACCTAAAGGCAGATGAGCTGTATGAACCTTGCCTAAGGCCTGGATAAGCTGAGCTTATTTCCCTGTAGTTTCCTGGAGGTGATTTTGAAAGAAGTTTCATGCCACAGAAAACAGATACCGTCCACACAGCCTATCAGCAAAGGCAATCAAGGCAAGATCCCACAAGACTAGATGAAAAATAGACTTTTCGTCAAGGACTGACTGCATACTTGGAAAGACTCTGAACTTTGTGACCTAAACTCAAAAGTACAGCACATAGCAATTGACCTCCAGTGGTTCAACAGCTTTGTTTTGATTTATTTATTCCTGTTTGCATTGGCTGTCAGAGAGCTAACAACTGCAAGGGAAGCATCAACAGAGAGCTACTGTAGCCCCCCTACCCCCAACAGGGACAGGGATATAACCATACAAGCACAGGAAAGTCACCTCTGATCTACATGGAAAGAGCAAAACAGTGTCTCACCTGAATAACTGCAGATATAAAAGTTAACTCTATTTGCTTGAAGCAGCTAGCTAGATTGCAGGCAGTTAGCAGAAGTTAGCCAACAATACATACAATCTGTTAAGGTGGCCCTGCTAGAAAAGAAACGGCATGACTGGTCACCAGCAAAACCAGCTCCTGTAACTGCTGAACAACAAACCAACATAAGTTAATATGATGGTCACCAGCAAAAGCAGTACATGTTGTGTCTGGATGCTAGTAAGCTGGTCAAGGGGTATGACCATGCTGGGTGAGCAGCTAAACCAGCACCAGACAAACATTGGACCAGCATAAACCAGCTTACACCAACACTGAATACATGCTGGTCTGTTTTCAAAAGGTACTCGTAGTCTTTCAAAAGTCTCTCCCACCTTCAAGATCATCAGAAGGGGATCTTCTTAGTCTTAATATCAGAAAATCTTACTTTAGAGACAGCTCCAGGAGCACATTAGCATGTTTATAACAAACGTAGAAGGTCAATGTTCTCATTTTGGCTGGAGTTTAACTTTCATTAATCCTGCTGTCAGTATCAGGCTATGCATCTTTTTTGTACAGATAAAACATTGGTGTAATTCAGCCAATGCAGTCAATATTCCAAACTACACCAGAGAGAGGACTGTTGGTTATATAATGCAGGAAGCAACATCTGAGCGCACACACAGACACACACAGACACACACAGACACACACAGACACACACAGACACACACAGACACACTTCAGTCTGCTGGACTGTGCACCTCCATCGTAAAGTGAAATCTACAATAGTCAGATATTGCTGCCATGTCAGTCCATCCACTGCATAACATTAGTGCATTCTGGTCTTCCCCCACCGTCATGCTGTAGTCAACATTTGCAGGATAACATCACTGATTTTCTATTGACTCCAACACAGAAGAGTGCCAAAACTAGTACCCCTAGGCTTGCCACATCAGGCCTGGCAGCAGGTTTAATTGCACACAGGAAAAGAAAAGACTAAGGGGGTATGACTCCACCTACCCAGTGTGCCAAACCACAGGCAACAGGCTTCTCCATTTGTAATAATAACACCACACTATAGAATCAGACATATAACAGCAAACTAAATAAGGTCTAGTCACATTATTATGACCGCTTCCTACTTCAGACTGTGGCAGCACGTAGCTCATGAAGGAAGTCATGTTTTCATGGCATTCTCTGGGGCCATCCATTCATGTGGAAGGCACTCTAAGCTGATTTGGTTATGAATCCATCCTTGCAGATCACTTTCACCCATACATGCTGATTGTCTTCCCTGGGCGGATGGGATCTTTCAGCAAGACAAAGCGACATGTCACATGGCTAGAAGTGTCCGACATTGGCTGGAAGGGCACGACCAAGACGTCCAAGTACTACCCTGGCCCCCTAATTCCCCAGACTTGAACCCAACAGAGCATCTGTGTGACCACTTAAATTGTCGTGTTCACTCTACGGATCCTCCCCCATGCAGTCTTCAGCAGCTGTGGAACAGACTGCAGTCAGCATGGCTCCAGATACCTGCGACAACCTACCAGGACCTTACTGAGTCACTCCAACCCAGCTAGCTGCTGTCCATGCTGCACACGGCGGTCACTCTGGATATTATAATAGTAATAACGTGACTCGACTGTGTACTCAAATACAAAATTAAATGAGGCACAAAACGGACTGTTTCATCTAAATTAAACAGAGGGGTCAAAAAAGGGCAAGAAGATGGTTTAATCATGTTGGGTCCGTTATCTGAAAGAGAACTGATGTCCTTCAAACAGCTTCAGCATAAATATTATCTCCCAGTCCATGACTTATCTTCAGGTATCTACAATTGACACACTACTTGCAGAAACTCAAAGAACGGGACAAACCATGTATTTCACCATCCAATATAAAGTTAAAGGGACTGTTAAAAAGATTACACAGCACATATAAGACATAACAAGAAGAACTAATGGACAACAGTCTGGATATTAAGGAAAATGGGAACTACAGATGAACATAATTTCAGATAAAACTGGAAATGATTACGCAGAGAGGGACATAAAATAACTAACAGCCCCATTTTGCAGGAATCAGAATGGAAAATGAAGATAAGATTTTTTAGGACTCACCACAGATCTGTGCTGGACGAGCTGTGGCTTGGTGGGAGACCATACACACATTTCTGGGACCGTTCGAAATCAGCAGAATGCTGGCAAAGCATACAAAATGAAATACAGAACCAGCCTTAGAACCACCATACCTTTTATTAGAAATATTACCAGATACTGGAACTAACAATCACACAATGCCGCTCAGATTCCTACTTCTGATTGCCAAGAAGGCAATTACAGTCTCCAGGCTGAGGCCGCAGCTCTCCACCATAAAAAATTTTAGAGAGTTTTTACGGCCATTTTCGCAAGAAACTTGTCAAGTCAGAATTGTTGACAGTGGTTGTGACAAGAACAAGACATCCCAACTCTAAAAGCTTCCACACACAGAGTTATTGCATGATACAGTTATGAATACGCCACTTTATGTCTGAGGCATTATTTTATGATGGGTGTGCTAAAGTTTTGGCTTAAAATGTGTTTTAATCCATTTATTTATTTATTTATTTAATCTATTCATGTCAGAAGGGTACATGGGTATAGGGCAAAATGGTCCCCACAGAAAACATCTCTTATTTAGATTTATGACTATTTCATCATCACCGTTACATATGAAGACATGTGTAGGTTCACTGGTGGTAAAACGACTATACATTTGTTGTAGGCATTACAACCCCAGGTTTCAGTCACCAGGGTCTGTAAACTGCTCTGCAATTAACCGTAAGGACATATGTTGACGCTCTTACTCAGGACTCCTGTTTCGTAAAGTTTTCCACCTTTAAAATGTCACTTGAGTGCCAAAGGTCCCGGACTAATTTACTGCCAAACACACAGACAAAAAAATAAACAAATCTCCGTCCTATCCAGAGCCGCAGCCATCCTGACGTAGCTTTCAATCTCCCCAGCAGTTCCTCTTTCCATTACCTGCAGGGAAATTCCGTTGTAAGGTCCTGTTAAAATGTTCAAATGAATTAGTGGTACTATCTTGGTGTGCAATATATTCCTTCTGTGCTCACTGAAAACCTCCTTTAGTTTAGAAAGTTAGTACCTACATGTTGCTGTGCTTGCTCCATAGCAGGGTTGCATGATATATCGTTTGAGCAAAGTCATCCCAACATGCACATGAGCAACAGTCACATCACATCAGTTGTGGGTTGGAGGTTAGGGAACCAGCCTTGTGACCGGAGGGTTGCCGGTTCGATTCCCCGAACCGACAGTAACGACTGAGGTACCCTTGAGCAAGGCACCTAACCCCCAACTGCTCCCCGGGCGCCGTGGATAGGGCTGCCCACCGCTCCGGGCAAGTGTGCTCACGGCCCCCTAGTGTGTGTGTGTGTGTATGTGTGTGTGTGGGTGTTTCACTTCACGGATGGGTTAAATGCGGAATACAAATTCCTCTGTGTGAAAATCACAAATGGCTCAAAAACTCTCTACTCAGAGAATGATTGCCCTCACCAATTTGATTTGATTTGATAAGATCTGCAATGTAAAGTAAGGCAAACTAAAGCAAATACTATGCTACACAACAGCTATACTATGCAAATGGACAATTCTCACAGTTCTCGTTTTCCATAACAAATCTACAAGAGAAGTCTGACTGACAACACAGTTTACTCTGATTTATATATCTAAAGCTAGGAACCCTTAAACTACAACCCCAAATCCGAAAACAAAAAAGTTCGGACAGTATGAAAAATGCAAATATTAAAAAATGCAAAAAATTTCAAGTAAAAAATGACTTTGGCTTTTATTTCGGTGCAGACAAAAGGAACCCAATAGCTTTGTTGTTTTGTCTGGTCAACTTCATTTCATTTGTTAATGTACACTCATCATCAAAAGAATAGTTCTGCACCCAGAAGGAATCAACCGACAGGAACGAAACTTGGTGGGTAGGTCTGACACCGCGAGACGGGCCAATGATTCAGTTTCACAAAAGGACAAACAAAGTTTTCATGCAAGGATGGACCTTATCGCTGTACCTGGCTGACCCAACAGCCACGACTGCAGACATTCAGCGAGCAGCGATGTGAGAGAATATGAATGGATTATCGCAGGACACCATTAGAAGCCTCTACAACTCCATGCGGAGAAGTCTGGCATGGTGCATTAGCAAACATGGTGGCCCGACGCCGCCATGCTGAGAGACGCTACTTCTGTATGTGTAGCTCAGTAAATATTGTCCATATCAGTCTAAATTTATCATCATTTATTGTTCCTGGTAACCTTTATCTTCCTTCCCAAAAGCATTACAATCCCACACTTCCTTCTGGGTGCAGCTATTCTTTTGATGATGAATACGGTCACTGCCATCTGTTGGTCCATTCACCATGAGATTTTCAGTGTAAGCAGCAGCTGCCGTGTTCAAACGATGCATAAAAGTACAGAAAACATGGAGAGACCTCTTTCAGTTATTATGCTTCTTAACTGTGGAACTCAATTCCAGCTTCTGTTAGACAGCTGAGCTCAGTACTCACATTTAAGAAACACTTAAAAACGTCTCTTTAACTCAGCATTGAGTTAAAACTACATTAACATGGTATTTATGTGTATCTGTGTATATGTATGTGCGTATGCCTATATATATGCCTATATAT
>CM067477.1:16753139-16825409 GCA_034552555.1 Semaprochilodus insignis | reverse complement strand
TTATTATTCCAGTAGCCCAGCCCTAACACTAATTTAAAAATAGAAAACTGGCAGAGGAGGCGGAGTGACAGCACAAGCTTCATGGAGTTTTGCCACAAATCAGGAATTCCTGGAACAAAAGAACATTTGCTTTAAGCCCCATGTCTTCCGCCTCTTACGCTACCCCACAATATGTAATGATTAGTATAACAATAATATAATAGTATAGTATAATAGTATAGTATTACTATAACAATAGACTCCCAAAAGGAACAAGGACTGAATGTAAACCGAGATCAGCAATGACAATTTGGGGGGGCGCAGGATACATTGATTAATAAGACAGAATAGGACAAGTTCCAGCCCGGCCAGGAAAGCAGGTTTTGGTACGGTGTGTTAGGAGTTAAGAAAGAGCTGAAGTTTATAAGAAGCGAGAAAGTAAATCCCTCTGAAGTGACTGCGTTTAATAAAGCAGTGGTAGGCCTCCTCCTGCAGGATTTAGTTCTACCCCTAATCTAATACTCTCGTGCTTATTACACAGCGGCTCCTCAGTGGTTTAATGAGCTCAGGTAGGTGTGCTTGCGTAGGATGGGCATAAAAGCGTGCATACCCTGTGGCACTGCAGGAGGAGGATTGCCTACTCCTGTCCTGAAGGAACTGTTTCAACTCTTATTTTATTTATTTCCCTCTTTCAGCTCCTTCCATCCTGAAACTCTTAGAATGTATGTCAGCTTTGCTTTGCAGCAGATCTGCATTGCTTAGATTAAAGTAAGTGAGATACTTACTTGGAATACTTTGTGAAATATTGCCAGGATGGAGCAGGGTAATTTTAGATGGCCTAGAATGGTATATTCATAAGCATAAACAGAGAGTAAAAAGTTAATTTCATAAATCTTATTTCGAGTCACTATGTTCTCACAAACTGCAGTTCCCAGGATGCATACTGGGTCACTGGTCATGTTCATATCGTGGGAATTTGAAGCCCATAGCATATATAAAATTAAGTTATGCATTGCTTTGCAATATATAGTTATCCAATGGTATATTATTCAGGGTTCTTCTTGGTGGACATTTTTTATTGTTTTTTTGTTCGCCAACTAGTCGTGCACGGCTTCTGCATTATCAACAGATTTTTGTGGACAATTTTGGCCACTAACTCTTCCCACAATTTGAGAAATCGACACCAATTAAGACAGACCCCCAAGCTTGAATTTAATGTTGTTTCGACCTGCACTCATCTGTTTGCCTTTTTTTCCCCTCCCATAAGTCCCATTAATTTTTACCCCTATTCAAACTCTACTGTTTACTTTAACCTACAGCCACCAAACTGCATGTATTCACTCAGGGCAGATCCCCAAACTCTAATCCACAGCCACACTGACTCCTATGTGTGTCATTTATTCATCCCCTGTTTCTCCCATAGTAACCACAGCCTAGCAGGAAATGGGAAGCATTTAAGATGTGCAACATTCCATGTTTCCTTCAGGAAATGCACTTTTCTAGCTGCTTTTTTTTATTATTATTGTTTATTTATTTATTTTATAAGTGGTACACATTTTAGGCCACTAACTAGTCCCACAGTTTGAGATATCGACACCGATCCAACTGTTCCAAAATTGTTCAGTCTCATTGGGAATGGGGTGCTTGTAGACAGTGTTTTGGTCAGTTTGGTTTTTGTGTAGCAACATATTTTTCCAGATTTTTTTCCCCACTAAGAATGGATGGGGTGGAAAAGTGCATGCCCGGTTGCTGTACTTCTGCTCGACCCAGAGACACCGTTTCTGATGCACCATCTCAGGGCAGATCCCCAAGCAGGAATTCAATGTTGGTTTGACCCGCACTCATCTGTATGCTTTTTTTATTTTTTATTTTTTACTCCCCCATTCATTTTTTTTACCCCTATTCAAACCCTATTGTTTCATTTATCCTGCAGCCACCAAACTGCATGTATTCACTCAGGGCAGATCTCCAAACTCTCATCCACAGCCATATTGACCTGCACTTCTCTGTGTCGTTTATTCATCCCTCGTTCACACCATAGCAACCACAGCCTAGCAGAAAGAGGGAACCGTTTAAGCTGCGTTCCTTCAGGAAATGCACTTTTCTAGTTATATGTGCTTTTACGTACGCAAAGCAGTCATAATACATTTCACACGACCATTTCCAAACCTCCATTCATCTTTTATAAGAACAGTTCGTCTAAATAATCAAATTAACAGGAATTAATTACCCACCCCAGGCCGAGAAGCCATGTTTGAAGATGCTAGGCTAACAATGCTAACAGGCGTTTGAGTTGAATGGTCCTCAAGCTCCTCTCAAGACAAGCCCAAAAACGTCACTCAACCCGCTCCAAACACTTCCAGATTTTCATTTGTGATCGCACAGACAAATTGTGGTTTAGAATACTATAAGGCTTACTTTAGTCCATAGAAACAGAATAAACTTCTATGCAACAGGTGAACGGTGAGGCAGCCATGTTGAGTAACCGAACTACTTTTACCTCAGTGGTATCATTCCGCGCAAAACTCTCGACTCCAGCTGCTGGAATCGATGGAACCGACTCCTCGACTCTACTTAATTCTAACCACAGAGCCGATAATGAAAGACACAGCAGAGATTCATCCATCTTAAACGTAGTTTACCCACTCTTAATTAGCGATTCGACTGAAATGTAGTTTTTTTTTCACATCATTATTTTAAATTAAACAATTTTCAAAAACGTTTAAATTCATAAAAACAGAAAAAAAGATGCAATCTAGTGGACAGAGTCGAAGAGTCGACTCCAAGCATTCCGATTCTTAGAGTCATTAGCCAAGAATCGACCCGACGTACTCGAGTCGAGGAATCGACTCCCCATCGCTAACGTAAATTCTTAAACCCCCCGAAGCAAAACATATATACTTTTATTATCAAATAATGTCCGAATATGACGAATATTCAGCCGTTTATGTTGGAACCTAAACACAAGAAGAAACGCGTCAGCTGGGTGCTGGACCAGCCGGGCCCATCAGTGGGTCGCTGGAGCGGAGCGGCTTCTTGTACCACAGAAACAGCGTTCAACGCGGCTTGTGGAAAGCAAACCGGCACTGAAGGTAAAAAGATGTTAATTTCTAGTCAAACTGCTTAAACAACGTCTGTCAGGCGTGTTGGCGGTATACAGCATATAGCTAGCTAGCGTACTAAGTGAGCACAAAACGACAGCTAAAGGAGGAAAAACGAAAACAGCGCTTACCTGAAATCCGCTTCCGTCAGCTGGTACAACTGTACACTTCGAACAGCTGCAGTGTTTTCTTTCAGTGGTGAGGTGAGAAATGATTACGGTTTAGTTGATGAGGCTGAAGATGGATTAATGAATTTCACGTTCCAACTTAAGTGGTGCAGCAGTTATATTACGGTATTCCATCCGTACGCTAAACCCGGTCCTCCCGATGGGAACCAGGTAAGGTCACCTACGTCACTTCCGGAGGCGGTAACCTTAAGTAGTACTGAAGTAGTTTTTAGGTATATGTACTTGAGTATTTCTACCGGCTTATACTTTTTACTTTTACTCACTACGTTTTAAAATAATCTACTTTCTCACTTAATATCTTTTCTTTAAACAATGATTTCAGCTGAAGTCAACTGAAGTCAGTTTTAGGGAATATGATTTAATTTTAGGATGGGCATATTCTTTTTAGATCAGTATTGAAATTGAATGGCATTTTATTTTCTCAGTAGAGATTCCAGTAATGTCCTTCTCAAATTCTTGTACAGGAGATCAAACATGTAGGTTTATTGGTGCCCTAGATGAGTGGATTTTTGAGGATGATCCATACAGTTCTAGTATAAGCCATTGTATATGCCCAGTTTCATGTATGTGCTCCTTTAATCCACAGTAAATTGAATTAGAACTAATTTTTTAAAGAAATACTTTTACTCTTTACTGTAAGTAGATTTAGGGGGTGTGTATGTTTATACTTCTGCTTGAGTTCTACGTTAACATTTAAGATTACTAGAACTTTTACTGAAGTAAGGAACTTCTGCCACCTCTAATCACTTCCTGATTGGCTTCTTTGTGGTGAGGCAGAAATTTGTGAAACTGTGCAGGCTCACTAATTACCACACTGTTTGTAGATGCTTGTTTAACATAATCACCACAAGCATTCAGCACCGTGAAACACATTTTAGTTAGCACTTATTAATAATGATCATTGTAAAGTAAATGTACCACCCAAAAAATACCTGTTCTGTGCTGGTCCTGCTAATTGAAGAACGGGGTAAAAGGGAATCAGATGGACTACAGTCTGTAATTGTAGAACTACAAAGTGCTCCTATATAGTAAGTGGAGCTGATAGAATGGACAGTGAGTGTAGATACAAGGAGGTGTACCTAATAAAGTGCCCAGTGAGTATATATTATATGTTGTGGCTAAAATAACATGTAAGCCTAGTTAAAAACAGTGTCTTTGTATGTGTTTAAACCCACAGGGTCCCTGGTTTCTGAAGACACTGTACATTGTAAAGGTAGAGGAGATGGTTAATTGGTTGTAATATGAATGAAATAACTCTTATTACTCAACTTGGTGTCTGTTTGCATTAATCAAAGAGAAAAGACTTTGATCTCAGTTGTTGCATTAAACCTGTAGTCCTCCGAATAATCTTCTCTTTCAAGGTCTGTCATCCTCGTGCAGCTGAGTGCCAATCTGGGTTGCATTTCTGGGATCCTTTGTTGATAGTAATTGATCCAAGTAGGCAACAGCAGTCCACCGCTTGTCCGTCTTCACCATCAAAAGGTAGAAAAGTTAGACTTTTCCATTGTGAGAACATTGGTTTTCTTCATATTAAGCTTCTTTTCACATACAGTTTACCCAGGTTAAATGTTCCACTACGGTTTAGTGTTTTGTTTGGTTTAAATCGTTTGCAAACCTGAGAAAAACACTGTTTTGTGAAAATATAAAGTATTGTAATATATACACTCATCATGGAAAATTTTGCACCCAGAAGGAATCAGCTGAGGAATGAAACTTGGTGGGTAGGTTTGACATTGTGAGACATGCAAATGATTCAAGTTTCATGCTCTGTTACGACGACTGACCTTAATACCACATCAACGTTGAAATAGACTGCATTGGTGTCGTGCCAGACTGTCATGGAGTAACTCAGAACTCAGAAGTTTTGACGACCAAGGGTTCATGTGTGGAGGAATCAGTGTCAGGACCAAGATGAACAGTTTGTTGTCACGTGTCACACGTCCAGAAGTACCTGTGTGAGAATATTCAAGCTGCATGGGATGGATTATCACAGGACACCATTAGGAACTTCCTACAACTCCATACCGAGACGTTTCACATGTTCAATTAGCAAACATGGCGGCCTGACACCATACTGAGAGACACTACTTCTGTATGTGTAGCTCAGTAAATATTGCCCATATCAGTCTAAATTTATCATCATGTATTGTTCCTGGTAATCTTTATCTTCCTTCCCAATAGAATTGCAATCCAACACCTCCTTCTGGGTGCATCTATTCTTTTGATGATGAGTGCACAGTGTAACAGTGAACTGGCTGTTTTACAGGTATTTTGATGGGTAAATGATGGAGCTCCAGTTGGACAATCAATCAAGAAAAAGTACTACTTGAAGGTGGCAGTCAGATCAGATGTATTACCCACATGGAACATTCAATCCACACATACAGTCCTGTGTCAGTTACAGTGAATTGTAGATGCAGAGACATCAGTGAATAGTTGAGTTATTACATATTTACATAAGAAAACATAGCAGTGCATGTACATACACCTCCTAAAACCAGTGAAGCGGTTCTCTTGGGTCAAGAAGACAAAGCTAAGTGCTACGAGAACAGTCATTGGCACAGTAGAAGGCTACTCGTTCTTGTATTGTTGAGAAATAAGAGTTTTTGGTCATGCATTACTAAGACCCTTTAGCTGCTTGCACTAAGTTGGAGAAGGTGTGCGTTTCGGTTGAATAGCGACGTGCTCCTGTTGTGTCTTCATGGCTTGGTGATCCAGCCTACCAGGCGTTAAAAGTGAAAGGACAGATTAAGAGCTGACACAAAGCTTTGTGACATTCATTACATTGTGTACAGCTTGTCTAGCAGTGAAGCGGTGTGTCAAACAATGCGTGTGCACGGGTACCGCTGCCATATTGCCTCGTTTGTGTGACCAATGACGGAAAGAAAATGGACGTACAAATATGACAGAATGGTCAGTTTTAAAGGAACTTCAAAAAAGTTTAAATAAAGCTGTGAATAAAGAATTAAATGGTCATCAAAAATAATTTACATCATTTGGATAAAATGTGGTATCTACACATAGTTCAAAAAAGAAGCAGCTGTGGAGCGAATGCATTGTACAGGTCAATCTCCGTACTGCACAAACATCAGAGACCACTTCATTCATTCCATTTCCAGTCAAAACAGTCATTTTTCAGACATATAAAAATGACATCCAACTAAATACCACATTTCTTAGGATTAAAGTGTCCAGAATTTGCCTTCATTACGGCTTCTGTTCTTTTCGGAAGACTTGCTTTCAGGAAATCTGCCGTCAGATTTTCCCTCTAAACTTCAGTCAGTTGCATTTTCTGCTTCTCACAATCCGAGATCCATCTGATTTTGACTAGAGGTTAAATAAATGAAGGGTGGTCTCTGACTACTGCGTGAAACTGTATGCATATCTCTGTACAGCAGATTCATATATATTCTTTGATGTCCCAGGTCTGTATCGATATGGGACAAAACATCTGCTCAATTCTCTTCTCCTTCATCAGTACCATGGGGCCACGATCAGCTTGTGTTGGTTTCTGGAAACTTCTTTAGCTGTTTTCTGGTCTTATCTTCCACAGATACATCTCGGTTAGCTAAGCCCGTGGTGGGACACTGCAGTCCTGGCTGTGCTGGAGGTCAGTCCTATGGATATGGAGAGAAGAAGTCCAGTGTCCCCGCTGCCAAAACAGCCTTGCATGGGGAGTTGATTTCTGTCCGTTTTGGGTTGGTAGAAAGTCTTTAGGTCCTGACCCAGCTGATAGGTACCCAGAAGGCCTCCCTCTCCAGACGCTCGAGAATGCCCCGCAGTTCTGCACAGGCACTGGCGGAATCTTCCTTAATCAGGACCCGGTCCACCAGGTGGCCATACTGCTGCTCAATCTGCTGGGCTGACTGGCGCATCTCCTGTAGCTCCTCCTCCTGAGAAAGAGAGCAAAAACGGTCTGATGAATTAAGTTTAAGGTGTAAACAAAAAGCATTTAAGGTGGTCATATCTGAAATGTGTCAGAAATGAGTTCCAGTTGTTCACAGTGGTGGTGATGGGAAACGGTCACCAGCCTCTAAAGCTCCCACAGAGGACGTTTTTGCATGAAATGGTTAATGAATATGTTTTATGATAGTTGTGAGATTTAAGTTGTTTTGGCTTAAAATGTATTTTTAGGCCTGACCTATATACACAGTGTATTTGGATCTAAAGTTCTCAAGTCCTTTGTTCATATTAGGCAAGAGATTAATTAATGTTTACAAATTAGTTCTCGGTCAAATATAATGATCATCAAGTAATCTCAAATTTATATCAAGCTCTTAAATCAACAGACTCACATAACTCATTGTATATTAGATAGGAGTAGGGAAAGGAATTACAGACAGAGATCTCAGTAGAAAACTGGAAAGATATTTGCTCAGAATGTCATTAAACTACCTGTTCCAGTAATCAGACTCAATTTAAATGGAAGCTCGCTGGCAGGTATTGTTGAACACCACATATAACCATATAGATTGGCTCATCTTCGTCTAGGGACTGCTGGAGGAACTGTGGGAAAACTGACTTGAATTTTGTGAAAGACTGAGGAAGTATTGGCAAGTTGTCTCCAACGTCTTTCATTCTCCTCTCCCTAAAGAACTCTTAGTCTTCTTAGGAGTTTGGAGTTATTCCCCAGGGATATGATAATAGGGGCCAGATCCACCTTTTAAGCAGCAATTAAAGGTATAACTATTAACTGGGTAAAAACTACATAGGAATCTTGGACACCGCATCTATGGGAGCTACATGATATGGAAGTAATAACAGAAGTTGAGATGCAGAGACAGAAATGTCTTAAAAGATGGAGTTCAGCAATGGTAATAATGTACTGATAATACTGTATAACTGAACTAACTGTCTAATTGATACCGCTCCCTTGATTCCTTTGTATCCCCTCTCCTGTATGAAAAGTTGTCCGTGTTGTTATTCATTGACAGGTGTGTGTGAATGTCACTGTGAATGTCCGTCTACCTGCATGTAAGCCACTGATGTACTACTGTCTGACCACAAACTGGTGAATGTGCTATGATCCTTAATAAATAATTATTTCCAAAAACTTGCTTATTAAAGCACCTTCATAGCACACTGGTACATGCAAAACTAGTTTGTTTTCTTTTCAGAATTATGAAAAAATAAATTTTCTCATCATCAATGTTACATATAAAAATTAATTCCTGGCTTCCTATCGCCACTATTGTACAGAATATATATATTTAACTTCATCAATTTTGGAACATTAGAATTGATTATAATAAAAGTCTATGACGTATAACATTTGTTTACGTACTGTCATTTTTTCACAGTTACAGTTTCCTTAAACATGGTAATCCAGCTGCATTGGTTTGGAATGCTAGATTGATGGTGACATGATGTTTTGACTCACATCCTACAGTCACATTTACACCCCCAGTTAAACCCAGGAGGAGCGCTGAACACAAACGCTCAGAGACTCACAGTAACTCTCCCATGCTCTCCCCCTGCTGGTGATGTGGCAGCACTACGGCGCCTGCGACTCTCAGGGATCCTTGGTTTCACAAAGATTACGTACGGCTTGAACTCAGCAGTCCGCAGGGTCTGCAATGCCTAGATAAAGAAGATGCCATCAACTCGAGCCAACTGTAATTATACATTTTACAACAGATACTGAACCAAAGCAGCGCCCTAACAAGAGTCTCTCAGGGGAACTTAGACTCAAAAGGAGAACACCACTAAGAGTGGGAGGAACAAACTCTGAGAGGAACCAAAATTTAAAAGGAGAACTCCCTTAGAGCATGAGTAACCACTAAGAGGAAACAAATTTTTAGGATAAACTTCCTAAGAGCAGGTAGGAAGAATCGCTGAGATGAACCAAAACTTCTGAAAAACTTTGAAGAACAAATTCTGAGAGGAACCAAAATTCTAACGGAATAAACCTCCCTAAGAACACAAAAAAGAACTAGTGAGAAGAACCAAAGACTTAAACTGGCTCCTGATTTTAAAAGATTTCTGAGAACATTAGAAATGTAAGGCAGAAGTCCCTAAAAGTGTGATGAAATTCAAAACTTCCTAAGAGCATGAGGAAGAACCTCTGAGATGAACCAAATTCAAAAGGAAAACTCCTGAAGAACACGAGGAACAAATTCTGAGAGGAACCAAAGATTTTAAAAGTAAAAAATCTCTAGAAACAAGGGGAAAGAAATTCTGTGAGGAGCCAAAACAGAGATCCCCCCAAGAACACGAGGAACAACCACTGAGATGAACCAAAACTCAAAGGTGTAAAACTTCTGAAAAACATAAGGAGGACCCAACACTCGAAAGGAAGTCCCCACAGCAGAGGAACAAAGTAAATGTAATTAGTTACTGTACTTAAGTAATTTATCTGTGTACCTGTACTTTACTGAAGTATTTCCATTTTGGATGACTTTGTACTTTAAGTCCACATTTCAAACTCTAATATCTTACTTTTTACTCCACTACATTATGCGAAATCTGTAGTTCCTTTCAGCTTATGTGCGTGTAAAAACTTAGCACCCATGGAATGTCTATTTCAGGTCTGGACTACAGCAAGGACCACCTGGAGGAAGGCAGGTAAAGATGGATGGGGTTAGTAAACAGATAAAACATATTGTTCCTGACTCTATGTACACATGCACTCGTCACTGGCGAGTGTCTTTTTCTGCATTTATACAAACACTTTTTCCTTTTATAGTAAATGTGTTTGGCTAATTTATGTTTATGAACAGAGACCTACAGTAAAGGAAAACTCATTTGTGAGCCTGTTTAAAGCAAGTTTTTATTAAACTTTAACTTGTAAGCTGCAAATAAATCTTAAACCGATTTGCTTGTTTGCAAAAAGTTATTTTATAGTTCTAGCTAATGGAACCTGCCCTCCTTTAGTGTTCTGTGCTTATGATCATTTGAATAGACAGCAGTGTCAGACTAATTAATGACCTTCTATTAAAGACTGGTGGACTGAAAGACACTAGAGTCTCTTCGCCTAAAATGAGCTAATTAAGAGTCTTGTTCCAGAAATGATAACAGGACATTAAAGCCATAAATCATGCTCCTGTTACTCCATACTTAAGTACATTTGAAGGTTAATACTTTTGCTCCAGTGGAGGTCTAAAGGGAGGAACTTCTACTGACACTGGAGGAGTAGTTTACCTTGGGTATATCTACTTTAACTGAACTACAGGGTTCATGTACTTCGTCCACCACTGTGACATATGAAAGACTCAAAGTTTGTTATATTAAGGTAATTGTGGTGATTCAGGACTGCCTGGTCTCTGCAGGTTCACTTTGACATGTGCCGTTTGCCTGTTTGGTGTTGGGAGTCCTTTCTGTACACCTATTGCGGCTCTTCTAGAATGTTCTCTCTATTTACATTTCCTTAAAAAGTTCTCCCTCGTTCACACTGTTTTTGAGTGTTCCCCAATCATGCTGTTCTAAAATGACCTTCTAATTCATACTTTCCTAAATTGTTCTCCCATGTTCACATGTTCTAGAATGTTACCCCCATTTTCATGGTTCCAGAATGGTTCATTTGAACATTTTGACTGTTACTATTATTCTCCTTTTCTAATAACTGATGTATGTCCCATTAGGTGTGGTAAATAAAGGTAATTCATGACTGCTGGGGAAGAATGAAGGTCTCTGCAGGTTCACGTTGACGTGTGCGGTTTGTCTGTTTGGTGTTTTTTGTGCTTTTTGTACAACAGAAACTCGGTTGTTCCTCATCAGATTTGAAGAGCTCCTCTTCCCTCTGCTTTCTGATTGCAGTCAGATCTGCTTGTTAGAAGCGTGCAGCACAAGTAAAGCACTAGGGGGCGGCAGGTTTACATTTTGAAAGTCAGATGAAATGAAGCGTTTCCTCTAGAAGTTTTGTTTGCTTGCATCTACCAAGACCTCCTCCAGTTTTGCATATAAATAGGATGAGTTTGGGAAGATTGATCAGTCTACTGTTTAGCCATCGAACAAGCAAGTGGCACGAAGAAGCAATTCCAAGAGTTCACAACAACGAGCATCACCTCGAGAAAGTTGCTAGACGTTGCCTGATGTTGCTGAGTCGGTAGTCAGATTTCTCTTTAACCATCACAGCTAGAAACAAGGCACAAGACCCCTTTAAATGCCCACCATACCTCAGGCTGCACGTCCACCAGGCACATCTTGTTCTTGGCTTGAACAGAGCGGATCGCCTCTATACTGGTACCGTACTGGTTCTCCTTATATTCTCCATATTCAACAAACCTGCACAGAACATAGAACGACATTTAGGACAAAACCATAATGGACGTTCTCAGGACATTCTCCTTTCTACTTTTCCATGTGTCCTGTTTTAGAAGCTTCTCCTTCATACACACTTTTCTAGAACGTACAAGTATTCTCCCCATTTCTGTTGTGTTCTCATCCATCCATTGTTCCAGAATGTTGTCCCCAAATCCACAGTGCTCTACAATGTTCTCCTGCTGATGGTTCTAAAATATTCTTCCTATTCATGCTAAAAAGTTATCCCTTGTTCACACTGTTCTAGAATGTTTTCCCCATCCACTCTGTTCTAAAATGACTCCCTCCAATCATGGTTTTCTAGAATGTTCTCCATTGTTTGCATGTTCTGGAATGTTCTGCCTTTCCCACAGTTCTAGAATGTTCTCAACATTCAAATGACTCTACAATGTTCTCACCATTCATGCTTTTCTAGCATGTTTCCCTTGTTCACACTGTTCTAGATTGATCTGCTGATACACACTGTCCTACAGTGTTCTCCCCATTCATGCCTTTTAAGAATGTTCTCTCATGTTCACTCTGTTCTCCCCATTTACACGGTTTTGAAATGTTCTCCCCATTTACACTGTTCTACAATGTTTTCTTCTCTGTTGATACTATTTTATGATATTCTCTCTATTCATACATTCTAGAACATTCCACCCATTCAGTGTTCTCGAATGCCCTGCCATCATGCACACTGGTTTGCTTAGTTTGTCGATTCTTATTTGGTCGTATTATGAAATAGTCTATAATCAACAGTCAACATCAGAATGTTGGTGTTTGTTAGGAAACATGGCAGTGTGCTATGGCCTTAAAGGGGATGTGATTAAATGTTTGGGATGTAAAACAGTCAGTGTTCTCTGTTTACATCTCAACCACTGAATTCTACAGAAGTTTTGAAATATAGGTGGAATTCCCCTTTAAGGGTAAAATACATGCCTATTTGATGCATGTATCTAGTAACCAGTGATTGCATTGATTCCATCATTCTCATCATCATCACTGCCACAGTAACCGATCACCACACTGAGGTGAGAGCTTTGAGTCACTACATACCAAAACTCCACATCCAAGAGAAACTGTAATTAAATAGGATTATGAGTCATATGCTTATGTCTAGGAAAGAATCAGGTTATTGGATTGAGGCTTGAATGTGAACTTCCCACAAATCACTGTTTAGTGTGAGCTAGTTTTACACGCCTTTTCTGCTCCAGCGGGCTGCCAGGTGCTCTTACCCTGGAAAATCAATGCCAAATCATCCGAGCAGAACCGACTTAAGCCTTTAGCACTCAACAGCTCACAGCTGCGCCCTCTCACTCACTTGTTGTTCTGGACGTCTGTATCAAAGGCCTGCTTGGTGACAAAGTGGTACTCCACACCCTCCTTCTCATGGCTTTTCTTAGGCCGTGTGGTGTCTTTAGAAAGGACAGAGGGGACAGACATTTACAGACTAATTCAATAACTGTCTCTGCAAATGTGTCGTGCTAGAAACCACACGTAGGCAGAGACAGACTGTTCTTTTGCCTTGCAATGCACTGGGGAACCCTCAGGGTTTTCCTGGTCATCAGAGCTTGATGGTGTAGAGCTTAAAACATGTCTGGTAAATATTAACATATGTTACATGGTAATGTCTAGTGATTGTTAACACATGTAATATGTTAAAGTCTGTAACAAGCTTCAAATATAAAACACATGGAATATTTATTACGAACTTCAAATATCTGCGGTTATTCTCGAAAAATGTTCAATCTGTCAAAAAAACGTATTACTAAAACTTCAGTAACACTTTATAAGGCGCATAAGGCTACATGACAGCTGCATAGGCTTTTCATGACCTCTGACATAACCCTACATATATGTTTATGCATCCTAATTTTAATACTTTTTTTCCACTATTTTTTCCACTATTCATGTTACATGCACCTGATTCGATCAGCTTATGTAGATGCCATGTGGCCTTGTGAACTGTACTCAGGAAATTAACCAATAATTATAAAGACAGAAATTAGCATTATTGTGATATTTGAAAATATTTATTTATTTTTATATTATATTAAATGACATTTATTATATGAAATGACATTTTAACATTTATGGTTTGAAATGAAGGCCTAGCTCTAATAGACATGGTTCACCACTCCTGGAATGTGATATATTTATGTTCCTTATGTAGGAAGACCATAAACTGTGGCAACTTTGTGGAGGATGTAGGGCATATCAATTTAGACAGTGCCAAGAAATAATATTTGCATAATTAAGGCAAAGATGTAGGGTATGGAGCCCCTTAAGGGACATGGTGTATTGGTTTTTTTTAGGTTAAAATCTGGTGAGCACTAAATAATATCTGGTGCCCACAAGATACTATTTGGTGAGGACCCAGTACTATCAGGTACAACCTAAATACTATGTGGCAAGTACCATATACTGTATCACATGTGCACCACAAAGCATCTGGTGCTGAGGTATTTACCTAAAAGGATGCACCATGTCCTTTCAAGGCCACAGTAAGGGCAGACAGGCAGCATTAACAACCAAGTGTTTTTCACTAAGTATGAAATGTGATTGTTAGTGGGGTCATAATATTTGAACTACAGAATTTCTGCAGTAGATGTATTAATTCAACATATCTTGGAATATGCATTACGAGTATTATAAAGAAAGTCTGATTGATGGTGTGGGTTACTTACGTGGTACGGCCACAGCGTAGCGATGGGGGTTTTCCGCTATTACCTTCTGCTTCAGCTCGTTGATGCGCGCTCCTAGAGAACCTGCAAGATAAACCCTGCATCATTCTAAGCAATGCATAAGAGTTTTCAGAGTCTGACTGCCAGTAAAACAGGGCCTTATGTAAAATCCTTACTCCAGCTCTTGTTTTACAAACACAACATACTCCAAAGCAGATTTACAGCAGTGTGATTTATTCACTACCACTAGGGGACAGTATCACCCCATGAAAAGTGGATCTCAAAAACTGACCAGCAGGTACAAAAATCAAAAGTTCATTTTGCGATCATATATTTACTTGAATAAGCATTTGTCAAACATACTGATCATATGTGAAGTGAACAAGTGCACAGCTGGCTCTATGTGAATAAAAGGTGATCAGGTGACAGCATGTTCAATTCTATAACAGGATTCATCATTGGAACTGTGCAGTGACTGGGTACCCAGTCACATGTGCTCTGATACGTGTACAGGTTCAATAGTTCTGTTATTTGCAGACTGTTTTAAAGTGAAGCTGGACTGTTGCCTCAGTGTGGTGTACATATCCAGGACTGCGGAAATATGTTGATTAAACAGAATTCTTTGTTATTAAAATTAGCCACAATTCCTCTACAAGTAGGCCACTGAAGAAAGAACAGCAAATATCTTAATATCTAATTTAACTCAAACAGATCATTTCACTATTCCAACTTTAGAAAAAACATGACATTAACTTAGAAAATCTGTTGTTTTACATACAACTGTCTAGTGCAATCACATGACATCATCACACCCAAGTTGTTTTTCACATTTCAACATTTTAAAAATGTAACGATTTCCATTCCATTCCTTTTTAACAAATTCTATAGAGATAATATTAAGAATATTAAGAGATTATGTTAAGAATAAATAAGGGCACACAGTGTCACAGATGAAAAGCACCAGTCTTCACTTTAACCAAATCTTTAAGGTCCTCCACATCTAAAAACGAAAAACATTGAAAGACACATTAATTTTTATTTCACGGCTACTAAATCCAAGTCCTGGAGATCTACCACCCTGGAGAGAGTTCAGATCCAACACCTCCAGCTCTGATGTTCAGACATCCCTGAGAAACTTCATTACCAGGTGTGTCAAATCAGTGTTGGACCCAAACTATGCAGGGTGGTAGATCTCCAGGACCAGGACTGGAGACTCCTGCCTTATTCAAATACCCAAATAAGTAAACGAATGTTATGATGAGATGTTCAGATATGCCTATATTAAAAGAACCTCTCTGTATGACCGCACACTGCTCCTCATGGTTCCCTTTAAAATGACACCATTACTTCTACTCAAGTATATTTTTGGGGACAGTGATATACTGTGTACTCAGTTACATTTTAGTCAGTAATATATAGCTGCTAATTCTTGTTCTAACCCTAACAATCTAAGGCTTACTGCATACTCAGGTTTATTACTCAGTCACTACATGGACTATAATGCAAACAGGCTGAATTATTCTTAAATGTCAGTAGTGTGTAATAAAACCTAGGGGCTGCCGGGGGGTCCTGGCCTTTTAAGGGGTTAAATCCACTCTGTTTTTCCAGCGACAGAGTATGCTCTGCAGTGGTTTTCGACCTGCTACTTGTGTTTCTTAAATTAGGGTACTTCCAAGGGACCAGTCATTCTGTCAAATAGCCCTGACCAAACTTTTATGGTATATTTCTACAAACATTGAGGTCTCCTAATCAAAAGCAAATGAAGACTGATTTCTAAATCTGAGCTCATAGACTCCGGAGTGTTTCTCTCTCGTGCTGCAGCTGCAGCTCTCCTCATCACGCCAGTTTCTGATTGGTTGTGTATTTCCGACTGGTAAGACCGCCTGTTCTGTTGGCAGTTTAAAGGCGTTGTGTTAACAGATGGCTGTGGACGCACTGTTCCTCTTGTGAGCGAGTTTGAAGGGGTTCAAGTGAATGAGGGTAGATGAATGGGAGAGTCATGCCCCTCCAGTGATTCTCGAGACTCCTCTTTCTGCTTGAATGTCTAATGACCTTACTGGTGCGGTTTTTACTCACTCTTTTCTTTGCAGTGGCCTCTTTTAACCCTCCTGCATGTTGGAAGACCTCTGACAGTAAAAAACTAATGTGACTGTTCCCCTTTAACTGCTACTTGAACCATTATCAGGGGCACTGGAGGGATATAAAGACATTGGGGGCTTAGACCACACCTCCTCTGTAGGGGGGTCCTTAGGGATCAGTTTGCACAGAGGAGATTTAATTTACGTATCGGCTTATTAATTTATTGTTATCAGCTAGATGACACAAGAATGAAGACTTCAGAGCTTTGTGCAGCAGAGCACCTCACAGCAAGAAAGCGGAGTCTTCCAATGAAACGGACAACATCAAAGTGTCTACACGTTCTATATCTCTTAATGAACATTCAATTAAACCTTTACGTATAGTATATAGCTGAATGATGTATGCTCAGCATTAGCAAGAAAGCAGGTGCACTCACACATGCACACAGTCCAGCTGCTTTATCCATAGGATTAAACAGCACAGTGGTGTTGTAGCATTGGAACAGAATAGAATAGAATAAAACAAAACTTGCAGTGAAACCTTTTCACTGCAAGTTAAGGACCTAATGGATCTGTTCCACTGGGGCTTAACCAGGTGTTATATGTTTGTTGATGTTCACTGGTTATAAAACTCAAACATCACCAGAGGGCAGATTGGAACATTAATATTACTGTTTTTATTGAATAGTTCAAATGAAAGAGAGTTGTTGGCTTTCTATTCAGTTGACTTTATGGAGAAGAAGCACAAAGAAGAACCTCCACATCATTTGTTTCTATGTTTCAATGCAAAGTTAGTTTAAGATTATAACAATAATGATAATAATCAATTATAGTTTTAGGCTATGTGTTATTTAATGCTGTATTTCACAAAATCCATTTTAAAATGGAATAGTATTTATTATTAAATATATATTGTTGCTGTCCATAGAAAAACAAGTATCTCCAAAATGCCAACTTTACAGGAACTTCCAAAAATCTTTAGTCAATGAAACCAGATTGTCGTCCTAGCAGTTTTGGGACATCTCTATTGGTCGATTCATCATGAAATTTACACACAGTGTAAACGGCAGCTGCTGTGTTCAAATGATGCATAAAACGTAAAATCGTCCAAAATGGAGATACATGTTTTTCTTTCGACAGCGACCATATTTCATGTATAACGTATGATAAAGAATGTACAATAACTACAAACAAATTTCAGTTTCTTCTATTTATCTATATATCCTGAAATAATCTTAATCCAGTCTCAGTCTTGATGAGGAACTGATGAGTTAAGATCTCTGTCCCTTGAGTTAAGACTGTCCTTTAAAGGTCTTGACTAGACACTTGGGTTTAGGCCAGTGTTTCCCAGCCCTGGTCCTGGTAGCACCCTGTCCTACACATCTTAGTGGTTTTCCTGCTATCAACATGCCTGATTCAATTTAGCAGCTCATTAACAAGTCCCTTCACAGTTGCATTCACAGTTGCTGTGTTAAAGCAGAGAATCACTAATACGTGCAGGGCAGGCTGCCTCCAGGACCAGGGCTGAGAAACACTGGTTTAGACCACCCTACACACTGATGTTCAAATGAATCTTTCATGATGTGCATTACATGTCATGTCCACATGTGAGAAAACCAACACATGATGCACCTAAACAGAGAATGTATCTCTGTGATTTGACTGAATCCTTCAAATCCTCTAAAAAGAAATGATTTGCTGACGTACCAATGAGCACCACCAGCCGAGGTCTCTCACTGGGTCGTTGTTGGTATCGTGTTACTTCCTCGTAGGTTAGGAACTCTGGCTCCCCGGGGTCAGACGCATTGGCCTCTCCTGATGACCCCTGACGATCTTTACGACTCAAACGGAAACTCCTTCGCAGACCAGCTGATGCAAAGAGACAAGAGGTGACATGGTCAGAAAAGACTGTACAGCAGATTCTGAGAACTGTAAATTATTATATGTGCCAAAACATGATGACCCTAGAAATGTATAAACAGCCAGGTTTTGGAAAATACCCTCATCATCAAAAGAATAGCTGCACCCAGAAGGAAGTGTGGGATTGCAATGCTATTGGGGAGGAAGATAAAGGTTACCAGGAACAATAAATGATGATAAATTTAGACTGATATGGGCAACATTTACTGAGATACACATACAGATGTAATGTCTCTCAGTATGGTGTCAGGCTGCCATGTTTGCTAACACAACATGCTAGACGTCTCAGCATGGAATTGTAGAGGTTCCTAATGGTGTCCTGTGATGATCCATCCCATGCAGCTTGAATATTCTCATATAGTTCCTGCAGATTTTGCGGTAGGGGTGGAGGTTGAGTCACACCAGGCCTTCTGGATGGGTGACGCGTGACAACAAACCGTTCATCTTAGTGCTGACCACGGTGCCTCCACACACGGATTCGTTGGTCGTCTCCACCAAGACAAAAGCGGGACTCTCACTGAAGATGACCTGTTGCCATTCTGGGTCACTCCATGAAAGTCTGGCACGACACCATTGCAGTCTTTGGTGACTTTGACGTGGTGTTACGGACAGTCGTCGTAATGGTCTGCGTGCATGTAGTCCTGCGTGGTGCAGCCGTCTGCCAACAGTGCTACCACTAACAGGACGACTAAGAGGGTATCACTGCTCGCTGAATGTCTACAGTTGTGGCTGTAGGATCAGTCAGTTACAGCGATATGCCCATCCTTGCTTACCTCACATGCACGGCTGAGTGTGAAACTTGAAACGATGTCAAACCTACCCACCAAGTTTCATTCCTGCTGGTTAATTCCTTCTGGGTGCAACTATTTGTGCAACTATTCTCTTGATGATGACTGTAACACCTTCCAAAGACATTTTAGATCTGAGATTCAGTGATGCCCTTGGAATTCACTTAAAAATAACTGAGTAATCAAAGTAATAGGTATAAGTTTAACACTCGGCATTGCATGCACTTCCAAAAGGGAAGAGTAATGATTTGAAAAGCCCTTTCTTTAATGACAGGTTATGTCCATGCTTCTTAAGATGAATAATATATGATGTTCTGAAACTGGTTTATAATTAAGGAGTGTTAAAAATTATATTAGCTAGCCAAGTCTAGTTGGAAGCAGGCATAATCTGTCTTTGCATCTATAACAAAGTGAAATGCACAGCTTTTAAAAAGGGGTTAGTGGTTTCACCTGAGTGGAGTGAACAGGGACTGTACCTGAATAAAAGTCCCAGGAAAACACCTGGCCACAGGAGGGCGCCACCGCTTTACACTTCGGAGAGACTACAACGCGTATTAGACCACTAAACACTCGCGCACAGGCCACCCTCTGCCCTCAACACCAGCCCTAGGCCAGCAGTCTGTACCTGAGGTCTGCTTTCACTAACCTAGCTAGTGACCAAAGCTACAGTACTGTGCAAAAGTCAGAGACCCGTTACTCTCAAAACAGCCATTAATATGCCCTTATTACAGTGCCTACTCTTCATAGGAAGCTCGCTTCCGGTTTTTCACTGAAATCTGCAGGGATACTTTTCCAGCTCCGAAGTTCAGTCTTAGAAGTTGGTTTCATTTCTCTGCTTCTCATGGTGTGGATGGTCAGTCCATTGTTCTGAGATCACCAGCAACTTCTTTGTTTGATGTGTCTGTCTCCTTTTCTCAGTGAGATGTTTTCCTGAACAGCTACACATCCTTTCAGGCCCATAGCACAGCAAAGGTGTCTTCTCACAGTGGATGGATGGATAGATGCAAGTGGGTTGTATGAAGGGTGGGCTCTGACTTTTACACAGTATTGTCTGTAACAGATTCTGAATCAGTCTTGAGCAGTCAATATGTCCAGCACTACAACAGAGACATCTTTCTCCAACCATAACCTGATCCTGAATCAGCTCCTTTAGGCCATCTTTTACATAGCTGGCACTGTAGGCCTGACCCCAGGTCAGTTGTAAAGGGCAGAGCGTTCCCATCACGCACATCAGCTATCACACACTTAAACCAGTGAGTGAACGAGCAGCCAATCGTGCGGGGCGGAGTGTGACGAGCGGCTAATAGCGGGGCAGCAGCCTTGGCGGTGGTTTCAGGGTGAGGGTTAGAGGTGGGTAAGGGTCATGGACCAAGGCACAGGGCAGCAGAGGCAGGACGATGGAGGGAAGAGGGAGGGAGGAGGGAGGGAGGAGAGGATAACGCCTCAACATGACACATACAAAGCCTGGCTCTCTGATGAATGCCTTTACCGAATCATTTGATACATTAATTGGGAATTCAATTGATTTCTCAAGATCTCTGCATAATTGAACTGTGAAGATGTAAACAAAGTCATTCAGTGTGTTCTAATGTAAAAAGCTTTGTTCTAGAGAAACTTGGAGAGCCAGAATTGTTCACAGTGGTGGTGATAGGAACCAGACATCTGAGGAGTTTAATGCCTCTAAAAGCTTCCACACAGAAAATGATTACATGAAATGGTTATGAATATGCTGCCTGATGTCTGGGATATTGTTTTGCTATAGGCCAAGACTTATTTAAATGCTATTTATTTTAAATGAATTAATGGCGGAGGGGTACATACAGGGTGTGAGTCAAAACAGTCCCCATTTCATCATCATCAACATTACATCAACAAACCCAGAAGACGTGCAGGTTCACTAGTCACTTACAATGGTAAATAAAACTGCTATTTACACACACACATATATATATATATATATATATATATTTGTGATGTAGACATGACAACCCCTGGTTCCCATCAACACCACTGGAAGGAAATCCAAGTCACTAAGTTTCTCTACCATGCATCATTTGGAAGCATGGTGGAATTCTCCTTCAAAGTCTGTTTTGATGAGTTTCATGGACAGTCATATTTGAATCATAGAATACCTTCATTAGACACTCACTACCGTCTTTACAATAGCATACATACGTACAGCCTTTGGAAAATGTTAGTGGACATTAATAACTATGGACAGTTCTCCCTTTCAGCAGTAGAGGGTGCTACATCTATCTTTCACCGCATCCTTGTAGGCCATAAGAAAAAAAAAACATGGACTGGATGATGTCAAGGTGACCTTGGGAGATATGAGAAACACTGATTTCAGACAGCTTTCCATGTCTGGCTGGTCACCTTAGCTCTGTCTGTCATGAACAACTGATTTGTCAGATTGTTAAGACTGGCTGGGGGAAAAGCCAACAGACGAACCAAGGCATGCTTCTCTCTCTCTCTCTCTTTCTCTCTCTCTCTCTCTTTCTAACATTAGAAGCACTCTTTACCTAATGAGGTTCTAATATGACAGACTTGTCTGCAACACATTTAAGAAAGAGCTGGCTCTCTCTCTCTCTCTCTCTCTCTCTCTCTCTCTCTCTCTCTTTCTCAGAGAAAAGTGTGAGAGAAGACAATCACATGATATTTGCCTTCCTACCCACATTCCTCTACTTCCTTATCATATATAAATACTGACTAGTGTTCAAGCATACAGCACTGTGCAAAAGCCAGAGACCACCCTCCCGTCACTTAGCCTCCAGTCAACACAGCCGTTAGGTACAAGTCATTCATTTTTCAGTCTCAGAAAAAAAAACCTAAACTATAACAGAGAACTCTTTTCCCTCCATTCTTTTCAGGGGACTTGTTTTCCTTCTTTTCAAAGAAACCTGCACGGATATTTTCCACACCTCCAAAGTTCGGTCTTGGAGGTAGGTTCCATTTTCTGCTTTTAATTATCCAGATGACCCTCGCCGCAACCACCCCCCCACCCCACCCAAACACATTCAGTGATGTTGAGGTCTGGACTCTGGGGCAGCTCCTTTGTTGGATGTGTCTGTCTCCTTTTCTCAGTGAGGAGCTTCCAGCTACATGTCCTTTCAGGCCAATAGCAGTGAGTTGTCTTCTCACAGTGGAAGGATGAACAGATGCACCTGTGGATGTTTTCAGATTTGAAGAAGCTAGCTTGATGTTCTCTTCTCTTTCAAAGATAAAAGTGCTGAAAGCGCTTTTTATCTCTGATGGGGACATTTTTGGTGGTGTACCAGGTCTTGGGGGACCGGTTAGGATGCTGTTTTCTCAATACTGTTTCAAATTCCTGTTTGTTCAGTTATTCTTCCCCCTTCCTTACTAAACTCCCTGGACAAAAATGAATCCCTTCTGTGATGTTCTGGGGGTGTTTTAATGACTTGGAAATGGGTTCTTTGGTTGAGGCGACAGTAAATTTGAACCACAGTGTCTATATTGAGCTGCTGGACAATCAGGTTTGGCCTTTTGCTCATCATCTGATGAGCAATCATCTGATCTGATTGGCATGATGAACGTTCACACATCTGGACTGGCCTGCAAAATCACCAGATTTGAATCCTCTTGAACATCTGGGGGACTACCTGGAACAACCAGTAAAAGGCCAGGGAAGGCATCTACCAAATCTGGCCCAACTGATCAATTCTTTGATCTTTGATGCAAGAGTGGCTGAACATTGATGTGGCCTACAACCAGAAACTTGTCCAGTCCATGCCAAATCCAATCACAGCTGTTATTGGTGCTGGTGAAGGTATTACACAATATTAGGAATATTAGGTTTCAGTCACAGGGGACTCATTTTTGTCTGGTGACCTTATATATATGTAGCTTACATATATGTAGATATACAGAGCTTCAGAAATATCTCCTGTAAGAAGTCTAACTTGTACTTAATGGCCAATTTGACTGAAAGATGAATAAATTGAGGGTTGTTTCTGAGTTTTGCAGGAAACTGTCTGTCTTCATCTGGAAGCCTCCCAGCAGTAGAATAACCCCCTCATTCGACATCTGCTCTCTCAGTGACCTGACCCTTCCTGCACCTGCTGCTGCTACTACTTGTGATTTTGGCACAAAGCCAAGCATACTCGGTCAGTGCGTTTTGAGCAGTGGGTCAGCATGTGGGACAAAGGCAGCCGCGCGCTCTGACACGGTCAGTGGGTGGGAGTGTGAGTGGTCAGGAGCGGAGGAGGCATGCAGGTTCTCACCTATGTAGTGTCCATTGAAATAGCCCTCACAGTCACAGTCGTCTGTAGGGAGGCAAGCAGGGAGAGAAAGGGAATGAGCCGTGGAAGAAGAGAGGCGCAGGAGGGGTCTGCGAGCTACAGGCAGGGGAGAACAGGCAGGCAGGCAGTAGGTATAGGGCAGTATTAGGCTTATGTGGTGAGCCAGTCAGTATTATAGAGCATTTCAGCAGACCAAGGCCTGGAGCAGCCTTACTGGGAAGGGGAAAGACCATCTGGTAGAATATGGAAGAGGACCATGGGGAGTCATGATTGTCATATGGCAATATGGTAACTGCTGGCACAAACACATGTCTGAACTGGAATCCTAAACATGTCAGATGAAGAGGTCTGAGCTCTGATTCATTGATGGTGAATGCAAATACATCTAAACAGCGTTGACAAAGATGAGAAGAGGTGGAAAATATAGAATAAGGTTTATATATATTCGCTACAGTGCACTTACAGAAGCGTCACATCAACATGTTCACATGTGAAGTGTCTGATGGTAATCACTTGTGGTTCTTGCATGCTTTACATGTGAAATATACCGCTGCTGTCAGAACCTTGTATCTCCAAAATAAGAACTTTACAGGAGAAGACAAAATATATACTTTACTTTTAATGTAAGTCAATGGAGCCAGACTTCCCACAGCCCCCCACCCCCAAGTAATTTTGGGCCATTTCTTTTGGTCCATTCATCATGAAATTGACATGCATTTTATACAGTGCTGTCAGGCCAAAACCTTGTCTCTTAAAATGCTAACTTTGGACAGTAGGGCTGCAACTGACAATGATATCATTAATATAGTTGATATGATATCATTAATATATCAATTAATTTGTTAAGAATACACTTTACGAAACTCACTTAAATGATTTTATTGTACTGAAGGTCCCCAAAACTACTGAACTGGGTAAAACTGCCTTTATTTTATTCAAACATATATAAATAAATAAATATATATATATATATATATATATATGTTAACTATATGTTTATACTGTGTGTATATAAATATTATTTTCTTTTATTATTTAATCTTTCCTTTAAAATCTTTGCGTTATCAATCTTCATTTGTTTTACCCCTCCAGTGGCTCTCCGCTACACTGTAAATGAGGCCCTCCCCTCAATGCAAACCCGAGCTTAAATCCAGAAGATTATATGCTTTTTAAAAGAGCAATCCAAAAATAGTCTTTTCAGTTTGAATAGAGATCTAATCTTATAACCAGGCGCTCACAGGAAGTAAGTAAGCAACATTGCCAGTGGTTCAGCCAATCAGATTGTAGTATCGGATTTGTCCTATTATATGCCAATGCCAGAATAGTCCACTAGCTTGAGTACTTGAGCAATAATACTGTCACAATATCAACAGTCCGAGTGCTTCTTAAGTACCTTTCTGCCCGCTGTAATCCTGAGTCCTCTTAACATTACACTTTATGAGCTCCTTTACTTGCATTCAGCTGTTTATGTGTGTGTGTGTGTGTGTGTGTGTGTGTGTGTGTGTGTGTGTGTGTGTGTGTGTGTGTGTGTGTGTGTATTTGTTTGTATTTGTGTACTTGTGTGCACAGCAGGAGGAATGTCTGTCCAGGCTGTCTAACAGCAGAGGCATTAAAGCTAGATTAAGTGACAGACTGCTCTCATTTCCTAATTGCCGTGATCGTGAGCTGTGCGTGTATTCGTGCTTGTATATGTACGTGAACTGCAGCACAGTATACTTACCTTTTTCACATCCCTGGTCATCTAGTGCAAGTGGTAAAGAAGAAAAAGGAAAAGAAAAGGAAGACAGATCAGAGTCCATGTCTCTTTGCATGTCTCTTATCAGACAGGGATTAGGCCTTTACGGGGAAGCTCTTGGAATTATGGATTATTATAGAAATTACGTCAATATTCTCATCCTCTGGCTGATTATGTCACAGCAGACAAAGTGAAGCTCAAGTTACAGCAGTCTGTACTACATTGAGTATGGGGAGAGCAGGGAGGGGGTGCGGGGGAGAGGGAAGATGTATTACTGGAGTGCTGCTTTCGCTCCAGTCTAATCTGATTGGATCCAGATTAGCAACTGTGAAGCACTAGGCTGAAGTTCAGCGTTCACTTGGCTGCTTTACATACAGTGTATTAATCTGATTTGAGAGATTTATACTCAGTGTTTTATACCAAGACCTTAAACTATGGGCTGAACTGCATTAACTTTATTTTAATATTTAGCATTTATTATTTAGTATTAAAAACACAGATAAACAATTTAACATTAAACATTCCTGCAAAACCTCATCCAATAAAAATGGTCAAAAATTTTACTATTTCCCCTTCCTCTTCTACTCTAAGAATTCTATTCTGTTTTTTGGTTTGCAGTTGAAAGAGTGATAATAATAGAAACTAAAATGCTTACAACAAAGTGGCAAATTGTAAAAACATACACATAATTTAAGGATTAAAAACTCACAGTTAAAAAAACAGTGTTTTCAAACAGTTCGAGCAGCAGCGGATTAACAGTGAAAACACCAGATGTGTGAAATTATTGCATGTTTCTATGAGGGACATTAGGATTTATATTCTCTGATCGTGTCGAGTATAAAAAGGATACTTATCTATTACAGATTTGATACCACTTAAACACACAACATCCTGATGGATATGCAGGAAAAAAAGCCAAACAGAAGCTGAATGGAAAGTCCCTGCTAGCACACCAGCGCCATCTGTAGCTACAGTAGGTTTTAATGACATGGTAACACTTTACAATAAGGGTACATCTACTAACGGTACTTAAGACAGGAATGTGCATTACTATAATAGTTCAGTAAAGTAGCAATTAATCATTAACTAAGGACAGAAATAAGAACTAACTGTATTTTAGGTTTTATTAGGTAGCTTTTCATCCTTACACAAGTCATTAAGTGACAAAGTTTCTACTTTCGTTTTTTGACCTAGTGTGTCTTAAATATTAGTTTTGGTTTCAACTAAATTCAGTGCATTACTGAAGCACACAATACATAATTACGTGAATTAAGGACAGAATAAGCAGATCGTACTTTAGAATAGCGTCACACAAATATTTATCCTTACATGTTGCTGGGACAGGTCAGCCCTTATGCTATACACAGTTACAGTTTGTTCATGTTTATGCTACTAGGCAAGGATACCAGGCAAAGCCAGATATGGAATTGTTCCCTCTGTGGGAAAATTAAAAGAGAATTCTAAAGATTATTTATTAATTATTAGTTAAATGTAATTATTAATTATTAGTTAATTATATGTTCAGAATTCATTGGTTTACATGTTAACAAGTCTGGGAAATTTGCTGTTTGTTCACAGTGGTGGTGATGGGAACCAGACGTCCAAAGTGTCTAATGCTCCCTCCAAAAAAAAGCTATAACATGAAACGGTTATGAATATGCTGAGATGTTAGCTTTAGCCTAAAACCCCAGATATGATGGAAAGGTACATGCAGAATGCTGAAAAGTAAAAACGTTTCCTCAAACTTAAACTAGTCATTAACATTACATATAAGATCTCAGACGTAAGGTTCACTGTTGTTTGGGATAATAAGTAAAATGGGTGTATTTATATTTGTGGTGTATATTATGCTTATGTAAACATCATGTTCCCTGGTTTCCATGGCCATCACTGTAAGGAAATATCTGTATAATTAAGTATTTCACTTCAAATCAGTCCAAATGTCTGTTTACAACTCAGTGATTGAATAATATTCAGAAATGTTGATAAATTAGTGGCATAAATTCCCCTTTAATGATAACATATGAAATAGTACAGTCAACCTGAGCACTTACAGACAGGTGTTTTGGGTGACTTGGGATTCTGCAGGGTCCCCATTTTGAGTCTGTAGGCCAAACGCCTGAAAGGTAAGAGATGAACAGCAAGCAATAAACAACAAAATTATCCTGATGGGTCCTGCAAGCACTGATTTCTTAATACCTGCTTGATATGAAACATCTCTGTCTGACAAGGGATGCTCAAATAAAGAGAGAGAGAGGCTGGCGTTGTGGGAGTCCTAGGTTTGGTAATATAGAGAGACCTCATTCAGGTTTAATCCTACTGAATACACTGAATACTAGTTCACGACCCTGTACAGAACTGTTACGTTCTTCTGCAGTCTAATTAGTGGTCCTGATTTGTTTATCTCACACTGGTCTCCAGCCTACCAGTCCTTCCTGCAGATCCTAGTTCCAATAGGATCTGGAACTTTTAATCAACCTCATCCCAAGTCCCTGATTGGCTAGATCAGATGTGATAGAGTTAAGTAGGAGGTGGGACATCTTATTGGGCACAGGTTGGAACTAAACTCTGCAGGAAAGTATCTATCTAGGAGTAAGGCTAGAGACCACCACGCTACTGGTTACATCAGCCAGGCATTTATAACCAATATAGCTTATTGTAGATATCATACTCTCTAATTATATATATAATTATATATATTATGTGGTGGTGAGAGTTTTGTAAAACTGTATTTCTTTTTTTCATCTTTTTCTTTGGTTGATAATTTAACATGAGTACTCCAGCATTAGCATTAGCATTGTTAGCACAAGCTATAGTAACACAACTATAGTAACAATTAACAGATTAAAACTTCTTGGAATGCCCAAATTGGTACACTGGCAGTTGAATACAATCAATAAGGAACTCAGAAGTGCTGAAACAGTGACTGAAATCTGGTGAATGGTTGGCATGACTTCACTAGCCCTGTATGCTAAGCTAGGTAATTCTCAACTGTAGAAACGGTGAGGTAATGCTAATCAGTCCCTTTAGGTTTCAGCAACCGTGCAGTTTGGGGGCAATTTTAATTATATTTGGCTTTAGTCAGACAATTTGTAATCATAAGTTTATAACATTTCTAAATGAACCATAACTGACATCAGAACAGTCAACTTTAAATATAATGACTTAGGAACCTCAAAATGAATGAAACCTACAGGGGACTGATTAGCATGACCTCACTGGTCCTGTAAATTAAGTTAATTACAAGAAAAAGGGGGTCATGCTAGCCAGTCCCCAGTAGGTTTTACTCATTGTTAGCCATTTTAGAAGATTTGGATTCATTATATTCACCTTCTTATGGTAATCCAAAACCATAGTCACAAAAATTCATGTGAATTAATCATAACTGAGTCAAAGTGGGACAATGCCATTTGCTGGAAACGCCATCTCACCTCTCCTGAAACTGTTTGGAAGGTACGAGTCCTGCACGCAGGTTGCTGTCTCCCACCCTCTTCGCTTGCCACCAAGTGCCGTCATCCTGACTCACCACCTGCAGGATGTCCCCACGGTTAAAGGGAAGCCCCGCCTCCTGACAGGGCGTGGCCTTGTCCTCCAGCGGGATATAGTCAAACAGAGCCCGCATGTAGACCTACAGAAATGACACTTGTTGAATCAGAGACCTTCTGCGATAGCTGTATCATCCTCGCTGTTCCTTGGATTACTGATGTCACCCACCTTGCTCTCTTTCAGCTTATCCTCCTCTTTAATGGCTGGGATGATCTTCAGAGTGATGGAGCCTTGAGACTGAGACTGATAGAAAGAAAGAAATTAGAAGGAAAGTTCTGTCCCACCACAAAAAAGATGATGGAACCTAACTGTGACAGTGATAATGGATGTTATACCAGTAGTTGGCTTATCTCATCTGGCCTCTTGTGCATTACGGAGATGCCATTCACTTCTCTCAGTTCATCACCTACATGCACCAGACCTGTACAAATACAGTCACCACATAGAGCGTAAGACATCGTCACTCATGAACTGTGGTATACGGCACATACAGTATCCTATGTCTTGGGAAGTAGTTGTCCTCATAAGGTTTGCAAAGCTAAGTATCCTTTACTGGTTTTTAATACATTAGCCCTGTTATTCTAGCAAAGCTAACATCAAACGTACCACATAAATACTAATTACAACATAACTTCTTGGGATGCTATAACCAGAAAAAAAATATTTGTGGATCCCCTCAAGGGATATGGTGTTGCTGTTTTTTTTCTTTTTAGGTTAAAATCTGGTGCGCACTTAATAGTAGCTGGTGTTCACCAGATACTATCATGTAGCACCAAACACTAGCAACAGTTACTACTATCTGTACATCTGATAGTTGGCTATTAGGATTGCATATCGGTTCTGATATTAACAAAATTAGCTGGATCGGGTATTGGATAATTAGGCCGATCCATGGAGCTGATCCCCACTTTAATTCTTTTGCGATGCATGCTATTCTGTCAATAGCATGCTTGCAGGGTGACTTATGAACAGGAACAACAACATGGAGCGAGCCAAAGAGTCAGCTATATGGAGGTATTTTGCTTTACAGACTACAGTAGAGTATTGTTTATGCTAATCCTGATGCCTTAAGTCTCTCCAACATGGTGAAGTATACAGTTTATTAATTCAAAAATGGTATTGGAATGATTGACCGATAGGCAAAGTTTATGTATCGGTGCTGGAATCGGAAACTGGAAAATTTGGATCGGTGCATGCCTACCTCACCACATGACTTTTGGTGCTGATTTTATACTATTAGTGCGCACAAAATCAGGTGAGCACTAAATACTATGTAATTAGCAACAGTTGCTGCACACCAGATACTACGTAAAAATAGATATGAATGTATGTATCTAATTAGATGTGATGTCATTTTTAGGTTTAAAAAATGGTGCCCTTCTAATAGTGCATACTTATTTGCTTATTTATTTATTTTTTGACATGTGACCTGAATATGGTAAAATGTTCCAGACAAAAAGGCTGGGGAGTACATGTTGAGGTATATGCAGGCCTATATGAAATAAATGGATGTGGTAGAGATAAGGTAATTAGGTCATGGTTTGCTTACATCATAACCATGATTATTTCAAAACTTGCTATTATTTTGGCCACATACGTTTCCCAGTATGGACTACACAGTTTGAACTGAACTGTAAGGAAAAGCTTAAGAAACATGTTAGTTTTCTTATTGGCCTTTTAGACCAGACTTTCCGACCCCGTGAGATTACCCTGCTTCCGCACGACCCTGAATGTGTATCCATACACTTATTACAGTAATGAGCAGGGTTACAGTCTGCTGAGCTACTGTGAGGTTTAACATGATGCACTCTGTCTATTGGCGGTGATTAGGCTATCCACACACTCAGCAACAGATCAATGGCACATCAGAGAAGACGGAGAGCCACAGAGGGGGTGGGGGTGGGGGGGCAGAAGGTTAGTGAAAGGAATGATGATCACGATCGATAAGAGAGATGCACAATAGCACTCACGCTTTGGAGGTAGAGTGAATATTTTTAGTAAGGCACAGACACACGTGCAAACCTGCACACAAACGATTGATAGATCATATTCTGAGAGCAGCGGTGGTCACATGGTTACCTACGGTGTTTGATTCTTTAGATGGGATCTCATGGGACTCTGACTCTTCAATTCTCTGTCAATTTCAACAAAGTCTAAGCACAATGCAGCTATTCTAGCAAAGGTGCACGCCTGAACACCACTAGGCATGCAAGCCTGTCTGTTCTAGAAGGCCACTGGTCAGTTTGGGTGTCTTTGCCAAGTTATCACTTCAGAATGCAGTTTTTTCAAAGAGACACTCACCGCTTCTGTCCGCAGCACCTCCTTTCATAACACGCGCCACAATGACAGCTCCTGTAGTTTCATCACGCCGAATGGTGGCCCCCTGAGACGAGGACACACACACATAGACACGGCCAATCAGACAAGGAGAGATGGATATGCACAAAAGATATGCAGAGGGGACTTCTCGTCAGATCTGTGTAATCAGGTCATCTGGGGAGAAATCGTGATATTTATTGAATGCTTCAGGAATTCAGAGCAAAAATGAGTCACTGCAAGCCTTGAGGCCCATAAATCCACTGTGCCCATCACTATCCAAAAAAAGCAAATTCCCGCCATCTCAGCCATTTTTTCCTTAATCCCATCCCTCATTCCAATTCCCTATCTCTCCATCTCTCACCAGAGGCTCTTTGTTCTTGACCAAGCGGACAATCTTGACTGACTCCTCCTCTAGCTCATCCTCAAAGTCGTCAGGAAGAGGAGGCAGGACGGGGTCAAAGTTCTTCTGGGCCACTGTGTCATGAACTGAGAGAACTGCCTAGAGAGCGGGACAGAATAAAGACAGTATTAACTACACAAATATTACTATTAATCTTCAAGCTACAGTACAGAGTACACTCTATGTTCAAAAGTTTGCAGACACCTGCTCACCCACTGTTTCTTCTGAAGTCAAGGGCATTAATAAGGGTGTTATACTTGCGTTAGCTGCTCCTCTGAGAAGGCTTTACACTAGATGTTAGAACATTGCTGTGAGGATTTGATGGCATTCAGCCACAACAGCAGATGGATAATAGGTTCTGGATCACAAATGTCATGCCAACTCCTCACGAAGGCTTTGGATAGAGCCCCATTCAACCCAGGGTGTTGCTGCTCCAGAGCATCCTTTTCTTTTGGTCAGTAGAGATCATACAAGCTGAGGGTGCACAACCGGGTGTCAACAATGGGGACACTTGTGTCCAGATACCTTTGGACATGAAGTGTTCATCCATTTTTGTCATGTAGACCTATTTGTCAGACAGTTTTAGAAACCACATTAATCTATTTTAGATTACTTAGTAACTCAAAACAGTGCTAATGACTCAAGCATTAATGTAGCACCATGCTAAACTGTTGGCCGTAAGCTTCTGTTTCATGATAGCTACATTAGCCCCACTGGTAAAAAAAAGAAACCAACTTTGGACAACAAAGTAGTTGCCGGCTGGTCAACTACATTTGGCCTAATGAAATAGACTAAAGATAGACCAATCTTTGTTTTTTTTCTTTTTTCAAAACTATTTTTAAAACCTGGTTACTGAGTAAGCAGACCTGTTTAACCCTTCATTATGAAGTATCAGTCATGAAAAAACCTGAAAACTCATTATCGATAACTTACTATGAATTTCCATCTGTGCCTTCTCCAACTACGACCCTATGCTAAAGCTTGGTCTCAACTCGCACAATGCAAATTGAACAGCTATATAGGGGAACAATTGACGTGTAGGCCCGCATATGGGCTTCAAAGGAGTGAAGGCTTTCCTTTAGGACAGACTTGGTTTATAAAATGCTCTCTAGCAGAAAGACCTTTTTATAATGTTAAGCTGGTAATCTGGGATGGTTTATAGACAGCAGCCCTGACTACGGTAGTTGCAACACATTGTCTGAAATGGTTGATTTTCCATATGGATAATAGTCAAGTCAATTCAAGTCAAGTCACATTTATTTCTAGAGCACATTTAAAACAGCCAAAGGAAATGCATCAGAAGATAAAAACATGAAACAAACACTTAAAAATGAAATAAATTAATTTGAATAGAGTGGGCATGTACCCGTAAGTGCGGTGATGTCAGCAAGTGCAGCAGCTCTTTCTCTTCTACACTCATGGGGCCACTCTGCAACTCCTCAGCAACCTGCCAAACAGAGGAGAACTGATGATTTCCCTCCCTCTTTTACACACACAAACACACACATGCACACAGACTGAGTAAAAAAGACTACTGTCAGATCTTTCTTATAACAGGTCATAAGACATAGCTTGAGTATTGTCAGTGTCATGAAATCTTTTTTGGGTCCAGTCACGTCCATTTATATAAATGACTTTAGCTGCAGGCAGCTGATTGGAGTAGGGACTACAGGGCTAAACATCAGGTCAGAAACAGAATCATAAAAATGATAGTTTATTGGCTGTTTCTGAACTGAGTAGTAAAGCGACAACATGGCTTGGTAAAGAAAAGGACAGTCAATATTGGCGCTCGTCAGAAGTGGGAACGTTAAGCGCCACTTTGACACAAATAACTTCGGAATAACCAATCCACAAACTCAGTTCTGACAGTTTTGAGGATAAACAAAGTTCACACTCAACATTAAAGTGCAGTACATATTTATTTCATATATACTTATTACTTATTTCATATATACTTATTATTATATATGCTTATTTCATTAAGGTAGCATTAAGACCGCGACCCCTGACCTTCTACTCCACAATACCCACCCTGAGAAGCAAAACATGCACACACCTCCCTCCCCCAACCTGTCCATGTAGCTTCACTAGTTTTACCGCCAGCTAGTTTACCTGAGTGAACCCTGTTAAACTCACCTCAGCGTGTCTTTTAACCCACCAAGAGCAACAGAAAAGTCTGTACCCCATCAAGCAGGGCTACAGTGCTGCACAAGCTAAACTAAACTGATAGACAGTTAAAGAGAGGAGAGGTAGACTAGTCAAGGCAAATTTATATATTTATTTATTTTAGCATCTTTTACAACAGATGTTGTTACAAAGTGGCTTTACAGAGAGTCCGAGGCCAAGCCCCCAATGAGCGAGCCAGAGGCGACAGTGGCAAGGAAAAACTCCCTCAGAGCAAGAGGAAGAAACCCAGAGAGGAACCAAGACTCAAATTGGGAACCCATCCTCCTCAGGTTGCTCACAGGTCTTCAAAGCACAAAGAGAAACCAATCAGGATGCGTTCTTTGTCACTCTCACTGTGTGTGTGTCTTTCTCCCACGCTCTCTCTCTTGCTCACCCTCTTTCTCTTTAGCTCTAAACTGATCAGGCATCAGGGAGACTCCCAGAACTGCAGGGAGAGGTGGTATGTCTGATGTTAGCTGACGTGCATCTCAGGTCACGTTGATATTTTTGATATTAGGTTGATATTAGGTTGCATCATGATGCTTTCTGGAGCAAAATCACTCATAATCAGATTTATGCTGCTGTGATATTCATTAAACTACACTCTTTAAAGGCCCCATTTCCAACACTTTCCTGTATTGCACTTTTCCCTCAAGATTAATTTAAACATTTAAATTGAAGTAAAGTAAAGACAGTGGTTCTATATAGAACCATTAGCATTTGCATGCTTAAATGGTTCTTTGCATTGTAAAATGGTTCTTCAGCCTGATGCAGAATGTGTTGTATATGGTTCAATAAAAACCCTTTCTGGAAATGGTTCTACAGCATACAGCACCTAAAAGGGCTCTGCTGTTACAATGTCAAGCTTGTAACAACAGAAGAACCCTGTTTTGTTGCTATATACACTAGAACCATTTTCAAAAAAGGTTCTACAAGTAAAACAGTATGGTAAAGTGAAGACAAACTGGACATCAAGGAAAAATGTTAGAGTTAATCAATGGAAAAAACCTTACTAACAGAATATTTATCAATACAAACAATCTCAGAGCAGTGACGCATTTGACCACTAATAGTCAAAAAAAGAAACAAAATACTTCATCAACACAAACAGAAGTATTACACAGCTATAACTATTATACTCTTCGGGTATATTCACCCAAGTTGTCAAGTACACACACACACACGCACGCACGCACACACACACACTCAGACACACACACACTCAGACACGCACGCTTAAACAATATACTCACACTAATATGTAAGGCAGGTGTTATACATAATCCTACTTTAATACATTATCTGTGGGTATCAACACTATTATAATCCTTTTTCTTTTTTCTATCCATCCATTCATTCATCCATCCATCTTTTCTTTTTTTTGTCTTCCCTGTACCCAACAACCGCAGTAGCAGAAAGAATTTTGTTTTACCATTACTAAAGATAAAGCAACAACAACAACAGCAATGGCAACAATGGATTAATTCCGATCACACAAGACCAGTCTCCTATTTACCTGAACAGGCTGAGGCCTTTAAACACCGAACTGACTAACAGAAGCCTGTTTGAAATAACACAATGAAAAAATGGCCTAAGTAGTTTGTAGCTCTTAACTCAAATCACTCAAAAGTAATGTGTGTTTATAGGATTATTCTGTCTGCTTTACATGCGCACATCTCCACAACAAGATCACTGTTTCCATTTACGCCTTTACCAACAGCTCAGCTGGCTCATGCTTGAGAGTTATGAACTATCCCATTCATATTTCATATAACTCTATTACTGCCTTCTCCTCTTTTTATGATGTCTCTGGTTGCTGCGAGGCCATTCCAACTTTCTGTGATTAATCTCAGATAGCATTACCGTCTAACGGTGTTCAGGTCGAACAGTCTAAGTGCAAAGTGCCAGGTTGAGCACAGGGTGCATTCACAATGCATTATTGCTTATTATTACCCAGTTCTGATCTGTTACTGAGGTCCAATCTTTCTGGATGTTCACATTCAGCTATACCTGTGCTATAGTATGTGAGAGTTAAGGACTGTGTGTCAGACACAATACTCTGCAGCACGGGGGCACCACAGGGAATAGTCCTGGCCCCATTCCTCTTCACCCTCTACACTGCAGACTTCACCCACAACACCACAACCTCTGTATAAGAAAGGCCAGAGCAGACTCCACCTGCTGAGGAGGCTCCGGTCATTCGGGATACAGGGTCCACTCCTCCACACTTTTTATGACTCTGTGGTGGCATCAGCCATCTTCTACAGCACTGCCTGCTGGGGTAGGGCAGAATCACGAGCGCAGACAGGAAGAAACTGGACAAGCTGATCAGGAAGGCACGTTCTGTTCTGGGCTGTGCATTAGACCCAGTGGAGGTAGTTGGGGAGAGGAGGATGTTGGCCAGGCTGGCATCCATAATGGAGAACACCTCTCACCCACTACAAGAGACAGCTGCTGCACTGACCAGCACCTTCAGTGACAGGCTCCTCCACCTGTGGTGTGTTAAAGAGAGATACCGCAGCTATTTTCTCCCTACTGCTGTTAGGCTCTACAGCTGGCACCTCCCCAAGCAGAGCACCAGACACTCACTACTGTAGCCCACTATATGGACCCATTTCTATCCAGATATTCAGTGTGACTTAATTATTGAGCAATATTTGCTGCTGCACCTTATTACCTGTATATCACCTGTACTGACTGCCAACATCACTTAATTCATGCACTCTGACTCCCTATACCATCAGTACTTAGGTGACTGCCAAGATCATCAGTATTTGTGTAGCTGGTATAAGAGATCATAACTGCAATATCTTCAAATATCTGTGCAATATTTCTCAATAACTGTGCCATATATATCTGTGCAATAACATGTAAATTTGTATAGTTTCTTATTGTATTTTACCTAACAATAGAGATTTTATTTATTTTCTGTAATTTCTTATTCTGTAACTTGCACTTTAGTCTACCTCTTGTTCTGTATCTGTTCTGCTGTTATTCTGCTGTAACGATGCAAATGTCCCCATGTGGGATAATAAAAGGCTATCTTATCTTATCTCATGTTCTACATATATCCTGTATTTTATTTCTTCAGGCTCACTTGTGACGTGTGTGTGGCTCTATGTAAAACAGTCATCATTCATTTCCCCACATAAAAATCAGAAACCATTACCACCACATAGATTATTTGTTCTTACTTGTTTACAATAAGCCAATAAAATACCAGATGCATTATCAGCTTTATCAGCTATTACTGGTACTATCTTCATGTTAACCATTACTGCCACTTTCCTTCATCTTCTGAGCCACTTATGCTTCTGGGTCATGAAGAGAATCTGGAGCCTATCTCACCACTCATTGGGCAGGAGGCAGGAAACACCCTGGACAGACTGCCAGTCTATCACAGGGCAACACACAGACACAGACAGACACACACACACACACACACACACACACACACACACACTCTCCAACTTGACTGCATGTCTTTGGACTGTGGGAGGAAACCCACGGTTAGGGATAACATGCAAACTCCACACAGAAAGGACCCCAGACGCCCCAGCCAGGAACTGAACCCGGGCCACCCCTGCTGTAAAACAAGAACAAACTAAAACATATATGCGTTCAGAAAAGATATAACATGCAGATATAAGTTATAACATGATGCAGTACGCAGCACAATGATGCAACAGGTAGTGCTGTCACCTCAAAACAAGAGGGGCCTGGGTTTGATTCCCCAGCCGGACAGCCTGGGTCCCATCTGTGTGGAGCCGCACAAGCTCTGAAAAAAACCTGATTTAACCCTGTAATGTGAACATAGCCATAATGTGACTTACGTCCTCTGCCAAAGAGGAGGCGCTGTGGAGCACAGGCGTGGGGCTCTGTCTCTCATACTGACGCAGCTTCTCATGAATCTGGAACATGCAGACAGACACACGGACAGACACAAGTCAAAACAAATAGCTTAGAGAACTGGGTGGCCTTATAGCTTAGTGTTCACACGCCTGCTCACGCACCTTCATAAGATAGGCCAGGCTCTTCTCGCTGAAGACGTCCTTGAGGAAGATCATGTCCTCTTTATGATTGGCATCGGGACGCAGCTGAGAGGTCAGCAGGGCTAGCGTCTCATGTAACCCTTCAGACAGGACAGCAGAATAGCGTGTACATGTTTGCAATGCATGGTGCAACTGCACATACTGTACACCTGAGTGGGTAACTTCCTATCTTACTGTTTACTCCACTACTTTATGGCCAAATCTGTTCTTTCTTATGGCTTATGTGTGCATAAAAATGTAACATCCAAACGAAAGAAGCATGAAGTGAGCCCACGGTACCGATCAGGGTACCGTTGTCACTTTGTTTTGAGCTTGTTTTGAGCTGTTGGACAGACCTTGGTTCTAGATAATGAAAACTATTTCCGTGTTTTGTGCTTATGATCATTTGAATAGACATAAGTCAGACTAATTAATGACTTTCTACTAAAGACTTTTGTTTAAAGTGGTAGTAACTTCAGGCATCCTGCAGATGGTGCTGAACAAGGATGATGGGGCTATAAATACCTGCGGGGTGTAAGTGACGGGATCCGTAGATTGAGAAGAGGTGCTACAGTGCAGTGAATGTCTCGTTCCATGTATGGAAAATGGCTCCAAAGCAGATGTTAATGATTGGCTAAAAGGAATGGCTGCATTTGGGCATGCCAAAGACCATAGTGTGAGGGAAGTGGCTGAATCTGCAGGTGTATGGAAGCGTACGGTCATACAGGTCTACCAGCTAAAATCCCAGTCTACAGGAAATTCTCCTCAGAATTGTGCCAGGGAAGGCATCCACCAAATCTGGCCCAGCTGCACAATTCTTTGATGCAAGAGTGGCTGAACACTGATGTGGCCTACATCCAGAAACTTGTCCGGTACATGCCAAATCTAATCACAGCTGTTATTCATGCTTGTGGAGATACTACACACTATCGGGTACGTTTTAGTCACAGGGGACTCATTTTGTACTGTTACTCAAGTGGAGGTCTAAAAGGAGGACTATTACTTTTACTGGAGGAGTATTTTACCTTGGGTATCTCTACTTCAATCAAGTACATGGTTTATGTACTTCATCCACCACTGCCACACACAGAAACAGAAGCCAGGCAGAAAGCTCAGAACAGGGTTTGTATTTGTTCGTATTTACCTGCTCCTGCTGAGAGGACCGGCATGGCTTCTTTCATGGATCAGCTCAGAGGACGTAACCTGATGAAGACAATGGAACAAAGCTAGAGCATATACTTAAAGTTACATTCAATCTAAGTACAGTATAACACAATATCATGTTTCACTTTATCCCAGATAACACTCTGATTCACCCAGACAAAACACTCAGCTTCCCTCCCTTTAGCAATGTTTTTAAAAGGCAAACAATAAATAAATACAGAATAATAATAATAATAATAATAATTTAAGTTTTCCACAATATGGGTCACTTTGGAACAGCCTCTGTCTCTGACTGTAACTATAGGTAACAGACTAGGAGACACAGATCAATACTCTGTTGCTTACAATAATTATATTTCAGTGTGTGTGTGTGTGTGTGTGTGTGTCTGTGTGTGTGTCTGTGTGGGTGTCTGTGTGGGTGTCTGTGTTTGTTGGTGTCTGTGTGGGTGTCTGTGTGCATCTGTGTTTGTTGGTGTCTGTGTGGTTGACTGTGTGGGTGTCTGCGTGGCCGCGTGAGTGTTTGCATGTGTGTGTGTGCGTGTGCCTGCGTGTGTGTCTGTGTGTGTCTGTATGTGTGTCTGGTTGTGCCTATTTCATATGATTTACGGGATGCTCTTCCTGCAGCTGAACATGAGCTCAGGGTCAGGCATTAATGAGCCTAACACTTCTTAGAAGAACAGCATGTGGTGTTTACATGGTCCATAAACCATCACCACCATAAACAGTGCAGAAGTAGGAGCAATGGATCTATGAGGAACTCTGCTGTCAAATCTGTGATGCAATACTAGAGCTCCATGTAACAAAGACAGAAGCAATTAGGCTGCTTAGACCAACAGCAGATCAAATCAATGAAAGAAATGAATGTATTACAGTGAAAACCGAAACCCAGGAGGGAACTTTATCAGAGCTAAGCCTTCAGTTCAGGCCATTAACATCAACTGTTAAAGACAATGAGCCACTTCTATCATAACGCCGTGAGGAATTTCCAGCAGTACGGTGCCACTTTTTGGCCAATACTTGTAACAGACATTATGATATATTCTCTCCTGTAAGTAGCAGTTCTGTTTTAGTAAAGAACCCTGATGCTGCTTGGCTTCTATGGCTCTTATTACATTAAATGGCATTTCTAGAACTTCCAGAGAATCCAGAGTGACTTTGTACACCAAAACATGTTTGGTTGATTCCACTGCCAGCTCCTAACTATGTCAGTAGCTAAAGTAGAAATGTGTAAGAAGATGCAACCTGTCAAATTCATACTCCAAGCAATGTGGGGTAACATATCACGAGAATATGCACGGTTCCTCTCCAGCAGCGGAAAGAAGCACCAGTGTTAACTGTTGTATCTTCTATTTGTATCACTTCTTTTGTTTGCTGCTGAACATGGTTTCTTGCCGGCAGTTGTTACAATGGTCACTTGCCAAGCGCTTCAGCCATCACTGTGTTTACTGTTCCTTTCATTGGCTAACAGCCCTTAAATTATATATGCAGGAGCAGAACCTTCAACATGATGGGGCAGCAGTGCTACTTCTTCATCCTCTCATGTTGTACTGATTCAACTTCATGCTACAGTGACTCACTATCACCTTCTTGAGATACACAGTACTATTGCAAGACATGACGGGCTGGCGCTAGCAGGTTAGCATGCTAACTTCAGTGGGTATCTCTGTAACACAATAAATAGATGTCTTTGACACACCATCTAAACTGTCATTTCTCCATATTCTGTTGATAGTTTAGATCAGTTTGGAATGCTTAAAAGTAGACATCTTACAAATTGCTTCTTTAATCTAATGTGTAATGCAATGTTCATGACAAAGTGAGAAATGGGAAGTTTTCAACTCCCAAGTACAAAAAATCCATTTGAACTTCCTACATATTCCACTGAGTCACCATTCCATTGTGTTATTTCAACATGGCGGCACCAACAGAACATAACATAACTGTTTTTTATTTATTTGTATATCAAATGTTATTGGTTTATAATAAGCACACTGGGACACCTGGGTAATCGTAGGGCCAATTTTGATGCAAGATTCTGATTAAACTACATGCTTTCACAGCATTTTTCTGCTGCGGTGATTTGCCATAGCCTGCACCCAATTAATGAAGCACTAAACAACACAGCTGGCTTACTGTGAACACTAATGATGGGCATTCCAGCTCTTCCAGCTCCCAGACAGCTCTTCTTTATTCACCATTGGTCCAGGTTTTAGTTCCTAAAATTCGACACAGTAATGATATCATCGTTCAATTTCCACTAAAGCCTTAATGTACCTTCTAACTAATGACTTAACAAAACACCATTATGTATCCTTATACATGTTAACTGAGTGAGGTTTTAAGCAGTTTCATTAGTGCAGTGATCTAAAATAGACAGACGGGCCACATGCAGGCACATCCATCAACCAGTCATCAAATGAAAGCAGGTAAAAGTCAAAAATCAGAAGGACCAGTGAGGCTCATATGTAAACATGGCTAAGAATTACAGCAAGAAGACAAATGAGACAAACACAGCAGGTGTTGGGGATAATAAGGAGGCGGAGCCAGAATATTTCATGGAAATTCAGGAAGCCTGTAATTTTCAGCTACAAGACCTACTCTTTTGATCTGTCTTCATTTACAATGAGAGTTGGCTCCTCAAAGAGCTGACTCATTAGTGAATGACACATCGCTAGTGAACATCCATTTTTTCAGACCTCAACTGGAAAATTCCAGGCTCCAATTTGTCCTGAATACAGCACAAGGCCTTTATTTCAGCTCCTGAAGTCCTAACCAATGGGAGAGCTTGCTTGGCTGTTTATACATACTGATTCCAAAATTGCAAAATGCAACCCTTTTTGTCATAACCAAAATTTAACAACGCAATTGTCGTGCTGTCTCTGTCCTCTGGGGAGACTCCACCTGGACTCTCCCTACTACTCACACCTGCAACTGATCCTAGGCTTATTAGGAATCTCACATATACATGTTTGTCTGGTCTGTCCATTGGCAAAGTCTCTGCGTTTCATACATGGAGTTGTAGAGATTCCTAATAGTGTCCTGCGATAATCCATCCCATGCAGCTTGAATATTGTTCTGGACGTGTGATGTGTGACAACAAAGCGTTCATTTTGGTGCTGACCACGGTGCTGCCACACACAGATTTGTTGGTCGTCTCCACCAAGACAAAAGCAGGACTCGTTACTGAAGATGACCTGCTGCCATTCTGAGTCACTCCATGACAGTCTGGCACGACACCATTGCAGTCTTTGGTGAGGTTGACATCTGCCAATGGTGCTGCCACTAACAGGTTGACTCATGAAGCGCATCACTGCTCACTGAATGTCCACAATCATGGATGTTGGCTCTCCCTGGCTTTCCCTACTACTCATAGACTCATTAGGAACCTCATATATATGTGTTTGTTTGCTCTGTGTTTGGTACCTGAGTGCTAGGCCTGGTTCTCCTCTGTTTTTTCTCCCTGCCAGACTGGACTCTGGTTAATGGACTCCCCTTAATAAAGCTGTTCTGCTCATACAATCTGCTTCAGCCCCAAGTTTTCAGAAATAAGGGAATTGGTTTAAATACAACAAGCTTGAGGATTCTACTGGTAACATGGGTTAAAAGTCCACTTTTGTCTTGTGTCACGTTTATATTGTGCCTGCTTATATTTCATGATGCTGTAATCACTCAGACTTTAGTTTAAGTAGCTGGTAGGTGTCTTGGCATCAGCTGCCTCATAATTCAGCTAGAGCTTAAAAAAGTGTAGATGTCTCATTAATATAAGTGACTTCATAATCTCACACTCCTGTTATACTGAAAAGCTTGTGGAGCTTTATTTCAGTAATGGGCTTCTCAGGTCCTCAGAGAAGAAGCTCATTAAAATGCCTCAGACCAAATGAAGGACTGAAGGGGATGGAGGTTTTTCCATGAGGGCCCTGTGCCTGTACAGTTCTCTCAGTCACAGCGGTAATTAGACTGTTGTTCAGTTTTTCTCAGTCTCCGAGAGTCTTAAAGACAGAATCATGACTTTTAACTGAGTTTACTTTTAAATCATTCTTTTCTCTTAAACCTGCTGTGTCTTTGTACCTCGTTCTGAACGAGAAGTCTCGGAGGGGCACACCACTGAAATACAAACAGATTACTAGGGTTAAATGTACTTAAAGGTGTTAAAGTACTTTTTATGGTAAAACAGTTTCAATGTTCGCTTTCAACAATATGGAGAAAAAGAAAACTGCTGGCTTGATTGCCATTTTGACAGAAAGTGAAATAAACAAGAGGTGGTCTATGAGTACACACTCAACATCCAAAGAACAGCTGCACCCAGAAGGAAGTGTGGGATTGCAGTGCTATTGGGAAGGAAGATAAAGGTTACCAGGAACAATAAATGATGATCAATTTAGACTGATATGGGCAATATTTATTGATCTACACATACAGAAGTAGAGTCTCTCAGTACGGCGTCGGGCAGAGGCGGAGTGACACCAGACCTTCTGGATATGTAATGCGTGACAACAAACCATTCATTATGGTACTGACCACGGTGCCTCCACACAGGTTCGTTAGTCATCTCCACCAGACAGGTGCGGGACTCATCACTGAAGATGACCCGCTGCTATTCTGAGTCACTCCATGACAGTCTGGCATGACACCATTGCAGTCTTTGGCAATGTTGACGTGGTGTTAAGGGCAATCGTTGTAACGGTCTGTGTGCATGTAGTCCTGTGTCATGCAGCTGTCTGCTATTGGTGCTGGCACTAACAGGATGACTCATGGAGGACATCATTGCTCACTGAAGGTCCACAATCGTGACTGTTGGGTCACACTGCGCATGTCAAACAATTTGTCGGTTCTCCTTCTCTGTGATTCGTTTAGGTCTCCAAGATCCTTCATGTCGCTGGTGTAATCTTCTATACCTTGCTGACAACTGGTATGGCATGCAATACGTCCAAAAGCCCGGAGTCCTATGATGCAACCCCTCTCAAACTTTTTGAACTGCCTGAATTGTTTTCCAACTCTTCTCTGAGACATACTTCGCTTGCAAAGGATGCTACCAACACAACAGCACAAGTCAGAATGGAAAGCACACGTAACAGAAAGACCTTATGTTACACATGCACACCCCAAAATATTCCCCATTTATTAAAAACATATCTTGTACTTTCACTCATTGGTCACTTCATCAGAAACAGTCCAACTTTCCCCCATTCAGTAAAGGAAATAGAAAACCATGGGACCACCGCTGAGCAGAACCTTTCTTTGTTGACCCAGATATACCAACACTGTAGTATCACGGTAGAGTGTGTGTTCCTGGTATGAGTGTATCAGTCTCAGCAGTGTTGCTGGGGCTTTCAAAACTGTGTGCACATGTTGGTCACTTTATCAGAACCCCCAAGTGTGACATCACCTCACTGCTGTATGATTAGAGACTGTAGCCGATCTGTTCATGCACTGTGTGTTAAACATCTTCCAGAACCTCCTGTATAGATCATTTTGGGTGGAGGCCTGCTCTCAATCCAGCAGTGACATCAACTAACACCACACCCACTACCATGTCTGTGCCACTGTGCCGAAAATGGTCACCACCCAAATAAAATCAAGTCAACGTCCTGTGCTCAGATGCTCCATTAATGGAGAATGGAGTAGCTGGCACTGCTCTTCACCGAGGGAGGGCTCCTAATTTGCAGAAAGAGTAAATGTGTGCTATTCTTGCCCTATTTTCTCTTTCTCTCCCATTTCCCCTCTGCGTAGAGGATGACATCATTCCCAGTCCCAGGCTACTTGATGTGTTGTCACTGCACTGTGGGAGCACATTTACTCAGAAGGCATAGTGTGGCTTGTGTGCATGTGTTTCTGTTTGTGCCAGAGCTCAGAGCCAATGTAGAGAGTGTTGAAAGTAGCCTACAAAGCTTCCAAGATGATATTAAGCAACATCTGCAGCTATTGTGGCCTCATAGTCAGAGCAGGACCTTGTAATATATGGGCAAAATATGATATATTCAACCAGAAAATATTAGGGATTCACCGAATGTTTGGCAACCGAAATTATTCGGCCAAATCCAACTTTGGTGAAAAGACTGAATAATTTATGCTGAACAATGACGTTTGACATTTTCATCTGGTCCACTTGCCAGATGGGTTGACGGCACTTGGGTGGACCGCTCCGGGTAGCAAGATGTGGGCCACATATGCACCACATTAGGGCCATGCCTCAGCCAAAAGCAGGCAACTCTACGGCTCCAGAAGTGGACCAGATCTGTTTTGGGACAGGTAGGCCAAATGCATGTTGTGTTATGTGGGCCACCTATGGCTCACAGCAGATTGTCGGTGCTGACAGTGGGCCAGCAGTGCCATATCTTTCCCAGGTGTGGCCCACATCCACTTTCTACCTGGGATTTTCAATTAACACAATGGTGAAAAAGTTGCTAAATTTATGAAACACTGTGAAAAAACGTGTTTGGTATTCAGCCTTCAGCCAAATGTTTCATTTTGTTCGGGTTCGGCCAAAAATTTTCATTTCAGTGCATCCCTAGAAAATATATTTTGAGGCAACAATGTCAATGTCCAAGAAGGCCAAGAACAAACAAATACACACTCACACAGAATTAGAGCATTGCAGGTCCAAAAATGTTAGGGAACAAATTTGAAGAGGACCTATTACCTATTTTCAGTGTTCAGATTTACAGCTCCCCCCAACACTATATTTTTCTCTGTTTAAAATGCTCTGTTAGAGCTCCTGTGTCTTTAAGCCCCACCTCCTGATAAGCCCAGTGTGGTCTAATTGGTCAGCTCACCCACTCTGTTCTGATTGGCCAACTGCCAAAATGGCATCCTGCTCCCACACCTCTGTGTCTGTTCCTACAATGCTGGTCAGTTCTGCTGTACCAGTTTGATCCAGAGTCCGATCCTGAAAGTCTGGTAGAACAAGCTAGTAGATCCACCTTCGCAAGCTAGACTGACGTTTCATCAGAGCGGTCAGTTTTTACTTGTTTAGCTTTCTGTGTGTTTGGGGAAGGTGTGCCAAGTTTCCTGGAAGGCGGGCAATAAAGACTCTGTTACGTGATGACATCACCTTGTAACAGAAAAACAAAGCTGGAATTCCAAAAAGGTGTTTCCTTAAAACAGAGCATTTCTCCCTCTGGCATGAAGGAAAAATGTAAAAGCTTAACAAAGTTTCCCATAAATATGATATTTTAAAAATGTCTGGATTTTTTTTTACTGTATAAAATATGCCATAATCCTTGCGGTAACACTGTACTTGAGGGGGTGTCTACATAACACTCTATAACATATTCATGAATACTTAAATCTAAATTCATAACATATACGTGTTTTACGTGGTATTAATGTGGATAAGGGTGTCTACGCAACACAATTATAATATGTTACATAAATGCTTTATAACAGATTCATGGGTGTTTAAATCAACGTTCATAAAGCGTACACATTTTACATTATATTAATACGAAGTACTTTTTTTAAAATATTATTTTTCAACATAAAACTTTACATTATTTTGACTTATTATCTTTAATTTTCAGTAAAATGTCTGGACAGGCTAAATAAAAATGTGGTTTTACTCACTTTGGACAAATAGTAATTTGATATGTAGGCACTTTATGCCTAGATTTTCAACTTAATTTGCATTTTGCTATTCTTTCTCTTTTATACTCTTCGTCATCTTTAAATTTGCATTCTGCCAGAGGGTTCATTCAACAGCTTATACAGTGTTTAGGAAAACGTTATTCATCCTAAGTTGAAGTCTCTTGGATTCATCCTTAGAAGTTTCATTCTTAGTGAGTTTTTTTCTAAATTATGGTATTGCAGAAAGCACATGTACCTTAATAACCTAGTAAACTTAGGTTAGCAATAAGCCTTTTTAATTAAGGTTTTATAATAATAAATAAATAATAAACAAAGACTTTTATTTTGAAAAATGTCTCTCACTAAAAAAATGACATAGAACTATTGCAGAACATTAATATCAAGTAAAACATGCATGCTTTATGAATCTTGATTTAAACATCAGTGAATCTGTTATAAAGCGTTTATGTAAGATGTTATGAATGTGTTATGTAGACACGTTTCAAGTGTTAACACTTTCGTACAGGTCACACAAAGCATGTTACGACGTCAACTATGATTTTGTTGGCTCATTTCTTTTTGTAAATATTAAAGCTTTAGCTGTAAAACATGACTGTACTGCTGGATTTGAAACAGTAGTTTCTCTGGCAAACATTCAGGAAGACCATGTCGTCACACATATAGTGCTCGTCCTTTACAGTCTCGTAATCTCCAGTGCATCTCTGCGGTGCTGAGTGATGAATTTAGCAATGCATTTTAAAGGTAAATGTATGTATGTAAATGTTCTCAAATCCAAAATATGCATGCAGTATGTGAAGTGCCTTGGTACTGAAATCCATTCTTACTCTCCCTCAGTGTGACTGGTTGACCATGGGCAGTTGTCGTGACCTCATAGCTGGACCAGCTCCTCTAATCTCTGGGCAAAATATCAAAATTGTAGCCAGAAAGCATGAACATGTCACTGTGAGTGCTATTTCTGGATTCAAAATATTAGATTTTGAGGCACATACACATGTACAAATGTACACGTAGAGGTCATTCGATTCCACGCTCATAGGCTTCAGCGCATCTGTGGAGGCCTGTAGGCCTTCAGTCATTTAGAACATTCCATACAGAGTAAACATATATTATCTTCTGTGGCAAATACTCAGCAAACTCAGTATTGCTCAGTAAAAAGAGGAAAAACTTTAAAGCACTCATATTATGGAACACTGATTTTTTTTATTTTTAATCTAGTATGTAAACATGTCAAATTTCAAAGAGCGCTCTTCAGTCCATACCGTCTATATTTTGATTCTGAATTTATTTTATTAAAGTCATGAAAAAAACAACAGATCTGCATATATCCACCTATTCAACCCGCAACAGCTTGTTAAAAAGTGTTCTGGCACACACTACTGTTCTTCATTACAAGACACATTACAAGCCAATCAGAAGAAAGTTCACTGACGTACAGCTGGCTTAAAGGCACAGTTACAAAACCAGCTAAGTTGGAACCACAGCCTGTTTTGTTTTCCTTCTAGGCAAATAAATACAAATAAATATAACTATATTATCAATATAATATGAGTCATTTTTGGACCATATTAACTGGTCCTTTCATCATGAAAAGCTCACAAAGGAAACCTGTGTTGTGATATGACAGTGATGATGTATATCCTCATATTCGAAAATATATTTCCACATGTGTTACATTTAAGCATCTACAAGTTTTCCTAGTTTCAAGCAGTGACATAAGCACAAAGTATCATAACAGTAATCTGTGGGTGCTGGGAAATACAGTACGGCGAAGAGAGCATGATCCGTGTTTTTGTAATAGCCTCATACAAATTTCCTTGTGTGCTTGGACGCACTCTATTAGGTCCATCATGATTTCAGTACCTCCTCTTATACTTTATCTAAGGCCTATACTCAATGCAGTAAATGCAACATTTTGACATGTTGACCAATCGGAGGCTGTGTTCCTGACTTATCAACCAATTGGAGGCTGTGTTTTTTACTTATCAACCAATCAGAGGCTGTGTTTCTAACTTATTGACCAAGGAGAGCCTGTGTTTGTGTTTCTGACTTGTTGACCAGTCAGAGGCTGTGTTCCTGACTTGTTGACCAATCAGAGGCTGTGTTCCTGACTTGTTGACCAATCATGCGCTGTTCCTGACTTGTTGAGCAATCAGAGGCTGTATTCCTGATTTGTTGAGCAATTAGAGGCTGCTTTTCTGACTTGTTCTTCAATGAGAGGCTGTGTTCCTGACTTGTTGAACAATCAGAAGCTGTGTTTCTGACTTGTTGACCAATCAGAGGCTGCGTTTCTGACTTGTTGTTCAATGAGAGGCTGTGTTCCTAACTTGTTGAACAATCAGAAGCTATGTTCCTGACTTGTTGTCCAATCAGAGGCTGTGTTTCTGACTTGTTGTCCAATCAGAGGCTGTCTTTCTGACTTGTTGATGTAACAGTACTACCCTTCTGGGCATAATAAATACATAAATATGTAAACAAGCAAGTCTCTAACATGATTCCGGCCTAACACTGCTGACCTGAAAGGGTTAATATGAAACTAATTTTTTGTTAAGCCTATTAGATTAAACTCTTATAGGTTAGCTTAGGTATTGTCAAAGTCAGTCAACACCCTTCATGTAAGGTATTTCATGTCAAAACAGCCTTTGCAGGTTGGTAATTTTTCAAATTTCTGAGGGAATTTGTTATAATACAAGACATACATAATATGTGCTGTAATATAAGACACATCAATGCTTTGGGTCTGACAGGATATGTAGCATTTAAGAAGCCTATAGTGACAAAAGAAAAGAGACAGAAGAGAAGAAAAACTGCAAAAAAAAAAAAAAAGAAGAAGAAGCCGCTGGGTTGACTGACCACCCACAGTACTGACCTCAACATCATTCAATGTTATAAGTAAAGTTCATGCAGGGCCCAGTCCTGTACACCATAAGTTAACACCTACTTAGCACCAGAAATTCTCTCTTTAGAACAGAGTTCTGTTAGTTTTAGTGAAAAATGATGTTTCTTTCTTTCCGCAAACCCAACATTAAGTTCAGAACTTAGAATCTGAAACTTACTTTTACGTTTATTTAAAATCTGGAATTTAAATGTAGTTTAGAATCTAGAATTTAGTTTAAAATGTAGTTTAAAATATACAGTTGTTTCTCCACTTGTTTAATGTATAATGAGCTGCAACTTAAACCAAATAAAAGAAGAGGTATTTTACAACAAGGCCTGTACAACATAAAAAACCTAGAGTTGTAAATATTAGCATTGGTGGTATATACAGTATATAACTATAACCTGGCATTTTTGCACAAGCTGGAGAATAACAATAACCAGAAGCAGCTTCCACTGCAGAATCAAGAGACCTGAACTGATAGTCTTCACACTCTCGACAGCTTTCCTCAGTCGAATGCCCCAGCTGAGAGGCGCTCTGCATTTGTGTGCTATAGCAGTCCTGCTCAGGCTGAGGCCTGCTGTGTCTTTAGCCCATGCAAGCTGCTCTGGGGTTTTTCCACAAGCCTCTGCTGCATAGCTCTAGTGGATTTCACTAAGGCGTGATGCATCTGTTAGAGGCACCAGCAGCACAAACAGTGAGGAGTTTACATCCATTCCTGGCACTCGTGTTTATCATTCCCCTTTTATTTCAAACGTTTTGTCCTCAAACTCGTCTACTTCTTTAATATCGAACTACGTCAAGCTATGACAACTATGAACAACAAGTTCTGTTTTGCAAACTGTGTTTCAAGCTTCTGTTTTTCAGTCAAACATTCCTGCACAGTACTTTGTATCAGTTTGAACTGCACTAATCTTCTAAATGAATCTATTTAATTCACTTCATTTAATTCACATTTTATATTTTACTGTATATGTTTGATTGGGACCAGAGATAGAGGGTATATATTATTGAATGAACTTATATAATATTTAGAGGTGGGTTTAGCTATACAGTGTGTACTAAAGCAGCTTTACAGAAATGACTAACTCTATAGAGGTCAGGTGACTATAGTGGCTACAGCCAACATTAGCAGCTTGATTTGAAGGCTTATTAAAGAACTTATGTTATTATGTGGTACTGAGTAACTAATCTGAATTATTCAGTAACTACTTAAAAATGATAAGCTAAACATGTCTGGAGGTACATTTTTGCAGCATGATCTGATGATAACCAGGGTCTATCCCAGTGATGGACCATGACTATGAGGGCTTAGGATTCAGTCTGGGCCATAAACGTAAAAAAGTTGGACCAAACTAGGAATAAAAACATCTACAACAATGCTAATTATAAATAATACATTCCATCAAAATATGTTTTACCTCGTAGCAATTTTAGACCAGCTCACTTCTGCGTAAACTTCAAAAATAGAGCTGCTGTTGCTGTTCTCCATGTCTAGCCACTGACTGATTCTATTGACTTTTGCTCATTAGGTTGATACGTCTATGTCTAACCGTAAGGCCTTCAGTACAGCTCCTGAAGGCATAACCTATGGGAAATCTCAGCTGGCTCTTCCTGCCTAGATACCACAGAAGGAAAACCAAATTCTGCTGGGCATTTCAAGAACTGCATTGGAGTGTATTGTGGGTGTTTCATCCATGCTGAGCTAAATTAAATAGCATCCATTGACTAATAGTGGACCTGCTGACCATTGGACAATGATAATTAGAGCGCTAGTATTGAACTTTTATACTTAGTTTGTTCCCACCCTAACAAGTCCACATTCCCACCCACATTTAGCCTGGCCCTGCTAGACTACATCATTCATTCATTCATTCATTGAATCACATTTACAGTTATTGCACTCACAACCATGCATTTAAATGAGCACAGCTGTACTCAGACATTTTCCTACTCATAAGCCTCTTCACTTCTACACAGCTCTACTTGTGCACCTGCTGTGAAAAGCTACATTTCAGATTGGTTTGTTCAACAAGGTAGTACACAGGGTCTTACTTATTAAAGAAATACTCCAGCACATGTTAACCTGATCTTAATATAATGCATCTTCTACTATGTGGCTGAACACCTGTTCCCTGTACCTAGTAAAGAAGTGCCCATAGAATTCTATTATATATACTATTATAAGTATGAACTCAATGGCTTTTCCATTTTTCAGTTTTTGACATAATATAAAAATGCTTGTTGCTCTTCACATCGTGTGAGAATTTCATGATGAACGGACCAAAAGAAATGGCCCAGAATGACTGGTAAAAAAGTCTGGTTCCATTGACTTACATTAAAAGTAAAGTATGTTTTTTCCTTCTCCTGTAAAGTTATCATTTTAAGGTTTTGGACTGACAGCAATATTTACAATGCATGAGTCAAATGAATAATATTACATATAGATATTTACATATTGACTCCCAGATAGGACTTAAATCTAGTCTTGGGCTACACTGCAGTGCCAATTGCGATTCACCATTGAGAATCTATATTATCTATACTATCTATATATCAATAATCTATACTCAGGCTACATATATATAATACATATGGTACGTGTTATTACATCTAGCTCCTTACCTGCTGAGCACCTGCTCATTGGTGAGTCTAACTGTAATGGCAGCTATAGATTAGATTAGGAGTGTTCCTGTAATGGGATGCTCCATACTGAACTACAGGACTGTGAGCTGAGTGATGCTGCTGCTGTGAAAGTATTCTCGTCCAGTGATGCTGAAATTGTGCTAATAGGTCTGACGGACGCGCGCAGACCCATGCATAACGCGAGTGGAGCATGCAGGTTCTTGACGTTCTTGACCATACAAAGCACTCAGAACCCACCATGCTCTCTAGCACTAAAACGTGTTCACGCCCCTAATATCTCTTTAGTCCCTTTGTCTCTTTCTCTCTCACTCTCTCAGTGTGTAAGCACCCCGGCAGATGCTTAAATGCAGCCTCTCCCTCTCTCCATTTCCCCCTTTCGCACTCATCCCTCTCTCTCTCTCTTGCTCTCTCTGCAGTCAATCTGCAGTGATGCTCTTACTGAGCTCTTTGCTCCAGACATATGTCACCAGCTGGCGAGCGCAGCCTCTCTAGACGCTCTAATCGCAGGAAGACAAAAACGAGGATGCAGGAGAAGAGGTTATAGAAAAGAGGAAGAGCGAAGAAGAAGAGCCTACCTTTATTCCCCTCCGTATATGTAGGCTTGTTTCTTTCTCTCTCTCTCTCCCTTCTGTGTGTCTAGGTCTCTCGCTCTCTCTCCCAGATGGTCTCCTCACTGATCCTTTCACTCTCTGGCTGCTGCTGCCTCCCTCTCTCTCTCTTTCTCTCTTCTCTCTCTCTCTTGCTCGTCCACGCACACAAACCCCCTCCTCTCCTCCTCTTTCTCTCTCTCCTCCCACCCCCTCCCCTTTATTCATCACAGTACTCACACACACTCTTTCTCTCTCTCTCTCTCTTTCTCTCGTCTAGTCATTACATTAGCAGGTGGGTGTAGTAACAGATGGAGGAGTGGCGTGTCGTTAGTCAACACTGATGCTTCTCTTTGACTCCATCACTGTCTCCTTCTCTCCCTCAGTCTCTCTCTCTCTCTACCTCTCTGATCCTTCCCATGGCTGTTTTTCATGTCATAGATAACTGCGTTCACTTCAGCAGCCCTGAAAAGCCAGTGCAGGCTCGCTGCCTTATTAGACTCAAAGACGGAGAGATGCGAAAGCAGACGGAGGAAGAAAAGAGCCACTCCCCTTCTCTCCCCATCCCCCTCTCCAGTCCCACGCTCACCTCTCTCCCTCAGCCTGTGTGTGTGCTACATCTCTGTCTGTCAGTGCGTATTGCCTGGATGAGACACATATGCTGTATTGTTATGGTAATACAGAGCAGGCTGAGCCGAAAACATTAAAGGGCCTATGCGTATGAACTGTAGCCCCAGTTGTGTTTAGGGTGTAACACAGTGATCAGAAAATTATACACTCATCATCAAAAGAATAGTTGCACCCAGAAGGAAGTGTGGGATCACCATGCTATTGGGAAGGAAGATAAAGGTTACCAGGAACAATAAATGATGATCAATTTAGACTGATATGGGCAATATTTATTGAGCTACACATACAGAAGTAGTGTCTCTCAGCATGGCGTCAGGCTGCCATGTTTGCTAATGCAACATGCCAGACATCTCGGCATGGAGTTGTAGAGGTTCCTAATGGTGACCTGTGATAATCCATCCCACACAGCTTGAATATTCTCACACAATTCCTACTGATTGTGTGGTTCTTGTTCAGTGTTTGCCTGATGGAGGACTCATGAACTCTGACAGTAGCCAGGGTGACCAGTGAGGCCTGCAGATCCTTAGATGTCACCCTGGAATTCTTTGTGATCTGCCAGAATATTTCATGCTTTACTCCTCATTTTTGTTGTCATTTTTGTTGAATGGCAATTTTTGTTGAATGGCAACTCCAGTCTGAACTTGTCAGAAATACTTCTGGAACCTCCTCCAGTCTAAGGAGCACTGGCACATAATTTTATGAGGTCCTCAGAAATTTCATTTAACTGAGACAAGGCATACACTAATCCAGGTGTGTGGTAAAGACTTGACGTTGATGGTGAAATTTCAGGGTAATGTTTTCTAAACAAAGTCGGGTCAGCAATGCTGGCTGTCATTCAATTGACTGAACCTTCTGAATGTCTTTATAACCCATAACAAGCTGCTAATTCTAGAGGATCACATACTTTGGCCAACAAAGGCATAATTAATGTTTTGTCCAATAAATGAATGAAAAACATATAATTCACAAAATGATAAAGAGTTCACAAATGTTCAGCACTGTACATACATACATACACTTACAAATCAATGTATGTTTGTGTGTGTGGCCCTCTGTGACATTTAGGCTGTATTTGCAGCATGTGGGCCATCCCTCTGTCAGAGCGGCTTGTTAATTAGTCCAAAGGTCGCTAAGGGTCGTTAAGGTTATTAAGGGGCTTCTGACTAATTGATTCAGAGGCGGCATCTGTTAACCCTGATCAGTCTCTGGAGGAAAGATTTAGAGGAGCCTTACTGTCTGTCAAAACACATACAGACTCACAAATGGAAAAGGAGAGAGAGAGAGAGGGAGAGAGAGAGAGAGAGAGAGAGAGGGCAGGAGATCTATGTATTCCCAGTCTCAGCAGGGAATTACAGCAGTACATCATTATTTCAATCCATCTGTGAAAATGGGCGGTTAAATTGGTTTCATTTCTCTTCTGAGTGACCATTATCCAGAAAAAGTTCAGAAGTATCTTCAAAAACATCATTTCTCTTTAGAACTGCTTTATTTGAAAAAGTTCAAAAGTAAGTTAAAGAGAAACATTCATAAGGGCCAGAATCGAATGCCTTATAAATCAAAGGTCATTAATACAAAGAGTTGCTTTTCCACTGCACTGAGTAGCAGAAGCTTTGGCACTCGAAAACTGGAACTGTGCTCTTTCACAATTAGAATTATTAGATGGAATTACTATTTTTATACATAGGCTTTAGCATCCATTATACATTGCCAACTTCTACTTTTGTTTCTTTGTTCACATTTTCATAGTTGACAGAATTGTTCACACTCTCAACTACAGGCTTCATTAGAGTTTTCTGGGGTACTGGAATAGAATTTATACTGCTTAAAACTGCTTTCTTATTTCAGAAGGAACTAGCAAACAAGATAGCTAGTTGGCCAGATTAGACCCTTTAAAGTGGTTATAATTGTTCCAGTTGTCCTTTCCAGAAGATGAGCCAGATCTAGGACTATAAGCTCCACTGGCTCCCTTTTGGGTCACTCCATGTTAACTGAATAACTGGCGGCTAGGACTTGGCAGCCTTACTAAGCTAGGGGTTCCAAATGAAAATACTATACAAGCCAAACTGATTTCTGCTTTAAAAAAAAAAAAAAAACTAATACAAGACACCAACTAGAATGAACACTAGCAAGCTAGTCTCTAATACTATCTAGTAACATGTTGGCCAACTAAAGCTTTTTGGTTATGTCAGCACTTGGCTGAAACCAATTCAATCATTAGTTTGAGCACTGGTAAGTCTGTCAACAGGCTGCCAGGTGACCAGTTAAACCAGCACCAGATTTAAACTGCTTTTTTCAGAAAGGAACCAGCAAACAAGATAGCCATCTAGCCAAATTAGACACCTTAAAGTGGTTACAATGGTTCCAGTTGTGTCTCCAACCGATGGAAGATGGGCTAGACCTAGAACTCTAAGTTTCATTGGGTCAGTCCTGTTTCTGCATAAGTGGCTGCTAACCTGAGAGAGGTGAAGGTGTGCAATCTCTACCTGTGGAGAGGAGACACCAGGGGATCATGACTCACTCCCACACCCTCCTACCAAAAGCTATGTTTTAAGAAGCTAAAATAAACATATAAATAATTTAATTGGTGTGATTTCACAGGTCAGCCACTGGAGAGGATGACTCAGCTAGACAGGTGAGAAGAGAAAGAAACAAGTCATGTTTACCAGGGTACTCCTGTCATACAGTCAGCTTAGGTTTGACCTGCTTTCAGTGCATTTTTGAGATATTGAGGGTCAAATACTTCACTTTTAAACTCATTTGTAGTACAAGCACCATTCATGTCCTAACAAAGTCATTCCTTGTCTGGAGATTTTGACCACCCAATGTCAACACTGTAGGGTATTTGGAAATAGCAATCTACAAAAAGTCATTAATTTTTCAAAACTCTGTCACTTTTTCAGCCATCTGTATATGACACATGGCATATGTAAATAGCAGCCGTTTCTGTCTCTCCAGAACTGTAGCTAGTCCAGGGGTGTGTTTAGGGTTTGGCTATTGGGCTACAGCCACAGATATTTTTCTACTGCCAAAATATTTAATTGGAATATGAATTATGGGCTCATATAACCACTGAGACTTTTGTATGCCTGCCTCAACCCTTCATTTTTAGAATGCAACAAATCTCACAAAGTCCCCAGATTTCATTCCATCATCTTGGCATACTCTCACAATTGCATATAGAATTTTTGCAAAACACTTGAGAAAAGAAAGACAAATGGAAAATACATGAATGCAGGACAGCATATATGGAATCTGATTCAGAGCCTTATTTTTCCAGATAAGAAAAGTTCAACATTATCCTTTTAAAATAATTTCCAGTGTTAATAGTGAGGTGACACAGGACATAAAGAAGGACATGGTGCAAAAATGATATCTCACAAAGAAATCCTAATATACTGCTAATGCAGCAACATAATACTCTCCAACAGTTGCATTATAGTTCCATCCCACAGTAAGACCTGATAAAGAGAAGAATGCATGCATCTCCTTCAGCTACTTTCCTGCTCTGCACTAGTTTGAGTGCTCCAGACGGTAATGCATTTCTATACGCCATCGTCTCCACTTTTCTTGTAGGACCAGAGCTAGTGTTTTTGGATGTTCCTCCAAATAACACTGAGGTGCTCACCTAATGCTCCTCTGTTTTCTGAGAGATCCCTCTGTGAAGATGAGGCGGCTCCGCCTTAAGAACTAATCTGTGATGAAAACAGAAGTAACCAAATAGTGGATTAAGAGTGTGTAATTTATCACACTTTAATACTCGCTCAGTCACTCAACATCTATGCTGCTTATCCTCCTGGTGATGGAGCCTATCTCAGTGCTCACTGGGCAGAAGACAGGAAACACCCAGGACACCAGTCTATCTCAGGGAACACACACACACCCCTAGGGGCAATTTAGCATCCTCAAGTCGCCTGACTGCACGTTTTTGGAATGTGGAACACCCAGAGGAAACCTACACAGACACAGGGGGAACACAAAAAAGGACCTTGGTTGCCTAGTCAGAAGAAATGAACCCAGGCCTAGGGGGTGTGGAGCCTATCCCAGAGCTCACTGGGGTGGAAGACAGGAAACACTCTAGATAGGTCGCCGGCCCATCACAGGGAATTTGGGCACCACTGATCAGAATTTCAGTTTTTAATTTAGTTATATAAAATTTTAAACACAGGTAAGTCTGTCAGCGTCTTGTTTTTCAGAAGGAAATGAAATAAATAACGGTGTCACGAGCATAGCTTTGAAAATTGATGAAAGTTGAAGAAACTGAACCTTGTGGGACTCCAGTGAAACCAAGGCTTTTCTGTTTAATGCATTTAAGCTGTTGTAATCCCATGTCTGAGAGGCCTTCCCAGTTTTCAAGTGAAAGTGACAGCAGATTCTGAGTCCTTATTTTCTGACACGCATGCAGAATGGCCTCATTCGATGCCAGGCTGATGGCCAAGGCCAAGATTAAAATCTCCGTAATGGCTGCCCTGCTTACTGCGCAGGCAGATAAAGGGACTCTTGGACAAATGACTCAGAGAGGTGTGTAAGTGCAGAAATAAACAGTCTCTACATATTTGTGTGTCCAAAGGATTCTCATTATTTCAGGGTTAGACTAGTCTACTTTATAATGACTGGAGAACGGCTCTAAAAACTAAAAGACTGCTGTTACAGCACCGAGCTCATTGGGCCATAACGTCATACTGTACTGTAAAAGATGCTTTTGGCAACATGCCTCATAACACCCCAGAGGGCCATGCTTATCCAGCGCTAAAGCAACGCCCTGTTGTGCGTTATTACTTATATAACAGAGCAACTCAAGCTGATGAAAGGACTGACTGCTAATGAAGAATAATACCTACCTCTCTTTTCGTCTTCATTAAGAATTAATCCATCTAAAAAGGCTGACAAGTGCTGATAAAATGGATGCCAGAAACTCTGCTGATTCACAGGAAAGCAGCTTTTCTATAGAGGCGTGTGGCACATGGATGGTGGCAAACAAATCAAACCTTCTTATCAATTAACAGTAATCTATGTTGTGTTTTGAAGTGTTTGAGACCATGGTAACTGTACTTAGGCCTCAAAACCCATAAGAGCTTTAATTACGTCAGTTTAGCACAGTGATCTAATTAAAGGAATGTAAGCTTACAAAAAATGAGTCACCTGTGACTGAAATGCACCTAATAGCGTGTAACACCTCCACGAGCACCAATAACAGCAGTGATTGGATTTGTCATTGACTGGACAAGTTTCTGGATGTAGGCCACATCAATGTTCAGACACTCTTACATCAAAAAATTGAGCAGTTGGGCCAGATTTGGTGGACGCCTTCCCTGGCACAATACTGAGGAGAATTTCCTGTAGACTGGGATTTTAGCCACTGCTGGTAGACACCCAAACACAATCACTCCTTTTAGCCAATCATTAACATCTGCTTTGGAGCCATTTTCCACACATGGAACGAGACATTCACTGCACTGTAGCACCTCTTCTCAATCTATGGATCCCGTCACTCATGCCCTGCAGGTATTTATAGCCCCATCATCCTTGTGCAACGCCATCTGCAGGAGCCTGAAGTTACTACCATGTTAAACACATAAGGTGACTAATTTTGTGTCCAGTGAGCTTATGTGAAAGACCATTCTGCAAATAATTTTTGACACTAAAACTCAAGTAGAAGTGTATGACATACATTTATTACTCAAGTAGTACTCAAGTATACACGTACAGGCCCCTCAATGTACTTAAAGTATTTCTTTAAAATGTATTTCATATTTTTAACCAGGATATCATTTTATTGAGGGTTAGAGGTACACATTTACGAAACTGTACACACATAATGTATACTAAAACTGCATATGTCATCCACTGTCAAGCATATGTCAACCCAGACACTTTTCAGATTTGATTTTCTTTGCAAGGATTTGAGATGCACATTATTGGAATCTGTACTAAGAACAAAAAAATCCCATTTTTATATTAGCAGTCAAAACTGACCACCACAGCAAATAATTCCTTTAAGCAAGGCCAGGGCCAGAGTGGGACTGCGTTTTCAGACCAGGAGTCTGACATGATGCACATCAATCCAACACAAACTGCATAGACTCTGTTAATACTCCAACCCATCAGAATACTGGATTCACATAATTTATCGTCTCTAATCGTAATGTGTGCATGTGCAATATCGCAGGATGTGCAATGTTAAGTAAGACAAATTAAATCAAACGTGTAATGCTACAACTGTTTTGCTGCTTGATACAAAAGAAATGCTTGCACAGTTCCTGGGGTCTGATTTTGGTCTTCTATGGCATCTCAGCTAAGGCTGAACAATATGGGCACTATAATTGTCCAGAATCTCTTGGTCTGCTGAAGCATTAAGAGTTCGTTTCCCTGGAACTAAGGGGCCGGGCCCAACTCCTGAAACAACCCCACACCATAATCCCTCCTCTACCAAACTTTACACTTGGCACAATGCAGTAAGACAAGTACCGTTCTCCTGGCAACTGCCAAACCCAAACTCATCCATTGGATCGCCAGATGGAGAAGCGTGATTCATCACTCCAGAGAACACGTCTCCACTGCTCTAGAGTCCAGTTGTGGCGTTCCTTTACATCACTGCATTCAACAGTGGAAACCCATGCCATGAAGCTCTCTACGCACTGGTCTAGAGCTAATCTGAAGGCCACATGAAGTTTGGAGGTCTGTAGCGACTGACTCTGCAGAAAGTTGGCGACCTCTGCGCACTATGCGCCTCAACATCCACTGACCCCTCTCTGTCACTTTACATGGCGTAGCACTTCGTGGCTGAGTTGCTGTCGTTCCCAGTCGCTTCCACTTATAACCCCACTGACAGTTGACTGTGGAATATTAAGTAGTGAGGAAATTTCACGACTGGACTTGTTGAACAGGTGGTTAAATTATTTGGATGAGTAAGTGAATACTTTTGTCGATACAGTGTATCTAATTGTGATTTTTCAGATCGATGTTACAATTGCGATGTAAATTGTCTGTCCTTTTTCACTCTATAAAGACTAATGTCTCTGCCGTTTTTGGCTTGAGGCTTTAACCCAGCTAGTTAACCTGCCAGACAGACTGCCTGTTAATTAGGGTTGTGTTCATGTACACAGCACGTAGGTTATTTTGATGGTTCTAAATCATCTATAGTTGGTTTACAAGCTCCATGATATTACGCTGTACCTTTGAGAACGGGAGATACTTGATATCATAGGCTATAATAATAACTGCAAAAAAATCACACTGTTTCAAATTGGGATTTCTATATGAAATCTATAAATCATCTTTCAGCCCTAGTCACAGCGCTCACCTGCCTTTGTGTTTGGGGCACTGAAACCAATTATAGAGAATTAAACTTCAAGAGAAGATGGTTCAAACTTAAAAAGTAATTTCTCAGCTTATTTTTTTTTTTTTTCACCCTAATTATTTTACAATGAGTAATGTTTTCTGAATATTGATATTTAAGTCATTGGGTGAAAGTTGCTGAATATATTTTTTCATATCGCAATATATATAACAGTTGCAATCTCTCTATATAAAAATTGCAATCTCAAGTTTTTTCCTATATCGTGCAGACCTAATAAATCATATGTCCACTCAACACGTCTTCTGTCCAGAGATACCCACAAAACTACATTCCAATCAGACCGTTACAGCTACAAAGCTAAAGATGCACAAACCTAAAACACATAGCTTACTGTCACACTGGACAGACCCAACAGCTGATGAGGAGAACAAGGAAAAAAACAACACCAATCTTAAAAACCCAAACCCAGTCACGGTGGATGATGGCACACTGCCACGGCAGGCATGACACAGTTTCTTAAGTGACTGTATCACATTTTACCTGCAGTCTTCTTGTAACGCCGTTAGATGCCTGTGTTGACATTTCCCTCCAGGTGAAGCAGCGGCGTCAGTATAAGGTGTCAACTTTCATAACCCCAAAAAGAAGGACATCATAAGGGGGGGGGGGGGGGGGCGTTTAGAGGGCTGACCTGCGGTTAGCCGGTAGGCGTCACGATGTCACATGACCTTGTTAAACCAATGAAATGCAAGGCATGTCTTTTGACAAGGACGTGAGTCAATGGCACACACAATATCGTTCGCGAGTGAACATTTTAAATAGTTCATCCCGGAAAAAAGGACTAATAGGGGTCCGTCCAGGTAATGCACCGCACGAAGGACTGGGAGTTGAAAAGCCGGACTGTCCGGCCTAAAACCTGACGTGTGCCCATCCTATGTCATTACCAAACTCACACACACCTTACTTTGACAACGTTTTGTTTACAGTTGTTTTCGGCACAAATTTATCACCCACTCCGGTACTGAGGAAGGTCGCGGACGCAGGTTTAGTCAGACGTATCGTCTGTATCGAGAGCTTACTCGACACTGTCGCTGAGTTACTTTCCCCGCGCGCTCGGCTGGGCCTGTAAGTAGCCAATCACAGGTTCACTCCGCTACCACCGCCCACCTGCACTTGCCCGGAACAGTGGGCAGCCTTATCCACGGCACCAAGGGAGCAGGTAGGGGTTAGGTGCCTTGCTCAACGGCACTTCAGTCGTTACTGTTGGTTCAGGTAATTGAACTGGCGAACCTCCGGTCACAAGGTTGGTTCCCTAACCTCCAGCCCACGACTACCTGTTGAGTTTGTAGCATATGGCACAGTTAAATGCCGAATGTAAGCTCAAAAAATGTGGAAGTTGAGTATACTCAAAAATCCACAATGCACAGTTGTAAAAATAAATGTATTCTAGTAAATAATGCATTTATTTGTTTGTTAACCATTGTTGAAGCAGCCTTTGAGTTCAGCGTGGTATGATGTGCGCTTCATCACTTACTGTTAGTAAGAAAGGATGTAGTATGCTAATATTGTGTGTACTAGACTGCCGATCACATACTATTAGGATTAGTACAGAGTACATACTGTGTAGTGTAGTTGAGACGCCGCCATGGAGATTGACCGATCGGTGTTTATAGAGCCAATAACACTGTTTGCCTTCCAGCACGGCCACTGTGGTGCCCATCCTCGTATTCCCCATCCTGATTTCACTTCTCTTGGTTGTGAATTTCGCTGTGTTATTGGATGAATCATACACATAAGAGTAGTCAATCAGCAACCCTGGGAGGATCCTCCAAAGGCATAGGTAGATGTGCATGTGCCTGACGTTTTGAGAGCTTTATTTGTGAACAAATGCAGCAAAGCTGGCATACACCCGAGTTACATCCGTGAAAGTTTTACAGTTCATTTTAATGGTTTGTGTGAAATTGAAAATGTGCTAACTTTGCCTGGGGGGCCTTGGGAAGTAATGCAGGACAGGGATGTGAGATTAGGCATTACCATACAAATGCTGGCATTGTGACACCATAACCAGCAAAAAATGGATGATTATCAGCAGAGAGCTTTATCAGTGTAGATTGTTTATGGTTTATGCTTATAGTGGCAGAATTTTCCATTTCAGCTGCATTAATACAATGGAATGTCCAGTTTGCTGACGTCCATCTACTGCAAACGTGAACACAGCATCAGCAGTCGTGGCTAGTTCAGCTGTCTTCTGATACTCACTGTACTGGGTTGAGTGATATGCTCTCCAATACGTGGTTTCAGCAGCCCTGCGAGGCCTACAGTTTTATTCATGTGGCCAAAAGTCAAAAAGTCTGTATTTCCATCTAGTTTAAAGAAAGAACTGCAGGGTCCTGTGACTAAGGGGCCTCGCGCAGGGTTGCAGCAATCCTGAACTCACCAAAATGGTTAATTTTTGTTCAGCTTTAAGGATTGTCTGAGCTAGTGAAAATAAGTTGAACACGGCTGATCGTTCCCTCCATCTCTAATAATTTGTCAGTTGTTAGGAGGCTCATTTTCTTTGTATCTTTTTGGAAACACACTTATTTTATGTTCATGTTCAAACTTGTTATGCAACTGCATCATATTATATCTTATATTATCTCATATCTCCTCCTGAAATATGCATCACTTCTGCTAACTGTCAGTTTTAGCTAAAATGACAGATGAAGAGTAGTCTAAAGTAGTCTGTAAAGAGTGTGTGTGTGTGTGTTTGCTTGCATGCCTGCAATAAAAGAACGTACAGCTGGCTTATCTAAAAGAATTTATTTCACATACTAAAGCATTATTTCTGAAAAAATGTAAATTTACAACAAAAACAGATTGACATGTACATTAATATAACAATATGAACATGTAAGTTCCACACATACGCAAAACATTTGACTGGTCTGAATAAATTAATCATAATTGGCACATCAACTGAAAAAGCAGAATCTTTCATCTGTGTTGCATAAGGTTCCTATCAGAACCGCAGAGAGGCACACAGAAACATATTGCAGTAGCTCTGAGTGTGGAGTTACACCACTGGAAAGAGAAAGTAACCGAGAGCCCACAGCAAACAGGTCCAGCCCTTCTTAAACATTCACTTACATGGAGCTAAATGCTGTGCAAATACGAGTGCAAAAAGGAGATGATGGACGAAAAGCCATAGAACAGTCAGTGCAAGAAGCACACGGAGGATGATTCGTCTCTGCCATGGTTCAAAAGTTCTTTTGGACTTTTGGATTATTTAGTCACTTTAGCTACTAGCCCTAAAACACAGTTCCACTAATTCTTCGTGGCCCAAAAAAATACCTCAAGTATCTCCAAAATGTGAGACGGCAAAAACCTTCTTTACTTAGAATGTAAGTCAATGGAAAGAGGCCTTATTCCCAAGCAGGTTTGGTGCATTTTTACTGGTCCAATCCTCATGAAATCTTCACACAAAATAAAGGTCAGCTTTTCTGTTCAACCGACATAGAAAAATAAAATTCAGGGGAAAAAAATGATGCTTGTCTTTCTTTGGACGCTGACGATACACTGCTGCATTGGTTAAAAAAAAACAAACAACTCAAAAAACAACAAATAAAAAAGAAACAAGATGAATAAGTATCAGACCGCCCTCTGTGCCGTGAGGGAGCTGTGGTACACCCCATGTCTTTCAAGTGATCAATGCACAAAAACAAATAAAGAGAATCAATCATAGATGCTCTGATGAAATAAATACATTCAGACACGCATTGCATATAAAACATTGTTCAAATCTTTCAGTTCATGGTGCAAAGTACAAGAGTACGATGTACGAAGTACGATGAAACAAAACAAGCTACCACAAGCCACGTCTTTGGTGTCCTGTATCCCAGAATATTCAGCCTTAGCAAAGCAACATCGCGAATCACACAACACGGCTAATAACGAGTCCTTCATTTGTGCATGGCCTTCACTGGAGGTGAAGACATGTAAGGACTGTGGAATGTGGTCAACAGCTGTAGCATTCTGAAGGGGCTTTGAAAGCTAGAGCAACCTCCAACCAACACAACCACATGGAAATGTGTACTAATTCAAATCAGAATCTGAACATACATACACACGCTCTGAACATCATACATACACTGTGGATCGAGTCTGAAAAGGCTGATAGATCCATCCCAGAAAATCCAGTGTTTTTCAGAATAATCTCTATCTGCTGCATCTGCATCATACCACAACTAGAAATTTGATGCACACGATCCATTTTACCCTAGTAGTGATAACCTACACACTACACTCCTATGTTACAGTTTTCAAGTTCAAACGTTTTCAAGTTTTCTTTTGGTTCCCACAATCTTTTTGTAAAGGTTCTAAGAATGTTCTAAGAACATTCTGCCTCATTTCAGGTCTTAGTAACATCCATAAAACATTTTCTGAATGTTGCGAATGTTGAGAATAATGTTCTTTTGTTATCCTGTAATCTGTGGCCCAGAGAACATCTTCAGAACATCCTCTGAACCTTGCAGTTATAACGTTATGGCTTAGTTAAGGTGTATCCCTACAGGAGCGTTATCTGAGAATATAAACATCTTTAAAACGTTCTCCAAACATTAGATTAAACCAGATTCTTTCAAACTTGTAGGGGATGTTAACCTGGGAAGTTCAGGGAAGTTCTGGGAACGTTCCCTGCTAGCTGGGGTGGGACTTTATTTTAAACGGTCCTTCTTCAGTGAATGTAACACTCAACAGACTCTCAGCAACAACATATAACATCAGTGATGTAGCAGATGTAACTGATGTAACTTTTAATGAACTGTGCACATAAAGTTTGTTTGGAATCTTGTTTTCCAGTGTATTTGGAGGCTCCAGCTTCACATCTGTAGATGTAACAGGTGTAACATAGACCATCTCAACATCCTTAACAAGATATTGTAGACATGCTGCTGACACCATCCAGGTTAACTGATTAGGTTTTAGTTAAGGTTAGGGTCAGGATTGGGGCTGGGGTGAGACAGTGACGAAGCCATGGCAATGCAAACAACAAGCAGTAGACTCTCTATTGCATTGTCAAGCTTTTATTTTCTGGCAGGAATCAGACTGTGCATGTAAGAGAGGTGCTGAATTATGGAGGCCTCATGACTTAGTAACAGGCTACATTTTGCAAAGTATGCACGCTTGCAGTGTTTTTGAGCTGTGTGGCATCAGTTTTGTTCAGGAGTTTGTGACTCCCCCACTGGGCGAATGTGGTCACATGAGTGTTTTTCAAGACATTTTTGCATGCCTGCATGGACAGAAAGATTTTTAAAATATTTTTTTAATATCAGAAAACATGTGGACGAGGCATTTGAAGCCATTGGGCAGTCGCTGAATTCAATGAATGAACTTTTAAAAAATAAAGTGAATTTAAAAGTATTGACCAGTACCAATGTCCATGCAGGTCTAAGGCCTCGTCCACACGTATGGGATATTTTTCATGCCAGCAGAAAGTGATTATATCTCATAAAATATGATGTCAGAAGAATATTATGAGCATGCGCAGGTTAACTGCAAGATGTCAGCATACACAAAATTTTGCATTTTGGCAATCTAGATAAAAACACTGAAAACAGAGGATCAGAAAATCTCCACCCTGGACAGTGTTTTTGAATACCACTGTTTTCAGTCAACTAAAATGCTGTGTTCAGGTGGATGGGAGATCAGAATGCAAAGAAAAAAATTAACATCCATATTAAAATATCCAGATATGTGTGGAGGAGAGCTCCACCATGCTTACATCACCACATTGGATTAAGATTTACCAGGAAGTCTTTCCTTCTGGAAAACTAGTCTCTAAATCTCTAAAACAGTAAATCCTAAAGATTACTAAATTTACAAATACCTGATGTTTACATAAATGCATACATGAGGTTTGACTTAAACATGTACTGACTGGAATTGCCCGCCGGACACTATAGCTGAGTTTTTGTGTTAACTGAGACACATGCAGCAAATAGACATTAGGCTGAAATGCAGGACTTTTCCTTAAAACACTGGCTCTATTCAGCATAGAGCTATACAGACCTGTTTTGATCAACAAAACTGTGGACATGAGACTCATGAATTAGAGTCTCCTCTTTGCACTTACATACCCTATTTTTATATATAGACTCTCTCTCTTTTTTTACATCTCTTTCTCACCCCTACACTCCTTTCTTCTACTGTTCCTCTCCTCTTTCCTCTTCTCATGTTGATCTTGGCTCATCTCCTGGGATAAAGTAGGGGTTTTCATGGCCCTGAACCAAGTAAGAATAGCGTGAGGGGTTTCTGCCCTTAAACGTGTTCATGTTGTCTATAGGCATGACGTTGTAGGAGCCCGTCTGAAAGAGAAGCAATAGACAAGCAATGGTCAGCAGATGACAAAACCTCAAACTTAGTCACATAAAGATGACAGACAAAGCACAACACCACAGAAGAACCACTTTAAATTCCATAAGGAGCATTTGAATGAATGGTCCTTTAAAGGAATACCCAGGTAAAAGTTAAATATAATTTAATGTACTAAAAATTTACATACATTTTAAGCACATTGTTGCTTTGTGTGCTAAATGCAAGTGCAATGTATATATAGTACATGTTACCTCGGTAGTACTTCAGTGTACTTAATATAATGATACTAATTTGCATCCCCTAGAAGTCTACTTTAATATCAGCAGGTACATTTCAAACACAATATTGTTTTGCGTGGTAAATACAAGTGCACACACACACATATATATATATATATATATATATATATATATATATATATATATATATATATGTGTGTGTGTGTGTGTGTGTGTGTGTGTGTGTGTGTGTGTGTACTTTAATATGTATTTAATGTCTATGTATATTTAAGTAAATCTTAATGGTGTCTCAAAACAGTACAGTTAAGCACAATTAGTTCGACTTAAGTATATTTTTAATAGAACTGATGACATNTGTGTGTGTGTGTGTGTGTGTGTGTGTGTACTTTAATATGTATTTAATGTCTATGTATATTTAAGTAAATCTTAATGGTGTCTCAAAACAGTACAGTTAAGCACAATTAGTTCGACTTAAGTATATTTTTAATAGAACTGATGACATATTTAGCATACTAAGTATATAGTATATCGAAACAGTACATTATCAAGAGTGCAAGGACATATACTAAGTAAACTTAAGTTAAATATACTTCAGTATCGTTTTTATCTCCTAGGTACTTAAAATTACAGAAAACACATTAACTTTCAGTACATACATCAGAAGCCAATGCAGACTTGTCAATAGGGTTTCAGTTATTTTACAGGGAAAAGAGGTGAAAGTAAACATACGCTACAGCTGCACAGATAGAAAACCTGGTGAGGAGTACTCCTTTAAAGAACCATTTATTGAAAGGTTTTCCAAGAAAGCAAAGGTGGCTTTGTCTAAAAGACCTTTTCTGCACCTTTATTTTACTGCAGTACAAACACAATTATATCCCATGCCCATGTAAGTCCTCATATATTAGGGGTTGCCTAGACTAGTCAACTTTACTGCTCAACGATGATGACTAGCTGCTGATCACAGGATTATGACACTAATAACATGGATGCCTCAGGGAAGACAACATGTGAGGAGTCTGATGATTTCCGAGTCCGTATCTCTGGTTCCCTGAAGGGTTGGAGGGGCACAGCACTCTCTATTGACCTGTGGAGCTTGGCTTTGTGCTTCAAAGGTCAGATACTGAACATCGTTAGCCCTGTTTTTTTGGAGACTACAAGGACAATAACAGTAATGGGCCATTGGAGAGACGGCTTAACACCATATAATGCTGTAGTTTGAAATGGGTTACTTAGCGGGTTATGGCACTCCAAATTTCTCTGGTATGACGGCCTTCCACCGCTGGCAAGCGTCTTGGCAAGGCCACCTAAATCAGATTATGGTCTTTACCTCTGATTCCCTGAATTCTAGGAATTCTAGCAAGGGCTCACTCTAATGACCTGTTGAGTTCTGAGACTTTGCCACAGATGTTTATAGTCGCTTGTTTCAAAGCATTCCCTTCTTCTGAGGTTTTATTCATGACGTCATCAGCGATTAGTCAACATTAATTTGACTTTCATCACTTCGTGGTTGAAACCTAGAGTCCTGCAACCCCTAAAATATACCCATGGATAACAAGTCAGCTTCAAATATCAGCCAAAGGAAATCAGGGAAAAGCATTAAAATCATGCAAAGCAGGAGATAAAGTCACAATTACTGATATTTGTTTTTTAGGATCAAATAAAAGTTTTGATAATGATAGCAGTGGACCAGTGACTTGATGATAGCACATTTGGGGTAATATAAAGTGGAGAACCTTCAAGAGCTTTCTAGAGACCTATTTATGCATTAGACTCATTATGCTTGTTGTCTTTAAAATTTGCATGTTTTGTTGGTAATGCATTTTGGTTGGGGGAAAAAAGGGTTAAAATCTTGAAATTTCCAATGGAAATTTGTACAATCAGATTTTTTTTTCTCTATGATATTTAGGTATATGCATCTCAGCTACCTCACCCAATGGTTAGGAGGTGAACTGAAGGCCTAACATAAAGATTAGCCATCAGCATAATAGCAAAGTGACATTGGAATAAACCAATTTTGATCTTGTGTGGTATCAAGTTTGTGAGAATAAACATCACTGTAGGCCTTTTGGAAGGACTGAATAGGAGCTGAATCTTAACTAGGTTAAGATAGGATGTTAAACATGGAAAACAGTGTCAGCAGGTCCACATCAGAATTCTTTATTAAGGTACAGGGTAAAATATATGGCAAAACATTTTTTGAAGTTTCAAATAAAACATGTGGAATGCATTTTATAAGCTTCCAATGTTTAAACTAGAATGGCCAAAAAATGTTCACATGCACAATTACTGTTGTAAACCCCATAGGAGCCCCAGCATAAATGAGCATAATTATGGTTGCGCATTGCAAAGCAATTGCAACTATACTGTTATCTGATTTATATTATTATTTTTCTTATTTCGCCGCGTTTCATCGCCGACTAACTCGTCCCGCAGTTTTCGAGATATCGACTCCGTTCCAACTCCAGTTTGTCCGGTATGATTCGGTGATGCGTGCTTGTATACAGCTTTTTTCCCATAGAGAATGAATAGGATCGTAAAACGCGTGCCTATCTACCCTACTTCCGCTCGACCTAGAGACACCAAATTGGATACACTAGCTCGGGGTGCAGCCCCGAGCAGACATTCAGTGTTTGAATGACTCGCACTTGTCCGTTTCTCTCTTTTTTTCCACATCCCTTGTTCCTTCCATAGAGTCCCAGTCATTTTTAGACCCACCTGAAGCCGGCTGTTTGCTTCGCCCGAGAGACACGAAACTTCACATACACACTAAGGGCAGGTCCCCAAACACTAATCCACAGTCATACTGACCCGCACTCCTCTATCTGCCGTTTATTCATCCCTCGTTCCTCCCATAGAGTCCCAGTCATTTTAGACCTAAACCAAGCAGTAATGTTTCCGTTCGTGCGAGAGCCACCAAACTTCACATACCTACTAAGGGCAGATCCCCAAACACTAATCCACAGCCACACTGACCCGCAATCGTTTACTCATCCCTCGTTCCCTATTAGCAAGCTGCGCAACCATCCTGCGTTTCCTTCAGGAAATGCACTTTTCTAGTTATAGATGTGGTTTTTTTACCTCAAATAGGCCCCAAACTGAAGGCAAAGCTCTAAGAGTCATGGTTCACCACTGGTAATGGAAATGATTGCGATAAATGAATAGGTTTAAAGAGTGGGAAGCACACAGCACCAGCAGCCACACACATGCAGACAAAGCAATACTGATTGGGTGCGTGAGGGGATAAGCCATGCTGTGTCTTACCTTCCTTCCTATCTTCTAAAGCGTCATAATGGAGGGAATGAGGAACATGCAAGGCAAAGCAAGGGGGGCATCACATCACATGCACATCATCAACATACTTGCATACAGACACACACACACACACACACACACACACACTCACACACACATACACACACACACAAGGTATATTCAAAATCGGGAAGGGTGTGTGATATGATTCTCTGCGGTGACATGGGGTTTGGAAGCAGTGGCAGGCATGGCAGTGTTGGAATGAATGTTGAAATCATTTTAAACATTCAAATATTGGCTCTATCATTTATCAGCAGAGGTCTCAGTGCATCACTACAGTTACAGACAAGCAAATAATACTTATTACAAATAACAAAAGTGTGCAAAAACATTTTTACAGATATTTTCACAGTGTGCGCTGGATGTGTGATCTTCCTCCAATGCAGTAGGTGGCAGTGATGTTCTCATTAGTAGCATGCAACATTATTAGTAGTACTCTTATTCATAGCAGGTTAATCCTGATATTACAACATTGTGTGTTACTGGTTCATTTCACCACCTGAACCAGGTAAAGGTTCCCACAGTGCACCATAAAAAACAGTGAGCATCATGGCTATGTTCACTATGCCAACTGTTCACTTCAAAGTGGGAGACTTGTGTTTTCTTACCTGCTTCTTCACCTGGAACAAAATATTACTTGTGTGTTTTTCACAGATGTGAGTAATAAAAGCCTACAACTTACAACTTATATTTAATATTTAAACACTGTGTGTAACTGGCACACGGCTGAGTCCGGTTCTCGGGGTAAACAAAATGAGAATGTTGATGAATTGACTGGAACATTCCATGCTAAATATGATGGTATGGCTGGGCACAGCCCAGTGGATGAGCTTCCCAGTTGATATTCTTGTTGGTACTGTGTCACAGCGAGTCAGCGATGGCTGGGCCAAAAATACATGTCACCAACCGTCCCCTTATCCCAAAGGTAGTACATCTGCCAAGGTGTGTTTAGTGTCTGCTAATGTTTGCATCTTTAGTTTTGCACTGCAGTTGTAAGGCTAATGCTGCTGTTTTCTGGAAGGAACTGGACTTTGAATATTGTAGCCACCATTCAGAGTCAGGCATCATCATGAACTTGGGGTCTATTGGGGTGTTAAATCATTTCAAATAGGCTTGGTTTCTAACCCTGCCGTCATAACGGCAGTGTCACAATGCAACAAAGCGACTGAAGTTAATTCATTTTCAATGAGAACTGGTGATAAAATTTAACTTTTTATTGGGCTAAATGATGCAGCAACTATCAATAGGAACTGAGCCTTGAGCAGAGTGGTACATGCTTTATCTTACCCACTGTGAAACGGTACACTCCTTTTTTGGTTCCTAGATAATTGTTCCTACTAAAGATTGAGGAATGGACGATGCTTTCTCCTCTGTTTCACACACGGGCGATTTATCTCCAGTAATGTTATTTTTACACCATGTATTAGCAGTAGCATTTGCTAAGGCAGGAAAGCATCAGATTTGAATTTGGTGTTAGTGAAACCATGGCAGACAATAGTCCACTCAAGCTCAGAAACGGCCACAGGCAATCAGCGTTTTTGGGCGTCAAGAGGCAAAAAGTTGCTGCTGGTGTAAACGCAGGGTTACACTGTATGACAAACTGTTAGCTATGAAAACTGAAACTATGGACAAAACCCGACCTGCCCGATGCTTGTGTTTAGCCATGTGCTGTACTTTTGTCCGTTCCTGGTAAACAAAAATGCGCAGCACTAAACATGGCTTGGCTGACTGAATATGTTTAGAGTAAGAGGAAAACTGTGAAAATGAGTACAAATGGCTGTAAAACGAGGGTCAAGCAGCGTTTCACCACAGATAACTCACCAGTCCATTGGACTGATTTCTTCTTGTGCCTTGGTTGCTCATCTCCATCACGTTGCCCGAGTTAGCGTTGGAGTTGACCGTGGCACGAGGGATGGCTGTGAGGCCCTGGACAGGCCAAGTGCTGTACTGTTCTATAGAGTAAGGACTGCTGGCGTTTTCCGTATGCTTGTTTTTCCTGCAGGCACACAGCAAAACAAGAGTAACATAACTGGCCTTTTGCTCTCTTTCTCTTTGAGCTGGATTAAGATAATCCTGTTTTGCAACTCATTGCTAAGTATGGAGACACATAAACTAGGGCTTCTAATATGGGCAGAATACAGTCTATATTG
>CM067477.1:16725639-16750639 GCA_034552555.1 Semaprochilodus insignis | reverse complement strand
TAAGTTTGGGTTCTAATAGCATCTAATAGCATTTAATACCTCCACCAGCACGAATAACAGCTGTGATTCAGTTTGTCATGGAGTGGACAAGTTTCTGGATGTAGGCCACATCAATGTTCACTCTTGCATCAAAGAATTGTGCAGTTTTGCCAGATTTGGTGGATACCTTCCCTGGTACAATTCTGAGGAGAATTTCCTGTAGACTGGGATTTTAGCCACTGCTGGTAGACCCGTATGACCGTATGCTTCCATACACCTGCAGATTCAGCTACTTCCTTCACACTATGGTCTTTGGCACGCACAAATACAATCTTTCCTTTTAGCCAATCATTAACATCTGCTTTGGAGCCATTTTCCACACATGGAACGAGACATTCACTGCACTGTAGCACCTCTTCTCAATCTATGGATCCTGTAGGAGCCTGAAGTTACTACCACCTTAAACATGCAAGGTGACTCATTTATTTTCCAATGTGCTTATTATATACAATTTTAGAGTGAAAAAAGGAGAAGAGAGCACCATGCAAAAGTGTGGGCACTCCAGGACATTTGAGCTATTGGATAACTTTTACCAAGTTTTCAAATTTAATCAGCTTGTTAGGGTGATGGCTTGTTCACAGTCATTGTTAGGAAGACCATCATTAGGGAAGGACAGGTAATTTAGTAACACAACTCCTCAAACCTCGCCCCCACAAATCAGCAGCCATGGGCTTGGGTTTTGGTGACAATGAGCAAAGATATGTTTGGAGAACAGTGTGCCTCCCCAACTGTTGTGCAACTGTTAAAAAATGTGATTTTCTTTTTTAAACATTTTGGAAATCAGGAAATTACCTATTACTACTACTTAGCAGTTCATAGTAACAGAACTTTCGACCTGGGGTATATATATATATACACATATATATTTTCATTTACATGTGTTTAGCTGGTCACAGTATTGGAATAGAGTAGATGTAGATTTATTTGTCTTGTAACTGGGCTAATGTTAGCATGGTGGCAAATCCGTTGTTGTTGTCGTTTGTAGTATGCAATCTAAACAAACATTGTGGCGGTCCGTTATTTTAGGTATTTGGCCAAAACATCTCATTTGGTTAGATTTTTAAACTTGCCCAACCATGCCTATATATATATAACCATATATATAAAATAAAAACACAGTTTTGCTTTATAGTTTGCCACTAGGTTAGACTGTAAAGTTCTCCATCCTCCCACCAGCTGCTATAATAGAACACAGTTGTGGGAGGAACACGCTATGTCTGAATAGCACACTATTCAGAGTTGTATCCAGCTGTATTTCTTCATACAATAACTTAAGAAATTGTAATCATATTGCTCAGGATCTACATAGTGTTGTAAAAGCTGGAAGGATCAGTCAAATATTGTCCAGCACCCATTTTGGCATATGCCTATAAATTATGCACATATTAAAGCCAGGGATCAAGTCACACACCTGGTGTGGTTGTGATGTTAGTAAGGTTAGTAGTAGGTCCACCCGTAGTGTTCGTCCCTGGAGTGGTGATGTTCAAGCCTGGTGTTGTGGCATTGCCTGTAGGTTGCTGAATTGTACTGTTGCTTGGTGTGGTTGTTGTATTGCTTGGAGTGGTTGAGACAGTAGTTGGAGTAGCTGTAGTGTTGCCTGGTGTGTTTGAGACAGTAGTTGGTGTGGCTGAAATGTTGCCTGGTGTGGTGGAGACAGGAGTTGGAGTGGCTGAAATGTTGCCTGGTGTGGTGGAGACAGTAGTTGGTGTGGCTGAAATGTTGCCTGGTGTGGTGGAGACAGTAGTTGGTGTGCCTGTAATGTTGTTTGGTGTGGTGGAGACAGTAGTTGGTGTGGCTGTAATGTTGTCTGGTGTGGTGGAGACAGGAGTTGGTGTGGCTGTAATGTTGTCTGGTGTAGTGGAGACAGTAGTTGGTGTGGCTGAAATGTTGCCTGGTGTAGTGGAGACAGGAGTTGGTACGGCTGTAATGTTGTCTGGTGTGGTGGAGACAGGAGTTGGTATGGCTGTAATGTTGTCTGGTGTGGTGGAGACAGGAGTTGGTGTGGCTGTAATGTTGCCTGGTGTAGTGGAGACAGGAGTTGGTACGGCTGTAATGTTGTCTGGTGTGGTGGAGACAGTAGTTGGTGTGGCTGTAATGTTGCCTGGTGTAGTGGAGACAGTAGTTGGTGTGGCTGAAATGTTGCCTGGTGTAGTGGAGACAGGAGTTGGTATGGCTGTAATGATGCCTGGTGTGGTGGAGACAGTAGTTGGTGTGGCTGAAATGTTGCCTGGTGTGGTTGAGACAGTAGTTGGTGTGGCTGTACTGTTGTCTAGTGTGGTTGTAGTGTTGTCTGTTGTGGTTGGGTCAGTAGTTGGTGTGGTTGCAGCCACATTTGGTGTTGTTGTAGTTAAGCCTGTTGTGGTATTGCCTGGTGTCGTTGATGCTGTAGTAGCTGTTGCTGGTGTTACGGATGAACCTATATTGCTCGGTTCTGTTGTGTTGTGTGGAGCTGTACTGGTTCCGTTGATCGCTGCAAATAAAGTATGAAACATAAATCACAAATAGAAATATTAGAAGTAGTTAGAATAGACGTAGAGATCATATATCCCCTTGAATGATCTGGACATTCATACAAATATTGTTTGTTGTATAGTATTTCATCAGTATCAGCTCACTGTAGAGAATCTTCCTAACTCATCTTCCTGTTAGTAAGTTGCTTTCTGAGTTTTTATATGAAATGTAGATGATGGTTAAATAGTGATCGTTCTGAAAATGAATGTTTCCTGAATGTTTTCTTTGGGCACTACTTAATCTTACAAGGTACCCTTTCACTATTCATGAATGTTTTTTTCCAAATTTATTAGACAGTATATTCAAGTTTCTCTAGAACAAAACATTTCTCATCAAACCCATATGAATGACAAATTTTGTGTCAATTAGTTATTAAACAATAAACAATTTTCTGAAAAAATATCCACATTCATATTCATATGTATCTCCATTATTTGTAATTTTCAGTTTTCTGCATAATTTGAGCTCAGCAGCCATTCTTTACTCTGTGTATAAATTTCATGATGGAAGGACCAATGGAAATGCTCCAATATTGATTTGAATAACACAAAGACCTAAAACAACCCGCTGTTTCACTGTAAACCATGCAAATTGCACTTCTAACACTGGAACATGTTGGTCACCACTTCCTAATGACTCTTTAGGGGTATAAAAATTTGCTTTAATAATATTTACATAGACACCATAGGTTATGAGCACCTGTCATAACTGCAAATGTCATGCCCAAGTCATAAATGTTTATGATATTATAAGATAATCATCATTAACTTTATATTTTTATCACTATTACCTTCTTAACAAGTAATCCCTCTGGTACCACAAGCTGGAAATTACACAAATCAAATGTACTCTCCTTTAATTTAATCTAATCAGATCAAGTCTAGGGGCATTTAGCATTTTAGCGTGTTGTCAAATGTTATTGTAAAATGTTGAGATATATAAATATATTGTAATATTATTTTCCTACAAAATAAACCAAGCTAAGTCTTTAACGGAATGGTTCACCAAAAAAAATGCTTACTTGTTTCCTACTTGACCCAGATGTAGGCAATCAGACAAGATATGTTTGTAAACTTTGCTTCTTTCATTTTAAACTATAGCTACAAGGCTAACAATGCTAACAAGCACTAGAAGTCAATAGTCACCCAGTTTGTTTCTGTAAAAACATCAACCAAAACGTCTCTTAACACTCTCAACAATGCTCCAGGTTTTTGTTAAGGTCACAGAGAATTGGTGATATGATTTAAGACACATTATGACTTAGGGTGAAATATAAAAATGAGCAAAACTTCACTGTATAGCCAAACATAGCAGTTGGACACTGGGTAGAAGTGTCTAAAGCTGAGTTCTTTTGTTTTGTTCTCATAAATCATTGTTAATTCAATTTTTTCTATAACTAAAAATATGATCAAAATATCAATTATGGACATTTTTTGCAATTTTTAGTTTTCTGCTTTGAGCTCACTAAATTTCATGATGAACTGGCCAATAGAAATGCTCCAAAAATTGCTTTAAGTAAAATCTCTTTACATTAACTCTACCATCCAGTATGTCCACATGACATGCAGCGTGGATTCTATGGGCAGATTCTATTGGGTATCTATTGACCTCTGGCGTTTGTTAGCCACATAGCTTCATAGCTCTAAGCAAATAAAGTGTCTCAGCGAACTGACTACATCTGGGGTATGGGGAAAGTTGTTACTACAGTTACTAACAAACATGCTATAAAAACATATTGAAATTCTAGGTGTCCATAAACTTGTGAGTGTATCTTACACCCATAGCCTTGTTTTGCTTATCACTGAATCTCACTGCAGTTTCAAAGCTACCAAATTCCACATACNGCTGTTTTGGAGCATTTCTGTTGGTCTAATTATCATGAATAATATATATATATATATATTTTTTTTTTTTTTTGAACAGTGACAATATGTATAAGTAAAAGTTCACTCTGTTAGGAGAGATAGAACATATTTTTCTATGCGCAATCAAGTTGAGATTAGCACTGTGGCAAGTAAGTTATGTCCTACCTATAATAATGTAGTCCATCTTGGTAATATAGCATTTTAAATAATGTTATATACAGTAGTAAGTCTACACAAAGCATGCTAGATAGAGTAACACGTTACATTAAGTTTTGACAAACTAACATGAAGTAATGCATTAGTTAACAAAGTAATACATTAACAGTGGTTAGCTAATGTTAAGCAAATGTGTAAACTGTTACTGTAAACATGCAGTTCTTACATGTTTACTTAGCATTAGTGAAGCACTGTAACCATTGTTAATGTATTGGTTCATGTTAACTAACGCATTACTTCATGTTAGTTAGTCAACACTTAATGTAAAGCCTCATTAATATATTCCGCTGCTGTCAGAACAAAACTTACCCAAAACTTGTCCAGAAAAACTTACTTTACAGCAGAAGGAAAAAACCTTCTTTACTTAAGTTACTTAAGGGAGTTAATAGAGCAGGATTTTGTAGTTTGAAGTTTGAAGACGAAGTTTTTTTGGAGCGTTTCTATTGGTCCATTTATCATGAAATTCTTACACAATTTGAAGGGAAGCTGGTATTTACCAATTATGTCAAAATATGTATTTTATAATTAGTAAATACCAGCTGGCCTTTATATTTTGTTAAAATGTCATTGTGAGAAAATATTTTTAAATGAAAACAATCTCCAATCTACGTGTAAATTATCACCATATTAAAAATGAGTTAGCATTAGAGATAGACTTGGCTATTAAATCCAGGAAAAGAATGGACTGCAATTGCGTAATACCAAGGAACTATCACTAAAACACACACAAGTACACTAGGCTAGTGTGTTCCCAATCTGTCCCAGTGTGTCAGAACCCACATGTAGAGTTTTGACACATGTAGACAGGCTTACACTTAACAGCTCCAACTGATGAGAGTCTGAAACAATACATATCCTGATATACCACATATACTCTTGACATACCACAGTATTATATTTCTCCATATCTCCACCTCTAATATATATTTAGTTACTCAAAAAACATTTATCTATTTTTTTAGTGCTGATTAAAAAGTTCCCTTTCAGTTTCGTGAATATTCATGATGGACAGACCAATAGAATTGGTCCAAAACTGCTTAGAAATAATCTAGGGAAATGAATCAGCCTCCACTGCAGGTTAAGAAAGCTGTTTCATCCTCCTGTAAAGTTCCATTTTGGAGGTTTTTAAGGTGGACTGCATAATTTCACGGCTATTTCAGAGTTTGATGCCTTCACTTTTATGCTAAAGTAAAGCATTAAGATAAACATAAGTAGGTGAACTTTTGCCTGTATATAAATATAGAAACAATAGAAATGCTCCAAAATGACTAAAATATCGTTCCACATAACATGCAGTTAATCACAGTCTTCAAAAATTATGTTTTTGCAACAGTTGCTATGGAACAACACATTGGTGGCCAGAGCATGGACAGGCCAGTGGAGTTACAGCAGTAAGATAACTGATCAAATACAGAACTAATAAGGAGCCTTAAGATTCACAAGATGATGATTATATTAGAATTAAAGAACATTACAGTTTTACAAAAGTGTACATGAATGACCTTGTATATTTACAATACTATACCAACATGACATAATCAATAACGGTATTTAACAATATGCACTTTCATAATAGCTCTGCATTATCCTGCTTTCTGTGCGTAGCAGACCCGAAGCTGGTTGTTGTTAGTCCTAGTTCACATTGCCATTACCAGTAGCACCAGCAACGGAGACAATGGGCCGAGAATGAAGGGCTAAAAGTTTCCTGTGTTTGTGTCCAGCAGCTCCTTGTTTGTATGCAGGCAGTGTGTGTATAATCTCGCACGCTGGCCGAGTCTAATAGGCCAAGAGGGAATGTGAGCATGCCAGGCCGTCACTGTTCTAAGAAATTGTTCTCAGCTGGCATTCCTGATCGAATAAAGGTGAAATAAAGAACCAAAACAAAAAGCCAGTGGACATACAGAAGGCCATTTTACAGTCTCTCTCTCTGTCTCTCTCCTTCTCCCTCTCTCTACCAGGCACACATTAGATCCTGGAAGCTGACGGTTAATTAGATTATCCTCCAGCCTGCCGTGATACAGTGTGTCAAGGTTTATTGCCTAGTAACCAAAATGCAATGATAGATTAAATGACAAAAAACAACATGCTCTGGAACACACCCACCTGTCAGAGCGGGTTTTTATTGCCATTTGTTTCTCATACAGAGAACCCACACCCGCAGCAAAATAAATACAGATACCCAGGTGTTAATCATCGCCCAAATAAAGACAGCCAAGTCCATATACGTGAGCATTCACAGGTGCGCATGGACACATACATCCAACTCCTAATCAGTGGGCCTACGTGCAGATTACCTCCATATTAAAAATTAATTCATAATCAAGACAGACTTGCCTATTACGTCCAGGTATAGAAAAGACCGCGGCTGCGTAATACTAAGGAACTCTCAGCAAAAATGTACACAAAGCATGTAGTGAAGTTAAAGTAGAGACCCCCAAGGTAAATTACTCCTCCAGTAATAGCAGAAGTTCCTCCCTTTAGACCTCCACTTGAGTAAAAGTACTAAAGTATTTACCTTCAAATGTACTTAAGTATGGAGAGTAACAGTAGCATGATTTATTACGGCTCTAATGTCCTATTATCATTTCTGGAACAAGAACAAGAACACTTAATCAGCTCAATTTAGGGGAACACACTACTTACAGTACACTAACACGTTACACTTACTGAGTTACTGTACACCAACACACTACTTACAGTACACTAACACATTACACTTACTGAGTCACTGTACACCAACACACTACTTACAGTACACTAACACATTACACTTACTGAGTTACTGTACACCAACACACTACTTACAGTACACTAACACTTTACACATACTGAGTTACTACACTAACACACTACTTACAGTACACTAACACATTACACTTACTGAGTCACTGTACACTAACACAATACTTACAGTACACTAACACATTACACTTACTGAGTTACTGTACACCAACACACTACTTACAGTACACTAACACATTACACTTACTGAGTTACTGTACACCAAAACACTACTTACAGTACACTAACACATTACATTTACTGAGTTACTGTACACAACACACTACTTACAGTACACTAACGCATTACACGTACTGAGTTACGGTACACAACACACTACTTACAGTACACTAACGCATTACACATACTGAGTTACTGTACACAACACACTACTTACAGTACACTAACGCATTACAAGTACTGAGTTACTGTACACCAACACACTACTTACAGTACACTAACGCATTACACTTACTGAGTTACGGTACACCAACACACTACTTACAGTACACTAACGCATTACACTTACTGAGTTACTGTACACCAACACACTACTTACAGTACACTAACGCATTACACTTACTGAGTTACTGTACATCAACACACTACTTACAGTACACTAACACATTACACTTACTGAGTTACTGTACACCACCACACTACTTACAGTACACTAACGCATTACACTGTCCACCACTGGGACCTACATGTAGAGGTGGTTGTCACCAGCAAAACCAGCATATGTTGTGTTTTGATGCTAGTATGCTGGTCAACCTGTATAACCAAGCTGGTCCTCCAGGAAAATATGAGTAGGAATTCCAAACCTCTGGATGTAGGTCACATCAATGTTCAGCCACTCTTGCATCAAAGAATTGCTCAGTTGGGCCAGATTTGGTGGATGCCTTCCCTGGAATACTTCTAAGGAGAGTTTCCTGTAGACTGATTTTAGCTACTGCTGGTAGGCCCGTATGACCGTACGCTTCCACACACCTAAAAAATTCAGCGACTTCCTTCTCACTATGGTCTTTGGCACGCCCAAATACAATCACTCCTTTTAGCCAATCATTAACATCTGCTTTGGAGCCATTTTCCACACATGGAACGAGACATTCACTGTACCACTTCTCAATCTATGGATCCTGTCACTCACACCCCGCAGGTATTTATAGCCCCATCATCCTCGTGCAGCGCCATCTGCAGGAGCCTGAAGTAGTAATATTTTGTCTTCGGTTTGATAAATAAGTTTAAATAAGAAATAAGTAAATTAATTTCCTCCAGTCTCTTGGGAATTATGCTATGACTTACTATAAAGTGTTTTGGAAGTATCCCTGATGTAGTTACATTTCGACTATGAAAAAAACTAACCAGTTTACTTCAGTGCCATCCAGTGGAGGTACAGCAGTGTTGAGTCTCTAATTAGTCAAGCATACTCAAGACAGAAGCACACTGGGTGAAACACCTATACAATGACTTTTCATTGAATTAGTATTTGAGTGTCTGTTTTACACTAATGACGGACACACAGTAATGTACAAATAATATACCAATAATGTCACAATAATGTCCCAGTAATGTCCCAGTAATGTCACAATAATGCATCAATAATGTCTCAATAATGCACCAATAATGTCACAATAATGTNGTCACAATAATGCATCAATAATGTCTCAATAATGCACCAATAATGTCACAATAATGTACCAGTAATGTCCGAATATTGTCCCAATAATGTCCCAATAATGTCACAACAATGTCACAACAATGTCACAACAATGTCTTAATGTACCAATAATGTCACAATAATCCCCCCACCTCCAGAATTTTGATCTGGAGACATCCAGGAGGTCCAAGAGGTTAATTAGGGGGTCCTGTCCTGATGCCAAATTATCATGTTATATTGGCAGATATGCTAACTTATAAAACTTATTTCATGGTGAGATGATTTCATTTCAAGTTCTTGAAGTAAATCTCAAAATTAGAAGTATTACATGATTTTATGACTTTATTTCATTTACCATGATGCCATTTTTTTGCAGCGTAATTTAACTAATCTCAAACATGCATTCATAGGGCCCCTTCCTGTACTATGCCAAAGGCCACGAGACATTGTTTAAAAGTATTGAAGGAAAAATGCTGTACGTGCATGTGAAGTCATCCCTTCTTACCAGGGGACCACCGGACCCACAGTAATATACACACAGACGCTAATAAATACACTTAAACACTGTGTAAACACACATACAACATATGAGCAACTAAATAAGAACACAGACACCTTTTAATCAATAATCAGCTTCTCGGTGGTCACTACAGGCTATACAGCTTACCCCACTGCAGGCTAATCCTGACCACACAAGCAGGTCACTTCAGGGTGAAGGCCACGTCAGCATGTCCAACCGTTGTCCGATTAGGGCTGTTCCGAGTCAAAGGGAACACCCCCCCCCCACACACACACAATTCCTCTGCTGTTTGAGTCCACATGCTGTAGATATTTACTGGGGGCTGCTTATTTAAGTGACCACTCACAGCTACACAGAGATCCCACACTGATAAATCGTGGATTTATTCACTAGCACTATCAAAGAAACATGCTAACCTGACAGCAACACTGGCATCATGCTAATCGGTGGCTGTAAGATTTCATTCACCGTTAGCAACATTAGCATTTCAAACTAGACTGATTGTTTAATCATGTCATATTTTGCAGGTGTTAACACTGGCTTGCTAGGGAATCTGTAGTGGGAGTGGTCATATATGACCACCTTTCTCAGCAACCAATCAAATATCAAACTCACCCTTAAGCCAACAGCAGGCTCTTACTAAATGTTTCCGCCTGGCTTGGCAAAGTTGCCCTCAAAACAGAGCTTTTAATATGCGTTAGCAGCTGAACAAATGTTGATTCTTTCCCACCACCATTTCTTTTGCAGGTTAAAAGCTTCCCCGCTTTCCCGGAGCAAGACTGTCAACAACAAGCCAGTCGATATTTGTGGACGACGCTAGGAAACATTGCCAGTACTCGTTTATAATACCTGAAGGTAAAAATGGATTTGAAGTGCATGTTGGGGATAGAAAACCACCACGTGATGTGTCCTGAAACACCTTTGAATCAATAAACATACCCAGAAACCTTTTTTTTCTTTGGGATGCTCACATCACATCAAACCAATGGCTTTTTTATAGTAATCCATATAAAAAAAACTATATGAAATATTAGCATATAGGGATTTCTCTTATATCCAACTTCAGATTTGTCACATATGGACAAATGTGTGCCAAACTGGCTATTTTCAATTGTGGTAAATATATTTTAGCTATATATCAACATATATTAACATGTGTAAAACATATATTTAACAATATATAAAAGAAAACATTCATACATGATGCCATATACAGCACCAATCAAAAGTTTGGACCTGATTAAGAGATTGCAAAGCTGTCAGCAAAGCAAAGGTGGTACTTAAAGTACTTAAAGTATAAAACATATTGTTGCTGTCCACGGCATCATTTGAATGCAGTAGCTGCTGTTTACACTGGGTGGAAATTTCATGATCAATGGACCAGCAGAAATGGCCCAAAATTGCTTGGAAAAAAGTCTGGTTCCATTGACTTACATTAGAATTACACTAGATTTTTGGCCTCTCCTGTAAAGTTGGCATTTTGGAGATACTTGTTTTTCTTTGGACAGTGACGATATTCTGATTTGTTTAACACTTAACTGTTACTACATAATTACTATGTAGTTACTACATACATTTATTGCTAGATCATTCCATATGTGTTCCTTCATAGTTTTGATGTCCTTAATATTAATCTACAATGTAGAAAGCAATACAAATAAAGAACAGCAACAGAATGAGAAGGAGTGTCCAAACTTTTGTCTGGTACTGTATTACTCACATGCTAGCTTCATACTATATAAAGTTTTTTAAGCATCTGCTTTGTTTATTTCACATACTGTCTAACCAAGTGAAAGAAATCAGAATATCAGAACTCACGCACAGTGTAATAAAAGAAAGTATTGTTCTCAACGACGTTTGAATATTAAAAACATAACAACTATATGTATGTATCAAATACCAGAGATTTTCCATATCCAATACAAGATATAACATGTAAGTACATACATTTTTAAATACATGCCTGATATATGGCTGACCCTCTTTGTTTATAAGTGCACATATGGCCACCCTCAGTCTGATGGACAGTACGAAGCACTAAATAGTCTGTTTAAAGGAAAGAGGCAAACAAGGTGTAAAGATTTAGTGTGTTAACCTGGCAACACTGATAAGACTCTGCTAGTTGCATTTTGATTGGCTTTCTGCACTTCTACATATACACATGTCCATGTAGGGGGGCTGTATGTCGTCACTCCTTTTCTAAGACTGCCTCCTTCTATACGTTATACCAAATAGCAGGCAAGTGAATCAGTCTGAGTCAGTTGCATCTCCTGCTCCCACAGCAGTTAGGGGTTCTTGGTTACGTTAAGTGATGAAAGGTGCTGAACTTCAAGGTCAGACTGCTCCTAACACACACACACACAGATTCATTGGAGAAAGAGGAGTGTCGGCTTCTCTCTCTAGGGAGAGTCTGGCGTTGTGCTAGCATGTAGTTTGACTAGCAAGCAAGCTGTTTAGCGTAATAGCTAATTTAGCTGTCAGCTCATCTAGCTGTGGTGACAGTGGGTTCCAGATAACTTTACAGATAACGTAGTAAAACTTCACCTGGATTGGCCATTGTGCTAGCTAGCTAGCATACTTGTTGCACAAACTACAGACTAACCAATTACTTGATACTGTTTTGCCACACATGTTCTGGTTCCTGTAAGTTTCTGGTCCGTGCTTTGAAGTAGGGTGGCCACACGCCCGGTTTTAGGCAGGACAGTCCGGTTTTTTAAATCCCGGTCCTCCGTCCGGCGCAGTACCTGGATGGACACCTATTAGTCCTCTTTTTGGGATGAACTACTTACAATATTATGCATGCCATTGTTATTGGTATAACAAGGTCATGTGACATTGTGACTCGCCTAACGGCTAACTGCAGGTCTCCCCTCAAGCTCCCCCCAGGGGGGCTGTTTACCACACGGCCTCTCTGGACGTCCAGTCACAAGTCCTGAGTTGAGTCCTGAGTCTTTAGAGGATAATTTTAGTCTAGTCTTTAGTCTCTGGCATGTACAAAAGTAAACCCACTCACCTTAATGTCCTCCTTTTTGGGGTTATGAAAGTGGCCACCCTACTTTGAAGTGTTATGGAATCTGTCAGAATTTCAGAAGGGTTTACTTTTGTACATGCTAGAGACTAAAGACTAGACTAAAATTCTCCTCTAAAGACTCAGGACTCAACTCAAGACTTGTGACTGGACGTCCAGAGAGGCCGTGAGGTAGTTATTCTTTATCTTGAAATTCTGACTTATTTGTCTAGTGATCTCAAGATAAAGCAAGTTGTTTACATACAACTTAAACTGAGACTTGAGAAAACATCTTTTGTTATCTTGAGATCAAAACACACTTAATTTGTGATCTCAAGATAACAGTCCAATGCTGACCACCTCATGGCCTTGCTGTACCTCCATACGTATGAACAGCTCTGACAGTAAACAACATCCTGTCCAGCCTGAACACAGAGGCACCACAAGGCCTTTGATTCACAGCCTGGTGTTGTCTAGTTGTGGAAGACATTATGAAAGGGTCAGAAAGCACAGGAACCAAAGAATACACTCTTGATGTTGTCATTATGGGGGACCACCATCAGCGGGCCTCCCCCCCGGGAAGGCAGAGAGTGATGTAGAATTGCCATGGAAACCGCTTGCTGGTAATGTGACTCGGTTGGAGAGAGAAGCCAACACTCCTCTTTCTCCAGTCTTTTGTATGTGTGTGTGTGTGGGGAGGAACTTCTGCTTATGAATGAATCAGTGTGTGTGTACGTGTGTTGGGGGCAGTCTGACCTTGGAGCTTGTTTCTCCTCTACCCCACATACCCCCCTCACAAACACAGTGCAGTAATAAAGCAGCTCTGAGAAAGCCTGAGCTCTTTATTCTTTAGCTCCGTAGAGGAAATAGAGAATCTGCAGTCAGTGGAATTACCAGAGTCATATTTTCATAACTGGTATACACAAACATAAACCCTACAGCATTTTGTGAACACTGAGTGCAGTTTTTTGCAGTTTTTGTCCATCTCCTGTGCAGTTTCAACTTTGGAGATTCCGAGTTATGATGTTGTTAAAGCTACACTATGTACAATTTCGGGTTTGGTGACCTCTCTGGTGGAAATGTGTAATTGAACCAGATCATTGAGCTGTGTGACTTACAGTACCAGTCAAAAGTTTAGACACGGCTACTCATAGAAAGTTCTCCTTATGTTTATCTTAATGCTTTGCTTTAGAATACAAGTGAAGACATCAAGCTATAAAATAGCAAACAGGAATTATGCAGTCCACCTTAAGTTCTAAAAACTCAAAGAGGTTCAATGCACAGCAGTGTTAGCTCACACAAAACAGTATTCACATTCTGACTCCTAAATGACCTCAAAGTCCTGAAGATCCAGTAAGACCTGGATGAAACGTACGCAGAATAAAACTCATTAAACCTGGAATGTTTTGATAAGCACAGGCTGCAATAGACATGATCTTAAATAACAACTTTCATTTTTCCCATAGGGGGAAAAGGCTTAGGCTCTGACTTCCTTATATGGGCATTCAGCCAACTGTACAATCACCACACAGCTTCACAGGTCTGTATTGTGAATGGTGGGTATAGCTTTGTGCTTATGGGTCCGAGGAGGTTCATGAGTAGTATAAGAAGTCTATGAGCAGGAGGCTAGTGGGACCCTCAGCTCACTGCTGGGTGTACCAGTAAAGAGCCTTTACCTTTCATTTATTAGGGCACTTCCTCCATATGCCTCCATCTTCTCAGATCAAGCATCTCAATCTGAGCATTAAGGGGCGAACACAACCATAAACAAGGCAATAAATCATTCTCATAATGTTAATACTGAATATATGCTTAGCTTAGAGTTTCCCAGGAGCACAGAGGAGGGAGGGGGCACTGTGAGCCACGGAGAGAGAGAGAGAGAGAGAGAGAGAGAGAGAGACCCTGAGGCTGGTGTTTTCTGCAGTTGTGGGCTGCTACATCAAAGGCATGAGTCTGACGCCAGGGCAATGTGTATCTGATGGTCACAGACAGCTTTCACTTCCACATCTAACACACCTGCCTCACTCTCATACACACACACACACACACACACACACACACACACACACACACACACTACACCTAAACCCTGTATAGATCCACTCACGCTAATAACTACATGAAGTTTTATGGGCTAATTAGCTTGTATTTCCTGCACCTCATTTTTCTTCCCCCCCTAAGGTGCACTTGTGTGTCATTATATATCAAAATACGGATTAGTGAAAAAATTAATTAGTGATTGAACATTGCTTATCCAACAGTATATACTTATATGTAATATTGCATTGTAATAATCTTTAAACAGTAATTGTGCATTAAACTGTGCAGAAGTGTGCTGCCCGAAGCAGTGGGTAGCGCCGCTATTCACAGTGCCTGGGGAGCAGCTGGGGGTTAGGTGCCTTGCTCCAGGGCACGCCAGTCATGTCCTGTCAGTTCAAGAAATAGATCCGGTGCCAAGGCTAACCTCCAGCCCATGATTGCCCCTGTCAGCCCACGACTGCCCCCCAACAAAAAGGTCACTTATGCAGGCGCACCCAAACTTTTGCATATAACTATGCAACTATTCTAGGAGTCCTGCTTTTGAATGAGGCACCATGTAAGGCAGCCAATCAGAACAGAGCTCATTTACACATATCAGCTTTAAAGGCACAGTAACAAAATCAACCTGTCTAATGGTAAGGGTTAATGACAGGTCGGAAAATGGTCCACACCACACCAAAACCACACAAGCGCCATAAGAGGAATCCAGGATATGGGTCCTTCAGGACTGCTATATGTGAATGGTGGGACTGGCTGCTTTGTTTCATGCTTTATAAAAAAAAAAACGTCCTTATAAGTTCAATGTGAATGGGAGGGTCTAAACGGCTGTAGTCTGAACAAGTGAGTATATTGTAGGTGCATTATGATCTCAGCAAAACACTGAGTACTAATTGCAGCAGTATATGAGCTGTATGTTTTAAAACTGCAGCACAAAAATAAAATGACCATCTCCAGTAGAGCAGGACCACTAGAGGACACACCCCGTGGGGTAATCTGTAATTTATATCAAGCTCTTAAAGCAACAGACTCACATAACTCCTTGTATGTTAAGATAGACAGATGTCCGCAGCAGCAATTAAGGGTATAACTATTAACTGGCTAATAACTACTGTCCCAGCATAGGAACCTGAAGATGGAGTTCAGCAATGGTAATAATGTACTGACAATACTGTATAAGTGAACTAACTGTCTAATTGATACCGCTCCCTTGATTCCTTTGTATCCCCTCTCCTGTATGAAAAGTTGTCCGTGTTGTTATTCAATGACAGGTGTGTGTGAATGTCAGTGTGAATGTCCGTCTACCTGCATGTAAGCCACTGATGTACTGAATGTTCTGTGATCCATAATAAATAATAAGTTCCAAACAAACTGCAGCACACACACAGTTCCAGAACAGCAGAGGAAATTCAGTTTTCCAAGAAATACAACTGAAATATAAACTGTACATCTGCCAGACCCCTCACCCTCTGCCCTCCATCCCTGCCCTCCACCCCTGCCCTCCATCCCTGCCCTCACCCTCCACCCTCGCCTTTATTGCTCTCCATCTGAAATATGGATCCATGACGATGCTAAATACACTCTCTCTCTCTTTCTCTTAATTCTTCCATCTTTCTGTACTTCTCTCTCTTTTCTCTCTTTCCTGTGCTGTCTCAGAGCTCTAAATGGCTCTTCGGTAACAGATGGCTCCCAGAAGCAGAAGAACCCGGAAGAAGCGCACACACACACTCGCTCACAGTCATATCCTATTAAAGCATAGCCAGCACATGGCTTCCAATTAGAGAGGCAGATTTACTGTCTCTAATCTGATACCAGAGAGAGAGAGAGAGAGAGAGAGAGAGAGAGAGAGAGAGAGCATACAGAGAGGGAGAGAAACAAAGAGAGAGACGGAGGCAGTGAAAGAGACAGAGACAGTGAGAGACAGAGACAGAGAGTGAGGAAGAGAAAGACAGAGCAAGACAGAGACAGAGAGAGGGGATAGATAGATAGATAGATATATAGATAGATAGACAGATAGATAGATAGATAGATAGACATAAAGGGAAAGAAAAAGAGAAAAAAGAGAACAAGAGAAAAAAAGAGAGAAGAAAGAGGAAGAAACAAAGAGAATGAAACGGAGTGAAAAGGAGTGAGAACCAGAGTGAGAACACATACAACTTGATATGGTATCCTGAGAAACAGTGAATCATAAACAATCGAAACTCTAAACTCACTGAACAAACAGTGAGACGTTCCCATGTTTACTGAGAGAGCAGCGCTAATGCAGGAAGTACACTATGACTATATGATGTGTTATGAATATATGCTCAATGCTCTGAAATGAGCGCTAAATAAGTGATGTACTGTATATGAGCTGTTTGGAAGAGCCGAGAGAAGCTTTACTGAAACAAAGCTTCATTAACCTACAAACTCTCAGATTAGTATTACCCCACTACGTCCAGATTACTGCGCTCTCCCACATACAGACTAACAAGCCTCTTACCTCACAGCCTTTCTGGAACACACTCCCACCGCCTGACCCCTAATGACCCCAGCACAGCTCTCTCTCCAGGTCTGTACCTTTTCACCTCATCTCATACTGAAACAACATGCTCCTTCTATATATATATTATATTTTATAACCACTGAGATTTCTTACAATCATTACTATAAAACTAATATGGAACTAATATATACATCTGTATTAGCATATGAGTTTCACCTGTGGATACTGATGATGTCATCTATCTATCATTAAAGCAACATTATGTAAGCGTTTTACCTTATAATAACAGCTTAAAACTCATTCTGATGATATGCTGGCTTATAACAGGGAGAACAGCGTCTCTGTTATTGCCATTCCAGGCCTGGGACGCCTGCTATTGCAGGTACTGTATGTAACTACCAGCCCCACGAGAAGCTTTACAGCACCACATGCCAACAACTATGGGTCTTCAGCTAGCCATAAGAAGCAACTTGTTATTCCCAGCATGGACACCATGAAGAGACCAGACAAGAGCAAATCTTGGATTGGCTTTGACATGTTGGCGAGGGCTAGGAGAGATAAAAGGATGCAAGACAACAAATATCCAACAGCACTGTGTCCATCCCTGCCAGTGTTATTTACGGAAGATTGTGATGTAGGCTGTAACCTTATCTGGGTCATCCCTCACAGAATTTTATATTTTTTCCGAATGCCGAAACTCATCTAACCTTGTTTCCGTTTCAGGTAAGCATGCCAGGAAATAAACTCACCTCATGCTAGAAGTTTTGGTCAGTCTTTGTCCAGTCTTGCATCAACTAAGCCTTGAAAGTTTGAACCTCCTGTAATATTACTCAACCCTGGAAATTTACATGGTTCTTTCCCTTCTGATGTTGCCGGTGTTGGGCCAAATTCCAGCTCCCTGGCATAATCCACTTTGTGTGCATGCGCATCACACAGGTCTATGGGAGCTAGAGATTACATATGTATATGTAACATATAGAGACAGCAAAACCTCGGAGTGTAATCTGTAGCGTCCATACTGATCTCTGATGGAAGGGGAATCAAACTGGAATAAGTATTTACTTTAACTCAGGACTTTACGTCCAGTTTGGCTTTGAATTCATTTCTGTGAGTTGATTGGACAATATAGTACTACTCCTGGTGACATCTATTTACATATTGTTTTACTTGCCCTCTTCGAGTATACCAGTTGAAGTGGGCCAGGGCTGAAAACAAACTGAATTGGGTGTAGAATTGGGTGTACAATCCAACAGCTCCCAGAGTTCACTTTTCTGTGGTTATCTTGCATTTACAGCCAACAGCAATGTGGCTCAGAAATGAACTTTGGTGTGGATCGTTTGGAAAGATACATGCAAAGGAAGGTAGGCCGTGCGGGAAGACAACACAAAGAGGGTGAGTAAAATGATATGTAGATAAAGGTTGCCAGGAACCAATGGGAAGTAACAATCTGTCAATACTTCCTTTAACTTGAATAAGTAAGCTGAAGCCAATAATTGAGACAAGTGATAAAAACTCATGTTAATAAGTCATCTGTACCTTAAACCTGCATTGCTTAGTTCTCGCAGTGTCAAGTTCATTTAACCCCTTCAAATTTCCAGTTCATTAAAGAGTTGAAAAGACGGAAAACTCATAAAATCCAGTTGAAATCACAAATCTTAATTTGATACATTAGGGTAAATGAAAAAAGGAAGTTATCGTGACCTATTGCTATTTTTTTTTCCCAGTGTAGGGTGTCGGAATTTGTACCGTTTGTATCTTTGTATCCTTCATCTCATCATCAAATGCATGTGTACAGATGTCCAACTTGTATTTACAGCAGCGGTGTATTAGTGAATCACACTCTGAAAGCGCAGCCCAGCTATATCCAAAACAACCAGTCAATCTACATGTGTCTTCTATTTTTCTATGGAACGTTGATTGAATACACTCATCATCAAAAGAATCGTTGCACAAAAAGTTGCACCCAGAAAGAATCAACTGACAGGAATGAAACTTGGTGGGTAGGTTTGACATTAAGAGACATGCAAATGATTCAAGTTTCACGCTTGGCCATGCATGTGACGTAAGAAAGGAGGGGCCTTATCGCTGTATCTGACTGACCCAACAGCCACGATTGTGGACATTCAGCGAGCAGTGATGCCCTCCATGAGTCATCCTGTTAGTGCCAGCACCATTGGTTGACAGCTGCATGATGCAGGACTACATGCATGCAGACCGTTACAACGACTGGCTTTAACATCATGTCAACATCACACCAAAGACTGCAATGGTGTCGTGCCAGACTGTCATGAAGTGACTCAAAATGGCAGCAGGTCATCTCCAGTGACGAGTCCCGCTTTTGTCTTGGTGGAGATGAACAATGAATCCGTATGTGGTGACACCATCTTAGCGCTGACCATGGCAGTTGCCTGATGTGACTCTACATTCACCCCTACCGCACAATCTGCAGGAACTGTGTGAGAATATTAAAGATGCATGGGATGGATTATCACAGGACACCATTAGGAACTACAACTCCATGTCTGGCATGTTGAGTTAGCAAACATGGAGGGCAGAAGCCATACTGACAGGCACTTCTTCTGTATGTGTAGCTCAATAAAAATTGTCCCTATCGGTCTAAATTTATCATCATTTATTGTTCCTGGTAACCTTTATCTTGATTCCCAATAGCACTCCAATCTCACACTTCCTTCTGGGTGCAACTATTCTTTTGACCATTTGTGTGTGTTTTAGACCAAAACCTTCATTAAAGGGATCAGGCAGACTATTCATCTCCATTTTGCCAAAGTGATAACTGTCTATGACGTGGTATTTGGAAATTCCATTTGGTTTAATGGGACATTAAACAGTTCGTATCAGGCAACATTGTGCAGAGGTGTTTTCCAGGATGACGTGTGTGAGGGATCCTCCTGCCGTGCACCCCCACACCCTTACCCCCTATCAGCCGTACAGAACATGCTCAGTGAAAAAAGACTAATGAAAAACAGCAGAGAGGTTCTTTCACTCAATCCCCCGTGTTTCTGTCTTCCTTCACCTCGCATACCACCACCCCATATCTGCATGAGGTCAGGCTGCTGTGCAGCCTCAGCAGAGCCTTTCAGAGCGCACACGATTCTGCAAATACGTGAACGTCAAAGAGTATATCTCTCCCATGGAGAGATATTAGCCTAGCTTTACTCCCCTCTGTCCACTTATCCTCCCCTCCCTCTCTCGGAGAGGTCTTCCAGTGGGCAGCAGCAAGCGGCAGCAGACGTGGCGCCAGACACAGAGGGGGGACTTGACCCTCAAGGCCCGTCTTCTATTCCTGCTCTGAAGGTTTTACGCCTACCACACAAACTTTATTAGAATCAGAGACACACCCTGAGGCAGACCAAGCAGTCTCAGACCCAGGCTGTCACCATCTTCTACCTCACATAGAATCTCTGACCAAGAAACGAGGGGTCTTATGAGGACAGGATTAGTGAAAGATTGGATTCATATTTGCTTTTCTTTATGTATCATAATGTAATTTACTGTATTATTGAAACAATGTTGTAATAAACATGTAAAAATGTTGTAATAAATATGCAATAAACATTCTAGAGCATTTGCATTTAAAAGATGTTAGTGCTTCACGGCCTGCTGTACACGGTTAAAGGTGCCGAATCAAACCAAATAGGGTTCTCTGCCATAGAAGAACAACATTTGTTATCCTAAAGAACCTTCCCGTAGATGGTTCTTTAAAGAAGAAGCTGTCTTCTAAGTGAGGTTTATGAGTGTGAAGAACCTTTATAAGATTAAGCTCCAAGTAATGTAGTGGTTCTATACTAGGACTGATTGATTCATCTTTTATTTCCATCATCCAAAAAATGTAAGAGCGGCAATTGTAATTATTTGCTACATTATTTATATATTATATATTATATTTATTGTGTGAAAATGCTGTATTATTGAAATAACATTGTAATAAAATTGTAACAAAGTTGTAATAAATGTGTAATAAACCTTCTAGAAGACTAATTTTTGGGGGTTAATAACTTTGATTTGATTTCACAGTAAACATTCTCTGCATAGCAATATCACAAAGAAAGGGACTGGGGGAGTATATAATGTGAATAATAATGTAAATAAAGTATTTAACATATGCAGAACATCAGGTTTACAGAGTCTTAATAAGTGTAAAAATTGGAGCTTTAAACATGTTAGTGCATCACCACCCACTGTACACTGTTAAAGGTGCCAAACGAAGACTTCTTTGCCATAGAAGAACCACTTCTGATTCTCTAAAAGCCCTTTTTGATCAAAAGAACCCTGGATCTTCAACTGGTTCCATTCTTGCTTCTTAGAACCTTGGTGGTATTCAGGGAACCAGCCTATGTTTGCACCAGCTTTTATTGGAACCAAGGAACATCAAAAAATATATGTCATTAGTGTCACCAGAGGGCGTTACACAGCGATAATAAACCATAATAACAAGATGGCGGGCGATACCTTACCCTTACCTGATTACCTGCGAGTGTTTGTGCTATTATTCTGGGTGTATGTTTGTTCACATCCAGAAAGAAAGCACGGATCAACAACTGAAGATAAGAAGATGTAGAAGAGGTTCTTTAGCAGACCATTGGCTGTGGCCACTACTGCCTTCTCATTCTTGAACAACAGACACACCCATGGATGTAATCGTGGTACGTGCTGAAGAACCTACTATTCTTTGGCTCAAGCGCAGAACAAACCTGACCTGGTTTTTTTTTAATACAAATGCGCCAAGCGGTTCAAAATTAGGTTTGCGAACCGGAACAAAACCCATTCCATGTTAATAGAAAGTGGCTATAAGGAACCTTCCAGCAGATGGTTCTTTAAAGAACCTGTTTTGTAGGCAAGATTTGTGAGTGTGAGGAATCTTACACATACTGTACTGGTTCTATACTATACTGCTTCTAGACTGATTCATCATTTTTAGCATTTATTTATAATTTGCAATTTTAATCATATGCTACATGATTTAATGTTGTCTTAAAGTTCTAAGTGGGGAAAAGTAACGTACATTAACATTGTCTTGGTTGGCCAAATTTGGCCTAATAGGCCAAACTAGCCTTATTATAATTAAATAATTATAATTAAATAATCATCAACATAAGCCAGAAACCCTATAGTTTAGAACCCTATAGCAAAAGCAACACAAGCAACGTCTGTATATTCATATATACTCAAGGCCTTCATACAGCGCTGATACTGGATTGGAGCTCTGGATTGGAAGTATTATTGAGATCAGAATTGGCATTGGGAATGAAAACAAGTGGAAACAATGCAAGCTTAGTTTGACATGACACACGCATTTCATGCTGGTTAAACAGTAATGTGCTTGACAATTTCAATTAATAGGCGTAATAGATTTATTAAAGGGGGAAATGTGGAGACAATGTTAAAAACCCTTATTTATCGCTTATTAAATTAAGGCATATAATGCTGTAAATATGAGCATTAGTGTGAAAGCCGTGAACTGAAGGGTGGGCCCCTTGGAGTCTAAAATAGCCTATGCTTGAACAGAACCTGACAAATTAGGCAGCTCATCCCCACTAAAGACTTCAAAATTCCATAGTCCAGTAGGTACACCCGTATTTGGTTCCAGTGTTGCTCATATAAGCTCTATTGTTCCTACTGTGCAGCACATCTACTGCGTCACAGTTGCCAACTGGAAACTTCTCTGAATCTAAACCAACAGGAATGTAGCCAAGTGTTTCATCTGTGACTGTTCACCATCTTCCTAAAGCACTGACTCAGACACAAGTGCCTCCATGAGCTTTTGAGTGACTCACTTCAGCCTCAAAGTAGCAGGAGAGGTATTCTGGGCCATATGGGGAACCCTGAACAAGCCTATGCCCTCATGTGGCCCCTAAGTGAACATTCTACACATGCTACATTCAGTTACACTGCTTTCCTCCACCGCCAGCGCAAGGAGCTTGGGAAGCCAAGTTTCTGAATGTTCCACTGACATCCAAACACCACGGAAAAGAAGAACAGAATTAGCCCAGTCAGGTCCTGCTCACAGCTTATGAACTATGACTAACAAAGCTGTCCTTCAACAAGCCTTCCAGGATGCTCTGGAATAAACAAATTGTGGACGCATTGAAGATGAAGTTTAATCATTCACCAGCTGGAACATATTGCAACCTGTGGGATGTTTGATGTTGGCAGGGCACGGTCTTAATAGTCCTGTTGTCAGAGCTGAGCTGAGCAGAGCAGAGCAGAGCAGAGCAGCCCATCCTGGAGTAAAAAGCCCTACTAGTCCAAGCAAAGCTGAATTGCAGCTGCTCAGTACATCCAGCATCATAGGAGCTGATGCCTGGTCTTCTCCTTCAGGTCTAAAGCTCCAAGTGGGGAACCAACAAAACAGAACCAAAGTGAGCCCACTGGCATGGAGGTAAAGTTAATTCCTCTGCAATGTACCTGAGTCCATCATCAGTCCATCAAACTGTGCTACCGTGGACCACCGTGCTCCACCAACACCCTCTTCTAAACATCTAACCGAGCTTGGCCAGAGCCAGAGCAGCTTAGCTCCCTCCAAAAGCTTCAATCTTACCTGATACCAGGACCACTGAGAAGAAGAGCCGGTGCGCTGACAACATGGTGCTCCACTGGGGTTGGCAAAGCTTCGNCCCCCTCCCGCCCGTATTCGGACTAGCCACCCCCCCACCTCTGCCGGGATTGGCTAAGAGTTTCAACAAGCAGAGTTTCAATGAGGCAGCACACTATCAGCCAGGGCTAATGCAATACGCGCGCCTTATGCGTATGGCATTAGAAGGAGCGCGAGGGGGCGTTCGCGCTTTAGCCAAGCCACGCCCCCCTTGCGCTCCTTGTGCGTATTGCATTAGCAGGAGCGCGAGGGGGCGTTCGCTCTGAAGCCAAGCCACGCCCCCCTCGTGCGACTTGCGTGTATTGCATTGGCCCTGGTTGATAGAGTGCTGTCTCAGTGTCCGCTCCTTGTTGCAACTGCTAGCCAATCCTGGCGGAGGGGGGCGTGGCTAGCCCGAATACGGGCGGAAGGGGGCAATATAACCCACCTGCTTGTTGTATGTCTTCAGATCCGCTGCTCTAGATTAATACACGAGAAGTCAGTTGGAGGAAGCTGTTTACATGTTTCCCCCTTCACTGAAAAGCGATCAGGGAGTGAGCGTGCTCATGTTTCCGTGTTGTACTAGCTGAAAGAGAGGAACACGCGGTGCTCAGGAAAGAGTAAAAGCACTGACAGGTCACTGCTGGAAAGTCCAGCCTATAAAATGACCTCAGTCATTTTTATAGGTTGGACCAACGAAAGACTTTTCACAGTGTACCCTTCTGAATTACCAGGACAGCGGGAATGAGGTGCCCCTCACCTATACCATAATCTATAATGATCTGATACAGGAAATGCAGTGGCTGAAATATTAGATTGCCCCCTCCAGAGTTACTTCTGTAATATGTTCACCATCTGATCAAAATACTGTGATACTGTATTTAATATCTTTATTTACTGCATGAAAAAAACAGAATTATCACTATTACACAGAACTAGAGTTTAACTGTGTATGTTTAGCTCCTAGTCCCGAAGCAGATTCCAGTTCTTTATGCAGTTACAGGAATGACGTTACATTTACAACTTTAGGAGGTCTTAAGTTCAGACGTCAGCAACCCCCAATTCCCTACAACTAGGAGCTGAAGACTAGGACATGCCTGGTGTTCTCCATCTTTGCTGTTTTACATTTTTGACAACATTTGAAAATGCTGGCTGCTCTTTCAATTGTACTGCATATGGAATTAAATCATTACAGTCATTTACTCATTTAATAATTAATAATATATTAATAAAATAATAATAAAATATTTGTATTAATTATATATATATATATATATATATATATAT
>CM067477.1:16695773-16725312 GCA_034552555.1 Semaprochilodus insignis | reverse complement strand
ATTGATTTATTAATAAACTATTAATTGATAAACTATTTCCGTCCATTCATTTTAATTAATGATTTAGGGGTATATAGCCCCCAAAGAAAACTTGTTTTAACCAACAACAGTATTACACATGTGTTATATAGGTTCGCTGGTGGTTCTGGACAGTAAATACAATGCCTATATTTGTGTCGCAGACATGGAGACCCCCGGTTCCCATCATCCCATCAGTCTGCTTACATCACAAGGACTGAATTATTCTGAAATGTTCAAAATCTGCTGGGAAAAGTGTCGGCAGACTACAGTACTGAGGCTGGGAAACTTGGGTGGACCCAACAGATTTAACACATCTATTTACGCACTCCTGACTCCTGTAACCGAGGACTAGCCCCGCCAGTCTGGAGTCACTGAACAGCAGATTACAGGGACGTAACAAGTTTAAACATCAGCTTTACAGAACTGAAGTCCACAAGTTATTGATTCTTCAGGGTCATAAAAAGGTAAAAAACAAACTTTATAGAGTATTTTATGGAATAACTCAACATCATGTTCAGCATTTACTGTCCACTCTTTACCTTTATTTCAACTTCCATTCCGTTCGGGAGCCTCAGTTCTTCCAGGAAATCTGCAGGAATACTTCTCCACACCTCCATAGTTCAGGCTCCTGCTCAATTCTTCTGTTATTCTCATGATCCTAGCAGACTGACACCAGAGAACAGACCTTAATACCACTGACAGTGGAAACAAAACAGGGGTTTCATAAGTTCATAAAAATAAAAACAATTTACAAATGAGAAAAAAACAAAATTACAAGGGCAAAAAAATTATTACATTTCAGAAAACAAAATTACAAACGTAAAAACAAATTTACAAGACTTGAAACACTTTTACTAGTACCAAAACCGTTGCACAAACTGCAAATTCTGACGGAGAGGGTAGCTCTAACACACAGGAAGTGCTTGTTGCGGACCCTTGTCAATCAAAGTGTTTGCGGTGGCTGAGTGAGGGGAGTCTAGGATGGGGACAATGCTAAAGCATGTTTTGTCCATTTTGTGGCATGCGTTTTAGACAGCTGGCATGCTTTTGTTTTTCCTGTGGAAGGTCTTTAGAGTTTTTAAAAGAGCAGATGGAAGGAAAATGGTGCTCACTCTACCACCGTGAAACAGTTTGATTGGCCAGGGCCCGCAACAAGCACTTCCTGTGTGTTAGACCTACCCTTTCTGTCAGAATTCGCAGTTTGTAAAACTGTTTCAGTACTGGTAATAGTGTTTCACGTCTTGTTTTTATTTTTGTAATTTTGTTTTCTGAAATGTTAATTTGTTTTGCACTTCTCGGCCACCGTAGTCTAATACCAAGTCTGAACTGTGAAACGTTTGAGAGTTATTGCTGTACTAATGATATGAGCATGTTGGCTATGACGGACCAATAGACATTGGCAGATGGAGAACTGTAGTTACTATTTAGCCCCAAAAACACTAGAAAAAGCAAAGGAAGGAGAAACCAAGATAACCGGCCTTTCCTAGGGAAAGGAGGGGTGGGTGAGGGTCAGTGGTGGACAAAGTACACAAACTGTATATACTTGAGTTAAAGTAGAGATACCCAAGGTAAAAGTATTCCTCCAGTAAAAGTAAAAGTTCCTCCCTTTAGACCCCCACTTGAGTAAAAGTACTAAAGTATTTACCTTCAAATGTACTTCAGTATGGAGAGTAACAGTAGCATGATTTATGCTACATGACATGATCTATTATCATTTCTGCATCAAGACTCTTAACTCATTGTAGGTGAAGAGAGTCTAGTCTCACTCTTAGTCCACCAGTCTTTTACAGAGGGTCATTAATTAGTTTGACACTAATGTGTATTCAAATCATCATAAGCACAAAACACTGAACGCAAACAATTTCCATTAGCTAGAACTATAAAATAACTTTGCAAACAAGCAAAGTTTCGGTTTAAGATTTATTTGCAACTTACAAGTTACAAGTTTAAGTTTAATAAAAACTTGAAAACTCGAAAACTTGAAAGTTCCCAAATGAGTTTTCCTTTACTTCATTGATCTGTAGGTTCATAAACATAAACTAGCCAAAACAAATGTACTATAAAAGGAAATAGTGTTTGTATAAATTCAGAAAAAGACACCGTCAGTGCTTGCATTAACCCCATCCTGCTTTACCTACCTTCCTCCGGGTGCTCCTTCATGTAGTCCAGGCCTGAAATGGATATTTCCATGAATGCTAAGAATCCATGAATAAGCTTGTTTCATTTTGAGGTTACATTTATATACACACACAAAAGCCGATAGGAATGACAAATTTTGAATAATGTAGTGGAGTAAGAAGTAAGATATTCGACTTCGGAATGTGGGGGAGTTAAAGTACAAAGTCATCCAAAATGGAAATACTTCAGTAAAGTACAGATACACAAAAAAAAGTACAGTAACTAATTACATTTACTTAGTTACTGTCCACCACTGGTGAGGGTTAAGTTGTACTATACAACCGCACCACTTGAGGCTCCACACTGCTCCTTTATTGCCTTCTGTTTTTGATTCCTGATGATGAAATGTGAACAGATTTCTACGGATCTATGCAAATGAGATTCCCATTAATCTAGCAGTTAGCGGGAACTACAGGACAGCCATGATGTTCTGCTGTGTTCACGTCAGCAGAAGGAAATAAAGGTTTGAGATGATTGCATGCCATTGGTAATGTTGTCAGTGACTGCAGCACTCTAAAGCAGTGTCCAGGTTAGCAGACCACTAGAGTAAGCACTCTTCATGAGAACCGCTTAATTGTGCTCTTTTACGAGGCCTCATATAAAAGTCTTCCAAAAGTCTTAGTGACGTCATTAAAACCACTTAGAATCACTGTATTTGCATGCTTAAATGGCTCTTCAGATTGATGGAGAAGGGGATGGATATGGTTCTATATGGTCCCCAAAACGGTTCTTCTATTACAGTATGGTATAGGTTTTGTAATGTGTTCTTGTTCCCAGGTACTGAGTGTGTTTCCCGAAAAGCTTAGGCCTAAAAGGCACAGAAAATGTCTACTGGTCCCCATAAACCCCAGAATGCAACTGCTCCACCATTTAAGGTGGAACTAGACAATTTAAAGAAGAAGCTGGAGAATAGGAAGGTGACTTCAGCCTGTTAACTTTTAACTGGTTTGGTTATGATGTTCCAGAGAGGTCGAATTACTGGAAGGATTTGGAATTACTCTGGAATGATCACTGAGCAGACTTGTAAGAACTACGGACATGGCAGATTCCTACTGGATTCAAATCACAGAGGTTGTCAGTAATCAGTCAAATTACATCACATTTCCAGGTAATACTGATCCCACTCCAATAGGGCTTTACACTACTTACTGTACAGTAGTCACTGTTATTAGTTAGTCTCTAAAACTTACAGTACACAAGCTAGCAAGCTACCTGCTTTGCTAATGTTATGAACACAAGGATTCCCAACTCGGGACTACATACATTTATTGTCGAAAAACAGCTGCAAGAATCAACTGACAGGAATGAAACTTGGCGGGAAGGTTTGACATTGTGAGACATGCGAACGACTGAAGTTTCACGCTCGGCCGCACTTGTGACCTAAGTAAGGAGGGGCCTTATCGCTGTACCTGACTGACTATATAAAGTCGTCGGTATGACCCAGAAATGACCCAGAACTGCTTGGAGAATGTCTGGTTACATTGACTTACATTGAAGTTTAGTTAGGTTTTTGTCCTCTCCTGTAAAGCTGCCATTTTGGAGATACTTGTTTTTCTTTGGACAGTTGTATAAATGTTGTATAAATGTTTGGATTACATGAAATAAACATGATTCGACAGCAGACTAAAATATGAACATTTTATTTTATTATGTTTTAAATCTGAAGCCAGCAACACATTTCAGAAAAGTTGGAACGGGACAACAAAGGACAAGTAAAGTGTAATTTTTTTTTTGTGAAATGCTCAAAAATACCCCCAAAAACCTCCAGCAACCAAATTGGTTCATGGGCAACAGGTCAGTAACATGACTGGGTATAAAGAAGAGCATCCCAGAGAGCTAGAGTCAAGAACAGTGGAGGATGTGGACCCTTTAAAGTAACTAAAGGTTTGCAGGGGCACTGGACACTCAAGGGTCTATTGCAGACCTATAATGAGTGGCAGTGAGTGAACCAAGCCTTTACTGAACCTCTACCCAAAACTCAAATGTTATTGGCCAAAAATAATGGCTTCAAGATGGTGGACAGTATTTCAAAGTGACAGGAGCTCCAGCTTGAACCCAGCCGAGGAGCCGTTAATATCAGCGGAACCTTGCGTAGATACCGTTTCAAGGCAGATTGTTCTGCCAACTTACATTCCAGAAATTTCCTCATAGTATCAGCTAGTTTCACTCATTGTTCTTCCATATCATGATGGAGACATTCATGAATTCCCAAGAACAAACACAATCCTTTCCTTTCACAATCGCTGATAAGAAGACAGTGAACAAGAATAGATCACGTTCACAGGACTGAAGCGAATAAAAAGTAGGAGTGCCAAAGTCTGGAATTTGTGGCCAAGCTCGTCACAAAGGTCAACAGACATGTCCCTGATAGCAGGAAGCTATTGTTATTTTTTTGTTTCTTTTTTCCTCCTTTGAGCTGATTATCGGGAATGACGAAGTAATGTAAATACTGGATATGAAATCAATAATCTGCTCTTGTGATTTATAAGCTCACTGGACAAAAAATGGGTCACCTTGCATGTTTAAGGTGGTAGCAACTTCAGGCTCCTGCTGATGGCGCTGCATGAGGATGATGGGGCTATAAATACCTGCGGGGTGTGAGTGACGGGGTTCATAGATTGAGAAGAGGTGGTACAGTGCAGTGAATGTCTCGTTTCAAGTGTGGAAAATGGCTCCAAAGCAGATGTTAACGATTGGCTAAAAGGAGGGACTGCATTTGGGTGTGCCAAAGACCATAGTGTGAAGGAAGTAGCTGAATCTGCAGGTGTATGGAAGCGTAGTCTACAGGAAGCTCTCCTCAGAATTGTGCCAGGCAAGGCATCCACCAAATCCGGCCCAACTGCACAATTCTTTGATACAAGAGTGTCTGAACATTGATGTGGTCTACATTCAGAAACATGTCCAGGCCAAGCCAAACCCAAGCACAGCTGTTATTCATGCTTGCATACATGCTATAAGGTACAATTTAGGTCACAGATGACTCATTTTTAGTCCGGTGAGCTTATGTCCTCTAGAACATTCAACCGGCTTCTATGTTGGTCCACACTTCAATTGCTTTTATTGAACGCTTATATACAATGTAGATTGAAATGTTGAAATCAAAGCAAAGGCACCAGATTTAAATTATTTTGTAGACAATTTGTGATGAAAAAACAGCAAATTACACTGTATTTTTACTGTATGTATAGTCACAAAATTAGCAATGCTGACTTTACGAGGTGCAACTTTTATTAAACTTTAGCTGCTTGAAACCTAAAGAAGCAAGATGCAGTTAAATTCCGTGAGGTAAAGCATCTTGCAGTGAAATGAAATAACTAGGCAAAATGACAATAATGCATCACACAATCACCTTCAACCACACACGTCCAAACAACTGACTTCACTGGAGCAGTGCACAAGAAAACAAATGCAACCACAACATTAACACTACCGTAAACGGCTGTGTTAGCTAGTCAGCTAACGATAACAGCTATTTAAATGGCTGCTAGTGTCACCCTTTATTCTTCCTGCTGGTAAGAAGATTGATGCCTAATTTTACACAGATTTTTCTCAGATTAATTTGGGATCAAAAGGAGGGAAATTATTACAGAAAGGGGAAACTGAGACATGGTCAACAATGATTTAGTGATTCCAGGAAAGGATGAACGAGATACCAAGTGGGCTCTATAACCGTAACAGCTGTTAAAATGTCATTTTCAAGACTTAATGTACATACACAATAAACCCTCAAATACATTAAAGAAACATTGTGTTTCATGTATCTTCTAAGATTGGCAATGGCAGCTGGACAAAACATCACTGCCCAAAGCAAAGCAAGTATCTCAAGAAGGGAAATGTTCTTTACTTGACTAAAGAGGTTTTATTAGAACCAATTTTGGAGCATCTATATTGGTCCAATCATCATGACATTCTTATGCAGAAACCAAAAAGGTGTATATCGCACCTGGCAGATGACTTTACAGCAAGAATGATATATTAGGGCATATTAAATTCAACTGTTGGTCACTGTCAACGTTCATAGCTTTAGCTTAAGGATAGCATTACATACCTCAGTCTCCCCAAAACAGTAGTTTCTTCATACTGTACATCTGTGTTCACCCTCTGTTCTGTCTGAGCTCCTGTCTTTAAGTTCTACCTCCTGATGAGCCAAATGAGCTCTGATTGATCAGCTTGCCCACCCTATTCTCACTGGCCAACCAACAGATTGGTTCGGCCCCTCCATGGCCTCCAGTAGTTGCTATGTGCTATGTGGACAATATGGACGGTGTTACAGGATGATGTCACCTTGTAACAGAGAGAAGGGCTGTAATGCCAATGTTATTCCAGCTGAGAAAGTGGTTTCTGTGGGAGAGAGTTTTTCCCTCTGGCATGTACTTCGGCCTTTTTACAGATCGTTTACATGCATAAACAGCTACATAATACACTAATGGAAAGGGGAAAACAAAAGTATAATAGACCACCTTTAAAACCTACAGTCTGCTTTTTAGCGAACTAATGGAGCAAGTACAAGGTACATGAAAGGTACATGAAAGTCTCACTATGTACAGCCAGCTTAAGAAAAGCTGGTTTGTGAGATTTGGTCACCACTGTTCTGATTCTGATTGGCTAGTCTACAGTTTGTCTCATTTAGAAAAGTTGTTGAGGCAGTTAAAAAAAACAAAAAAAAAAAAACACACCCAATGGAAAGTTTCCATGTTATTCCATAATATGGGACCTTTATTTACTATGGATCCATCTACACCTCTGTTGATCGTCAAAACATTTTTTTTAACACAGCTTTCTACAACTGTCTTAGCATTAAGATCAAACCAGAGTCAGTATATACAAGCATCCGTGGCAAACATAACACACACACACACACACACACACACACACACACACACACAAACTTACTTCATGATGAATGGACGAATGGACCAATAGAAATGCCCCAAAAAGGCTTAGAATAAACCCACTTTATAGTGACTTACAGAAGAAGCAAATTTTTCATTCATATTACTGAATACTGCCCAGCTCACATAACTCACCAGTAGTTAATGATTTATAAACCATTAATAACTGAACAATAAGCCGTGAGGTGTTAACATACTGTTCTTTTAAATAAAGGCACACAGCACACACCAACAAGTACCATGTCACTGCTCAAACAGACAAATGTCATATCAACGCCCTGTGAACACCACGCATATGCTCCAGTGCTTGCTCATTTCATTTGGCTATCTAGCAAAACAAATGTGTCATGCTGTGTATTTTCATAGCCATGTTAGATCACTGGGCACCTTATAAGAAACCACTGACGGTGTGCCTGCAAACAATCTTTATTAGTCTTTCATTACAGAAAAACCCTCAAACAAGTAAAAACTCATAGCAAGCATGCTAGACAAGAGACAGCAGTGCTGCTGGAGTGTTTAAACACCTCAGCGTCACTGCTGGACAGAGAATCGTCCACCAACCTAAACTATCCAGCTAACAGCATCCTGTGGCCAGTGTCTTGTAACCACTGATGAATGACTAGAGGATGACCAACACTGCACTGTGCAGCAGCAGAGGAGTTATCATCTCTGACTGCACATCTACAAGGTGGAGCAGCAAGGTAGGAGTGTCTAATAGAGTGGGATATATAAGCTGGGAATGTAATAGTGTCACCGGTGCACATACGGGGCTTCTAATAAAGTGGACAGTGAACACTAGAGAAAAGTCTGTAACTAAGCACCTGTCTAGTAGGCCTGTAAAGTAGGTAGACGTAGGATGTCACTTCTAAAAAATTTCGTGACGCAGTTAATGGCTAGAGCCATTTACCTGACCTTTAGATATCAAAGAAGACAGGAAAATGATGGGTAATGTGGGGGGCTTGCACTTGGAGCCTGGATAGCTTATTTGCACAGGTACGTAAAGCAGCTCCTGTGTAAAGACACCTCTCAGGCTCCGGCATCACAGGGAGGACACGACAGCGTTCAGACCACACCACAGGCTCTGTGTCCCAACCCGGGCAACATGCACTCTACATACTACTGTGGGATTTACCATTAATGGTCTGGATTGTTGCAGGGTAGCATTATCGCCAAACTAGACACTAACCTTTTAAACTGAATGGAAATGAAAATGCAACACCCAACACCAGTGACTTCTGTCTAGGTTAATGAGTTACAGCCTAACAGTACTGGCAATGACTCATTCAACATTTTGATATCTTATATGACTGACTGCAGCCCATCTGTTGATGCACACTTGATCACGCCCCTTCAAGAGTATCCAACAATGCAAAGGAACCACCACAGGACCACCACTCACCAGGTACTATTTGGGTGGTTGATAGAGCCACCAATGTGGTTAGCAAGAACAATAAATGATGATAAATTTAGACTGATATGGGCAATATTTATTGAGCTACACATACAGAAGTAGCGTCTCTCAGTATGGCGTTCGGCTGCCGTGTTTGGTACCGCAACATGCCAGACGTCTCAGTATGGAGTTGTTGAAGTTCCTGAAGGTGTCCTGTGATAATCCATTCCATGCAGGTTGAATATTCTCATACAGTTTCTGCAGACTATGCGGTACGGGATGGAGGTAGAGTGACACCAGGCCAGCGCCATGGTCAGCACCAAGACGGTCCCGGCACACACGGATTCATTGTTCGTCTCCACCAAGACAAAAGCGGGACTCGTCACTGAAGATGACCCGCTGCCATTCTGGGTCACTGTACGACAGTCTAGCATGACACCCTTGCAGTCTTTGGTGACGTTGACGTGGTGTTAAGGACAGTTGTTGTAACGGTCTGCATGCGTGTAGTCATGTGTCATCCAGCTGTCAACCAACTAACAGGATGACTCATGGGGGGCATCACTGCTCGCTGAACGTCCGGAATCGCGGCTGTTGGTCAGCCAGATACAGTGATGAGGCCCGTCCTTGCTTATATCGCATTCACAGTTGAGTGTGAAACCTAAATGATTTGCATGTCTCACAATGTCAAACCTACCCACCAAGTTTCATTCCTGTCGGTTGATTCCTTCTGAGTGCAACTATTCTCTTGATGATGAGCATATAAGTCAGTGTACCATCAAAATGAGTTTAAAGCTGTTATTACAAGGTGTATTATTATTATTAATGCATGTTTCAATGCTTGAACTTGGATGGGGAAGTAGGTCCTACAAAGATGGTAACAGCCATTATATCTAGAACTTTAGCTGGCATACTAATTTCCTTGGATTTTATGGACAGGCATTTCCCCTCATGTCCTGAATAAAGTTATGAAGCTTCAGCATCATAAAAACATCACACAATTTGTTTTGGCTATATGACTCAGGAAGTAGAGCTAAGGGTATATGCAAGCTTGTTTCCAGTAATTATCCGAGTTTCTTCCTCCTTTTCTTTGAGTGGGCCTAACGATGAGACCAGCGGACATTTGAACATGATGGATCGGACTGGATGGGACAGAAGCAAAGTTCCAGAAAAGTCGCTCTGACTACGAACACGACTCATTAGTACATTTCAGCTTTGGCCTAGCAAAAAGACAGAACACAGGTAAAACAAAGACAGAACTCCGCAACAGATTCGATATGAAAAGACTTCTTGCTGATAAGGACAAACAGAACGGTGCCTGTAACCAAGCAACCCATCTGTGTGCAGCCCATATTTATAAAATCCCAGCAGAAAGCTTTTCATTAGCTGCCTCTTCGCCAAATCAGTGCATGTCATACTAACGCCACTAACCCGGAAAGAAGCAGCTTCCTGCATTGACGGTATAAAGGGCATTTGGCTCCTCTTTGCTTAGGGAATTTAGGCCTTGTATAAACTCAACTATTCCGCAGTAAAGGCGTTGGGTTTCAGTGCAGAGACAAAAGCTGTGAAACATAAACCAGGAAATAAAGAGTCATATATAACAGTAAGTGGGAGTGAAATTTCCCCGAAATGGCATGCTAACACACATGCATCCCTATTTCTACCATCCCATTGTGTGTCATTCCGCTTCCGTCATAAATAAATGCCAATGACTTACAAGTACCTTTCGACATACAAGTCCCACCCGACATCTACCTTTACTACACCATATCTTCCCAGAGGTCTCAGTGTCAAGGCCAAATACCTCATTACTGTGGCCTATGGTCTACCATTTAGACAACTCATGCACTGATAAGCAGGATTGCTGGAACTTGGCAGATGTCCAGTTTGCTACCTGAAGTATGTCCCTACTGTGTCACTCATTGCTACACTACTAGTCAAACCTTTAATCAAAGATTCCTCTCAGATTTTTACTGCTGTCCACATTTTACCCTTATAGTGAAACTATGGAACGCCCCTTCAGTCTCTAATAGAAATCGGATCATACTGGGTCCTTCACGCAGCTTTACACACTCAATCTACTCAGCTTCAGGAAGAACCACTAAAACTGTTTTTACAACAGGACTGAGGAATCCATCCATCTATCCATCTATCCATCCAACTATCCATCCAACCTACAAACTATTCATCAATCCCTTCATCCATCCAATCAAATCAGCCAAACCATCCCTTCATCCATCCAATCAAATCAATCACTCAAACCAACCCTCCATCCATTCATCCATCTATCTGACCAAATCAAATGACCATCCTAAAAACAGAGAATTACTACTTAATGGCCGTTACATAAATACATAAACAAGTTACATAAATGAAAGGTGACAAATTCAATATTTTCAACAATTTCTGTAGTGTCTATCTGTTATTTAAAACCCATAACACTCATGTGAAAAAGTTATTGTCCCTCTAAAACCAAACAACTGCTTGTGCCACTCTTGGCAGTGACTGCTGTAATCAGACATTTGCAATAACTTGCAAAGAGTCTTTAACATCACTGTGGAAGAGTTTTACCCACTCTTGTTTGCAGAACTGCTTTGGAGGGTTTTCCAGCATTAACCTTTGAGGACTTTGATTCGGCCACTCCAACAACTTCACTGTTCTCCTTTTGAGACGTTCAGAGGTGAACTTGCTTTTGTGATTCAGATCACTGTCCTGCTGACTAACAAGGTGCTTGAACTTTAGATCACAAGCTGACAGGTGGACGTTCTCTTTCAGGAGTTTCTGATAGAGACAAGAATTCACAGTTCCATCAGTTCTGACAAGTCGTCCAGGTCTTGCAGAAACAAAGCAGCCCCAGACCAATTGCCCCAGACAGTTGCCTCATTCCATGTGTGTTCCCGTCTAGTTTATGTCTTCAAAGTCAATCCACAATGTAGAAAATACTAAACCATGGAATGAGAAGTCACGTCCAATCTTTTGACTGGTACTGTATATATATACACACACATACATATTCACATATAGTTGTCATACACTTGTCTTTGATTTGAATATGAAAAATGCATATTCTGCGAGGAGTATTCACACTTTTGACAGGTACTGTACACCGTTAGGTCCCAACAGGGGTCACGTTCAAACAGACTCCAGCTTAATGTGTATGAAATGTCTAAAGGCTTCAAATTACATAAGAATGCATTTGTGCCTGTAACAGAACATCTACTAACTTCCCAAAAGTTTTGTTGGTCTAAATACTTCTGTGAATTAATTTAAAGATACAGTTGTGTTTGGTGGTGCACCATAACAAAAGCCACAAAAAACCCCCAACAAAAACACAGTAGTAATAAAATAAAGAAACTAATTTCCAAACATATATGTATAACTTCCTTGTACCGTAAACTACCTTGGATTAAAGCACAAAGTGTACTTCTATATGCAAAACAGCACAGCATAAACAAGACACAGTTTTCCCACATGAACACAAAAACACTGCTGTTTCCTTTTCTAACTTGGAGGACAAAACATGAGATGTTAGCAACATTCAAATTGAGTCACATGACAACACGGTCAACTAAATAAGGGCAGCACTGGTGTTCAACTGCAGTACACAGACCTATAAAGTGACCTGCAATCCAGGCCAATTTGAATGTGTGATGTAAATGGTAGTAGAAAGTCCGGCGTTAATTAGTAACCATGACGGAAGAAATAAATTGTACATCACTGTGAAAAGGTCAGTCAGGTTTAATAGTGTTTTCTTTAGGAGTGGTAGTTCAATCTTAAATTGACAGCTTTAATAGTTTCTCGGCCGTATGAATCAGCATACATTAGGACAAACATGTCCAACAGCCCTGCTAATTCACATCTTTTAGGTCTGGGTCGGTGGTGGGGGTGGTTTAGGTTCGTGTCGGGAGGGGGGGCTAGCAGTAAAGTCGTATCTCAGCAGGATGTTTATTTATCAATAAACAAATCTGATGACATCACTCGAAGAAGATTCATGAACACAGTCTAAGGGTGACTAGATACATTTAATCGAGCTAATATACTTAAAATACCATTTTTGTGATCCATGTTTAGCATTACAACAGGTCAAGTTAATGACTGCATCATCTACAGAAACTTAATGTCTATTCTCTCACAGTGTAATGCTCGGTACTGTAGGATAATGTACAATCTCAACTACATACATTCAAACAACATTACCAATTTAAACACCACTGTAGTGCTGCTACACCGAGCAATCAGAAACTCACATCTAAAATGAAGGATAAACTCTTCCTGGTGTAAAAACTATGTACAGTAAGTTCTAGAGCACTCTGACTTACTTCCAACTGTTCAATAAGCAGAGAAGCATGGACACCACCTTTTTACGATACAGATACCTGATCCTCAAATATAGGCCGATACTGAGTACTGATACTGCTACTAACTCTAATCTAACTAACCTAAAAGTACTAATATTTACAATTACTCTTTTATTTATTATTATTTTTTATGTTTTATTTTGACCGTACGCTTCCATACACCTGCAGATTCAGCTTCTTCCTTCACACTCTGGCTCTGTTCCACACATGGAATAAGACGTTCACTGCCCTGTACCACCTCTTCTCAATCTATGAACCCCATCACTCACACCCCACACGTATTTATAGCCCCATCATCCTTGTGCAGCGCCCTCTGCAGGAGCCTGAAATTACTACCACCTTAAACACACAGTTCATACTGTTGCTGAAGGACTGTATCTTATGACAGGTGTATTGGTATATGGACCAAATACAGCTATAATTAATTTTTATTCTTTTTTAATGGTGTTGTTACTGTGCCTTTAAGACATACATGTAACTGGATCCTGTTCTGATTGGCTGCCCTGAACTTAACCTCATTAAAAAAACAAAAACAAAAAAAAAACATTCCTTAAACTTTTGGCAAGAATAGGTGGGCATGAGCTTGTTTACTAATGATAGGCAACAGTTTCATGTTTACTTGCTGAACACAAACAAAGCCGGAGCACAACAGCAGGAAGTACCACTTCCTAACAAGCATGCGACAGAATCAATCACCATGCACAAAGCAGAAGTACAGAGTTTAACTGACCTACAAGCTATAACCAATGCATTTCAAAAATAAGGAAACTGAAACTCCATACATGAGGTAAACAAACAACTAGCAGGTGTATTAGCATCTTTATAGAGATGACCATCAATTACATGAATTCAACATACAGCTGCAAGCCAAAGTCTGAACACCGCTGGTTCATCACGTTGTTTATAACCTCTTCTTTTAATAGCACTAAATAAGCGTTTTGGAATGGAGAAGAGCGACTGCTGTAGTTTCCAGTGTGAAAGGGAAAGGCCTCACTAAGGTCTCCACCCTGAATCGAGGCCCATCATGATTATTACATTGTAATTACGTTCTACAGTTGTTAGTTCCCAACATGCAGAGTGTGAATTGGGTGCATTTATCACTGGGTATTGATGCAAATACATGACCAGCTGAAAACTCTTCCGGTCTTGCAGTCCTACAATCACGGCTGACCCTCTGACTGGTGCTATGATGACTAAAGAGGGCAGTGGTGAGTATAGCTTGTTTATTTCAGCTCAAGCTGCTTCGGTTGTTAGTATCAAGTACTAAGGAAGCAAATTAGAAAGCAAGACAACCAGTCTGAATACTTTGAGCTTAGACTTTACTAACACTGTCGAATGAACAAAAAAAAGGGAAAAAAAAAAGACAATTTGTTTTTGGTAATTATTTATTTACCAATTAACATTAGTGCCCGGCTTCCTAAAGCAGTTATCTTATTTGTATCTTTAAAACGCTGTGCAGCCGACTTACGCATATCTTAATCCACCACCGTCAGTGTACACATTGTAGCCAAACTACAATTGCACAGTGTAATTTATATGAATTGTGGCATCATAAAGATAGACTTCCATTCATTTTCTTTGAGACGTACATAAACCAGAACTACTACAAGTCTAATCCTAACTCTAACCTTAAACTTTCCATGACCTTACCCTTAGCAAAACCCCAACCCTACCCTTAATCTAACCCCAAACCTACCCCAACAACCAACCTTAACTTACCCTAACCTTAACCATACCCTAAACCAAACTTTAACTGCATTCCAACCCTACCCTTACCACAAAACTTAAGCTTAACCTAACCGTGCTCCAACCCTTAACCTTATCCAACCCTAACCCTACCCCAACCCTAATTCTACACTAACTTTAACCCTATTCTAACCCTAACGCTTACCCTACCCCAAACTTTGAGAGGTCCCAAAGATGGGTCTATAAACAGGTCCTCACAATGCCACCACACACGCACCAAATCAGAGCTTCTAAACGAGTGTCCTCATGGTAAAGACGGACTGGCCTACGCATCTGCCAGTGAATGTGAAAAACGATACAGCACTATTACACAACATCTATTATACACACACACACACCACCAGCAGGTGTAGTCTACTAATGACGTTCGGCCCAGTCAACCAGCACTCTTGCCAGTTTCAGACATCCTGGCACACATGGCACGCACTTAATGTTTGGGAGGAGACTCTAAACTGGCATTGTGGTGGACATTTTCCATTACATACGACTGAACACGACCTGCAGACCAAGTTTCATTCTATTCTCAAGCAAAGCCCAATCACGCCCCTGCTCATAAAGCTAAGTTTCGATACATTATGCATCTCTAATTCTGGACACCACTGCAGTAAAAGCTCTCTCACTCTGTTTGGCCAGGTGTGCGCCGACTACAGCTGAGCTTTATGGCTTAATGGAGGTCTGATTACTTCAATGAATCAACTGGCAAAATAAAAAAACATTAATACAGTATATTAATAAGCCATCAACAGCTGTTCACACAAGCTGAGAGCCATTTGGGGTACTCAATGAGAGTTAAACTTTAGACAGTACCAGGGTAACAAGGAAAGCAATATGAGAAAGATAGGTTGATGTCACTATTTGCATTTCTTTTCATGAAAGTGGATCAGGTGTGCCTTTATGGCCTTGCAGGAGGGAATCTATACAAACGGGTCCTTATAGTTACTTATGCTTGTGAATGGACTTCAGACCTTGTAATGATAAAAGTGTGTATGCACAACGAATGTAAGGAGGCACATGACAAAACATATAGAGTCATGAACTGTTGCCCATCTGCACGGTGTCTGTCAGGGCATCCTGTAGTACTTTCACCAATAGCCCGAGCCACTTTTGGCTGGCGGACCCCTTTCAACATAGTAGTGACACTACTAGTCCCACTACTCTTTCTGATACACTTGTAACAGCATCACATACACTACCAAGTCTGTGTCTAAGCTGGCAAGATGCTTAGTTAAACATATATTCCAAGTTTGTGGAAAAATGAAAACTTCCCAGTTATCCTTGTGGAATTTTTCCACATGCAGCAGCAACTGTTCAATAAACAAGGGCACCTAGCATAGCATCCATGAGCACAAATAACAGCTGTGATTAGATTTGGCATAGACTGGACAAGTTTGTGGACATCAATGTTCAGCCACTCTTGCATCAAAGAATTGTGCCATTGGGCCAGATTTGGCGGATGCCTTCCCTGGCACAATTCTGAGGAGAATTTCCTGTATACTGGGATTTTAGCCACTGCTGGTAGACCCATATGACCATACGCTTCCATACACCTGCAGATTCAGCTACTTCCTTCACACTATGGTCTTTGGCACACCCAAATGCGGTCACTCCTTTTAGCCAATCATTAACATCTGCTTTGGAACCATTTTCCACACATGGAATGAGAAATTCACTGCACTCTACCATCTCTTCTCAATCTATGAACCCCATCACTCACACCCGCAGGTATTTATAGCCCCATCAACCTTGTGCAACAGCATCCACAGGAGCCTGAAGTCACACCTTAAACACACAAGGTGAGTAATTGTTTATGCCATCCTGTAAAACACTGCGTCAGTCTATTACTTCAGACAGGCCTTTATTTATTATTAACCCCAGATCACATTGGAACAGTCATTCATGCAGAAATTCAGATCATTCCAAAGATTTCACAACCTTGGAGCCATTCATGTGGAAATCTACCACATTCCAAAAGCTTCCTAACATTTCTTCATAATTGTACCTGAGATGGAGATTCCAGACGTGTGACACATCAGACTGAGGAGAAAACACAAACAAAGCTCAGAAAGCCCAGAACCAGCCCAGATCAGCAAAGAACAGAAACACATCTGGCCCTGAATTGGCACTGGTTTAGATATTCTTTTCATTTCTGAACCAAATGTGGCACCAACCCAGTTCAAAAGTGGTTCAAGTTCTCTGGAATACATCCGGCCCTGACTTGCTGGGTGTGCACCAGATCCATTCCAGAGTCCAGAGTTTGTACTGGCCTGGAAACATCATATATAACCATAATAGTGTTGTATGGAGTATATTAATACAAATAAACACTCATCATCAAAAGAACAGCAGCACCCAGAAGGAAGTGTTGGATTACAGTGCTACTGGGAGGGAAGATAAAGGTTACCAGGAACAATAAATGATGATGAATTTAGACTGATATGGGCAATATTTATTACATACAGAAGTAATTAAACATCTCCAGTGTGAGACAACATAGCTGCTGGCTAGCCACTGATGGAAAGGTTTCTTGGGGCTCCCTTATTTGAAATTGGACGCATCATAATTGTTCTTTAAACAGAAACCCAGAGAGTGGAGTCCCCCACCCCTCCAACACTTTTTTTTTAACATCACTGCAAACAAATGTTTAATTTGTTATTTTTAACAATTTTAACCGCAAATTTTAGTTTTAGTGAATGAACTAAAATGGACAATATGATCTTTTATAGGGCCCACAATAAGGCCCAAGACCGAATAATTTATACCGAAAAATGATGTTTTTAATGACACTGTTACCTTTTTCTAGATCCCGGATGTAGATGGGAGCCACAGCGGATCTCTTACTCATTAGCTTCAGATCTGCTCCATCTGCTCGAGGCTAATACCCCCTTTACGTGTTATTTCTCCACTGCGAGGCAGACGGACGTTCCCCAGCTCTTACTCAGCTTCAAGCTTTCGAGCCAAACGGAGCTCCAGACAGAGTAAAGAACAGAACAGAGCCGCCACACCGAGGCAGACAGGCAGCAGAGAAACCATCTTCAGTATTTGGCCTTCGCCGTTTCATTTTTCGGTTTTGGACAAAAATGTTAATTTCAGTTCATCCCTCAAAGCTGACTTTAGTTTTCTGGTGGGCCGCTATGCGCCATAGTTATCATAAGGGCCTTGGGGTGGTAAAGGGTGAAAACCCCAGAGCTACACAACGGCAAACCTGACAGACCGCATGAAAGAACTACCTGCAGCCAATAAGACTGAACTAACTTCTATTCTACTAAAAGACTTAAGACTCGACTTGGACTCATGCAACCTTTTTGGCTGAGGCGACGAACACAATGTCTCAGTATCCTCACTGTACAGTTAATCTTTCCCATGTTGCACAAAACTTCAGCAAACAATAAGAACTTGTGACCTTTTAAAAAGCTATTTCACTTCACTTCACAAACAGACTGCGCGGAGCACAAAGGCGGGTATCGACCTGCACTGACTAATGTCCAACTAACAAGTTCATGATTTCTTTGTTCACCACCATCAAACTCAAACTTCCTCAACGGTATGTGTTTTTCCCTACTTCTCATTTTCTAGTACAGAGCCAATGAACCGGCTCAGGCAAAGGCATAATTCAATTTCCACTATTTAAACAAAGCTCATCAACGGCAGCAGAGAGAGACACGCATGCTCACGCTCATTAAATAGAACTATATTTAATCACCAAATTTACAACCTCATAACCTCTGTCTCACACACACGCACAAACAAACACAGGGAAGTTCTATGATTCCTTGGGAGCAACAAAGAGGAAGTGAGGTGCCACCATTTCAGAACACTCGATGCTTAATCAAAACAGCCATAAAAGACCCGGCCACTGACACATGTACAGCTAATCAGTAAATCATTACATTAGAATTACTTCAAGAGAAAGACTTGAGCGAATCATCTTCAGTGAAGAAATGAGGAAAAAGGTAGAGAATGTAGGGCAGGGGTGAGGGCTAGTCCAGCAGTCTTCCCGTGCTCACTAGCTAAACCTGCTAGTTAGCTTGTGAGTGGACCTTGGAAATCCAGAGAATCCAGCCCTGCAGGACAGGAGTTCTGTACCCTGAAACAGAGGAAGTTGGGGGGGCTGGACTCGAGAGGTAGGGAGGCTGGTTGAGGTTCAGTGTTGGTTGGCTAATAACTTGCTCCAGGGATGGGACCACCCTTCAAGTTTCAAGAACTCACTACAGGAAACTCTAAAGCTGACGCCCACATATATCAGTCATTTTAAAGTCTTAGTCCCTAACCACCTTCGTTCAGCCTGCCACTGTTTTAATCAATAATAGTTAACCTTTTATGTATCCTCATCATCAAAAGAATAGCTGCACCCAGAAGGAAGCGTCAGACTGCAATGCTACTGGGAAGGAAGATAAAGGTTACCAGGAACAATAAGCGATACATTTAGACTGATATGGGCAATATTTATTGAGCTAGCTGTAGAGGTTCCTAATGATGTCCCTGTGATAATCCATCCCAGGCCGCTTGAACATTCTCACACAGTTCCTGCAGATGGTGTGGTAGGGGTGGAGGTGGAGTGGATGTATGGCGCGTGACAACAAACCATTCATCTTGGCGCTGACCACGGTGCCTCCACACACATGGATTCGTTGGTCGAGATTAACCATACTTCTACAAGGTATAGGACTATAATCCTATTGTCATAATATCAATGCCTATAATTATGGGATAATTTGTGAACGCTTTGGAAAGCTCATAAAATGTGAAGGCCTGACAACTAAAGATAAAATTTAACAAGGTAAAATGAGGTAAAATGTAACATTTTAGTGCCATAGTATTGAACAGTCAATCACTGATGGGGGTGGGGGTTGTATTCTTAGAACTATGGACTTTATCTTATTTATAAACAAACAAACAAACAAACAAACAAAAAACACCACACCTTACCAAATGTGTTCTGTAGGTGATGGGTAACGCATCAGCTACAGAACACATTTGGTAAAAGGTTTTTTGTTTTTGTTCTAAGAATACACAGCAGACATGATGCATCCTCCACTAAATAGAAGCTTGCAACAGGTCCACTTCATGATACTCCCGCCACCATACTTCACAGCTGACCAGAACATTCAGTTATTGTCTTAACGGGGCTGATAAGGTAGCCCCAGAAGAACTGCTTTAGTACCCTAATGCAGTGTTTCTCAACCCTGTTCCTTGAGATGCCCTGCCCCGCACATCTTTATGGATTCCCTGCTTTAACACGCCTCCTCCAACTCTAAACGGGATTGTTAATGAGCTGATAAGTTGGATCAGGTGTGTTGGAGGCAGGGGAAGGGGGCCTCCAGGACCAGGGTTGAGAAACACTGCCCTAAAGAACCATCTAAGTAAATGACTGTTTAACAATTAGGTGTTGTTCAGCAAACATGTTGTAATATGAAGCCTGCAGATCTTTAGCTGATACCCTGAGGGTCTTGTTTGAATGCTGTCCGGTGCATGGTAGATGGTAGGTGTGTTGACCACCACCAAGTAAGTGCAATGAATTTCAGCCTACTTGAATGTGGACCAAAGGCGGCCCAAGCCTTTAGAAATCCTTGTGTAAACTTTTCCAGTCTAATGAGCATCAACAAACCCTATTTAGGTCCCTGAAATCCTGTCTGATTGAAGTCCAACAAAACCATTGTGAAAAGCTGGGAAGCCAAATATTACGGGTTTTCTTATGGCAGGGCAGGTTAAGCCCTCATGTGAATTACCTGGAGCGTCTGGCTAATTACCCCCTTTTCAAAAGGCTGTTATTAGAATGCGAGTAGAAGGTCCACATCCTTCAGCCATCAATGCCCTGACTGTGTAAAAACAGAAACGAAAGGACCAAAGCCATATATAGTTACTGCACAAGTAATATTGAAATTACTTGCAGTGGCTCAGCTTACAAAGCTTCTTTACTCACTAACTTCTTTACTTCACATAAATCAGCCCCATATATGACTGGGTTTTAAAAGCAGTTAGTTTTTTTTCAATAATAGTTTAATTAAAATAAATAATTAATTTAAAATAATTTATAAATTCTACATTCTAAATAATTAATTAAACATTAACTATTTCAATGATGGCTTCACATCATTCACACAAACACACTGTGGTTGCTCAGTTTAATGCAAATGAATGTAATTAAACTTCAAGTTTTGAAGTCACTAAAACGGCAGCCGCAGGTTCATAAAACAGCAACGGATTTTATTCATATGAAACTGAGCAGAAGTCAAAGACAACCCTTTATTTTTTTGAAAGGGAACAACAATTAATTGTTTGAGATGCGAATAAAGTCATTCAGGGCGGCTTGATGTGAAATGTCTCGTTCTAGATTCTTCTTCCGTTCTAGTGTCAGAATTGTTCACAGTGCTGGTAATGGGATATCTGAAGAGTTTACTGCATTAAAAGCTCCCTAACAGAAAGTTATTACACTAAACGGGCAGATATATTCCATCTGATATCAAAAACACTTCATCACAGAAGCACCTCCAATTGCCTGTTTGGGGAATTCCTCTCAGTGTTAATTATCTTTAGGAGATTTCTGCAGGGCATAGATACAAATTAATCCACTTGTATAAGGAACGAGAACGTCGAAGGAAAATAACTGAAAAACAGGCTGGAAAACTGGAATTCAAGAACTAATCAAAAGATCTAAAGAAAATGGGACCCCTAACAACCAACCTGGTAGACCACCTAAGCAGTCCCCAGCAGATAAACAGCACACCTCTGAGATCTTTGAAAGAGGCGAAAAATCAAGCTTCATTCTTACTTCAGATCTACAAAAACACAATCAAGTGTGTCTGTCCATCCTTCCACTGTGAGAAGACAACACAATAAGACCGAAAGGATGTGCAGAAGGAGCAGGCTGACCACCCTAGAGTGAACGGGCTGACCACCCCAGAGACCAGACCTCAACACTAGGGATGGGCGGTACCACTGATTTTCCTTTCAATCCAATTCCATGAAATATCAAAGCTAATATCCCATTACCAATACCGATACTTTAAAGTATGTGACTTTTAATAACGACTAATGGTGAATTTAATATACTGCGCGTGTAATGTGCTCCAACGCTGATGTCTATACTGACCCTTTGCTAGCAGAACATTCAGAGGGAGAAGTGGAGAAGTTAACCTGCTGAACTGTGTCGGAGTGAACACAGCATGGGAAAAGCTCTTTACCTGGACAGGATGGGTGGTCATCTGTCAACAGATGGGCTGGGCAGAGAGTTGAGTACTGTGTGTCAAATAACAGGCAGAGAGAGTTAAAACAGAGAAGCATCTCACCTTTACCTTTTGACGCCCTGATAAAAGCCCAACCTAACACAGCAGGACTTGCATAAGAGCGCCAGTAACCACCAACACAGGACATAAAGCTGTCACAGCAGAGGCCACAGGAAATATACAGCAAGACACTGAGCACATAAGAGATAAGCGGAGGATGACAAAACTAAATGACTCGACAGCTATTAAAATCAGAAACTCTTATATGCTATAAATCATCCAGAGCTTCATACAAGTACTACATCATTTTGAGACTGGAGGCCTCCAGGCGTTTTATAAAAGGACATTGCGGCACAGACCCTCAGTACAAACAATTGATGAGCAGAAACACACACCCGCTGATAACAGCATGTTTTTTTTTTTTATTGTTTTGTATTTTTTCCTTATCAATAATAAATTCAAATGGACAGGTATAGCCCTGTGAATCAGACCACAAGGATCTGTAATAAAATAAGAAGACGGGTGAAGAAGAGAAAGAACGTTAGCTACGAATTTGGTGTGGTGACAAATAAAGGGGGCAGGAAAACAAACAAAAAAAAAAACCTACCAAAAAACAAAAAGAAAAAACAAAACCCCATTCACGCTAGTCCAAACAAGGGAGAGAGAAACTTAGTGTTGTTGAACATTGCATGTAAACAATCAGAATACATCATCTCAAAATAATAACAATAATAAAGTCACATTGAGGAGACCTTAAAACAACCTGGGGGTTAACCATCCTGAATGAGATGCCATTCTAGAGCAGGGGCGCTACGGATGCTGCCATCCAACAGCCTCTTGAACCATCCGTCTTTTAAACTAGACAGATAATGACTAAAAATGCAGCGCAAGATAACCTACTGTTACAGCAACGCGCCCCTAAATACAGTCAACCATGCAATTCATTTCAGACTCTTTTACCACTATAAGGAATAGTTTTACAGTATTAAGCAATGACCATCTTTGCTAAGCCTAAAGATGGTGATTATACGTAAAGACCTACAGTCAGTACTATTAGAATTTGGACAATGAAACAACCTACCTACACCACCAGGGTGTGATGTGTGTAGACCTTCAGCTTTAATTCGAGGGGTAAAACCACAACACTGCATTAGCCTTAGAATGCATGAGAGCTTACAACCATTATGAACATGCTGTGAAAAAGTCATGGCAATGAAATTAGTAATAAAGGGAGACTTCTGGATAAACCAATTAAAAAAAAACAACCAAAAAAAACCCATCTATTTTGTCGAAAGAGGGTCCTGGTGGAGATTTTTAAGCCCTACTAGGTATGGTGCAGCTGCACCAAAAGCTTTCCTTAAAAATACAGGGGTTGGACAATGAAACTGAAACACCTGGTTTTAGACCACAATCATTTATTAGTATGGTGTAGGGCCTCCTTTTGCGGCCAATACAGCGTCAGTTCGTCTTGGGAATGACATATACAAGCCCTGCACAGTGGTCAGAGGGATTTTAAGCCATTCTTCTTGCAGGATAGTGGCCAGGTCACTACGTGATGCTGGTGGAGGAAAACTTCCTTCTTGGTGGTATGCTGACATTACCCTGGATACCGTGGCTCTTGATACATCACAAAGACTTGCTGTCTTGGTCACAGATGCGCCAGCAAGACGTGCACCAACAATTTGTCCTCTTTTGAACTCTGGTATGTCACCCATAATGTTGTGTGCATTGCAATATTTTGAGCAAAACTGTGCTCTTAACTGCTAATTGAACCTTCACACTCTGCTCTTACTGGTGCAATGTGCAATTAATGAAGATTGGCCACCAGGCTGGTCCAATTTAGCCATGAAACCTCCCACACGAAAACGTTTCATTGTCCAACCCCTGTATATATAATAATAAAAATACATTTTGAAAATATTCATTAAAAAAAAAATTGTTTCTACATTTTTCACCCATACATCTGCAGTACTGTGAAATTATTTTCTTCAGTATCATCTAAATAACGTGTACTGCATGTTATGAAACTGGAGTGTACACACAGATGCTCAAGTTACTCTTTCATTCTGAATACAGTACTGAACAAAAGGGCTTTAGGCACCCTCTAAATATAGTTATTTTAAAAACAGCAGTTTATCTGAGCAATCAGGCTTTCTTTGGCTCAGCTCTAATGAATAATAAATACAACTAACACATGTAGTGATTCTTGTGTGTCAATATTTTTCAAAATTATTCTTGTTTTCAATAATCAGGTCAATTTCACACAAGGAAAGTTCATCAAACTTCTATTCAGACATTGCTGTCAAAACAGGAGTGTAACCACTGAGGAGGGTAAACCACAGGTATGTGTTCAAATTAAAGCTGAAAGCCTACACTTCAACCACATCACTTCAAACTCAGTGGTAGAGAACTACAAAGTGTGTCGCTGTCCGAACACCTGGACCTGTATTAACAGTGAAAACTGTGACACGAAAGGGACACTAACTCACTGACCTGCTGCTGTGCAAGGTAAACATCTCTGACTAAGAGCCCTATTTAAACATCAGCGTCTATTAGAGCCTGAAAGAACATGCTTGCATGGATGACCCACTTAACACCTAGAAGTTTTTGTAGCAACAGAAGCAAAGCAGCTCCAGGCTTGGCTGTACAGCACTACCACATCTGTAGTGTATGATCAGCTACTGAAGACAATGACTGATCTTTCCTGTATTCAAGAGCTGAACACCTGTTCACTCAAAGCACTCTTGTATAAGAAACCGCTGGGCAGCTGCTGAACCCTTCTCCTTTGTCACGAAGGCTTATTTAGTCTTCAGTCAGGGGCATTTGTGAATTGAGCTAGTTTTCCAGAGGGAAGAATGTGCGGTAAAGACACATAGGAGGAGTTTTAACTGCCCGCTGTCTGATCACACGTAGGAAATTTTTATATATTTTTTTAAAGCAGGCGCTGGTGCTCAGCGGTGCACAAAACGTCCTAAGAACATCCTCATGTAAAGATCCAAATCACTAGACTGAAGAAGTGCTCGTTTTGTCTGACAGGTTGTGGGAGGAGCCAATGTCAGGATGCTAAAATGTACAATTCAAATGTGAAAACGTGTAAACAAAGTACACCAACCCCCATCCTCATCACACTGATCTCAGGCTTCATTCGCTAATATCAAACCACAAACACAAAATTATTAACAGGAATAGCACCATCATACATAGTCAGTACAAAGAGTGTAGCTCTCCATTACAATGCTGTTTTTCTTCACATTGTGTTACTCACATTTTTAGAACATGATAAAATCTACAAGTTTAAATAGGGATTTAAACTGGAATCAACAGCTACATGATTACATTCTGGATTTCCATTCACGATTTTTGAAAAGGCGAATTGGAAAAAATAAAAAACAAACAAGCCTGAAATTTGGGGGGGATCAAAAACAAAAAACCCACCCAAATATTGCAAAAGGAGTTTTTGCATTAGGATAGGCTATAATGTCGCTAAAACCAAAATGCTAAGTTCTTAAGTCGCAGGTCACATGACTCCCTTCTTCCACCTGATCTAAATCACCTGACATACAGCACATCTACAATAGTGCACTGTTGTTACCCTTGGGCCAAAATGTATCACCCTCTACTCTGCACAAGTATAACAAGCTAGTGCAATACAGTGACTATTCTCTTTTTGGTTAGCACGGCCGGTTGGCTTCCTGAAGGCTACTTCCGACATTCTGAAAGGTCTAATCGTTGGGTTGCAAACGGCTCTGTACAATGTGCTACCAGAACTGCCTGGTGTGTTTACCACCTTCCACCTTGCGTCTGGAATAGCAAAGGATGGAATTTAGTAAATGCACCCAATATCAAATTTGCATGACGCTTGAGTGAAAACATCGATATCTGATGGCTCGCAACTACAGACTTTAACAATTCATCCTGCAGCCTAATTTCAAAGTGCTACAGCGTGACGGTTGTGGTTTTGAATCTGTTTTATACACAAGCATTTCCAACTTTTATGCACACCTTATTTCAGCAGCTGCCCTCGGGTCATCATAAAAGAGTTTTAACTCAACAGGTGCCTGTTTTATAACTGAGTACAGAGTACCATAGAACGTCTGCTGTAATCCTTGGTACACGGGATCCAGATATGATGAGATACTTTGTGCGAGATGTAGGCTGGAATACATAACTGAGCATGACATTTCCAAAACCAATCCCAAGCCTGGTTTTGATTCCACTTCTTTTAGGTTAGGCTAAAAACCTCTGGAGTGTTTAGGTTACAGTAAGGCCAGCTTAACACTGGCGAGGATGAGTGCTCTAGAAGGCCATCTCTAGACTGACCAGGTTAAGCCCCAACGTACAGACAATTTTGGATCTGAGAGAGGGGGGGGGAAAAACAAAAAAAAAAACAAAAAAACAACAAAAAAAACCCAGAAAAGTATAAAACATTCGAGGATATTCTGTAGGAAAGCCACACCATCCCTGCTACATACACGCCTCACTCTGTCCTGTATCCCTGCTCGCGTGTCATCAGTGATATGAGGTATGAAGAGGTCAGCTATGAGGATTCATATTCAAGTGATCAACGATCATTATTAGAGTACCCCAGCCCTATGGGTTTGCTACAAAACATGTCATGCTTCTAGTGGTCAGGTTTTTTGTTTTGTTCCCTGTGATCTGTTTGCAGTCACCCTAAGTCTAGAACAGATTGTTCTGTCCCTCTGAAGGATCAGCAGATGCATAAGGAGCAGTACTGAGGGGGAAAACGTAGGGAAATAAAAAGACAAAAACATGCACTCTCAAAAATAAAAAGGTCCCTACGTGGTTCTTGGTTTGGATGAGCAAAAGTCAGGAATCACCCTTCTATCACTTCATTTCCAGACAAAGCAGATGGCAAATTATACCAAAAGCTGAAGAGAAGAATTAAAAGAAAAAGAACTTTCACAAAAAACTAATGAATCAACCTGAACACCCCCAGAGTCCAGACCTCAACATCACTGAACGCGTTTGTGATTACTTGGATGGCGAGGAGCAGAAAATGCAACCAATTTCCGAGACCAAGCTTTTGGAGGTCAAGAAAAATATCCCTGCGGGTTACTTGGAAAACTGAAAACAACGAAAGCTGCAAAAAAAAAAAAAAGGAAAAGACTGGAGACTGAAAACCAAACACTGAGGCTTCTGTGCAATTCTCCGTCAAGTACGTTTCCTGCTCTTAAAGGCTTACCGTCTGTTTTGACTGGAAATGAAACAGACGAGCGATGGGGTCTTGACTTTTGCACAGTCCTGTACAGTTCTAAGAAAAAAAAAATTAAAGGTGCAGTGTGTAGGATTTTTTCCACACAGAGGAAAACCCAGGACTGATTCTAGGCTCGTTTTTGGGGCCAGGGGGCTCATTGTTGCTAGTTGTCACACACAAGAATTCCATCTGAACCGTTTATCAGTTGCACAAGGTCACTTTTCTCTGCATAGGTTTGCAAATCAGTACGCACTAACTTCTTTCATTGGCTGGTGTTTATCGTTTCCAACACTCCAGCGGCAACGAACATGGATACATGGCATTTCACGATTTTTTTCTCACTATCAGCAAAATGAACCAATCACACAACTCTACACATGGCACTGGGAGCAGACCGCTTCGACACCTGCAATTCACCGAAAGTGAACCCCAGGACACTAATTTCAGGAGGATCAGAGATTGCAGGCTCGAACAGCTTTCACACTTGCCCAAACCTACCAAACTCGCAGTGCTCTGTGCAGAAAAAAGCCACTTGGTGACCTCTAGTGGTGAGGGTGCAGGTTGCAGTAAGAATGCCTGCAGTATTACCTATTTTTCTGGTGCTAAATAATATGCATAACACTACATTTGCCAAAAAGGGTTGGCTTTGGCAGCAACCTACATCTTCTAATCGGTGCTGCAGCACCACCAAATTCAAGCTGCCGCTTCCAGTGTAACAACATAAAAGGCACTCTCCACAGCCACCATCTGGTCTGTCCGTTCTGAGCCGCAACCTGTTCTGCTAATAGATCCCCCTTACATCTTACAGACTGCACCTTTAAATTCGCAACTAATATCAGTTGGTGGTCCTTTAAACTTAGAGGTTTTTCACATTCACATCTCACTGAAAGGAACCTTTTTTCCCCCCGCTCCCAAGAACCTTTCTGGCACATTTATTTTTAAAGAGTGAAGATGACTAATTTAAGGACAGAGTGACCGCAGCCAACAGCGGTGGCGGAAGACAATGCAGTTATTGATTGAAGAGAAACAAACCAAAAAAAAAAAAAAGAATTATATACAATAATACTTATATAACTTATACAGTAAAAAACATGACTTAAAATGTAGTTGAAGATAATACTTCACCCTGCATGCACACAAAAGACGTTTCTTCACTGTGAAATGTCTGTAGCCTTTGTACTGATCTTCCTTTTCGGATCACTTCACCAGTGAATCTCACAGCAATGCATTTTCAATAGTGGCACATTTCATTGTACTGTCAGTTTCAGACCAGACGGTCCTGAAAAGAAAAGAAAAGGGAAAAAAAAAAACCCAAAAAAAAAAACTACAAAAAAACAAAAACGGAGTTAGCTGTTACGCTAATAAGGGCCCTTACGATACTCAACACAGTTTCCTCAGATTCAATACTTAAGACCCCTCCTGCTCCTCCCACCCACAGCCTGTCCTACACACATGCAGGAGAAGCTGAACATAAAAAAATAAAAATCATACAAATTTCCCCCCCACCGAGCGTGCACACAAAACAAGCCCACCCTCCGTTCCATTGGCCAAAAAACCATTCAGACTAAGCCATGCCATCAAAAACGCAAGACCTCTTCATGTTCCTATAAAACCCTCATCCATCAAATACGCCCCTCACTAAAGCTACCCACCCCCTCCCCAATAACCTGCTGTACTCACCCCCACCCCTATCCATTCCCCATCATCCAAACAGTGTCTCTGTAAAAAATAGCACGTCAGTTCCAGAGATGACTTCCTGCATGATCAGAGAGGGTGCTTCTTTTCTTTTCCTCCACGAAAAAAATAAATGGGTTCAGAAAAGTGCTAAACTGGACTCTTTTTCGAGAGAACGAAGGGAGGGGGGGGGAGAGGAAGGCAGAAGGAAAGAAGGATGAAAGAGCCTATAAGAGGCACAAAAATAGTTCCATGAGCTGGTCTATACCAAGCGGCACTCATGCACGTACACACACAGCGCCCTCTAGCGATACCTGTGTGGTCCCGCAGTCTGCATGGAAAATAAACAGAGGCCATCTCTCCACCTGCCTTTCCCAACCCCCCCCCTCTCTCTCTCTGACCCCGAACATATCCTGCTAATCCCCAGAAAAGTTACACACGGTATTTTACATATAGATATTCTTATAAATATATATGGCCCTTATTGAAAGAGAAATGTGAGCATTTCACATTGAGATAAAAGTACCATAATCTCTATATAGCTAAGTGGAAAGTGTTGTCAGTGTAATAGAGCAGGCAGCAGTTTCGTCTCTTATGCTTTGCACTCATTCACAGAGTAATACAAAAATAAAAATATCACCCAAAACAACAACAAAACAAGGAAAACAAAGCTTCTTGGTATTTGCAAACTGTCCACCTCGATGCATTCTTGCTGCCCCTCTGATAAAATTCTCCTTTACACTTTTTTCCTGAGTAATACTTCAATCCTTGTAACAGACAGTATCTTATTTTTTTCCTCTTTTCCTTTTTTAATGTTTTTTTGTTTATTTATTCTTTTTTTTTTT
>CM067477.1:16626581-16686134 GCA_034552555.1 Semaprochilodus insignis | reverse complement strand
AAAGGATGATGGAAAGAAAGCAGCAGAACAAAAAAACAGGAACTGAAAGACAGGAAAAAGGGTGAAAGAAAGAAAGAAAGAAAGAAAAATAGAGAAAGACGAAGAAAAAAAGAAAAAGGTGACAAAGACAGTGAGAGAGAGAGAGAGAGAGAGAGAGAGAGAGAATGGGTAGGAAGGATAGGAAAAATGACAAAGAACAAAAAAAAAGACAAGAGCAAGGCAGAAAGATGGAATGAAAGCGAGAAAGAGAGAAAATGGGAAAGATGGAAAGACAAAGTGACAGACAAAAAAGAAAAGAAAGAAAGAAAGAAATAAAGTCAGAGAAAAAGAGTGACAGAAGATGGAAAGAAAGCAGAAGAAAAATAGAAACGGAGAAAGACAGACAAAAGAAAGAAAGAAAAAGAAATAAGAACAAAGCTAAAGAAAGAATTCACAAGAAAAAAGAAAAACAGAAAAAGAATAAAATAAAGAAAACCAACAAGAGAGTGAGAGAGAATAGGAAAGGGACAATGGGAAATGGAAAAATGAAAAGAATGTGTTGAAAGAAACAACAAATGGAAGAAAGAAGGAAAAAGCAGGAAAGTTCTAAAGAGAGAACAGAGATATAGAGAGTAGTAAGACAGGGACTAGAGAGAGAAAACAGATAAAGAGAGTAATGGAAAGAAGGAGAGGAAGAGAGAGAGAGAGACACTGCAGGAGAATGTGAAAGAGAGGGAGAGAGAGAGAGAGACTGCAGGAGAATGTGAAAGAGAGGGAGAGAGAGAGCACGAGAGAGATGAAATATCAGAGGTTTTCTGGATTAAATTAGCCTCAGAGCTAGCCAAAACAAACCCAGGTTCATTTCCTCCTCCGCTCCGGCCCGGGACCAGCGGAAAAATAACCACATAACTCTACAGCACCAATACGGCACGCAGCCCCAGTCCAGCAGGAGCCCAGCAGAAACATCACAACACCCAACTGATCACCAACCACTCATCCATCCGTCTCCATCCCTGCACAGAGAGACTGACGGCTGAGGGAGCATGAACGAACTAATGACTTCTTTCCTTTTACCACTGTGAGTGATTAGTCAGCTGCTGGCGGCCACAGCACAAAGACACAGGTGCTGCAGTCTCAAAGCCTCAGAGTCCTATCCTCTCAGCTGCCCATGTACCAGCAGAGCCCAGCGCAGAACACACTCTTTACAACGATGGAACAGATAATCACCCAATTTGAGTTCCCATGCGCTTGAGCTTGCCAAAAGCTTCACGCTCCCAGCATGCAGGCTGGTGGTCCCAGCATGTGTTATCTGTCCTCATGCCTCTACATGTCACTGCCTTTCCAGTCAAACCTTCATTTCCTCATTCATGCTAACAGATGCTGGACGGCAACACTGTCCCTGAGCTGAGCAGTGAGGTACAACATAGGAGCCACATTTCGAGAGTTAAGGATTGCTGCAGTCCTGCGTGAGGCCCCTTGGTCACAGGACCTTGTGGTTTATTGTTCAAACACGAGATTGAAATACAGACCTTTTGACTTTGGTCTATGAGACCAAACCCACAGGCTTCATGCAGGGCTACTGAAACCCTGTACCGGATTTCGCTGCACGTGCTGATAGAAAACGTGGCCAGTCTGGCAGCTTTTCACCATAGCCGACTCCAAAGTTACTTTTAAGTTCAATAAAACAAACGCGCCTCCTGGGGAAAACAAAGCAAAGCCTCTTAACACCACTAATCTGCCACACTGGTAAGCACGTTACTCAACCCAGTAAAGTGAGTTTCAAAAGACAGCAGAACTAGCATCGACTGGCGATGCTCCATTCTAGGTCTGCACGATATTGGAGAAAACTGCAATGCAAATTTTTATCCCTGTTATATATTTACTGCGATATGAAAACATATTCAGGAATTTTCACCAGATGATTTGAACAGCATTATTTCAAAAACATTATTCATTGTAAAATACTTTAGCGGTGAAAATATAGCCCCCCCCCATGCAAACATGTGAATGCAGCATAACAGTCCTGTCCCACCCTTGATCAGTACTGTCCATTAGCCGCTCATGCTGAAAAAGCGATCGGTATCAGCCCCAAAGTCTAAGACCACTAGTGAAAACGTTCTCACACACTCGTGCTTGGCGCTCATGCTGCTCGCAATGCTGGTTTTTAGATGACTGCTCTATCTGCATCTCCTTCTTTCAATCATGTGATGTATATGGAACACAATCACCATAAAGTCAACTTACTGCTTTAATGTCAACAAATTTTAAACAACAACAACACTGATAACGTCAAATAGTAGCTGCAGCTCTACTTGCTACATTGACTCGCATCAGTGGGAGGGGGACAAAAAAAATTGAATAAATAAGATCTCAGACTTTCAGACGCTCTGTAGAACATCTCAATTTATGTTGAAGGGATATGGAGCATTTCAGGCTAGACTGCTTTTAAATGAGATGCAACAGTGGGCTACCAATCAGAAGAGGAAGAGCGCAAAAACGGTCACTGACCCCAATGGAAAAGCGAAATAAAATAAGGACATAACTAGAACTGACAACAGGAACTGACAAAGTAGTTCCACATCAAAAAAAAAAAACATTCTGAAAAACCGTAAATACAATAAAACACAATGAATACACTGATCTGCATCACATACTATTCAGCACTAAACCCAATTAACTCCACAAACTGTGACCTCTTTGGGTAGTGTTGAAGTAGAGACAATATCCACAACATGCTCAGAAAACCATACTGTACAGTTAATTTCCAGCATCCAATACCACATAATCACTGATATCCTCTTTGCAGTGCAGTAATCTTCCTCTAGCTTAGCAGTGCCACAAGCTGAACAGGAGGTATGTCTACGGGTACTAGAGTACTGAGGTATTAGAGTACTGAAATCACTACATGGGTTCTCGTTGCTTTATTACCGGGAAAACTGAGAAAATACAAACGGACTAACAATTCAGTTAAACAGAGGTGTCACAGGATTTTAACAGGACTGTAAAAACAGGACAGTTTGCTGTGGACAGAATTATTTTTGTAACTTGTACCTTGTTTCATCAAAAGAGATCTAGGAGTGGAGAAAGCTCAACTTTTCATCATGGCTAAATAAATTACTTCTGTGAATGTCAGTTGGTCCAGAAATAGTAAAAAACAACTAGAACTAATTTATTAATAATAACTAATATTTTGACACAGTCCTGATGAGGACGAATCCAGTGTTGTACAGGTCAGCTCTGCATACACAAAGGCCTCTTCTTTGCTGTCCAAAGAAAAACATGCATCTCCATTTTTGATGATATTGACTTATCTGACCAGCTGCCCTTTACACTGTGTGAAAATGCCATGATGACTGGACCAATAGAAATGGTCCAAAATTGCTTAGAATAAAACCTCTTTACATTTGACTTGCACTGAAAATAAAGAAGGTTTCTGTCCTCTCCTGTAAAGTTACCATTTTGGAGATACTTGTTTTTCTTTGGACAGCGACGATAAACAGGGCTGAAAACATGTACAGTGTTGGAAAACACACTTCTATATAACCATTACGTCACATTAATTGTTGCTAAATAAATAAATAGATAGATAAATAGAGTAAAGCAGCAGAAGTGGCATATAAACCGCTGGATTGCATTAACCAGCACTATAACGTTGTATAGCAATCTCGCGCTCTCTCCCTCTCTCCCTATGGTTTGTTACGGGATGGGGCAGAGGGTAGCCAACTTCTATCACTGAACAACAACAACAAAAAAAAAAAAAAAAACTTAAAAACTGTGTGTGTGTGTAATATATATATATATATATATATATATATATATATATATATATATATATATATAAAAAACACTGTAGCAGAACCCTCAACAAAACCATTAGCGAAAATGAGATTTATTCAGTGGTGTATTTGTGCCATCAAATAGTGGACTTACATTTCCCAGACTGAGGTCATGCACCAGCAGGTTCTGATGGTTGCCCAAAGACATCTCCTGCAGCTCTCCTGAACTCCGGCCCCCTGCTCCAGCCCCGCCCCCAGGATACAGAGGTAACCTGTAGTCATGCTCCGACACTTTCTCCTGCTTAATGCCCATGGTGTGCACATAGTCACCTACACCTCCCATCATGCCACCTCCAGGACCCAGCCCTCCTCCACCCAAGCCCCCTCCACAGTCCGGTGAGTCCCTCTCCTTTTTCAGGATCATCTCGTGTGGCTGCAGGTCGGCCATGACTGTCTGGCTGGCTAGGCGGGTGAAGCTGGTGACCGGGGGCAGGTGGCTGAACATGAGCATGCTTGGGCCGAAGCCAGGATCCATTCCTCCGCTGGAGCGCAGGAACTCGTTACCGAGTTTGTCCTGGATGAGGCTCATGATGGCAGCTGAAGGCTCTTGCACAGAGCAGAGCGACTCTTATACTGGGACAGGGACCGATGGAGTCTTCAACACAGGGGCACCACTCTCATCCTGTGAGAGACAGAGAGAGAGAGAGAGAGAGAGATTAAACGATAATTAATTGGACACAGGACATTCATCCATACTGCAATGTTATACATATTTACTTTTTGGCCATTAGCACCATTTGTAGTTCCAGCTGAAACAGCCTAATCGCTTGTGCTCTGAAACTTGACTCTGCTGCTGCAATCTTCATTTAAATAGTCATTTCCAGTTATTACCATAGTGAATTTGCTTTTCACTGAGGTATCACTTACAAGCAGAAAGTGCTGATGCAGCAATATTAAAACCAGAAAAAAAATAAATATCCCTTTTTCCTTGCCTTTCTTCAGTCCCACTGAATCTGTATCATAAAGTCTCCCGTATGAAGCCCAAAAAAAAAAAAACCCCAAAGAATCTATAAACGAAAACAGAAAAGTAAAACACAGGGCCTGGTGACCATTTGTAAAGTCTCTCTGCTAGTTCACTATAAAAACACAACATATAATCAGTTTCAGAGCATGTCATACTACACACACACACACACACACACACACACACACACACAGAGCACTTAAATTCAATGTGCCTGAACTGACCACTTTAAAGCACTCAAACACACGTGTGTATATATTAAGTGACGTACTGAAATTCTTGGCCGAAACGGAAACCTAAATTTAGGGCACACTGGGCTGAAAACTGAAACTGAAAACCGTAACAAGCTGACAATAAATAAAAACAGTTTACATAACGGAAAGCAAACACCCTCAACAAGCGAGAACAGTTGTCATCCAAGGCAATGAATTTTATTATTGTTTTTAAGCTGCGATTTGGCTTTTAACTGCAATATTTTTTGATCATTCCAAAAGTTGCAGCTGGTCCCCACTTTCCTATTTGGTTCTGTTCTTATTTCTTTTGCTGCACTCTGTGTATTCAGCTGGAGGTTGTGTTGTCCCATTTGTGGTACCAAACCTGTAGTGCACAAGTTTTTGGGAGCACATGCCACAACACGAAACTCAACATGAACAGAGACTATAAACTGCCTCCTTATAGGCACCATGAAGTACTTCCACCTGGTCAACATGATCACTGTTGATCTGCTGCTGCTCAGACTGTTTGAATATGTCTACCCTGATTACTGCAGGAAAGCAGATTTGGGGGGGGGGGGGGGGGGGCGCACATCCACTGAAATTATTTGCTCTAACTGACACTTTGTTGTAAGTTTTGCTGTATTTTCAGCCAATATTTCCATCTTTTACTCCTGAAGTGCAAATTTTGAAAGAAAACTTTCATGGTTTGGTACATCCCTAGTACACAGTTGAATGCAAATGTACCCAACCCAGATCACACGCTTTCTCAATTTTCTAAATGGAAACAAGTTAAAGAAGAGATTTTTCTGCATTTAGTGATTTTTCTTTTTTAGTGCAGAGCCATAACATTCACACAGGCCACATGTTACGGTTGAGTTTGCACTCATCACCAAAAGAATAGTTGCACAAATAGTTGCACCCAGAAGGAATCAACTGACAGGAATGAAACTTGGTGGGTAGGTTGTGAGACATGCAAATGATTCAAGTTTTACGCTCAGCCACGCATGTGACATAAGCAAGGACGGGTCTTATCCCTGTACCTGACTGACGCCATCCATGAGTCATCCTGTTAGTGCCAGCACCATTGGCAGACGGCTGCACTAGCACACAGACCGTTACGACCACGTCAATGTCACCAAAGACTGGTGCCGTGATGAGTCCTGCATTTGTCTTGGTGGAGACGACCAACGAATCCGTGTGTGTAGGCACCATGGTCAGCGCCAAGATGAACGTTTTTTTGTCATGTGTCACACGTCCAGAAGGCCTGGTGTCACTCCACCTCCATTTATTGTTCCAGGTAACCTTCATCTTCCTTCACAATGGTATTGCAGTCCCGCACTTCCTTCAGGGTGTAACTATTCTTTTGATGAGTGCATTTTTCCTGAAGTTTTCCTCAAATTAACTTCAGCAAATAATTAGCTTAGGAATATCAACAGAATGTGTCATCTGAGCTGGGTTGTTTCAACTTTTGCACACAACTGGAAAGGGATACACAATTTCAAAGAAACAAAAACGCAGTACATTTTTTAATATAAATTAGGGTCAGTTTCATGGACACAAATTAAACCTAGACCTGGACTACACAGAATTTCTATTGAACTAAAAATACAGTTCAAGATTCGGTTTAATCCCTTTCTGAGAAACCGGCCCTGAGAGTAATTACCAATGCTGCTAATGAAGTGCTAACACTGCATATCAAAAACAAAGAAGATATTTAAGTATGTCTGCCAAACTGACACTTTGGGGACACTAGAAACATATTAAATGATACACTGTAATAAACCTTAAAAAAATAAATAAAAAACCCAACCCCCAGTGAAATGTCTTTAAAGACAGATATGGAGAGATGTGTGTGCGTTTCTTTGAGAGCACAGACTGTGCAACAGGGCCACACTGGTCCTCAGGGACGGCAGCCGTGCTCTCTTTGATCCAACCATTAAGTGCTTAGCTGCATTAATCACACAGGCTGGTGGGTCAGGCAGACAGAGAGGGAGACGCTTACACATGCTCACACTTACACACTTCAGCTGCTCTCACACACTCCTCATTTACAACAACCAGCTTAGCATAAGAACGCAGGAAGAAAATCCCACGTAATACATAACCTGCAACCCAACACTACAGATCACCCCCACAACAAAAACACACAATCTGAAAAATCTTAAATCTCAAAAATATCTCAAAACACAATTTCATAAAAGCTTCTACTGGTCAAAACTAAACGTTACTTGCTTTTTAATGGAGAATTCTACTGGTCAATCTGAGTAGTCTGACAAAGCAGTGAGGTTTTTTTTTTTTTTTTGGCAAAATCCATATTTCAAGACCATCACAGAACAAAGCCTCAGGCACCAGGGAACAAATTCATAACCATTTCAAACTTTGTGATGTAGCTGATGTACTGTTTTTATCTTCACCGTTTATTCACAGCGGCCTAAAGTGAAATGGTTCATTGTAAAGAAATGTATCGACTCTGTGGTGGCGATGGGAAACAGGGCTCACAATGTCTACAATGCATATACAGCCACTTCATTTACTCTTCTAAGCAAGCAGTGAAGCTGCAACTCTTAAACATAACGGTAATAATGATAAAATAGTCTGACGGAAAAAAGGGAGAAAAAAAAATTCTTTGGGGAATATGTTGCTGTATAACACCTCGGCATGCACCTCTTCATCATGAATGGATTTTAAAAATTCATTTCAGATCAAACCCTTTGCAAAACTTCCATGAAACATGTGAGGGAGCTGCAAGAGGCATTTAACAATTGGTGGTTCCCAACATCACCACCGTGAACAGTTCTGACAGTACATTTCTCTACATTGAGCATCAAACTCATTTAATTAGGAATAACTTGGTGGAATTCAGATTTTATGAAAAAAATTGTAAACATTTGGAAAAAATGGAATTTCCATTAAACATCACAGCCCAAAACCAACAAACTGGATGAGATTTCTTGCTCAGCTGTGAACAGAAAAACCTGAACCTACCGAACTGAATATACACACAGCTTTTCAGTGTGGTGGCTAAACTGGACTGTGATGGATGTGATGGACTATCAACAGTAAGGCCTGACCAAAACACTGTTAATGATGCTGATTTCAGAGAGCTAAACTTTGACAAGTGATCATATCTGATAAGACTGCACACGGAGAAGGCCTCTTGGTGTCAGGTCAATATCAGCAGAAAACACTGGGCCAGATATGAGAATCTGGTCCAATTCTAACACATCTATCCTGCAATTTCATGTACTGTTGCTAGCTTTGAAGTGTTTGAGCAGTTCCAGCACGATTGTCTTTAGATGCTAATCTTAAAGCTGCACTATGTAAGTTTAAGGCAAGGCACTACAGGTGAACAATGAGTATATAGAAGAAAAAGAAAAAAAAAAAGGAACTACTACGGGTCACCTCCCCCGTTAATTATGTGCATTACCAGTTTTCTGAAAATGTTTAATTTGACATGGACTGGACAAGTTTCTGGATGTAGGCCACATCAACGTTCAGCCACTCTTGCCAGATTTGGTGGATGCCTTCCCTGGCACAATTCTGAGGAGAATTTCATGTAGACTCAGATTTTATCCACTGCTGGTAGACCCGTATGACCGTACGCTTCCACACACCTGCAGATTCAGCTACTTCCTTCACACTACGGTCTCTGGCACGCCCAAATGCAGTCACTCCTTTCAGCCAATCATTAACATCTGCTTTGGAGCCATTTTCCACACATCCAGCGTGACGTTCACTCCACTGTACCACCTCTAATCAAATCCATGGACCCCATCACTCACACACCGCAGGTATTTACAGCACCATCATCCTTATGCAGTGCCATCAGCAGGAGCCTGAAGTTACTACCACCTTAAACACGCAAGGTGACAATTTTTTTTGTCCAGTGAGTTTATTATGAAGGGATACAACATCTATTTTTAGAGAGTAACAAACACGGCTCAACACATCTTACTGCCTAGAACATTCTGATGTCCCATAGTACAATGCAAACGTCAAATATCAGTTTGAAGTCCTGATCGAATCGAAACCTCTTTTAAGCAATCACTTGCTAATGTTGATATGATTCTATCATCACGCATCTCTAGTTCCAATATCAATACTGGTAAAGAAAAAGTGGTATCTAATTTTACATGGTTAAAAAGTCAAACCAACTCGAATTGTTCTAATGCAGCAGCGCTACAGACTTACACGACTCATTTTTCAATGCTCAAACTTCTTAAATTCAAATTAACAGAAGCAAATCACTGCAGAAAGTAGCATGAACACTCTGAACGGCTCTGCAGGTTTTCATGTGCTGCAACACCAGTTAAGACCTAATCCTTAGCTTTTAAAGATTGTATAATCAGTGGCGATCCAGACGAGTGGATCTTAATGAGCCAGGCTATTCACTGTCTGTTCATCCCATTTGTGTGGATTTGTCGTCCAGTGTTTGACCACAGGCTGAAACTGACCGCTAGCAGCACTGGTGCAGATAAACAATACTGGATGCCCATCACTGACTGAACTTAGCTCAGTCAAGCGGGCAATATAAGGCCTGCTGGCTGAGGCTTCCTTCACACTGCTGCAGCAAATTACCCACTATGGGTTAAATCGACACTCAAGCCAAAACTGAAAACATAAGCATTGTTTTATCTGCTGTAAACACATGTACATGCCTTTTTCAGTGGCATCACAACAGTACTGAGCATGAAATTTAATGCTCTAAAAACATCCTGATGATGCATCTCAAGGGTGGGAGGACGTTTTGTAAAAATACAGACTTTGGCAGAAATACTTGAGGAACTTTGTCAATGTAGGAGAGAGCCAACGTTACTGCTAGGAAGACAAACATCACGTCTATATTTATGCTATGCTAGCAATCAGTGACCGAATCCAAATAGTTATATGACATATCAGAGTAATGTATGTTGGGTATTGTAGTGAGACAAAATACCCAATGAGGCTGAGAGATGCAATCATGTGCTACAGAATGAGACAAACAAACATACAATGTGACAAATAACATACATTCATCATCAAAAAAAATGTTGCACAAATATCTGAACCCAGATGGAATCAAGCAACAGGAACAAAACTTTGGTGGCTAGGTTTGTCATTGTGAGTCATGGGAATGATTCAAGTTTCATGACGGGCTGCGTATGTGACGTTACACTGGCTGCCCTTAACACCATTACCAATGTCACCAAACACTGCAGTGGTGTCATGCCAGGCTGTCATGGAGTGACTCAGAATGGCAGCGGGCCATCTTCAGTGACGAGTCCCGCTTTTGTCTTGGCGGAGACAGCCAACGAATCCGTGTGTGGAGGCACCGTGGTCAAAGCCAAGATGAACAGTTTGCTGTCACGTGTCACAAGTCCAGAAGGCCTGGTGTTACCCCAGCTCCATCCATACCACACAACCTGCAGGAACTGTGTGAGAGGACACCATTAGGAACCTCCACAACTCCATGAAGAGAAACCTGGCATGTTGAGTTAGCAAACATGGTGGACTGATGCCATCCTGAGACACTACTTCTGTATGTGTAGCTCAATAAATATTGCCCATATCAGTCTAAATTTATTATTTATTGTTCCTGGTAACCTTTATCTTCCTTCCCAATAGCATTGCAATCAGACACTTCCTTCTGGGTGCAACTATTCTTCTGACTGATGATGACTGTATGTGATGTGATAAACTAATCTTTTGACAAGGAGTGTAAAATGCAGGTCCTACGCCAGGATGCCCTTTAAGATAGCTTGACGTGGTGGTGTACTATTTGTCCAAAAGACTACCCTTCAAAACAAGCATTCTTTGTGCTTCATGTATGAGATACAGAGCCTCAAAGAATGTACAGAGGAAGACATAAAATACCAAACAGCTTAATTGAGTTAAATCTCACTCCTGGCCTCATGAAACCATATCATACACAAGCAGTAAACTCGGATGCACAGCAAAAACTGGTTGGTGTTCTTTCCGCAGGTTCTATTTTAAACACTAGGGATTAAGTAGGTGTTATCAACACAAACACAGATGTTCAGCCCACGTTTAGCCCAAGAGCCTGTTAACACCACACCAGACGCCAAAAATTACGTCCTGTGAGTGGATTCGCAGATCGAAAAAGATCTTTCTGGACAGTGTTGGGGTCAATATCACTAACAAATCTGATCCATGGGATTTTAACACGATCTGAATGAACTTGTGTCCTTCTGGATTTAAAGGGAATTCCACCTTTTTCACAAAACTTGGGTATAATTTAGTAAACACAATGTAAACGATGTAAACAATGAAGCAGTGCATTGCTCAAGGTTCCTTTACAGTGGTGGGGATAGAAACCAGGAGCGATCAAGTCTGCAGTCCATCCAAAACCACCAGCAAACCTACAGTACATGTGCCAACTTCGTGTTTACGGTTCGTACTGAAAAATCTACTATTCTTTGGTTTCAGCTGGGAATGTTTTTGGTGGAAATGCGCCGAGCGGTTCAAACTTAGGCACACAAACAGTCTGTGCCACGTTGGTAGAAAATTGCCATGTGAGGTGGAAGCATTTAAACGCTTCGGACATCTGGTTCCTCATCACAACCATTGAACAATTCTGACTAGGTGTATGGTGTACTTCAAATCAAAGCACGCAGAGTGACTTTGTTGACATGTTAGCCATTTAACCATGCATACATTTTTTGGGGAATTTGACGGAATTCCCCTTTAAATGGAAAAGTGTGAGTGTTAATGAAAAGCTGGGGATGTTGTGGTGAATACAAAGTCAGATCATTGATGTGATTCATAATGGCCAGTCAATTTTGCTGAATTATTTAGCTCCTCTCCAAATGCTGAAGAGCTTACTTCCACCAATGCACATATCTAACTATGGCCAGTCTGTACCATATACTGGTACAGTGTGACCTACACACTTAGCAAAGTGTCCTTCTGCCACTTTCACTTCCTCACCTCAACATGAACTTGAAGCGAAATTGTGAACGGCTGTCGGTCACATTTCACCACAATTCAGCTCAACTGAAGCCACAGTTACCCATGAATAAGAAAGTTCATATTTGCAGTATGATGATATTTACCGATACTTACCGTTACTGTGATGAAATACTAGTAATGTGTTTAAGAGCACATGGACGTTGTCAGCACTGAACGGACACTGAGCTACTGGATTTGTTAGAAAAAAGGGAATAATTAAGCAAGTTTATTTGGGTGGATTAACATTAAATAATAATCATTACATTCAAAGTGCTTCATTAAAAACAACGGCTGGTGTTTATTTGTATGAATTGGTGGAGTTCTTACCAAAGAAGAACGTCACCATTTTTCCTAAAGTAATTCGAAGTGGTCTGATGTTATATCTGGTCACTTCATGTGTCTAGCATCTGGATTGTAACCTGATAGGATTTTAGCCACATACATTTACATTTGGCGGTCTGCTTGGTCAGACTGAAATCTGATTGCTGTGTGGGGTAGAACATGCAAATCTGCTAACTAAACACAAACTGTTTATCCTTTCAGCGTCCATCAGCAGCAGCTTGTTTGGCACAGCAGTGTCAGGTCTCACAGAGCAGGTAAAAGTGGCCCACATCTGATTTTCTCACCAAATCTGATTTTCTGGTAGGCTGTTCATATTATATTTTACATGTGATCCATATGTCAGATTAGTCTGAACAGATCACACTCCTAAACTGAGATGCATATGCAAATGAACAATGTGGCACACTCATCCAAAGATAAACAATCACAACTGCTTATGGATGGAGTCCGCTCCCGGTGGTTACAGTTTCATCTTAGCCAGCATCACAGGACCAATCACAAAGCTCCAAGATCTGACAGCTAAACTCTTCACTGAGAATGCCATCAAGCTCACTGTAAAAGGGAACATTACTCATCCATGGGCACTTCTTTGGACTGTGTCCCTGGTTTCTTTAACTTTTAGACCTCTTCCAACCTGTTTCAAACTCTTCTAGCACGGAGTGGTCGTGAAAAGGGCCTCTAAATTTGCATGTGCAGAAATATCAGCCTAAACGTCTCGGCAGAACGAAATTATGACAAATGTCGAAACGGACTGATGTAAAGTCACATGAATTCCGAACTGGCTGTTCAGCCTGAGTCGCGGTGCTGAATATTGGATAGGCATCAGATTTCAATACCACGTATTAAGGCTGTGTTCACAGAGCAGGTTAAAGCGGCCCAAATACAATTTTTCTTCATACATAGACACAGATGTGTTATCTGTGTTGCAGAGTCAACATGAGAAGGGAAAAATTTTTTTTAAAATCCAGATTCAGAAAACAACTTCATGATGTACTGCAATCCGGTACATATCCGACTTATTATTCCAACTTAACATTTATCATAATTTTGCGCTGTTGAAACAACTGCTGGTGTTCAGAATGCCAGCCCAGATCAGATTTTTGGCATATCCAGGTTGCATCCAGATTGATTGTTGCTAGTCTGGACATTTGAAAGTGGTTGGAAACGTGATTTCAAAGAGGTTTCTACAGATGCGTCTTGGTCTGGATGCCCTGGCCACCCAAATCGTCTTTTGCAACATGTGCAGTGCAACAAACAACAACAACGTCACAACCAGAGGGAGAGAAGTGCTACGCTGATGTGACACAGATCCGATTTCTTCAGGGCTGTGTGGACACATCAAATCCGATCTTTCCAAATCAGATTCGTGAGCATGCAACATGAATGTGAACACTTTTTTCCTTTTTTTTCACTGCGCATGCAGCATCATTCATTGTCAATATGGCAGGAGAGCCAAATGTGAAGTTAAAGCCAGTAACCAACAGAGAGGCCACAGATCTGACCCTCGTTTCGCTCTAATAATAAGCAGCTGAGATCTGCTCAGAGTTCATTTGCTGTTCATGCTGCACGTAATCCATTCACAACGTTACCGATTAGGAAGCGTGTAGTGTGTGGGTTAATTCAAGGATGCTGGTTCGTTCGCATTAATGACAGCTTTGAGTTGCATACATACGTGAATGTGAACCATCATAGTGAGATTGCATCCGAGCAAAATTCGAAATTTTGCAATGAGGCTTGCAGTGCGAACGCAGCCGAAGAGTCTTGAACCAAGACGACAGTTTGGAGGGCATCTGTCCCGCCTTTGTGCATGAAACACCCCTCACCAGCGTGGCTACGTATTTACTGTTGCCTACACCATTAACACAGCAACCCATACAGACAGACTGGTGATGTCTGGACACACAAATCCAAACCAATCTGATTTGAGAAACAAATCCGACTTGCCTGCAGTGTGAACACAACCCAGATCACCTTTAAAAAGCCAGTGAACAGCCTAACAAGGAAATCGGATTTGGGTCGCTTTTGAGCTGCTGTGTGAACACAGCACCAGTTCCTCTGCTAATGGACTATTCCACCCAAAACTACCAGACTCAGAAATTTGGTGGAAATCCCCTTTAAAGCTCCTCTGGAAACCTCGACATTGGGATACATGACCATGAAAACGTCTTCTGCTATTATCAGCTATCCCCACTTACAGCAGGAGCTCATGCTGACAAATGAAGTGAATAAATAAACAGAGAGCACAACAAAACCAACCAGTCCTCCTTAGCCTAAACCTACTCACGCAGCCACTAGCAATAACCAGCACCTACCAGGCATGAACCTGAAGCAATGGGAACAGGCTAGCACATCATCTGAACTACATCCAGAGTCCAAAAAACCTCCGCATATTTGGTCTGAACGAGGGACGAAGGGGCTCCACGAGGCTTTCGCTCTTTGTGCATTGTGTGAAACAGCAGACTGATGCAGCTGGTATGTAAATAGCTAGCTAGCAGCCGTGGATGTGTTAGCCAAACTCGGCTAGCACGTCCGTCAGAGCGAACCGGAGACCCCCCCCCCCCCGTGCTAGCAAGCAGTGAAAAGTGCAGGAAGGGCACCGAAAACCGTTCGTGCTCCGGCCCCGGTGCGGGGGAGGTTATGTACGGTCATATGCAGATTTCTAACACCGGTTCACTCGACAATGCAGGCCCTGGGGGCAGCCATGCTAGCTAGCTATGTCGTTAGCTGCTATGAAAGCTACGCAAAGCGAGAATAAATAAACGGGGCTCGCGACGCATGCACAAAGAGAAAGAGAGAGAGAGAGAGAGAGAGACAGACAGACAGACATACAGAGAGAGAAAGAGAGAGAGCTGAAGTTGGCTTCCTATTCTGGAGCTTCTTGTCCGAGTTTCCCCATTCCACCTTAAATGGGGCAGCAGTGAAGCACCAGAATGTAACTGCTGCACCATTTAAGGTGGAACGGTAGAATTCGAATAAGGAGCCCACTTTAGCTTCGTGCGGGATAGAGAGAGAGAAATAGTGAGAGATAGAGAAAGCACGCGCTTAGCGTTAAATAAGTGCGTGAAGAAGCGAGGAGTGTGTGATGAAGATGCCGTGGAGAAGCCAAACCGACGGAAAACAACAACCGCAGACGAATAAAAAGGCAGAAAAGTGAGCACGGCGCTACAGCGATGCGATCAGCGAGTGATGCTAAGCGGCTAACGCTAACGCTTTGTTGTCTCGCGCCGCCGCACCGCGCCGCGCCGTCCCAAAGCCCAGTGCGTCCCACGAGCTCCCAACGTGCCATCTTACCGGCGCATGGCCGCCGCTCGCAGTCCCGCTGGCGTTCCCCGCGCTCTCCTCTTCTTTCTCTCCGTCTCTTTCCTTCAGTGCCTCCCCCGCGCGCTGCTCGCCTCAGACTCCTAACATCGCTCTCCCGCAGCGCCTGCGCTCCTCCATGTTGCCCTGGCGCGGGGGAGTGTGGGTAAACTGGGGGAGCCGGACGGGTCCCGCGAGGAGACAGATGAGAGAGAGAGAGAGAATGTGAAATGGATAAACGGAAGGAAAGAAAGAAAAAATTTGTGAAACCAAAAAAGGAAAAAAGAAAAGAAAACGACAATGAGAGAATGGGAAAGAAGGAAAGAAAGAAATTATATTAAATGATAAAAATAAATGAAAGAAAGGACAGAAAAGAGAGGGAGAGAATGATAAACAGAGAAAATGAAAGAGAACATAGAGAAAACAGAAAGAATTGGGATATATGAAAGGTGGGAAGAAGAAGAAAGAAAGAAACAAACAAAGAAACAAAGAAAGAAAATAAGAAATGAAAACGACGTAGCCAATGAATGTATAGAGATAGTTAGATTGAATGAGAGAGAGAGAAAGATAGATCAACACAGAGAAAATTATAGATGAGAGAGATAGAGAATAGGAAAGATGGAAGAAAAGAAAGAAAAAGGAAAAAAGAAAATGAGAGCGAGAGATGGATAGACTGGCTGAAAGAGGGAATGACACAGGCAGTAAATGATAGATGAGAGAGAGAAAGGGAATGATGGGAATAAGATAACAGAAATGAAAGAAAAGAGAATAAGAGAGATTGATTGACTGAGAGAAAAAAGATAGATGAATAGAGAGAAAATGACAGATGAGAGTAAGATAGAGAATGGAAAATAAAGATGAAAAGAAAAAAAGCAACATAATAAAAAAACAAGAAATGAAGGAAAGAAAAAGAAAAGGTAAAAAAAGAAGGAATAGAGAGAAAAGGGAAAGACAGAAAGAAACAAAAACGCAAGAAAAAAGAAAGAAAGAAATAGAAAAGGAAAAAAGGAAAGAATAGAGAAAAAGGGAAAGATGGAAAGAAATAAACAAAAGTGAAATAAAAAAAGAAAGAAATAGAGAAGGGAAAAAAGAAAGAACAGAGAGAGATGGATAAACTGACAGATGGACACCTAGAGAGCATACGACAGATGAGAGAAAGCGAAAGATGGAAATAAAGAAAGCAAAAAAAAATGAAATGAAAGAAAAGAGAAAAGGAGAGATGGATAGACTGACTGAGAGAGGCAGAGGGAAAATGATAGAGAGCGAGACAGTCAGAGAGAAAGCGGGTATTGATGATGATGATGATGATGATGATGATGGAGAGATAACAATCACTGTTTAAACTTCTGTTTGAGGCCAAAATCTGATCCCAACTCTACCATAACACAGTTATAGCAGCAGCGTATTCATACCTGTTCATGTAATAACTGTATCTAGAGACATTACACGCTTCAGACGTCTGGTTCCCTTCAGCACTGTATGACGACTCTGATTCAGACCACTCTGAATGGTACAACTACTACATCACACAGAAAATCTGAAAACAAAAAGCAAGGGTGGAATTACCCTTTAGAAGAAGATGGATAGACTGAAAGAAAGGGAATGAGTGATGCAGATAGAAAGAAAAAGATAAAGACTGTGAGAGACAAACACAGACTGATGAGAACAAGGCAGAGAGAGAAAGCGAGAGAGGGATAGACAGTGAGAGAGATAAACAGGCACAGACAGACAAACAGCCTGAGGGAAAGGAGGGAAAATAGAGAGAAAGTGAAACGATAGAGAGAGACAAACACATAGATAGTAATCAGGGCTGGTGTTGTCTTCTCCACAAATACAGCCATTTATTTCCCCTTTCAAACCGCCGGTGAATCTACATGTGTCGTCTGTGTTTATATGTAACATTGATGATGGTAAAATAAAAACCTACTCCCTCACGCAGTTATCTAATCAGCCAATCAGGAGGCAGCAGTGCACCGCATATAATCATGCAGATACAGCAGCAACTCCAGGTAATGTTCACATCAACCACACGAACGGGGAAACATGTGAGCTCATTGACTTTGATGGTTGATGTCTCTAGAGTTACTCTGAAAAGTGCAAGTACATTTACATTTAAGCCATTTAGCAGACGGTCTTACCCAGAGCCACTTACAACCGTGCTTAGTGCTCCATCAGAGAATGTTTCCTAGGACATGAGGGTTAGAGTCTAAGGCCCAATCCCATTTCACCCCTTTCCCCTAGCACTTAGCCCTACCCCTCTGTTTTGCATGTTCACGTCTAGGGGTAGGGTTGTCCCGATTGTTGTTGAGATGGAGGGGTAGGGCGAAGTGTTAGGGCTACATGGCCCTTCAAAAAGAGGTTTTTAGGAGGCACACTCCAAATGGAGTGTTATTGAAAAATTCCCAGAATGCCCTGCGAATCATCGGCAAACCGACTGCACAAGCGAGCAAAGAGACACATAAATATAGTATTTTCTCTGTTAAAAAGCCACTGTATTGTAAGATAACCATTGTAAAGGCGTTTTATTTATATATTTTCTTCATAACGCGATAAAATCGCTGGTAATACGCTGAAGTCTTGGCGCTACCTACTGAAAATTCCCCGTTACACCTTAAATGGTGCAGCAGTTATGTTCTGGTACCTGAGGTTGCTGCACCATTTAAGGTGGAACGGGGAAATTCAATCATGAAGCTGGTGATTAACAAGCTAGGTTCAGCTTCGTATCACTGAAGAATTCTTGGTGGCGATAATAAATAATTGTCATCCCCCTCTTTGAAGGCATATGATGCCCTAAATGTATTTAAGCAGTGAGGAGCTGAACTTTACCCTCCTCTGCTATCACTGCAGACTGGCAGGGTTGCCTACAGAGCACCGCTAGCAGCCTGTTAATGAAGTCATGTAGTTTTTTTGTTTGTGCTCTTTTTTATTCGGTAAATCGTTAGATTGATTGATGTGTAAAACTGAAGTTGTGAATAAATTCGTCTGTTTACATAAAAGCCACTGACGACAACTGATGACGTATCCAGTTATTGAAGGGTTGTCCCGTTTCATAGGGGTAAGATTTCAACCACTACGCCTTGTTACTCAGTTCCAAGGGGGAATGTTACACTCAAAAACAAGGGGTAGGGGTAAAAATAAGAAATGGGATTGGGCCTAAAATTCGCCTTGAGCTCAGATGCTGCCTGAACATGGGTCAGTGCTGATACCTAGAAAGAAGAATACAGAGTTATATACAACATGAGCATTACCTAGCGATCCCTACCCAGTGTTTATACCTAGAGAGAAGAAACCTTTACAAAGAGACAGGTTTTTAGCCTGTGTTTGAGACTACGAGAGAGTCTACTTTTCAGGCAGCCAGTGGATGGGGGGTCAAGCCGAGCTGTACTTGAAGCTCGAAGGGCTCGAGGTACAGAGCGACTCTTGACCGTTGCCATAAGGTAGGGAGGGGCTGGTCCATTCTTGGCTTTGTAGGCCAGCATCAGAGTTTTAAATCTGATGGGGGAAGCTACAGGAAGCCAGTGAAGGGAGTGCAGCAGTGGAGTGACATGAGTGAACTTGGGAAGACTTAAGATAAGCCGAGCTGCTGCATTCTGGACCAGTTGCGAGGGCCTGATGGCCCGCAGAGGAAGACCAGCCAGGAGCGAGTTGCAGTAGTAGAGTTGCAGAATCCTCCAGATGTTGTAGAGGAGAAATCTGCATGACAGAGTCAGATGCGCAATATGAGCTGAGAACGAAAGCTGGTCATCCTGAAACACACCAAGGCTTCCTGCATCTTCAATCAGAGTGATCAAGGAGTCCTCGAATGAGAGGGCAAGATCATAGTGAGGACCTGTAGTGCTAGGTATGAACAACCGCTCAGTCTTGCTGGGATTGAGCTTCAGGTGGTGATAAGGAAAAAGCATCCAGTGAGTTGTAGACTACAGTATATAGGCAGAAGCACCTTGTTAATGAGAGAGGTCAACAGAGTTACTTCCATCCATGATAATGCACCAAGTGAAACTCATCTCAAACTGGTTTCATGAACATAACAATGGGATCAGTGTCCTTTAGTGGCCTTCCTAGGCACCAGATCTGCATTCCATAGAACACCTATGGGATATGGTAGAGAGAGAGAGAGAGACTTAGTGAGTCTCCCGGTCTACCACATCCCAAGGTGTTGTATGGAATGCAGATGTAGGGTGATAAATCAGTGTGATGATCAGTCATTAATCCTAGTGTTACTGAGCTCTGCTAAAGTCTGAGTAGACTGAAAAATCAATGTGATCTATTCTTTACCGTCAAAAGAATGCACACAAAACGAATCAGCCGACAGGAATGAAACTTGGTGGGTAGGTTTGACATCGTGAGGCATTTATACCACGTCAACATCACCAAAGACTGCAATAGTGTCGTGCCAGACTGGACTCAGTATGGCAGCGGGTCATCTTCAGTGACGAGTCCCGGGTTTTGTTTTGGTGGAGACGTCAAACGAATCTGTGTGTGAAGGCACCGTGGTCAAAATGAACGGTTTGTTGTCAGATGTCACATGTCCAGAAGGCCTGGTGTCACTCCATCTCCACCCCTACCGTACAATCTGCAGGAACTGTGTGAGAATATTCAAGCTGCATGGGATGGATCATCACAGGACACCATTAGGACCCTCTACAACTCCATGCCGAGACGTCTGGCGTGTTGCATTAGCAAACATGGGAGCCTGACACCATACTGAGAAACACTACTTCTGTATGTGTAGCTCAATAAATATCACCCATATTAGTCTAAATTTATCATCATTTATTGTTCCTGGTTACCTTTATCTTCCTTCCCAATAGCATCACAATCCCACACTTCCTTCTGGGTGCAACTATTCTTTTGATGATGAGTGTAGTGACTCTGAGCGACTTAGTCCATATGATGGAATCGGTCTGGTTTGATTCCATCCTCTCTCTGGTGACTCTGTGGAGAAGTCATGGAAACAAAAATGGAGGACAAATCCTGCTTTTCTCATTTCGCACTCTTCAGTTTGGGCCTGTTGGATGTTTTAGTGCTGTTGTATAAGACTTACTGATTCCGAACACTGTCTTCATTATACCAGTCGAGAGCTCTGTGTGTGTGTGAGAGTGTTTAAGTGTGTGAGTGAGGAACATCCCTCCGGGCCGCAACAAACGAGGACAGAGCGCACATCTGAAAAGCACAACGCAGCTCTCAGATTAACAAAAAGGCTGTGACACATTTTAGCTAAAGGAAAAAAAACATTCCTCAAATAGCCACCAAATTAATTCAATATAGACCGCAGCCTCACACTGGAACAAGACTGACCCTCCAAAGAAGCAGATCAGAGAGAAACAAAGTGGTATAAGCAGAACAAACTTCCTAGATCATTGAGAATACTAATGTTCACTGATGTCCTGGGACTGAATGAGTTTCAGCTTCTGTTATTGAGTCTGCTGGCTCAGCACAGCGATAAAAACAGCTCGTTTACCTCCAGAATACAGCTTCTGTCAAAATCCAGTCCAACTTTGCCACCTTATGACCTCTGATTGATTAACACTTTACGCAGATTAACACTTTATGTTAAGTGTCGCGCAGAGATGAACACTTTACACTTAACATGAACTAATGCATTAACAATGGTTACAATGCTTAACTAATGTTAAGTAACAACTACATGTTTACTTCATTTTAACTACTGCATTACTTCACGTTAGTTAGTCAATAATTAATGTAAAGTGTTACATACTGAGATAGCAATAAGCTAAATACATACAAAACCATCGTGTATAGAGTACTTTCTATTGGGAGGTGTTGGTCCCAAACCCTATCCCTCTAAATTTTATGCTTGTGCAAATCATACTTACATTCTTCTATCATATTCTTTTCCATGTTTTTTAATTAAAATATATATTTTTATTTCTTTTAAAGTGAAGTTTAAATATTTATGTTAATAGTTTTAACTGTTATAAAAAAAAAAAAACCATCAAAACACTCTCCCACCTTTTCACTACCAAAACACAAAGATTTTAGTCTGTAGGCGGAGCCTTATTTTAGCCACACCTCAGCACTCTAGAGCAGGAAGTGACACTGCATCCTTCAGGGCCACATGGTGTGTAGTTAGATCCCATTGTTTTGAAGTTAATGGGTCCCAAAGTGTGAAAATCAGTGTATAACATCAGTGTGTAAGAATAGTCACTATCAAAACACGTTTTCTGCAATTAAGTAATTGTTTCTCTGTTTTAATGAAAATTATTCATTCAAATTAAATTAATTTATAAATACATATTTAAAAACCAAATAATAATAATAAACCAGCTACGTAAAAAAATGTTTGCAGTGATGTTATAATGAGGGAGGATCAATAAGTGTAGATATGGACTGTGATTTACAGCTGTAGTCCATCATGTTGTCACTGAAAAGACTCTCCTGGCTTTCCCACAGGAGTAGTTGTTTGGCCTCACAATGTGTCTTTAGCTTTTAGGGCTTTTGTGATTCATTTATTCATTCATTCATTCTTTCCTATTAATATTTAATATTTGAATTTTCTAATTTTATTTAAATCTGTTACTTTTTTCCACTTATGTTTTATGACTTAAAGTGATGTAACTCCCCATTACATACAGACTACTGCCTCCCATTTAAAGGTACATGGATCACTGAAGGGTATTCATGCTCCTGGTGGTCCGCCCACTGGTGGAACCTCTATAAAATGTAAAGCAACTGTACCAATCACCAGTATGTCCAAGCCATAAATCTTATTTTTATGATTATACTTTCTATTTAAAAGAATTCTTTTATTTGGCATTTTGTTTGTGCTACAAACTACTTAAACCTAAATATTTGCAGGATAGACAACATAGCCCTTCATCTTCACAGCAAGCAATAATGCAGGACTCTCATACTCATGTTGCCTATAAGCTACATACAAGTCAACAACTGTCTCAGCATTCTGACTAGATTAGAACTTAACACTGAACATTTCAGAAGTTTACTTTAGTTTAAGTTTCAGTGGATGCACTGTAAAAAAAACGGTCAAATGACTGCCAGCAACTGCCAAACAAAAACTGTGAAATAAAAATGAAAATAAAAGTGAAATATTCTAATAAAGCACAAACACCAGTCATACAGTGCAAAAGAAATGACCTTAAAATTACAAAGAAAAACATTCAATTTACTGATAAGGTCTGTAATTTTACAGAGTTGTATCCATCATTATAGTAAAAATGTAGTGCCATTTTCTGTAAAATTAGGATCGTTTTTTACAGTGTGCATTTTCATCACCCACATTGATATGGCACTGTAGAAAAGTCAGAACCCACCCTTGGCTTAACTTCCAGTCAGAATGGCAAGGTAGTTTTTCAGCAAGTTTTATTTTCTTTAAATTTTAGTGTCAGGTTATGTGTATTTAAGAGGAATATATATTTATACATGGAAAAAGGAAAACAAAGATATGGAAGTCTGTTCTCTGCGTCTCCTTAGAAATGTGTGCTATAGAAGTGTGGCGCAGATGTTGTGGATAGCTGAATGCCTTTGTTGATCTGCTCTAACGAACGCATTTCCCTCTTTCAGATGTGGTCAGGTTTTCTTAATTGCCCAAGTAACGAGCCAATTAATTCAGTCTGAAGGGGCTAAATTAGCTGGAGATGCCTGCTTTAAGACAGAAGGTCAGTGGGTCTGCAGGGTGAGTGGGCTTTTGGGGGTTTTAGGGTTTTTGATCGTAACCCCTCTCTCTCTCTCTTTTTATTCTTTCATGTGCCTCCCTCTCTTTCTTTGTAAGGACCGCCCACCCCCCTCCCTGTCCCCCGTTAACAAACAGCAGCAGGGAGAAGGCAGCGCTTTAATATGCATTAGGATCATCCTCATCAAATCTGCTGCTCCGACAATGGCTGCTCTGGGAATATAAGCTGTGCTGAAGAAATCTGCGATCGTCAGAGACTCATCTCAAAGTGTGTGTGTGTGTGTGTGTGTGTGTGTGTGTGTGAGCTTGTCTTGCTATCTGTCCTAACATGTCCTCACAGTAGTAGAAAACAACTTTTTGTCATGTTGAGCAGTTGAGGATTTCACCATTAATGACTTTCTTTTCTTGTTTTCTGGTAACACTGAAAGGGCAGAAAAGTGTCTTGTGGAGACTGACGCGTGTGTGAGGGTTGGTGTAGATATAGGTGTAGGTGTACTATTAATGGCTACAGAAATGCAAAAAACAGTAGAAATCAACATCAAGTCTTCACTGGTAATGTAAGTCACATGAGTTAGTGTGTGTGTGTGTGTGTGTGTGTGTGTGTGTGTGTGTGTGTGTGTAAGGTTTATGTCATATTGTAGGACCAAACTCTGTTTATACCATGATGTGGTCCCCACAATGTAAATCATTAAATTTGAAAGTAAAGTGTTAGGGTTAGGGTTATGGTTGGTGTTAAGGTAAGGTTAGTGTTAAGGTTAGGGTTAAGTTTAGGGTTAGAGTAAGGGTAAGATTAGTTTTAAAGTTAGAGTAAGGTTAGTGTAAGGTTAAGCTTAGGTTAAGGGTAGGGTTAGGGTTAGGGTTAGAGTTAGGGCTAATGTAAGGTTAGTGTAAAATCGGGGTTAGGGTAAGGTTAGTGTAAGGTTAGGGTTACGCTTAGATTAAGGGTGGGGTAAGAGTTAGGGTTGGTGTAAGGTTAGGGTTAGGGTTAGGGTAAAGTCAGGGCTAGGGTAAGGTTAGGATAAGGTTAGTGTAAAGTCAGCGCTAGGGTAAGGTAAGTGTATAGTTAGGGTAAGGTTAGTGTAAGGTTAGTATAAGGTTAGTGAAAAGTCAGGGCTAGGGTAAGGTTGGGGTAAGGTTAGTGAAAAGTCAGGGCTAGGGTAAGGTTGGGGTAAGGTTAGTGAAAAGTCAGGGCTAGGGTAAGGTCAGGGTATAGTTAGTGTAAGGTTAGTGAAAAGTCAGGGCTAGGGTAAGGTCAGTGTATAGTTAATGTAAGGTTAGTGTAAGGTTAGTATAAGGTTAGTGAAAAGTCAGGGCTAGGGTAAGGTCAGGGTAAGGTTAGGGTAAGGTCAGGGTAAGGTTAGGGTTAGGGTAAGGTTAGGATTAGGATTAGGATTAGGGTCAGGGTTAGGCTAGTAGATAATAGCTCTGTTTAAGGTTTAGGTAGGTCTCCAGGAAATGAATGGACATCTATGTAATTTTGTATACTTCAGGACAAAATCTCACACGGTATGAAGGACAAAAATATCCACCAATCCATTTCATCGGTATATAACATATTATTAGTATTATATATTATTATTAATATTACATATAGGACATTTGTATGGCATCACAACCTGACACTGAATAAAACGTTGGTTTGCATGGTTGGGTGGCTGAGCAAACAGAGGATAAAAAGGCAGAAAGATATTGAAATTCAGATTCAGTGCTGCTCAGTGGGGGGTCCTTTATCTTTTCCCATTTATTCCCTCTGCTGTAAGAGGAAGATTAACGGATTGGGAAAAAGCAGCTGCAACTCAGGAATAAAAATGCTCTTTCTTCCTCTCACTTCTTATGATGCGTTATTGCTGCTGTTATTCCAGTTTAACCCCTTAAAACATTAACCGTCTCAGTGTGGACCATTTCAGCCTTTCACTCTCATAAACACATTACATAATACTTTAATAGCAGTTACTGAATAACTCATTGGAGTCGTCTGACTATTTTGCTTTACTCCATTTGGTTGTGTAGGTAGGATTTATGGACCCCACTGGAAACTACATCAGTGCCCCCCTCATTGCCTGTAATGAGTAGCGGTAATAAACTCTGATATGGTAATTGGCTTGTTTATGTGTTATTGCTTTTAATCCATCCATGCAATGATGATACCCACATACACACTAGTGAATAAACACACACATGCGCACACACACACACGCACATACACACACACACACATACGCACACATGCATACACACATATGCACACACACAAACACACGTGCACACACATATTCACATATGCGCACACACACACACACACTCTAGGGGGCAGTAAGTACACTTGTACAAAGCAGTGGGCAAATCTATCTATGGCACCTGGGAAGCATTAGTAGCCTTGCTCAAGGGCACCTCAGTCATGTTTCCTGTTGGTTCAGGAAATGGAACCAGTGACCTTCTGGTCACACGACTGGTTCCCTAACCTCCAGCCCACGACTACCCCAACAACTACTGTCAAGCTATCATAGTGAAACTGTGTAAGTAGTGATATAGGAGGCCCAATGAAGATGTTAGGGTGCTTGCTCACGACAGGACCCCCGCACTTCGCAACTGCTAGCATGTTTTATTTCAAGCTATATTCTGACTAATAAAACCAGTTAAGCTGCTTTTTCATAGTGTAGATACATGTCATGAACGTGTAACAGCTTAAATAGCAGTAAGGAATAAGACCAGCTCCATTTAGCAGCTCTGATTAAACCAGAAATTGCAAGTGAATAGAGAGTAGACAGACACCACCAAAGAAGGACAGAAAGAAAGGCTGAGAATGAAAAGACAAAAAGAAAAAAAGACGTTTACCATTGCCATGTGTGTTATTTAAGGAAACTTGGCAGGTCATATGACATATAGATGCTTATCAGTTTTCTGGGCTCATGTATTATTCAACGGGCAGTGCATTAACAGCCCAACCCCCAACCCCCGTTCTTCCTCTTTTCTTTCATTTCCTCAAAGCCATCCTCAGTGGGAAAGCTATAGCAGTGTGATAGGATAACAAGGAAGCATGTGGATGACTGACACGCATGGAAGTTGTGGAATATCGACAGAATCCATGGAGATCAATCAGCTCACTGGGAAGAAGCCATGCACAATCAACCAGACTGAAGCTTAACTACACTCTGGGAAAGATTTCTTATAGGAGAGGTTTTACAGATCTAAAATAAACTGAATATAAGTGGCTGTGTCTAAAATGTAATGATTGCTGCCTACTTATACAGTATTCAGAGGCAGCACAGCAGTCACGTCCCAATCTAATGGGTGTATAAAACTCTGCTTGCTGAGGTTCTTCTGTTCTGCTGTTTTATGAAGGCAGTGTATATGTACACTGCCTTACACTACACTGTTTTTAGTGTACACCTAGTAGCAGGTGACAGAGCGACAAATGATCAGTCAATAACTATGTAGTGACAAGAAGAAATGAAAACACAGCGACAGAGTGACAAGCGACAAATCGAGTTGAGATTTTCGGAACCTTATGCAAATGAATTATGACGCAGTGAAGCGACAATGTAAATGACAGGCTCCAACAAGTGCTGTATTTGAAATGGCACACTACTATACTAAACACTGCATACTACAGTAGTATGTACTGCATACTGTATACGCCCCCCTGTGTACGCCCCTAGTATGCAGTACAGTAACAAGTGAGACTCATTCTGATGAAAACATACTCCACTACAATCACTGTACACACATTTATACTCGGAGTTGGCTGCGTTTTGCTCCCCAGTGTTACCCACCGCCAATTTTCTCTGGTTGAAGCAGGCTGAGAGCTGGTGAGGCCACGGTGCATGATGGGATGCAGTTCACCTGGAGTAGAACACCATCCATGTATCTTCAGTGCACTACAGATTCTCAGTTTGGTTGCATACTGCAGACTACATACTACTTTTAGGTAGATTTAGTACATGAGTAGTATGTAGTATGCCATTTCAAATACTAACATAGACACGTGGGTCCCCAGGTTCTGCTCTCTGAACTTTTTTGCTCCCACCTGCATTTGGTTCCAGAAGCTCATAACCGCTGTTTCTTCTCTTCCGAGTTTATATGATTGGTCTTTGTACATATACATTTGTAGAAAAATGATGTGTGGAAGAAAGTAGCGGATATCATTGGGGTGTGGCTAACAAGCAGCTTGACTGACAGCTCTCTGTCCAACACAGCTAGCCTGCTCCACCCCTCATACAGAACTGAAATTATTAACTAGCTTTCACTAATGAGCAAATGTGTGAACAGATGGACGGAGGGATTGGATGAAAGAATTAATGCTCATAGGAACAGACAAACACTTGTACAGACGGATGGTTGGACAAATGGACGGACTAAACAATGCTGAATGGAAAATGTTGGTGTATAGATAAAGAAACAAACAGATGACAGGCAGCTAGAGGCAGCTGGTCTAGCTTGCTAGCTTGTGGTTAGGCTGGGTTAGCTTTTTAAGTTTCTGTGACTCTGAGACTTTTCCTGTGGGCGGGGCTAGAGATGTCAGTCTTGAGATTGGTTATGAAGTACCTATACATGGCTTACCAGGGATGTTATAAGTAAGGAAGCTCGTTGAAATGTGAATGGGAAAGCTCGTACCGCTCAACATGATGTCCATTTGCAGAGAGAGTCCAGCCCTTTTGTAAAAAGAGCTGCCGGTTACACCGTGAGCAGGAAGGGTCAATGCCATAGTGGTACTAGCAAGGAAAGCCAAGTGGCTGAGCCAAATGCTACAAACATTGTATGAGGCGTTTGGCATATTTTATCAGTGATTTAAAACACATGCTTGAAACTGTAATTTTATCTTCAATTTTAGGTATTGTTTTTTTCCCCAATCAAAGAGAGAAGGCTCTTGTATGGCTGGGAATAACTGCTTGGTGGTATTGCAAAGTTGATCAAACCTTCCTACAAGGACTTTGGAGTTACCCACTATTAGGCCCACCCATTTTACATCAAAAGGGGAGAAATATGATGAAATACAGTAGATATTCTTCAGGCTTTAGGAAGATACTTATAAGACATGCTTTGCACATGTATATTGTGTCCCAGAGGAACAAGGTGAACTTCATTAGAAAGAAAACACAGATTTAGTTTTATGGGGCTGTAAAGATGTGGTAACAAAAACATTCAAGTGATGAAGAGTCATGTGAAAATGAACCACCACTACTTTTAGTACACAAACCAACACAAATGTTGTGACCTCAGGGGAAAAACAGAATACGAGAACAGGATAATATATAGAGCCTTTGAACACGACTGAGCGCTGTTTTTATGTTAACCACATAGTTCTGTCGATTAAAACATCAGATAACACCAATTACCTCCAAGGGCATCCAATCAGTCCACTCATAATAGCTGCCCTGCAATTACAAGATGCTTCTCCACTTTGGCTCGCTATTAATCAGTCGTTTGTGGAGGCCAGTATTGTGGCTGTTTTCAGTGTAATCATACGGCAAAGTCAGGAAATGGCTCCTGTTTAGAACCACGAGTTCTATATAGATACATTTTATGCTTGAATGGGTCTTTGCATGATGAAATGGGATTGATGGAGAGTGTGTTGTATATGGATCTATATAGAACTTTTTGTAATACGGTTTATATAGCACAAACAAATTTGATATCAAACCTGGTAGCAATAGCACAACATTTTCTGCTGCTACAGTTGCAAGAAAAAGTAAGTGAGCTCTTTGGAATTACCCGGATTTCCGCTTTGATTATTAATAACGTGTGATCTGATCATTATATCAGTCATAATTATAGACTAACACAAGCTGACAAAAGTGTTGTACGTTATATTGCTGTTATTTAGCACATTGAATAACATCTACAGTGCAGGCTAGAAATAATATCCAAACCTCTGTGTTAATGACTTCTCCAAGAGCTAACTGGCAAATCTGTTCTTTTCAGGAATCCGTCAATGCAAACAACTTCCCGAAATGCACATGGGATGTTTGGAGGAAAAAGGGACACTGCACACCAACAAAACCTCATCCCAACTGTGATTCATGGTGGCGGCAGCATTATCATTTGGCGCTGTTTTTCTACCTTGGACACCTGACCTTACGGCCTGGACGCAGGACTACATGCACCCATACTGTTGCAACGACTACCCTTGACTCCATGTCAGCATCGCCAAAGACTGCCAGACTGTCATGCCATGACTCAGAATGGCAGCGGGTCATCTTCAGTGAAGAGTCATGCTTTTGTCTTGGTGGAGACAACCAACAAATCCGTGTGTGGAGGCACCGTGGTCAGCACTAAGACGAACGGTTTGTTGTCACGCATCACGCGCCATAGGTCCAGAAGGCCTGGTGTCACTCCACCTCCACCTCCACCCCTACTGCAAATTCTGCAGGAACTGCGTGAGAATATTCAAGCTGAATGGGATGGATTATCACTGCACACCATTAGGAACCTCTACAACTCCACGCCGAGACGTCTGGCAACATGCATTAGCGACGTCATACTGAGAGACATTACTTCTGTATGTGTAGCTCAATAAATATTGCCCATATCAGTCTAAATAAACAATACCTAGTCTAAATCATTTATTTTTCCTGGTAACCTTTATCTTCCTTCCCAATAGCACTGCAATCCCATACTTCCTTCTGGGTGCAACTATTCTTTCGAGGAAGTGTAGTTTTATGTCTTCACTGTAAAGCGTTAAGCTAAAAATAAGGAAACCTTCCATGAGCGTGTCTAAACCTTTTTTTACTCGTAGTCTATAGTGTATAGTCTACAGTGCGAAACTGTCCAGTATTGTGATGTTATAGAGTGTTTTTGCCACTCTACTCAGCCTTACACAGGCAGGCCGCATGCTGGCTGAGGGTGTTCCACACTGGCTCTTACTTAATATCCATATTAACAGCAGAAGCAACAAGTTCATCTACACAATAAGAGGGATGATAAACAGATGTCCTATAAGCCTTTCATTTCTTTACCTCTCCATGTTGGATTTAATGTTTTGTGTGTTATTACGCCACCCTGCAGACACACAAACAAACAAATGACAAGAGTCACCAGCTGCTCAACATTTCAGCATTTGCAGTAGTTCAATAATCGCTCAAGCCCACTCACGCTGATGGATGCTTTTAATTCTCTTTTGTGCCCAATATAAAGAAGCCTCATCTACGAGATGTTTCATTTCTTTATGTGATCCCTCCATTATTTAGCAAAGGCTCTGAGAGAAAGGAAATGAAAGCAGTGAGATGTCTTTAGCAGTTGGCAATTATAAATATAGCTTAATAAAAAGCCCATAGAGAAGGAGCAGAGCTGTCAGTGAGCAGTCTGTCTCCACAGAGACTCCATCTCATATTTGAAAGGATATTTGAAGGAACAGTAGGAAAGGATAAGAAGCTCCCTACATTATACATTAGCCTGTAAGGAGAGATTTCCACTGTGTGCGCTGCTGTGTGGTATGTTGGTATTCATTTGTGGATGTCCAGTGTTCATTTCCTCCACTATAGATGGACCTTGCAAATTCTGTGGTGGCTATTGGTACAAAATCTCATGTAAATTTGGACCAGTTCACTCAATCCATCCATCATGAAATGTTCACACAATGTAAAGGGCAGCTGGCACATAAAGTACTATGTAAAAATTACTGTAGTCATCAAGCACATTGTTTACTTGTTTAATATGGTTGTTTGATGGTGTATCTGTTTATTCCTCCACTGTGAGAAGCCAGCTCAGCGCGATGTGTAGCTGTATAGGCGCTCTAAACGAGAAAAAGAAAAAGACAGAAAAGAGGAACATTCGTAAAGGGTGCCTCAGCGTCTTATACACTGCCAAATGTCGCAAAGTCTTAACTCAAGTAAGAAGTGTGCAGGCTTTACTGTCTCTTTAACCCTTTACACTTCTAAAGACTGATTCAAGGCCAAAACATGGATTGAACTGAACAACACTAAACCACTCAGAACTTTAGATCAACTAAAAAGCCTTTAAAAGACCAACTGATTCTTACTACGAGAGAGCAGATGGAGAAAAATACATTATCATCATGCAAAGTCTCAAATAACCAGATTTTAACCAAAGTACATTTTGAACAATAAAATGTGGGTCTATGAGATATGCAAATCATTGCTTTCTGTTTTTATTTAAATGTACTTACGTTTTATATAGCATCCCAACTTTTTTGGAATTGGGGTTGTATTTGATTTAGCAGTATTCTACCTGTGTTTGTGTTGTGCTATGCTTTCTAGTTTCTGTGGGGGTTTTTATTTTGAAGGGCAGGGCTAGGTACTAGGTGTGTATTGTAGCAAGCTTCAGAAGCCTTGTAGTGAGCCTTGTAGAGGTTCCTAATGGTGTCCTGTGATAATCCATCCCATGCAGCTTGAATATTCTCACACAGCTCGTGCAGATTTTGCATTTGGGGGTGGAGGTGGAGTGACACCAGGGCTTCTGGACGTGTGATGTGTGGACCGCTACCTTTTCGAGCCAGAGCACCTGCTCTTTATCATGTGTACAATCAGAGCTGAGAACAGCAAAACAGCCATGTTCCCAGACTCCCCCAGGTAGGCCGGCCACTGTGTCCACCATCCCTCACCGCCAGATGGCGCTACTTCCTCTGCTGATCAATACAGACTTAGAGAGAGAGAGAGAGAGAGAGAGAGAGAGAGAGAGAGAGAGAGAGAGAGGCTGTAGAGATTGTAGAGGCCACTCTTACCTGAACATATAGGTGTGTATAAGACCCTCAACCCACCCTAAAGAAAGACTTACCTCAGTAAAATAGAGACCAGCAAGAGAGAGGGGTGTAGTGAGGAAGATAAAGGAAGGGAGAGAAAATAAGAAAGAAAGAAAGAAAGAAAGAAAGACAGTGAAGAAAAAGAGAAATTGAGAGAAAAGTGCAAGACAGAGTGACAGCAAATAGAGAGAGAGCAAAAAATAGAAAGAAGAGAGGAAGAAAGACAGAACAAGTACACATTAAGAGAACGGACTAAAAATTAACTAATAAATAAATGAATGAAAGAAAGAAAGGGGGAGACTGATAAAAGAAAAGAAAAAGGAAACTGAAAGAGACTGAAAGAAAGAGAGAAAAAGAAAGAATAGAAACAGAGAGTCAACATTCAAATAGAAAGATGAAGAGAAAGACAGGAATAGACAAGAAAGAGAGGGAGAAGATGGAGAACTACAGAAAAGGAGGGGATTGACAGATATAAGATGAAAATAAAGAAAGAAAGAAAGAAAGAAAGAAAGAAAGAAAGAAAATACAAGGAAAGAGAGAAATGACACAGAATGACACAAAGAGAGATGGAAAGAGAAAGAAGACAAAAGACAAAGAAACAGACAAGGAGAAGGACAGGAAGAAAAATGGAGGGCATATACAAGAGAGAATAAAACAGACAAACGGAAGAAAAAAGAGAACGTAAGACAAAGGCAAGGTATCCTTCTTTTGAGAAAACAAAGAGAATAAAGAAAGAGAATGAGANGAGATAGAGAGAGACTGAAACAGAAAAAGAAATAATAAAACTAGAAAGACAAAAAGAAAGAAGGATGAAGAGAGAGAGGAAGGCAGAAATAAAAGATGAGAAGGAGAGAGGGAAAAGATGGAGAACAGGAGAGATAGACAGAAAAGCAAAAGACAAAAAACAGCAAGAAAGAAGTACAGAACGAGCGAGACAGATTGAATGAACGAACGAATGAATGAATGAACGAACAAATTAAAGAAAGCAAAAAGAACGAAAATAAAAAGACAAAAGACTAGGAAGAGCGCCGAGAGAAGGATAAAAAAGACAAAGAAAGAGAAGAAGGAAAAGAAAAGAAAGAGAGGGAGAGAGTGAGCTGTAGTGCTGATGCCGTTGGTCCGCTCTCCTCCTCCGCCCCGCCCTCCTTGTGCTCTTCCCTCCTCGCCTCGCACGCGTGAGAGCGAGTGTTTCAGAGCGCGCGCCAGAGAGAGTCAGAGTCCGGAGCGCTCCGCGTGTCTGACCTGAGAAACAACTTCTCCAGAACTACAGCGAGGTGGACCCCAGGCTCTGGACGCTGCTGTGAGCATGTCTCAGCCCGAGGAACCGCAGGTTTAAAGCACCTGTGGAGCTGAGAGAGTCTGAGCGGAGCGGCGCTGTGATGCTGAGAGCGCCGTGAACACAACAACACAAGAACTAGCTCTCGCTAAAAGACGAAGAGAAGTGAGTCATGGCGGCTCTCCGGCGCAAATTCGGCGAGGACTACCAGGTGGTGAACACCAACCGAGGCGCTCCGTTCGCGGCGCCCGTGAGGAAGAAGCGTCAGCGCTTCGTGGAGAAGAACGGGCGCTGCAACGTGCAGCACGGCAACCTCGGCGGAGAAACCAGCCGCTACCTCTCGGACCTCTTCACCACGCTGGTGGACCTCAAGTGGCGCTGGAACCTCCTCATCTTCATCCTCACGTACACGGTGGCGTGGCTGGTGATGGCCTCCATGTGGTGGGTGATCGCCTACATCAGAGGGGACCTCAACCACGGCCACGACGCCTCGTACACGCCGTGCGTGGCCAACGTCTACAACTTCCCCTCCGCCTTCCTCTTCTTCATCGAGACCGAGGCCACCATCGGGTACGGCTACCGCTACATCACGGAGAAGTGCCCCGAGGGCATCATCCTCTTCCTCTTCCAGTCGCTGCTGGGCTCCATTGTGGACGCCTTCCTCATCGGCTGCATGTTCATCAAGATGTCGCAGCCCAAGAAGCGCGCGGAGACGCTCATGTTCAGCCAGGACGCGGTCATCTCGCAGCGGGACGGCAAGCTGTGCCTCATGTTCCGCGTGGGCAACCTGAGGAACAGCCACATGGTGTCCGCGCAGATCAGGTGCAAACTCATCAAGGTGAGCTGCGCTGGAGAAGTGGGGGGAGGGGCGCGTAACGGCCGCGGGCACCTTTTATACTCGTTCAAACGCACGCGCGCGCGCGCAGAGGCACACAAACCCATATATGAGCACGCGTCCGCACACTGGCCATACGCACGCGCGTAAACACACGCTCAAATGCACGCGCGCATTTACACAAACCCAGTGCCGGAGCGCGCATACGCACGGAGCGCGAGCGCGCATGGTCTAAGCTAGACACCTTAACGCGAGCACGTGGTTTAGTCTTAGTTTATAGAATCTGGGTAACAACAAAAAAAATTTACAAGCGTTTTAATATGGGGTATTACACATTAATAAACACAGTAATAAACACTTCTGTGAATGTGCCAGGTCTAAAAAGACAAAAGCACTCAAAACATCACAAGCTTTAGTGATGAATACCACAGTACAAGATATGTATATAAGTATGTACAGTATACAAAGTCATATATAAGTATGTAAAGTATATAAAAGTCATATAAGTATATAAAGTGTATTAAGTCATATATAAGTACATAAAGTGTATAGTCATATATAAGTATGTAAAGTATATAAGGTTATATATAAGTATATAAAGTCATATATAAGTACATAAAGTATGTAAAGTCATTTGTAAGTATATAAAGTATGTAAGGTCACATATAAAGATATACAGTATATAAAGTCATATAAGTATATGAAGTATATAAGGTCATATATATAATTACTTACAGTCAAAAGTATCTAGACATCAGCATTTCTTCTGAAATCCCAGCTATTAACAGGGAGTTTTGTCCTTGCTTTAGCTGCAGTAACAGTCTCTACTCTTCTATGAAGGCTTTACAATACATTGCTGTGAGCATTTGATTGCCTTCGGCCACAAGAGAATTAGCAAGGTCAGGTACTGATGATTAGAATCACAAACTCCACTCTATTCAGCGGACCTTTATCACTCCAGAGCACACAGCTCCACTGCTACACAGCCCAGCGCTGCGGGGCTTTGTACTTCCTTAGCTTGGGAACAGTGACGTGTGCATCTGCTCCAGAGCGTTCTGTTCTGTTGGCAGCGCTTTACTGCATGTGTGCAGCTGAACGCCTGTGTCAGTAATGGGTGCACATTAAAGACACCATAGAATGGAAATGTATTCACATTGGCATAGTGGAATAAGGAGAGTTCAGCACCTAGGACTGACATACTGTGAACCTCAAACATTGTTTGTTCTGCTTTAAGTGCGTCTCTCAGTATGGCGTCGGGCCACCATGCTTGCTAACAGAATATGCCAGACGTCTCGGCATGGAGTTGTAGAGGTACCTAATGGTGTCTTGGTATAACCCATCCCATGCAGCTTGAATATTCTCACACAGTTGCTGTAGATTGTGCGGTAGGGGTGGAGGTGGAGTGACACCAGTCCTTCTGGACGTGTGACGCGTGACAACAAACCGTTCATCTTGGTGCTGACCACGATGCCTCTACACACGGATTCGTTGGTCATTTCCAAACCAAAAGTGGGACTTGTCACTGAAGATGACCCGCTGCCATTCTGAGTCACCCCATGACACGACACCATTGCATCTAACAGGATGACTCATGGAGGGCATCACTGCTTGCTGACTGTCCACAGTCGTGGCTGTTGGGTCAATCAGGTACAGCAACAAGGTCCGTCCTTGCTTATGTCACGTGAGTGGCCGAGTGTGAAACCTGTATCATTTGCATGTCTCACAACGTGAAACCTACCCACCAAGTTTCATTCCTTTTGGGCGCAACTATTTGTGCAACTAGTGTTTTTGATGACCCTTAATGAAAAGCACCCTTAATGAAAGCGGTTACAGGATCAGCTTAATAAAGTGAGATGGTATATACAGTAGTAGTGGTTGCCTCTGTTAAACCTTCTCTCAGGAACTTTAACAGCCTGATGATAAACTGACTGTAAAGATATAAGTGTTGTGCTGTGGCCTTGAGCCCAGGTAACGAGTTAAAACAGTGAGTCAAATGTGCAATAACAATTGCATTAATGTCGGAGCTTCCAAAGACAAGGCTTTCTGGGTTTCAATTTTGATAGATAGATAGTTAGATAGATAGATAGACAGACAGACAGATAGATAGATACTTTATTGATCCCGAAGGAAATTGAGCAGCCAGTAGCAGTTACACAATACACAGTAATACAATACAAAATAAGGGTTGTACAATATGAACATAAGTAAATACCGGCTCAGCAAAAATTATTAACTATAAATAATACCATCTGCTATAGATTAAAAATATGTCACTTATTACAATGAGGCAAGAAATATATACAAAAATCTATCTACAAATATACAAATATCACTGTGGATGACAAGTAGAAAATATGCATTAAAATACCGGAAGTATCTAAGGCAGTGCAATATTAAAAAATGTGCAAGGGCCGCAGGAATCAGCAGGTATCAGCAGGTATCAGCAAATAATGATAATGGCAGTACCGAATAAACATGTGCATATATTGGTATTAAAGTAAAGTGTCTAAAGTGTCCAGAAGTGCAGATGTACAGGATATACAGCAAAGTGTCATGTAGTGCAGATAAATAAATAAACCTATGATTTAACATAAGAAATTCAGTCCTCATCTGTCCTCTTCCCTCTTCCAGCCCCACTGGGAAGAGTTGAAGAGCCTGATGGCTCTCGGGACAAGGAATCTCCTGAGTCTGTCTGTAGAGCAGCTCTGTGACAGCAACCTGCCACTGAACTTGCTCCTTTTGTCCATAATGATGGTGTGCAGTGGGTGCCCATCATCATCCATAATGGACAGCAGTTTGTGCAGTGTCCTTCTCTCTGCCACCTTCACCACAGTTGAAGAGTCCAGAGTCCAGTTCCGCACCAACAACTGACCCTGCTCGCCTGACCAGTTTGTCCAGTTGCATCTCGTCCCCCTTTTTAATGCTTCCTCGCCCGCACACCACAACATAAAAGAGACAGCTGGACACCACAGTCTGACAGAACATCTGCAGGAGCTTCCTACAGATGTTAAAGGACCCCAGCCTCCTCAGAAAGTAGAGCTGGCTCTGCCCCTTTCTGTACAGGATGTCTGTGTTATATACAATCGAGTCACATTATTCCTACCATTATTCCTGACCACTTCCTACTTATGATGGTGGCAATCTGGTCATGTTTTTCGTGGCATTCTCTGGGCCCGCTTATCCATGTGGAAGGGACTTTCAGCTCATTTGGGTATGAACCCATTCTTGCAGATCACGTACACCCATACATGCTGATTGTCTTCCCTGGGGCGGATGGGATTTTCCAGCAAGACAATGCGACGTCACACGACTACAAATGTCCGACATTGGTTGGAAGAGCATGACCAAGACTTCCAAGTACTACCCTGGTCCCCTAATTCCCCAGACTTGAACCCAATTGAGCATCTGTGGAACCACCTCGATCGTCACGTTCGCTCTATGGATCCTCCTCCATGCACCCTCTTGCAGTTGGGGGATGCACTGCAGTCAGCATGCCTCCAGATACCTGTGACAGCCTACCAGGACCTTATTGAGTCATCCAGCCCAGCTAGCTGCTGTCCGTGCTGCACACAGTGGTCACTCTGGATATTAGCTGGTGGTGATAATAATGTGACTCGACTGTGTAAGTTAATTCTCTGTTTGTCCTCTCTCTTTGTGAAAGCTTCTCTACCCCGGCTCCTTCTGGTTGCACGTTTCAAGCAGCGTAGACGCAGAGCTTGATGCAGTGTGCAAAATGCCCCCTGGTATTCGGGGGTTCCCATGTTGGCTTGCTAATCCAGCACCAACTGGCTGCTCAGCACTTCAGTGGCAACCAAATGTTCGGTTTCTTCTGGAAATGTGCATTTCTAGTCTGGCAGTCACCTTGTGTGTTTAAGGTGGTAGTAACCTTATGCAGAAGACACTGCACAAGGATGATGGGGCTAAAAACATCTGCGGGGTGTGAGTGACGGGATCCATAGATTGAGAAGAGGTGCTACAGTGCAGTGAATGTCTCATTCCATTTGTGGAAAATGGCTCCAAAGCAGATGTTAATGATTGGCTAAAAGGAGGGATTGCATTTGGGCGTGCCAAAGACCACAGTGTGAAGGAAGTAGCTGAATCTGCAGGTGTATGGAAACGTACAGTCAGATGGGTCTACCACCAGTGGCTAAAATCCCAGTGTACAGGAAATTCTCCTCAGAATTGGGCCAGGGAAGGCATCCACCAAATCTGGCCCAACTGAGCAATTATTTGATGCAAGAGTGGCTGAACATTGATGTGGCCTACATCCAGAAACTTTATTATACACTATTAGGTGCATTTCTGGAACAGTTCACTCTTTCCACCTCTTTCACAGTGTATTTACTAATACAAGATGTTACAGCATATTGTAGCTTTTTCAGAGATATTCTGGGCCTACAGCACCACCCTGAGGCAGGCTGGTGCTGTAGCCTTACTTAGTCAAGCAGACCAAAGATAGAAGCTCATAGATTGTGGTTGAAGCAGCTAAATAACAGACAGTCCAAGAGGTTAAGAAGGGGTTCCCAGACCCCTAGGATGCCCTGCATTTTGCACCTTGATTTGATTTCATACAACACTTTATATTAAATGTTGACTAACATGAGGTAATACATTAACAATGGTTACAGTGCTTAACTAATGTTAAGTAAACATCTGACAGTTGTTGCATGTTTACTTAACACTAGTTATTAATCATTGTTATTGTACTACTTCATGTTAACTAATGCATTACTTCATGTTTCTCAGCACTTAATGTACTTACTGGCATCATTACATGTGTACAGTACAGCACAGTTTTTGCTGTGTGCATGCCGGCATCGATGACTGGACTTGATAACCTCGGAAGTACACAATTTCTTTTGATCAGACAATTTGAAATGGGTGGTCAATGTTCACTAATGGGAATGTAGTTGCACATCTGAAAAAGTATGTTTTCTTTGGGGACTGTTTTTGCCTCCCAACACCCTGCTTGTACCTCTTCACCTGCTGCATTTTAGACAATACGTTTTAGCTGTATTTCAGATCTGTTAACAGTATCTCACATATCAAGCAGTGGATTTATAACCTTTTCACTTAAACCAGTGAGGGAGCTTTTAGAGGTATGATTCAGTTCAGACGTCTGGTTCCTATCACCACCACTGTGAACAGCTCTGACATAGTAAGTTCCGCTAGAATGGTGCATTTCACATTAAACCACTCTGAATAACTTTGTTTATATCGCAACCATTTAATTATGGAGAACCCAGGTAAAAATTAAGTATATTTTAATGCATTATGTATATGTACTTTAATATCAGCAAGTACATTATAAGCATATTATTATTTTTTGTGCTACATACAAGTGTGCAATGTACAATACATATCAATTTTTATGATATATTACAACACAATATAATACACACACACACACACATATATATAGCAAATGTAATAATTACAAGTACATTTTATATCAGTAGTACTTTAGTGTACTTGACATGAATATACTAAGTATATATAAGTATGTTTTAATGTAATAGAAATGTACTTTAATATGTACTTAAGCATATCTAAATAAATCTTAATGGTGTCTCATTCATAATAGTACAATTACCTCTACTGAAGCATATATATATATAACTAAACATCGCCTTGGCACTCTCTTACCAGTAAAAGCCTCAAACACAGATTTTGTTACCTTGACATTCTGGCCAGCTGTGCCCAAGTAAGTAAGTCACCCGTCCGTTCACTTATTGGCAGATCTAATAAACCGGTCACTCAGGAACATAAAATGGAAATACAGGACAGCTGTCCTCCGGGGCTGAGGTGAAACTGATCGATCTCATGTTCTTGGTCACTCTGATATTAAATCATCCTGCTGTCCCTTAACCCACACTACCAACAAACATCAGGAAATTCAGGCTAGACGGCAGAAGCTGAAGAATTGCTCACTGTCGCTTCAGCCAGAAAGCCCTGGAAGCACTTCTTAGCAAGAAAAAAACCTGCACACATAACAACAAACGCCCCCACTGTAACATACAGTATGCACATCCACTGTGTTCTTCATAGCACACTCAGGCTCAGTCAGGCGGCGAGCACACTGCTGCTTCAGCACTTCCTACTGTGACTTCAAGGGCTCGCATACAATTCATCAAATTTTTAGTATCATTGATTCCCACTTTATTGACACACACTGTAAAACATGCTGCAGGAACCTTAGAGAAAAGTGTAAAACATTTATCATATTTTATTGTTCCTGGTAACCTTTATCTTCCCTCCCAATAGTATTGCAATCCCTCAATTCCTTCTGGGTGCAACTATTCTTTTGATGATGTAGTTTAGCTACCGGTCTTACCTTGCACTCTGCTCTTGGGCAGAGCTTTGTAATGAGCGTCAGATTGGAGAGGTCTGTATTACCGAGTAAATTTCTAAATCCATGTTCACATGGCATCTCTTTCCACCTCTCTCATGAGTTTAGTCCCAGTGATTGTCTAAAAGGGAAATTCCACTGATCCTTATGTATTGCTGTACAGTTCAATGGTCTAACATGTCAGCATGTTCATTCAGAGTGGCTGGGTGTGAAATGCTTTGTTCTAGATAAACCTACAGAGTCAGAGTTGTTCACAGTGGCGGTGATAGGAACCACACGTCTGAAGAATTTAACACCTCTAAAAGCTCCCTCCCACAAAGTTATTATATAACATGGTTATGAATACACTGCCTGATGTCCGAGACATTGTTTTACAGTGATTCTATGATGAGGTTTCACTATAAAATGTATTTTAATCTATTTATTGTAAACTATTCACGGTGGAGGGATGCATGAAAGGTGTTCTAAGGCAAAACAGTCCTCAAAGAAAACTCTTATTTGGATAGTAAATAAATTGGCTATATGTATGTTGTAGCCATAGTGACCCCTGGTTCCCATCACCACCACTGTAAAGACATCAGAGTCGGTATGTTTCTCACCAAATGAACAATTTCACATGAAACCATGCTTATCTGGGAAACACTGGAAAAAAATAGGTAGAATTCCCTTTTAAGAGGGCATTAGTGTAACTGAGACGGAGGAGATGAGTGACAGTAGGGCTTTATCAGAGGCTGGCTGTGCTAATCAAACACTGCTTCACTCTCTGTTCTGTGTTGAACCGCGACCTGTGGCCAGACCCTGTCACTCCGCAACCAGTGACATTTAAGAAACTCTGTACGCCTTTTGTTTTTCAATGAAGGTTCTTGTGCTTTGCCCTGAAATACAGTGGTGTTACTGGATTCCGAACACAATTCCACATGAATACAGTCTAGTATATTAGACTAATCTTCCTGGGCATATAAGCATCCAGTTGCCTTAATGACAGCACCAGTCTGTTGAGCTTCTGGTCCATTCTAGCGTTGAGCAGAACACAACATCTGATACTCCCGCAATTCCAGGACAGCCACTGTAGGGTGTCTGCATAAGACTGCTCCAACAGACATGGTAGAACACGTAGTGACATTTTGATTGACCAGTAAAATCATCTTCAGTCCCAGTTCTCAAACTGAAACAGCAGGCGAATGTGTGCCTGGTCTGGGAAAGAATGGACTAAAATGGACAGGAGCCTGGAGTAAGCTTTACCTTCATCTGAATCTGAGCTGCTAAATAAAGCAAAGGGACGTGTAACCAAGCGTTAGAAAACAACCTGATCGTCACAAATATTTACGCTCAGAAGGAATCAACCGACAGGAATGAAACTTGGTGGGTAGGTTTGACATCGTGAGGCATGCGAATGATTCAAGTTTCACGCTCGGCCGTGCATGTGACGTAAGCAAGGATGGGTCTTATCGCTGTACCTGACTGACCTAACAGCCATTCAGGGAACAGTGATGCCCTCCAAGTTATCCTGATAGTGCCAGCACCATTGGCAGATGGCTGCACAATGCAGGACTACATGCACGCAGACTGATATGACAACTGTCCTTAATACCACGTCAAGGTTACCAAAGACTGCAATGGTGTCGTGCCAGACTGTCATGGAGTGACTCAGAATGGCAGCAGGTCATCTTCAGTGACGAGTCCCACTTTTGTCGTGGTGGAGACGACCAACGAATCTGCGTGTGGAGGCACCGTGGTCAGCACTAAGATGAACGGCTTGTTGTCACACATCCAGAAGGCCTTGTGTCACTCCACCTCCACCCCTACCGCAAAATCTGCAGGAACTGTGTGAAAATATTCAAGCTGCATGGGATGAATTATTGCAATCCCAATAGCATTACAATCAGACACTTCCTTTTGGGTGGAACTATTCTTCTTACGATGAGTGAGATGAGTTGATCTTTGTCAAGTGGAAATCATGTACACGGTTGAATCAAATGAATTCAGTGCATGATTTTTTTTCAGTACAGAAGCTCCAGGTTCCGGCAAGTTGGTGCCAAGATGCTACTAGCAGAACAGAGATTGGTGGAAGCTTTGAGCCACCCACCACTGCCGAGGTTACATTCACAACCATGCCAGAAAATCTGTGCTTCTGAAGCGCTGAGAAAACCCAACTGTTTCTTTTGTAGGTCACAACTCTTGAGGAATGCGTATTTTGTTGCTTTCCTGGAGAGAGTGAGTAGGCCTATAGCGCGTACTTCATGTCTCTGCAAATGCGGCTTCATGCATTGAGGCAATTGCTAAGAGGAAGGCTTGTATTTTGGGTTGTTAAAGGTATGCACCAGCTGTTCTCAGCATGATCTCCATCTTCCACACCTGTGTTATATGGTCAGTTTCTACTGACAGTTGTTTTAGTGCCTTAGCTCCAATGACACAAACGACTCTAAGCACACTTACAGTAGAAGTCAATCGGCAGATGCTTCCATCAGAGGATGGAGATACTGTGTACATCCGTGACACGTGTACATTAAGGGCTGCATTATAAGGACAAAATACTGCATAATGCACTTATATTGTAACTGCAATTTGCAATATATTCAGATCACATTCATGCCGATGTGCCTGAGAACTGGTCAACATTATTTTGACCCATTTTGGAAACTGAGTATGCTTTAGTTCACCAGAACCCCCCCAAGAGACTTGACCAAGGTTGTTTATAGCTGATGGTTCAATGAGACTGCAGGCTCTATGATAACAGTATTATAAATACTGTATGTTACATATTATATACAAACAGTACTGTTATTGCATAATATCCGTATATGCATGTATTCATACATATATTGCACATCACTGATAATGATTAGCAGATATACTGTGCGGTCCTGGTGTGCATCCGAGTATTTGTGCTCTGCTCTGTTCATCCACATGATCACAGTAGACTGAGCAAACGGAGATATAGCTTAATGGCGCATGGCGCATTCCACAGGGACAAGGACACTGTGAATGGACACACACACAGACGCACAGTAAAAGTGTGTACACAATCTGTAACCGTCGACGTGTGCCTAGGCTCAGTAGGACTGTACCAGTCATTAACCACTGATAAGGCCAAGAAGGTGGCCAACCCAATGAACCATATGCTGAACACAGTGAGAAACCAGCCATGAACACATCAGAGTCAGCATCAGAATCTCAGTGATTCCTTTACATACACAATGAGAGTCTTAAACCACCTGAGAAAAGTAGTTTTAAAGTAGGCTGTCAAAGGAGTCAAACACGTTACCTTATTTTCTCCAGGTTGACACTTTTCCATGTAAAACGTGGTGCATTTTGAGTGGAAGACACAAGCGAACGCATTTAGTACTTTCAAACATGCATTACTCATTGTTTTCCATCACGTGAATGTAGGTGTGCAGGCTGTCCGAGGACAGGCAGCAAGAAGGAGGCAGTGCCCAGGCCTTCCATGTTGTGGAAAGCCGCAAGTGACAGTGGGAGGAGGCCAGGGTCTGGGACTCAGACGGCATCTTGATGCCTCTCGTGTCTGTTATTGTCATCCTCCTGCCCTTTCTTGTGGCTGACATCCTCCTCCCACTGTCACTTGTGGCTTTTTTTCTGGTGTGTGCGGTTCAGGCATCACCTTCTCTCCCTCTCTCACAACTCTCCTCAGTGCTCGAGAGTCGAGCTGCTGGCACAGCTGGGTTCACATAAAAGGAAGTTAAAAAGATGGACAAAGTTTCCGACGTGAGACCAAAAGTAACCAAAACAGTGTGTGCATTTATAAGACTTTATAATCTAAAAATAATCTGATTTCTTCATTTCCATCAGCCACTTATCTGAAGTGTCATGTTGTCAACAACATACTCCAATTTATTAGATCGGATTAGCACCAGTAGTCCGATTAAGATGTCAGATAAAGAGAGCTGGATTTAAGCTTAGCACATGCTTACTCTGATTTCTTTCGGGTTTTCCCAGTCTGTGCAAGTACAAACGCAAAGCGTGGTATGGGAAATATTCAAGCATTTAACACAGTAACGGAGAATTTTGGAGGAACGTGTTTGATGAAATGAAGGATGTATTTATTTTTTGTCTTCTAGGTGATGTAATTTCATATTTTCAGGTAAAATAACTCAAAAAAAGACATGACGTGAAGTTTATGTTACATTTACATCCAGTCTTATTCTCTGAGATTATTGGCCATTTGCCATGCAGTAATCTGATTACTGCCTTACTCGTGTAGACCTGGAGTTTTCCCACAGCCTCATGACTCCAATGCATGTGAATGTGTTGAACAGATTACGGACAAAATCAGATTCTCTGCAGCTATCAGATTATTAAATGCATGTAACAGCGTTCCTCTAAGCAGCTCATGACACATCAGCAAAATTACTGTTACTGTTTGCATGCATGTACCGCATGCATGTTTATCTGTATTTATTCTGATGCCTTAGAGTGTTTTTCACAGCACATCACATTTCCTCAGTCATTTCCTCGGGTAGCCTATAATAAGACCTGTGCACAATGCTATAAGAAGCATTAACATGTTAATAAGAAAGCAGATCTCTGCGTAAATCACAGATGAATACCATTGGGCTGACATGTTCCATATACCTGTCAGAGGAATGAACGGCCGGCAGGATCACTCCGGCAGCCTTCGCGGTGGGTCCACAAGGAGCAGCAGACAATGGGCCTTATTATCCAGAGGAGAATGAATTAATTGACGCCGCGTTTCGGGTCAATGGTGCCGGAATTAATGAAGCACGGCCTGTCAGTTAGAAGCGCACAGAGGTTCTTCTCACTTGAAAGAGCCAGAGACACAGAGAGAGGGAGCGAAGCAGAAGGAGGAGGAGATGAGGAGCTGATGAGGTTAAATGCACAAAAGAGGCCGAGTTCCATCCACGTTAACTTCTGAGAAAGAGAAAGAGAGAGAAATACAGAGATAACAGGCTAAGGGCAACAGTGGTGTGACAGAAAGAGAGAGAGAGAGAGAGAGAAGAAGAATGAAACCTGAAAGTAAAATGGAATGGGTGAGTTCTTTAGTTGGGCATGAAATGTAGAGAGAAAGGTAGACGCTGTCCGTCCCAGCCTACACTCTAATCTCTGCATCATTTTTGCACTGCTTTAGGGCTTTTAAAACAGGCCAAGAGTTTTCATCTTCAGAGGCCTTCAGCTCCACGCCGAACGTTTCAAACGGTCAGCAGTACTGAAATAACCCGGAGAGCTTCTGGAACAATTGGACAGGAAAAAAAAAACAAATATGTGACTCACATTATGTGGGTTATGTAATGGAGGGATAAAATGTTTTCCACTGAGCATAAAAGTTATTGTGAGTAGGGTACAATAACAGAGATCCAGAAAAAGCAGAGAAAGAGAAAAAAACATAGAAAACAATAATACAGAAGAGGAGTCACAGAATACAGACTGCCCAATATACAGTATATGGGTTGGAAATTGAGTTAGAGTTGCAAACAGACCCTGAAACTGAAGAGGTTTGCTCAGTTTTGTTTAACCTGTAGTTGCACTACACGTCCACTAGAGGCTCTGTTACACCTCACAATTAATCATCATTACATATGTCAGCTGGTGCATGGAGCATGAATCTGCTTTCCTTACACCGGGCAGAAAGTAGAGGAGAGAAAGATACTCTCACAATAAGAGAGTGAATATGAGAACTGGTGTCCTTATACACTGAGTGCACAGTACCAGTCAAAAGCTTAGACACAGGTACTCATAGCAGGTTCTCCTTAGGTTTATCTTAATGCTTTACATGAAGTGAAGACATCAAACTATAATACAGCACTGATGGAATTATACAGTCCACCTTAAAAACCTCCATAATGGAACTTTCCAGGAGGATAAAACTGCTTTCTTAACCTGCAGTGGAAGCTGATAGAACAAGGTTTATTTCTAAGCAGCTTTGGAGCAATTCTATTGGTCTGTCCATTATGAATGAAGTTCTTTGAGCGACTAAATATATATTAGAGGTGCCGATGTGGCATAAATATAATACTGTGATACATATGTGGTATGTGTGGTATATCAGGATATGTATTGTTTCAAACATCTCATCAGTTGGAATTGTTAAGTGTAAGTCTGTAGAATCTTTAAGGTAATTAACAACATCCATTTAGATGTTTAGACCATCTTCCCTTTACATTGTGTGCACATTATATGAGGAATGGAGCACTGAGCGTTCTATCAGTAACACCTCCTCATATCTACATTCATTGTTCAGCTTATCAGCTCCACTGACCACATAGGAGCACTCTGTAGTTCTACAATTCCAGGCTGTAGTCTGCCTGATTCTCTGCATGCTTTGTCATCCCACTTTAACCATGTTCGTCAGTGGTCAGGACCCCACAGGACCACCACAGAGCAGGTATTATGAGGGTGGTGGATCTTTCTCAGCACCGCAGTGACACTGACGTGATGAACGGGGTTAAGGTCATTGCGGTTATATGTGTAAACACGATAAGACGCTTCTGCTGTTTTCCCTAATGCTACAACATTAATAACTTGCACTTGACAGCTGTACTGACCCGGAATTCAATAAATGAAGGGCAGTCTCTTTAGCCCAGTATTGTACAATACCTGTGAAAAACTTTGAGAGAGAGAGAGAGAGACAGAGAGAGAGGAAGAGAGAGAAAGGGAGAGAGAGAGAGAGAGAGAGAGAGACAGAGAGAGAGAAGAACGAAACTCCACTGCAGGTTAAGAAAGCTGTTTCATCCACATGTAAAGTTCCATTTTGGAGGTTTTTAAGGGGGACTGTATAATTCCATGAGTGTTATTTTATAGTTTGATGTCTTCACTTCTATTCTAAAGTAAAGCATTAAGATAAACATAAGGAGAAACTTCTATGTGTAGCCGGGTCTAAACTTATGACCGGTAGTGTACGTGGCAGTTGTTCAGTCACACACCTGTGACTGTTGTTCAGTGCACAAGCAAATACATACATACATACACACATACACATATTCTACCTTACTAGTCAAGGTCACATAGCCGGGCTAAACCTGTGATGCAACCAAGGGGTACATGTGATTCAGGTGTTGAATTTAAAATTAAAAACCTGGAAGCAAATACATGCACAATCAGAGAGCACGGCTGGTGCACAGCTTCATAACTGGACATCTGCAAATGTGTGTGTGTGTGTGTGTGTGTTGTTCCTAGACCCTGGATAGACACACCAGATGGTTATCACAGCACAACAAAGGAGTCATATTCAAACTATTAAATCAACCACACAAGCTCCATGGAGAGATACAAAGGCCACTGCAGGTACAGAGCAGGGCAGGTAAACAAGAGCGTTACTGTGCAACAGTGCCCAGCTCTCTATGTGTGTGTGTAATAAAGTCTTCTCCCACAGATCCAAGCACTGCACTGACTAGGATGCTAACTTGCCTACCTGATTCATTATCCTCTACTTCCCAGGAATCTTGGCTTAGGAGGCTACTGAGACTTTTAAATATGTTTAGTACACAATACTGAGTGACAATCAGAGACCACCCTTGTGTATTTAACCCTGTATGTAATGTTCATTTGAAACAGGCTTTAAGTAGAAATTATGTATTTTCAGCAACAAGAAAAAGCAGAAGCATATTTAACAGTTAATGACACAAATGTACACTCAGGTTTCAGTATTTAGTATATCCAGTCTTTAGCTTTATTATACCTTCCATTCTCAACATTTGTCTACACAAGTATCTTAATAGCATCTATAGTAGTCTATATACTGTATTGTTATAATTGACTGTATTTGCAGCATATTTATTTGTATTTATATTTATTCTGATGCTATATAAAGCTTTTAACTGGCAAAAACACTCTCATTGTCAAGAATACTTTTGGCTTTAACAGACACAAAATTACTCGTTTTTCTCTATTTACCAGTCTTTGGCTTTATTATACCTTTCATTTTTATAACTACAGGCAAGTTTACTATCTGTAAAATATCTATATTGGTTTATTATATATCCGGCTGTCTGTCCATCCATCCATTTTCTCTAAAGACCCTCAAAAGACCCTTGTAAAAACAAACCATTCTTGGTACATTATACTGTATTTTATTTATTTGGATTAGTTTTAATGGTATATAACGTTCTTCAATGTGAAATGCACTCTCGCTGGCAAGACAACTCTTGTGGCTTTTCCATGGTGCTGTATATCTGATTAAGTCAAATATATCCGGTCCCTAATCCCAGGAATCTCAGCCTGAAACAAAAATATATTTTAGAGTTCAGTAAACTCCCAGAAGCCCAGCTGCAGTACTTTGTTCAGCAGCACTCTGCCTGGTCTCCTGTGCTTTTCCTCTCCAGTTCCCCACACTTTATCAATCATACTCTTCCTTCCCCTTGTCTTTCATCTTGTCCCTATTTCTCACCACTCCATTTCTCCAGTCTCACTCTCTCTGGTTTTTCACTTGTCCTATGTGTTTCCTAGTGAATGAACACATGTGTGAGAGGGATGGTTGGAGGGGGCGGGGGGTGACTGCAGGCCAGTATGTGTAGAGCAGGGGAAGAAGAAGCACTACAACACTAATGAAAAGGGCAGAGACATGAAAGAAGACAGCAAGCTTTGTCATAAGTGGCCCTGTGTCTCCGCAAGAACAAAAAAGCCTGTGATTTTCACTCCGCTAGAGACAGGAGACAATGCACTGCTTTCAGACAACTTGCATTCTTTAGAAACCTGAATTTTCTTACTGCCACCTTTTAATAAACAAGAATAAATATTTTGTGATATGTGGGCAAATGCTCTTTTACTGAATACACAGTAAGGGAGATCCACCACTGTACCACTGTGCCACAGGGTACCAGGCCGGTCACTTCTAACCACACAATATCTCAAATAGCATATATACACTTCTTAAACTAACAGACCAACAACATTAACAGCCACAAGCTCTCCTACCACAATTCTGGTGCCTCCTGAGAGACTCTTTGCATGGCTGCTTTGTATGGCCATGTCTCCCGCTCTCCTAGAGCAGCTCAGTCAGTAGCAGAATGCAACAAAGCGGCCCCCTTCAAAGACACACAGAGTTTGAGCAGAGTCCCCCAGTCAACATAAATGCATCGGGGCTTCTCTGCCACACGCGGCCCGAGTCCTATCTCGGGGCCACATCCTCTCTGTCTGTGCACCGCAATGGAGAGACTGAGCATTGCACCCTCCTCCCCCTGCTCCTTGCAGCCCACCATACCATCAACCCCAGCAAAGGTGCTGTGCACGAGGACTGAAATCCTGACTCTCTACCTCAGCTAGGAAGTGCTGAGGACGTGCCCCAGTGTTAACTCCACTTCCTGCTAGACTTTGCCGGAGGGTCGCCTGTCCACTCTCCAGGAAGCAGCCGCTTGGCCAACACCACCACGGGTTGCCTGCCCAAAGCATCACCAGGGGGCCGTGGCCAATGCTACCAGGCTGCCATGGTGCTCTGCTGTCAGGGCGTCATGGCAGGCTGCTGTCCAGGCACCCTCTAGCCTGGCTTCACCGCCGAGCTGATCCCTGGCACACCGCTCTTCTCCTTCCGTGAGCCTAAATGTTGATTTCTCTTCCAAATTGATGAGACTCTTTTGTCCCAGAGGAGGTTTCAACACATGAAAGCTTTAAGTGCTGATTAGTGCTGACATTTCAGCAGAGGGGATATAATGGGTGGGCTTTGGTATTGCTCCCAAAGTAGCACGGTCACTTGTGCTGCTACAGATATTTACACCCATTGAATTGCTTTTCGCAGAATAAGCTTGGGTTAGTTTTTAGTATTATCAGTGTTGCAACTTTATTTACAGTGTTTATAAGATGCCAGCTTCATTTACATTACATGTTGTAAATATCTCATGACAACAGGACCAACAGAAAAAGTCCCACACTAAATGAAAATGAAAGCTTTTAATAAAGAATAATAATAATAATAATGAACAATTATTGACATATCTTTTTAGTTCTTCTCTGAGGCCAGATGGTTTAGCCTTCACTGAGGGTTCATGGTGAATTCATGCTTACACAGATGGAACCTCCATTAAAATTCTGAATTGAAATCGGGAAGTTTCTTCATTGTTGTGAACCTGTCAGGCTGTGAAATGGTTGATAATTGGGTGAAATCACAGATTCTGATTTATTAACATAATTGTTTCCTCAGATTTGTGACCCACTGAAAACACACTAACACCCCCTCACAGCCAAACACACACACACACACACACACACACACACACACACACACAGAAAGGCATCAATAACTGCAGAGGGAAATGATAGAGCTGTTTGTTGTCTTTATTGTTGATCTTGTAGCGTGCTGAGTTGTTTGCGGCGGAGGCAGACACTGGGGTGAAGTGATAAATTGAGTTAATTAATGATAATTAGATTGCAAGAGGCATAGGAGGTATGACTCAGGGCTCAGCCAGCCTTGCTTGGTGTGTGTGAGAGAGAGAGAGAGAGAGAGAGAGAGAGAAAGAGAAAGAGAGAAGGAGAGAGAGACAGACAGACAGACTGTTTATAGGTCTTGGTAGATAATTGCATGTATGCTGTATGTCATTTATATTTTGGTGAAAATTACCTCTACAGGCCACTCTTCCTCATGCGCTCTTTCTCTCTCTGTCTCTCTCTCTCTCTCTGCATGTGTCTGGGCTGAAGGGAACTGAAGCATGATGGTGTGAGAGAGATTGCATGCTATTTGTCTTGTTGTTATAGCCAGGTGACCCATGAGAGATGCGCATGTAAAACTAATTCTGGCCGCTCGTCCTTTAGTGGATGTGCGTGATTGTTGTGTTGGTGGAACTGCTTATATTTAATATCAAGAATGATTGTGTTCTCGCTCCATCAGCCATCACAAGCGTGTGTATGTGCGAGTGAAGGGTGTGCTGTGTGCTACAAAGGTCTTTAAAGGGCCCATATCCTTCATTTTTCATGTATTTTATCTTGTTTCTGGTGACCTTCTTAAATTGTTTGTATTATAGTGTAAAAACTGTTGTAATTCATTATTATAAAATATGAAAGGCTAAACTGTTGCAGGCACAATAGGCAGATATACACTCATCATCAAAAGAATAGTTGCACAAATAGTTCCAACTAGAAGGAATCAACTGACAGGAGTCTGGAGGAAACTTGGTGAGTAGGTCTGACATTGTGAGACATGACAATGATTCAAGTTTCATGCTCAGACGGGCCTTATTGCTGTACCTGACTGACCCAACAGCCATGATTGTGGACTTTCAGCAAGCAGTGATGCCCTCCATGAGTCATCCTGTGCAGATGGCTAGCAGATCCACTGGCAGATGATTACAACGCAGGACTACATGCACACAGACCGTTACAATGACTGCACTTAACACCATGTCAACATCACCAGAGACTGCAACGTCTTTGTCGTGTCGTGCCAGACTGTCATGGAGTGTCTCAGAATGTCAGAGGGTCATCTTCAGTGACGAGTTCCACTTTTGTCTTGGTTTTGTCTTGCCCATTCTTTAAAATGGGCTGTTTTTTTCCAGCATGGCTTCCATATATGGCCAGTATAGTCTGGAAAGTGAAATGTACATATAAGAACTTTACGTGTTTACGTAGTGCATCAGTCCGTGTGAAGTAAGAACAGTATCCTACAGTCCCTGTTTTGCTGTTTGTACACTACACTTCTTCCTGCAGCACAGAAAAAAGAGGAACTCGAACACACCTTGCTTCATGTGAGAGCTTGTCTCCTTACTGTAATCTGATTTCCTTGTACCAGGACACGACTCAATCTGAAGCCAGTCATCCATAAAATGAAGGGAAGGCCTGTTTATGTTGAGGCTGAATTTTGCAGCTTGCGCCCAGAACACTGATAAAGGTGCTGTGAAAATTGAGTCCTATTTATCTGTCCACACCTTTCATGGTGAACGTGCAGCCGCGCTGTCAGAGCCGCTGTGGATCACCTTTAAGTAAAACAGAAAATCCCGGCCCTAATTGAACCATGCGTGAGACTAAGTAGAACTGATGGTTGCTGCCACTACTGAAGCTGCTCTTTCCCCGCACTCCCTTCTGCCGTAATGGCTTGTCTTTTCAGAAAGCGTCCGTCCCTCACTTTTTCTTTTTTCACTTTTTCCTTATCTTCGCTTACCTCTCTCCAGTATCCCTCTCTCTTTCTCCCTTTCTTTTATTCTGTCTCATCCTGTCTTCCTTTCTCTTTCTCTCTCTCTCTCTCTCTCTCTCTCTCTGTGATGGCATGGGAAATGAGCTGGCTGACCAGTCTCTTCGGGGTGGCACTTAGTGAATGCCATCTTACAGACAAACTCTCAGGTACTCTCAGGAGCACAGCCTCCAGAGGAATAGCGCTCTACTTGACTGTGTTCCCGCTTCACCCAGTTCGGGTTTCTATTTCGGATAGATTCGTGTTGCCTTTTCAGAGTGAGCTCACAAATACATGTCGTTTCTACTTGAGACTTTTCAAAGTGTTTTACCCAACCCCCAGCCTCGCCCACCAAACCCCCAGCTCGCTCCAAGTGGCGAAAGCTGAATTTAGAGTTAGGCCAGGCATGCAGCATAAAACATAAATAGCAGCCGCCCAAAATCAGTGCTGATCAAAGACAGGTGGCTTTTTAATATGAGGTGGAAATAAAGGCACAAGCATGCAGTAGCTCAGCATCAAGAAACAGGGGTTCTTACTGTGTTATAACTAGGGATGGACCGATCTAAGTTTTCCAGTTCCGATTCCAGCACCGATACATAAACTTTGCATATCGGTTGATACCCGATATCGTTTCGATACCATTTGAATTAATAACCCGTTAACTTCACCATGTCGGAGAGACTTAAGGCATCAGGACTGACAAACAATACGTTACCAAGCTTGTGAAGCAAAATACCTCGATACAGCTGACTCTCTGGCTCTACAGTCTACAGGCACCCTGCGAACGTGCTATTTACAGCATAGCATGCATCGCAAATTAATTAAAGTGGGGATGCATCGGCCTAATTATCAGATACCCGAAAATAAAACTAGCCACACATTAATATGTTAAGTTATTGCAAACCAACCACCTGCCCCCAAACTTATGACAGGAAGCAAGCACACCACCTTAACAGCCAAGCCAAGAAATCTCTTCCGCAGCAAGAAACTGTAATGGCTGGTTTGCATAACTACAGCAGGCTCTTATATTTCCACGCAGGGTCTATATATCATGACAGCCATACAAGGTTTAATCATTTTCGCGAGCCGTTTATGAAAAGCACGGATCCAGCTAAAGTGCAGGGGGTTCGCACATTTCCATAAGGCGCGATGTGATTGGACTACACAGCAGCCACAGCTCAAAGAAAAGGAAACCTCGATGCAGAAGGACGCGAGCTGGACGCCATCTGGCTATGCAAATGATCTTGCCAGTGAGATGCTTGTTGTCAGTGAGCTCCAAAGCAGTGGGACTGTGAGCCAGGGGCAGTGCTAAATCTTCCTTGATGCCAATTTAAAAGAAAATAAACAACACAGAAAATAAGTAGTCAAGAGAAATTACTGTTTGGGGGGGCGCGGGGGTTCAGGCCCTATTCATGTTGTGTAAAATGATGACAGATGATACTGTAAGCTATTATACATCTTTGAACTAACCTTGATATATTCAAGCCCCTGTTCCGTAAGACAAAACCATTGCACCAAAAGCCAAAGGTTTTAGGATTCATATATTCCGAATGGCTCAGGGGCGGGGTTAAGAACAGAAAGCACTGTTTGTGGATTTAATGGCTCAGGGGTCACTGGCACAGAAACACTCCTGAGACCCTTGTGCTGAAAACGAGGACACATTGTCACTGATGTGAAGCACTGTGGTTTTCCCTGTAGAAGCCTTGGTGCTTTTTTCTGGTGGTCATCTTCACTACCATTACTCTGACTGAGCAGACATTCCCCATATCAATATACTGTTGTTGGTGTCAGAAATTGATCATTAAATTATACACTCTTTGGAGTTCTTTGAGGCAGTGCCCATGGAATAACCACTTTTATTAGCTCCATGTATCAGGACAGGAGAGTCAGTTGTACTAAGCCTTTGCACTGGTTCCAAGCACAAATCAGATGGATTCTGCCTGCGTGTTATGTGTAAATCTGGCGCCCGAGTCTGAAAATGGAGTTTCTGGGTCATGAGCATGGAATACACAAGATGCATTTCCAAGTGCTTTGCTACAGGTTGAGCACTTTTGAAACCCTGCACCTCACCAGCAAGTAGATAAAGGTTGGGGGTAAGCTGCAGTCTCAGGCCTTGTCCACGCAGGTTTTTAAAGACGCTGTCCAGAACTTCCACATCTGTTGCTGTTGTCATTTATTGAGCATGCAATACTCTTTCTGAATGATGTCTGGGTTGTTTCTGTGTACTCAGCAGTTTAGGGCTAATGTGGGAGTTGATAACCTACATGCATCTGCCCTTACTGCCTCATTATAGTCATATGGATTGTGATATGCAGGTAATATATAGAGCATCAACTTAAGATTAGCAACTGCAAACATTGCCCTGCCATACTGGACCCGTACTAGTCCTACTGCTGTATGCATGACCTTCATACCATGAGTCAGAACCACCTCAGTGAAGCACTGGTTAACCTGTGCATGCACTGTGCAATTACCCCCTAGCCTGCTGCAAAGTTAGCGGGCCTGGTAGATGGTCCGAAACCTTGCTGTGACTGCCGCAGTGCTCTGCGAGGAAAGCAGCTAGCCTGGAAATTGAGATTTTACAATGGATGAGGTACATGTCGGACATGGATTTCCTGAATGGCTTTCTCAGCACCCCTTCCCCCTTTTTGCTATTGATTAGTGCTTAGGCTCCAGAGCATTAAATATGGTATTTAGGACAGCCATAATGTTTTAATATACAGAAGAATAAACCAACAGGAATGAAACTTGGTGGGTAGGTTTGACATTGTGAGACATGTGAATGATTCAAGTTTCACGCTTGGCCACACACGTGACGCAAGTACCTGACTGATCCAACAGATACGACTGAGGACGTACAGCGAGCAGTGATGCCCTCCATTAGTCATCCTGTTAGTGCCAACACCACTGGCAGACGGTTGCACGATGCAGGACTACATGCACACAGACCGTTATGACAACTGCCCTTAACACCACGGCAACATCCCCAAAGACTGCAGTAGTGTCGTTCCAGACTGTCTTGGAGTGACTCCGAATGGCAGCGGGTCATCTTGACTGATGAGCGGTTTGTTGCCACGTGTCACATGTCACTCCACCTCCACCCCTACCGCACAATCTGCAGGAACTGTGTGAAAATATTCAAGCTGCATGGGATGAATTATCACAGGACACCATCTACAACGACATCTGGCATGTTGCATTAGCAAACATGGCCGCCCAACGCCATACTGAGAGACACTACTGTATGTGTAGCTCAATAAATATTGGCCTTATCAGTCATTAATTTATTTATTTAGTCATTAATTTATACACAAATTTATCATCATTTATTGTTCCTGGTAACCTTCCCAATAGCATTGCAATCCCACACTTCCTTCTTGGTGAACCTGTCCTTTTGATGGTTCATCACCTGGTTGTCATACTGCAACAGAAACCTCATGGAGTGTACCATGATTTACTACATTCTGTGCCTTTGACTTTATACACAGGTGATTTCTGACTTCAAGTATATGTGAAATCATAAGATCCTACTGGTATAGGTTCAGTTTCCTCCATTTCATTGATGCACATTGATCTTCTTGAGTTAATTAGAGGAACCGTTTCCTATGCAGTGGCAGCAAAGTCCATTAATCCCACACTCCCAAAAATTCTTTCAGCAACCTGGTCTTGTTTTTAACCATGCAGAGTATACTAAATTGTAGGGAATGGTTCAGATAAGCTGAGATCGAAGCGACCACTGAAGCTGGTATAAAGTCCTGCAGCTAACGGCTTGGATGGCCGCATGTAGGACCTGCTGTTTGCCCTTTCGCACGACAAGATTAGCAAGACTGCTCACGCTTGGCTTTGTTGCTACACAAAGAATGTGTGTTTCTGTGTGTGTTTGTTTGCCTTTATTGTCTGTTCAGGACAGTGTGTGCGCCCTAGCGTGGTGCTGCAGGGCTCTGTGTAAGAGGCTTTTGCATGTCTGAGTCTTAGATACAGTCATCCGTCTTGCTAAGCTTAAGATGAACGGACAGGAGCGAAACAGTCAGGTGACCGCAGGCCACTGGCTGATTAAGCCAAATGGAAGAATGCAGCGTTCCGTGGAGCACCTCTTACTCAGCTTGGGAAGCAAACAACAGCGTAGACCCCAGTGGCCTACAGCTCTGGCCATATCCTTCCACACTGCTGAGACTGGGGTGCTCTTTCAGGGTCCAGTCCTGAGCTGATGTGGTCTTTATTCTTAAGCAGTACTTTACCAAAAATATCAATTAAAAAATATATAATATATATTATAAGTGTTCCTTGTAGCCTCCGGTCAGCCAAGACATGTTTGCTCCAGAGCTTTAATTTTGCACCATAGGCATTAGGCTAATATAGCTAAAGTAGCTAAGTAGTAAAAGGTTGTACCTGCAATTAGCATTGTGCAAACAGCCGCGCAAATCATCATACACCTGCCTTAAATCAGAGGCGCTCAATCCTGGAGATCTGACACCCTAATCTAACACATATTACCAGTCACTGGATGGTGTTGGTGATCTTAAAGACTCTACAGGCTTACACTTAACAGTTCCAACTGATGAGCATCTGAAACAGTACATATCCTGATATACCACATATACTCCTGATGTATCACAGTATTATATTTCTCCATATCTCCACCTCTAATATATATTTAGTTGTGTAAAAACTTTGATCTCTTTTTCTGCACAGTGTACAAGCTCTAGTTCCTCTTTCAGTTTAGTGAATATTCATGATGGACAGACCAGTAGAATTGCTCCACAAATGCTTAGAAATAATTCTTGTTATATCAGCCTCCACTGCAGGTTAAGAAAGCTGTTTTATCCTCCTGTAAAGCTCCATTTGGTGGGGTTTAAGGTGGAATGCATAATATCCATGCTGTATCTGACCCAGGTAATGAAGACCTTCAGGGAGATATGTATGTCATACGTGTTGGATCTATTATGTTACGGTAGTATAAGAGTTAACATATGAGTTACTGTAATACAGTAAAGTACAGTAATGTAGGCTCACTTTAAGTGGAGCTCATTACCATCATCGCTGCATTTATTTCTCTGTATGTCTTTTTTTTTTGTTGTTAATCACACTCTCCATCTATTTCACTAAAAACTCTCTGTTGGTGAGATCTGTTTATCTTAAAGACCCATTGCCTTTCTCTGGGTATGTTTTGAGCAACATCTACTGTGGCTTTCTGTGATCTTAGTGTGGCTTAAATTTAACACAGTAATGATAAAACACTGAGTGAAGAGCGCTCAGAGTCACAGAGCACTCGAGAATTAAAACTGTGCATTAAAGTGTTCTTGCTATAATGGTCGTTACGACTGAAAAGCATTCAGTCTCCTGACAGCTGCACCAACAACCAAAGTCTTTAGTTCGTTTACTTTTAACTAAACTATTACCCTGAGACTTTGGCTTTAGGTCCTATTGTGCTGTTTGCTGTGACGGAAAACACGGTAAACTACCAAACTGCAGGGATATGTTGCTTTAACACCACAGTAAGACAAAATGTATACCACCACAGTCCTAACAACAGGCTTGTTTTCCTTCAGACCATGTTAAAGAGCTCTCCACCCTCACAAAGCATTGGACTGGTACCGTTTTGCACATTTTCAAAAATCCACAGAAAAAATTCTCAGTGGAAAAGCTTAAAATTCCAAAAAACAACCAAATATAGCAAAAAGTATGGAAGACTGTTTCCACCACTTAAAGAAAAAAAGGCCATACAGTATCTCACAGTTATGACATACTATCTCATAATTATCACTTACTATCTCATAATTATGACTTACTATGCTGCTTTTTTTCTTTAAGTGGTGGAAATGAGCTTCCATAAAAAAGAGTTTTTATCCTAGGATGAGGATATCGCTAAAGCCGGAATGCCAATGTTGCTAAAGCTGAAGATCACATGATTCAGTTCTTGCCACACAGTGTAAACACAACAGTAAGCTGCTGTTACACTAAACTTTTCAGCCACAACCCCACACTCCACACACGGCCAGCTAGAATAATGCAGTGGCAATTCTCTGATCAGCTGGCGTGCGTGACCGATGACTGAAACTGACTGTCCCTACAGATAGTCCGATCACAGAGCACAGCATTTCCATGGTTCCTATTCGCATTCTGAAATGTTGAATCGAAAGCTTGTTTGACAAATGGCTCTGCACAATGTTCCTTCCAGAACTGTCTGGTGGGTTTGCGCTGCTAGATGAAAGGTGAGAGCCTTCTTACTTTAACTCCACTACATTTCAAAGTCTAATATCTTAATGTTTACTCCACTACATTACAGTCAAATCTGTCCTTCCTTTTGGCTTATGTGAGCATATAAATGTAACATGTCTAAATGAAAGAAGCATGAAGCGAGCCCACCAATCAGGGTACAGCGGTCACTTTGTTTTGAACTTGTTTTGACCTGTTGGACAGAGCTTGGTTCTAGCTAATGGAAACTGTTCTCCTTCAGTGTTCTGTGCTTATGATCTTTTGAACAGACATCAGTGTCAGACTAATTAATGACCTTCTATTAAAGACTGGTGGACTGAGAGTGACACTCGAGTCTCTTCACCTACAATGAGTTGATTAAGAGTCTTGTTCCAGAAATGATAATAGGACATTAGAGCCATAATAAGTCACACTGCTGTTACTCTCCATACTTAAGTACATTTGAAATACTTTAATACAAATACTTTAGTACTTTTCCTCAAGTGGAGGTGTCAAAGGAGGAACTTTTACTTTTAAAATGAGGCTGATGACCTCTCCTGTGAAATTGCCATTTTGGATATACTGGTTTATATGGTTTATATATATGGAGTAATACTTTACCTTGGGTATCCCTACTTTAACTCAACCACATGCTTTGTTTACTTCGTCCAGCTCTGAAGGTGGACATTGTCGGGGTGGCATGGAGATTCCAGCTATCTGGTCCTGCTTGGTGTATCTGAACTGCATGTCCACAAAAAGACGTGAAACTGCGCATGACAGTTGCAAAACATCTGGATGGAAGGCTGGCTATTGGCTTCCACCTCACTGCAGGGAGGGTGTTTATGCCTATAAGGGGAGGGTCGCTTTTCACAACCTCTATTTATGCCACACCACAGCCCCCCAC
>CM067477.1:16445052-16616673 GCA_034552555.1 Semaprochilodus insignis | reverse complement strand
TGTCCTGCGATAATCCATCCCATGCAGCTTGAATATTCTCACGCAGTTCCTTCAGATTTTGGTGGATGGACCCCATGCCTTCTGGACGTGTGACAGCAAACTGTTCATCTTGTTGCTGACCATTCATTAGTCATCTCCACCAAGACAAAAGCGGTCCCAACGCTGCCATTCTGAGACACTCCATAACAGTCTGGTGACGTTGGCGTGGTGTTAAGGGCATTCGTTGTAACAGTCTGTATGCATGTAGTCCTGCGTTGTGCAGCCGTCTGCCAATGATGCTGGCACTGACAGGATGACTCATGGAGGGCATCACTTCTCACTGAATGTCCACAATCATGGTTGTTGGGTCACTCTGCGCATGTCAGACAATTCATTGGTTCTCTCCCTCTCCGTGGTTTGTGTAGGTCTTCCAGATCCTTCATTACGCTGGTGTGTGCCTTCTTCTATCCACTGCCACCAATAGTGTGCTATGGTAATATCCACAAGACCAGTATGTTATACGTCGATAAGACCACCCCTCTCCAACTCTCCCAACTGTTTGCTTTCAAACTTTTCTCCGAGGCATACTTCTCTTGCAAAGGATTCTACTAACACAGCAGCATGAGTCAGAATTCCTGTCAGTTGATTCTTTCTGGGTGCAACTGGGTGCATTTATATATATTAATAAGCTATATACAGTATATTAATTTTTTTACTGTCTATAAACATTGAAGTTAAACTAAACTTTTTTAAATGCTCAGTTGTGGTATTGTACTGGTTGGGAGGTTATCAATGCGTATAAATACACTGTATTGTGATCCCTGTATTGTGACATGTCTGTTGGCACAGGCGTGCGCTCTGCGCTGGTGTAGATGGTGATATCTGTAGATCAGTTTATGTCTGAGTCACTCTTTCTGTCTGCTCTATTCTTTCCAGCATCGTTCACCACACTGAGCGCTGGTGATTGGACCTGTGCTCCGTACGATTCATGCCAGGAATTCTCTCTCTTTGTCTTTCTGGCTCTGTTCGGTTTTCCCTTTAAACCTTTCCACCATGAGTGCACGTTACGCCCATCACATGCCAGCACAGCGAAAGAAATGTGCTAAGGGGAAAAATTGTACTCACTCACGGAACTGGGAAAGCTCCCCCTCTCTTTCTCGGTATCTCTCTCTCTCTGTGTGATGGGATTTTCAGAACCCAGCTTCATTTTGGCCTTTTAGTTTTTGTATTATGTTCCATTAATCTGATCATGATGAAGAATAAGAAGACAACGATAACTAGAAAAGTGCTTCTCCTGTATCTCCCAAACAGCAGTGATTGCTTAAGCTTGATGCTAACCAGCTGCTAAGGTGTCACTAAAAATGGATGGCAAACAGACAAATGTGTACCAAAAAGAAGAAAAAAACGAATAACAAGAGTTGTGCATAGTGCAGTCACTGATGATGATGGTTTCTCTCTCTTTCACTGTCTTTCCTTCTCTTTCTTGTCTTGGACTGTTTTTTTGCACTTTTCGTTTTGGTGTTGTGCTGCTCTGATGGTGACGATGACCTCTTTCTCTTTTTCCTTCTTTCCTTTCTTAGTCTCGTCAGACCCCTGAGGGCGAGTTCCTGCCACTGGATCAGTGCGAGCTGGACGTTGGTTTTGGGACGGGAGCTGACCAGCTCTTCCTCGTTTCTCCTCTGACCATCTGCCATGAGATCAATCCCAAAAGCCCCTTCTTCGACCTGTCCCAGCGATCGCTTATGAACGAACAGTTCGAGATCGTCGTTATCTTAGAGGGCATAGTGGAGACCACCGGTAACAATCTTCTCCTCCTCCTCCTTCTTCTTCTTCTTGTGATATATTTCCCATCATGCATCAAAACTTGCCAAATTGTTCATGCCGCAAACTGTGAAGGATGATTTCCACTTTGGAAAAGCAAAAGGAGAACATGGACATTCTCCACCTTATTTCAGACCTGAAACTTTGAGAAACGTTGAGTTGGAACTTTAGAGTTGAAACTTTAGTTAGGCCATGTCACCAACATGGCGGCCATCTTGAATGCCGCCATCTTGGATTCAACTTCATTTTTCCAAATCGGAAGGCAGGTGTCTGACACATCAAACTGGTAGAGAATTTCATCAGAAAAACAGTGGTGTGCTTCATGTCGATGTAACTTTATTTACATTTAATTTTATCAAGCTCAAAACAAAGGAACTGAATGTCTGAATGTCACTGAAGTTCAGAGAAGTTCAGAGAAGTTCTAATTCTTTGCTCCCAGCAGAACAAACACAAGGTGGCTATACACAGGCTATAATTTACTTCCTAGTCCAGTTTGCAGTTTAGTTTGAGTTGCATTCGGAGATTCTGATACTTTTAGCATTTCCACTCATTGTCAAAAGAATAGTTGCAGCCAGAAGGAAGTGTCTGATTGCAGTGCTATTGGGAAGGAAGATAAAGGTTACCAGGAACAATAAATGATGATAAATTTAGACTGATATGGGCAATATTTACTGAGCTACACATACATGGCATGGGGTTGTAGAGGTTCCTAATGGTGTCCTGTGATAATCCATCCCATGCAGCTTGAATATTCTCACACAGTTCCTGCAGATTGTGTAGTAGGGGTGGAGTGACACCAGACCTTCTGGACATGTGACGTGTGATAACAAACCGTTCATCTTGGCGCTGACCACGTTGCCTCCACACACGGATTTGTTCTTTGTCTTTACCAAGACAGGCGTGGGACTCATTACTGAAGGTGACCCGCTGTCATTCTGAGTCACTCCATGACCGTCTGGCACGACACCATTGCAGTCTTTGGCGATGTTGACGTGGTGTTAAGGATAGTCGTGGTAACGGCCTGTGTCATGCAGCCATCTGCCAATGGTGCTGGCATGAACAGGATGATTCATGGAGGGCATGAATGTTTGAATATCTGCAATCGTGGCTGTTGGGCCAGTCAGGTACAGGCCTGTTCTTGGTTACGTCACATGTGCGGCTGAGTGTGAAACTTGAATCATTTGCGTGTCTCACAATGACAAACCTACCCGCCAAGTTTCATTCCTGTCTGTTGATTCCTTCTGTATGCCTTTCCCCCTTTTTGAGAGTTTATTAAAAAAAAAGCTCTGTTTATTGGAACACAGCTGCTCCATCATCTTGGCTGACCTCATGCCAAATTCAGTGTCATCTGAACAAACTGTATTTGGTGTAGTTACAGCACGCGCTGATGACACAGATTCTAGATCTGATCCACAAGCCGAAGTGTTAATGAAACCTTTTCTCTGAGATCCCTCACACGGTTTGGAGGTCTGCAGGGAGTTCCTTGTCTGCCTACCTCGCTGTTCTTCACTAATAAGATCAAGATTTGAACACTTCGGTTTTCATGTCCTCCTTCAGCTTAGTCCTCATTCTGTATCTACCTCTGTATTTTCAGCCTTTCTCCATCTTCTGCTCCGTCCTCAGCTCTCACACACAGCAGGAATATAATAGCAAGTGTTGGAGACACATCTAATAATTCTCATTATGAGATCGTCTTAGGAATATTATAGGATTATTCAGCCTGTTTCTTGACAGCTCTTGCTTCCAGACTGACCTTATCAAATGAAATCATCTTTACTGCCCTGGCAGATAGTTTTACTTCCTTCAGGAAATATTTTGGAAAAGTAAAATGCATGAATTCAGTAAACGCCAGCACAGTGAGGGATTTTCATTGCATAAGATCATTTCAAATAAGTAAAAACGTCTAGAATTAACTTTAAAAATTCTGTATTATTTTAATAATAATCTCATACAAAGAATTCCTGCACACATTACTTATATTACTTATATACTGCTTCATAGGTGCACTTTTTAGTTCTACAGTTACAGACTGTAGTCCATCTGTTTCTCTGTATACTTGTTACCCTCTTTCACCCTGACAGTACAATGTGCAACTGAGCAATGTGCAGGTTATGGTCAACGTCAAATTACATGTTTTGTTGTTTTTCGAAAGTACCTAAAGCCTAATCTTAAACTAGCCCTAAACTAAAATCTAAGCCTAAAAATAGCTCTGAACTAAAACCTAATCCTAAACTTGCCCTAAACTAAAATCAAAGCCTAAATGAGCCCTAAACAAAAATCGAATCATCAACTAGCCCTAAACTGAAACCTAATTCTAAACTAGCCCTAAACAAAAATCTAATCCTAAACTAGCCCTAAACAAAAATCTAATCTTAAACTAGCCCTAAACTAAAATCTAACCCTAAACGAGCCCTAAACTAAAATCTAATCGTAAAAATAGCCCTGAACTAAAATCTAATCCTAAATTAGCCCTAAACTAAAATCTAATCCTCAACTAGCCCTAAACTAAAACCTAATTCTGAACTAGCCCTAAACAAAAATCTAATCCTAAACTAGCCCTAAACAAAAATCTAATCCTAAACTAGCCCTAAACTTGTTCTAAAATCTAATCCTAAACTAGTCATACACTAAAGTGTAATCCTAAATCAGTTCTAAACTAAAAACTAATACTAAACTAGCCCTAAACTAAAATCTTATCCTAAACTATCCCTAAACTAAAATCTATTCCTAAATTAACCCTAACTAAAACCTAATCCTAAACTAGCCCCCAAAGAAAATCTAATCCTAAACTAGCCCTAAACAAAAATGTAATCCTAAACTAGCTCTAAACTAAAACCTAATCCTATACTTGGACATTCCATCGTTGGTCCTGTAGGTTAGTACTACACCTACACCTCATCAAGTCCCTCACGGGTTAACACACCCACGAACTCCAATCCACAGAATCCCTCTAGCGATCACGTGATGTCCCGCTCACAGCTGGCAGTCAATCCCAGATCGAATTCTGATTGCCTTGCACCTGTGTTATTTCCTATATAAACTGCTCTGTTTCACTGTCTCATTGCGAAGTAACGTTTCTGTTTGCAGTACGTACCAAGCCTTTATATCTCTTGGTGTCTTTTGTTGCTGATATTCCTGCCTGTACTCTGACTCCGATTTTTGGTTTTCCCTTCGTTGTTCCTATTGCTGTTTTCCTGACCTCTCGCCTGCCTCTCCCTTTCCGTACCTGGTTTGCCCCTTTTTTTAATAAACCTTTCAAAAGCCTCTACTGCTCACGTCCCATTTTCACCGGACCCTGACACCAACGGGCAGTTTTTCTGCTCTTTTAGTATTTTCAGAAAATTGTAATTTGTGGTGGAAACAACACAGACCAATAAATCATCCTTCAAATAGTCCTTACAGGTATAGCCAGATGTGTACACTCAGGTGCACACACACACACACCCAGTAGAATAAAGTGGAATGGGTTTCTGATTGAGTTATGAGTGCCGTGTTATAACCATACGTGTGCGTCCAGCTGTACTCTATGCATAATAACTGCCATGGGCTTCACGCATACTACTTTGATGTATGAGCTCCAGACCTATTCCTTTTGTCTTCCGTGCATGCAGAGAGCTGGGGAACGAGAGTGTGAACGAGAGAACGGACTGTATTTTCAGCAGGGCTTGTCAGCTAGCCCCAGGCATTTCCTCTTCCTTTCATGTTTCATGATAATTTTATTTTTCCAGACTGCACACACGAAGAGAACACTCTAATTAAAACTCCTACTCTGTCTTTTCACATCTGTCTGTCTGTCTCACGCAGCGTCTCTCACTGTCTCCGATGCGTCTGAGCTTTCCTTTAGTTGTTTAAAGGCTAATATCACAGGCAAAGTGTATTTCAGCCGAAGACCAAATAAACTGAAGACGAGAGGCGCTTTCCTGCACACCATCTGACAGCGACGTTAGGAGTAATCATGCAATTTATTAAACAAATTAGATTCATTCAATTCATTTGCAAGAACTCCCAAACCATCCCAAAAACGTACCGCTTGGGTGTTCCTGTGGCATCCCACAGGGTTCAGTCTCGGGTACGAAACTTTGCTAGCTAATATCTCTGAAGAACATCAGACTCTGGCCTGGCATAAAACCCCATTAAGTGTTATGGTGCATTACAGCATTGGTGTCTACAGTGTTAGTGTCTTATGCGCAGATGTTATAAGGTGTTATAAAGCCTGACATTATAAAGTTGTATGGTTTTGTATTATTAAGTATTATGCATGTCCGTGTAACTGCTTAAGAGACATTACACAAGCTAATGCCAAGTATTATAAGGTGTTGTGTATGCTACATAATGCCTCATAAATGCATTTATAGTGCATTTTGAATGCAGGATTCCTAGGAAGTGTTACCAACATTTTGGTTTGTTACATGCATCAGAGTATATTTGTGGCCAAGCACCTACAAAAAACACACATATTTCTAACTTAAATATGAATATTAAAGTGCTTGGACATCTTGCAGTGGTTGCCCACTGCTCCGGGCAAGTGTGTTCACCGCCCCCTAGTGTGTGTGTGTTCACCGCCCCCTAGTGTGTGTGTGTTCACTAGAGTGTGTGTATGTGGGTGTATCAAATGCGGAAGACAAATGCCTCTGTGTGCAGCACAAACGGCGAGAAATGGCTCAAACTCTCTACACAGAGAACGGTTGGCCTCACCTAAATTTTACCAACAGTTCTTGTTCATTATTGCTTATAAATGTAAATTCTGATGCTTTTTTTGTGTTTGTTTTGCTGTCCGGGTCGACTGGAAGAGGATGCGTTCCCCCTTTGAGTCTGGTTCCTCTCGAGGTTTCTTCCTCTTGCTCTGAGGGAGTTTTTCCTTGCCACTGTTGCCTCTGGCTTGCTCATTGGGGGCTTGGACCTGGATTCTCTGTAAAGCTGCTTTGTGACAACATCTGTTGTAAAAAGCGCTCTATAAATAAATTTGACTTGACTTGACTAGACTAGAATGTATAGAGGCTTTGGCATTGAAGACCTCATTGTATCACTGTACCATAGCCACACATACAGCTTACAGCACTAATTCAAAGCAATAGCTACACATTCATACCATAAACATTTATCTTCTCTCTTTCTCTCTCTCTCTCTCTGTGATGTCACTCGGCGCTGTTTTCTCATGGCGGATTTCCCTGCTGTGGGCTTGCTGAGCCGGAGCCGAATGCTGTCGTGCACTCATAAGCGCTTATTGATCGACAGGGGCCCTGGACCCAGATAGAAATGTCAAACTAATCATTCTACACAACCTCGGGTCAGGCTGTGGCATTCCCCCCGGCCCTTTAAATTATACACTTCCCATTTAGGGACTTGTTTAAGGTGCAAAGTGTTTAGAGCCATTTAGCATTATGAGGTTAATGAACAGGTGAATGTCTCACAAGATATTATGTCTTGGCGGATCTGTGATGGGTCGAAAACACTCAAACTAAAATGAACTATGCTACTGGCCCGTGTACCCGTAGATGTGCGGAGGCTCATTGGGAAGTGCCAGACTCGCAGTAAAGTTGGAAATAAGTGGATGTTGTTAGTCTACACCTGGAGGCCCCCTGCCCTGCTTTCCCTGTTCCCAGCGCACCTGATCCAACTAATCAGCTCCGTAACAAGGTCATTTAGAGTTGCAGGGGGTGTGTAAAAGCAGGGAATCCACTATGATGTGCAGGGGTTGAGAAGTACTGGTCTACAGCATGTGTACGTTGCTTGGCTATTCTGTACTGGGTTGTGGGGTAGTGGTCCGGTGTTAGTACATATCATTCAGAAGAGTTGTATGGCCTGCTTCCCAGCTGTTTCAGCCAATACTGAGTAGCAGTTCTCCCCTGCTGCTCCACTGCTCCATTTCCTGCATCGTCTTCTTCACATGTGCGACTAAAGTATTGGGACAGATGCCACAGAAGCAGTGGGATAGCTATCAGCCTGGCAGGGAATGGTGCTACCGCAAACTCAAAGGCTGAACCTGGCTGAAGACTGTGAGGAGAGAGCAGCTCTCTCAAAGATGGGAGGTGAGAACTGCGGAGGAGCACAAGAAGGCTCTCCTGCAGAGCCCGACTGGAGGACAGTGAAAGAGATGGCTGGTGAGGACACTTGAATGGCAGCTGGCCATGAGGACCCCCCAGCTAAGCAGTAGGGCTATAGTATAAACCTGCAGCACCCTCACTGGCATCTATAGTGAGGTGGGCAGTGGAGGACGTGAAGAGTGTTGACACATGCCCAATAAGTTAAGACCTCATCTACTGAGAATTCAGTGCAAAAGTCATAGCACATTTTGTACTTTTTAGGGTGGAGGTGGAGTGACACCAGGTCTTCTGGACACGTAGTGTGTGACGACAAGCCGTTCATCTTGGCGCTGACCACGGTGCCTCCACACACAGATTCGTTGGTCGTCTCCACCAAGACAAAAGCGGGGCTTGTCACTGAAGATGACCTGCTGCCATTCTGAGTCACTCCATGACAGTTTGGCACGACACCACTGCAGTCTTTGGTGACGGTGACGTTGTGTTAAGGGCAGTCATCCTAATGGTCTGTGTGCACGTAGTCCTGCATCGTGCAGCCGTCTGCCAATGGTGCCGGCACTACCAGGATGACTCATGGAGGGTTCACTGCTCGCTGAATGTCCATGATTACGGCTGTTGGGTCAGTCAGGTACAGTGATAAGGCCCGTCCTTGCTTAAGTCACATGCACGGCTGAGCGTGAATCATTCCTGAATCATTCACATATCTCATAATGATTTAAATATAACTGACACCGTAACCGTCTTCTATCTTCACATTCCCAAACCGTAGCCTTTAGTTCATGGGTTTCCCACCTGAATCTCATCCCCCCAGTGTTCTTACGCTAGCTAATCCATTCAATTTATAACAGCACTGCACCTTACAGATTCAGTTGCATTACCTGCATAATTAAGGAATGTGTGGAGAATGTGTATGTGTGTGTAAAACAGAGCTGTTTAGTGGTTTAATTATAGAGGCAGGCGGGCCACTGCTCGCTAGATCGATATCACATTATAGATCAATTGAATGAGTCAGAGAAGACCCAATTAAAGGAGGTGAGCTGATCAAAGGAGAAATTATTTAGAGGAACATGAAATGTTTCTAGTGCTCGTAGTGTCTGCAAAGGTTTTGCCAGCAGATAATCAGGTCTCTCCATTGCTATTCAGATATAAAGCCTTAATGCAATTATTTCACCACAGTTCCAGAGTCAGGGACGGTAAGAGACCAGAGACTTTATTTAATTTACTCCCAGTCAAACTGAGCAACAACTGAAAGTTATTCATTTTTAAGGAGATCAGATATAAGATAATCTACATGCATAAGGAAGAACAATGTCAAAGGAATGTCCACACTTAGGGGCGCAGTGTACCAAGGAAGAAGTTATTAGATCAGGCAAGTGTGTGACAAGGCTGAAGTATTTTTCGCATTTTCCTGTTCAACCTTAAATGGAATGGCAGGTCCATTCTGGCACCTGAGGCAGCAGAATGTAGCTGCTGCACTTACTGCTAGAAGAAACTTCAGCTTCATGGACAGATGAAAGGCCATTTCTGCTGGACAGAGGGGCAACCTTAACTTATTTTTGCTGTTTCACAGAACCAGTAAATCAGTACTGTGTTGTCCTGCTTGCTAATGTTTATGATAGCAACTGGTTAGCATTAGAAATGTAGTTGGCTAATCCACAACCCAGCTAACGTAAGTTACATTACTTGCTATGTTGGTATTCACTCTAGCGTTACATCCTGGTATTTCTCCATTCCACGGACATAGGGTTTCATGGCCACAAAGGTCTTAAAAAAACAAGTTCGCAGGTCCAGTTGGCCTTGGCAATGTGGTTCCATGAATTTGGGGGGCAGAGCTTCTGAAGGGAGGGGTGTGTCGGTTCTCCAGAATCATATACTCCACCTTCAAAATCATTGAATATGTTTAGAGCCCAGACTTCTAAAACTGAGCTTGGTGGAGAAATGCCTCTGCAGATTTCTGGAAGTCTTCAGGAAAGAATGGAAGCTTTGATACAGGAAAAAAAGATGTACTAGATGCTGAAATACTGTAGTTTAATTAGTGTTTGCGCAATGCTAATACTAATCAATGCGCAGCACTGTTGTTATCTGTTTTTTTTCTTCTTCTTTTTTTTGTCCATTAACTAGTCCTGGAGTTTTCGAGATAAACACTGTTCCAGCTCTGAAATGAGTTGGGCCTGTATACAGCTTTTTGATCCAACCTATGGTTTTCAGAAATATGTATCCCATTAAGAATCCACCCTTATCTACTGTACTTCTGCTTGACCGAAGGACATAGATTCACATACACTATCGCAGGGCAGACCCCCAGGCACAGATTCGGTGTTGTTCTGGCCCACATTCATCTGTCCCCCACCCCCTTCCATCACTCGTTCCTCCCATTCACCCGACCCCAACTGTTTTCTTTAACCTACAGTCAGCAACCTGCATGTACACTCACTCATAGCAGATGCCCCTATACTCTAACTCACAGTCATACTGACCCCCACTCCTCTATGGGTTGTTTATTCATCCCTAATTCCTCCCATAGACTCCCATTCATTTGCCTCAAGCTGAATCACTCTGCATAGTCTTCAGGAAATGCACTCTTCTAGTTGTTCATGTTTCTGTTTTGTGTAAATAGCTGATGTATCTGAAATATCGGATAAAGAGTTGATGTGTGATATGACAGTGCTTATATGCTTTTAAGGCCATATGGTTCAGCTGTGTGGTTTTGTAGATGGCCGCACCAACTGCAGAGATCGTAACGTTCCTATTATGTGCCGTTTGTTGTTTATCCAGAATGCAGCCAAAGATGATTTGAACAACCTGCGCCTGTCTTTGTCTCCCTCTTTGTTTACTGTCTGTTTTGCCTCATTCACATTTTGCTTCCTGGGGACAAACAACTCTGGACGGATCGGTTTATTGATTGCTGTAAATTGTATGGAGGAGAAGCCTGAAATCAGAGGAATCGGATTTTGCACCTCTCTCTGTCTCTCTCTTCAGTCGTGTTCAGCCCAGTCCATAAGGAAACCGGCAGAGCAGAGTAACGGCGGGCCGTCTGCTTTTACGAGCCGCTGAATGCTGAAAGCCTTTCTGAGCTACTGCCTAAAGAGCCACGCATAGCTGCCACACGCAGAGAAACACTACACTGAGGGGCTGTAAATTAGCCCTCACTGACAGACGGATGGAGGGAGAGATGACTGAAATAGAGTAGGAGAGAGCATATATGTTATTATGGCCGTGTAAAACATTTTTATGCATCTGCCATTGGAATGCCTGTTTTTAAAGGGTACACATCCAGTGTATTTCTGGTATAGCTGTATTCCGGTTTAGTCACCTCTCTTTATCCCTCAGAATGAAGTAGGCTATTCCTGTTACTGTGCCTTTAAGATTCATATAAGATTAATGAGCTCTGTTCTGATTGGCTGTTCTGGTTTTGGGCCTCATTCAAAACCAGTTTGGACCAAAACAATCCTCTTAGAGCTACTTCACTGTGAATAGGCAGAGCTAACCTGCTGTAGGCCGAATAGGTGGATGTATGTACATACATACAGATATACAGACTCTATTGACACGGTATTAAACAGCATGTATTGAAACGTTAATGTTTACATATTACTTCAGCTTTATTTGAAAGAGGCTGGGGAAATCTGGATTTGTATGATATGGGCCCAAAGACTGATGTTTATGACAACCACCACAAATAAAAAAGTTTCTGATGTGCACGCACTAGACAGAACTTAACACGACGGCAGTGCAGGAAGACAAGCAAGCAGTAAAAATGCTCATAGTGAAATATGTAACATCGTTATTTAATAAGAAAGCATCCTAAAGGGACCCCTTACTTGAATTCAGGTATGAATACATGTTCAGACCACAAGTTTATCTCTACCGGACAAAAAATTAGTCTTATCTTGTGTGTTTAAGGTGGTAGTAACTTCAGGCTCATGCAGATGGCGTTGCACGAGGATGATGGGGCTATAAATACCTGCGGGGTGTGAGTGATGGGATCCATAGATTGAGAAGAGGTGGTAGAGTGCAGTGAATGTCTCGTTCCATGTGTGGAAAATGGCTCCAAAGCAGATGTTAATGATTGGCTAAAAGGAGTGACTTCATTTGGGTGTGCCAAAGACCATAGTGTGAATGAAGTAGCTGAATCTGCAGGTGCATGGAAGCGTATGGTCATACGGGTCTACCAGCAGTGGATAAAATCCCAATCTACAGGGAATTCTCCTCGGAATTGTGCCAGGGAAGGCATCCACCTAATCTGGCCCAACTGAGCAGTTCTTTGATGCAAGAGTGTCTGAACATTCGTGTTATTCGTGTTTGTTGAGGTATTACATGCTATTACGTACATTTCAGTCACAGGGGACTCATTTTTTGTCTGGTGAGCTTATTTATAGTAAATGAACAAAAATAGGTTACAGGATATTCAGTCAAGCTGTGACACAGAGCATTAGATTCCAAAATGCAAAAATATTTTAAAAGTGTAATTATAAAAATATAGGACATAGGGTGGGGTAGGTACCAGTAAACACAGGTTTTTTGCACACTCCACATGGGAAATATATATGATTTTGCTCATATTTTGAAAATATTTAACATAACTTGACTTTTAGAAGGCTGCATTTTGCTTCCTGACAGCCAGGAACAGCATAATGTTGAATTGCTTTCCCTACATATTTCACTCCAATAACTCTATTAGAGACTGAGTGCAATAATGACACTGTTACGATGACTGGCCTTAGCTCCACGTCAACGTCACCAAAGACTGCAATGGTGTCGTGCCAGACTGTCATGGAGTGACTCAGAATGCCCGCTTTTGTCTTGGTGGAGACGACTGATGTCCATGATGTCCAAATCCGTGTGTGGAGGCACCGTGGTCAGCGCCAAGATGATTTGTTTGTTGTCGCACGTCACATGTCCAGAAGGCCTGGTGTCACTCCACCTCCACCCCTACCACAAAATCTCCAGGAACTGTGTGAGAATATTCGAGCTGCATGGGATGAATTATCACAGGACATCATTAGGAACTTCATGTTGCATTAGCAAACATGGTGGCCCGACGCCATACTGAGAGACACTACTTCTGTATGTGTAGCTCAATAAATATTCCCCACATCAGTCTAAATTTATCATCATTTATTGTTCCTGGTAACCTTTATCTTCCTTCCCACTAGCACTGCAATCCCACACTTCCTTCTGGGTGCAACTAGTTTTTGATGATGAGTGTATTCACGTAGTATATGAGGCTTTTATTTGCAGCTGCACTATGTAAGATTTGGAGATTTGGATTTGGAGACCTCTCTGGTGGAAATGTGTAAGTGCATACAACATGGCTCAACGTGGTTCAAAAAAAACTTTGACCCGATGCACCTGACTTTCAAATCACTATTTCAGGCTTTACTGTAGCGCTGCAATTCGCCCTTAGAAAATGCATTGAAAATTTGTTTTTCCATGATACACGTCATTTAATATACCCGTCTTTCTGTTTCTCTCTTTCAGGCATGACGTGCCAGGCACGCACCTCCTACACTGAAGATGAGGTGCTTTGGGGTCACCGCTTCTTGCCGGTCATGTCTTTAGAGGAGGGCTTTTTTCGGGTAGACTACTCGCAGTTCCACAGCACCTTTGAGGTTCCCACGCCGCCCTATAGCGTCAAAGAGCACGAGGAAAAGAGCTCCCTCCCCTCCCCTCTGACCACACCCCACCGTGACCGGGTCTTCTCCGTCAACTGCTTGGAGCTAGGTGAGGAGCGTGCCGGCCAGGGCAGCGCCTCCTGCAGGCTCCCCAGCAAGCTCCAGCGCATGAGCTCATCCGGCAAGGAGGATCTTCAGCGGAAGGTCCTACGTCTAAGTTCACAACCTTCAGAGAAAGCATCCAGCACTGGAGATCTGCCCCTGAAGCTGCAGCGGCTGGGCTCTGCCCCAGCGCAAGCAGACGGCGACAGCCGCTTCCACCTTAAGGCTCTAAAAGTGGGCTTCGAACCCATGACCATGTCCACAGGAGACCTCCACCAGAGGAGCTTGCCCCCTACTCCAGTACCTATCCCTACACATCCTCACGCCCCTCTACACACACCCCTGCCCTCTGCAGGAGGGGGGCGGCCTGAGGACAACCTACCAGCCAAGCTGCGGAGGATGAATGCTGATCGTTGAGGTCGGCTGGACATGTTCTGGTAGAAGTTGTTCTTGGCTGCTGATCTGAGATCAGATTTAGATCGTAGGTTGCATTTGGTGGAACAGGCTGGTTCTGGATCAGCATAGGAAGAACAACTTCTAACCAGAATTAGCTAATATATGGAATGGATGTTCGGAGGTCATGGATAGACTTTGAACAGCATCCTGATGGGACCTGTGGTGAATGAGAAGGACAGACATAAGAGGGGACTGGAGGGAAGCTGAAAACTGCAAAGACTGCATGTTGGGAGAGGGTTATTTACTAGTTTGAACGCATGCTTGTTAGGGGTGTCACGATTCACACACACTATGTTTTTCCAATACAGGGATTGCACTGTGAACCAAGTATGGTTAAACGTGAGTTGCATTGTCAGACATAATGACATAATTGGTAGTCGCTTCCAGATGGTCTGGCCCATGTTACAGGCTTTGATTACTTTGATTAAGTAAGTAGAGCCTGAAAACCCATTTGCAAAACCAAAACTATAATATTTATCTCTTACAATTAAGCACAATTCCAGTCTTTGATACCAAAGGCTGATATCTGCCATCTCATCCACTCTTCTCTGTTAACAGGGCAGTTTTACGGTGATGTTGTAGCCTTTATCTGATATGTAAAGAACAATGAATGAACAAATTCTGAGATTTTTATTTAGACTGCTTCACAAACTAACATATCTACCAAGAAAACATGGTGCATCTAATAATAAAGGAACCCTTACGTATATTTCATAGAGTTATGGAATATTACTGTGGCACACAGAAAGCTACACAGTGAGTCTGCATGCTGAAATTACTCTTGCAATGTAACTCCTCTAGCAGTAGATTTAAATCAGCAGCTTTTCTTTCCAGATCTGGTATTGATCCTGTGAGGTTCATGCCATTATGTAGAATTGTTACGGCAATATACTATAATGAGGAGGCGGCAACAGTGTGTTAATAGCGTATACCATAAGGGTGGGAAAATAATTGATTTTGATCAACATCTCTTTTGGAAAAAAAATGCTCTGGATTTACCATCCTGTAAAATAAACTCAGGCACACCCAGAGACTCTACAAAGTATTGGAGGAGCAAAGAAAATGCAGGATCGTATGGTGGACGTCATAGAGTGGTCATGAATATTGTGCATATGATGGAGAAAGCTTAAAACCGTAGTAGACATACCCTACATATTAGCATGGCTTTGTTTACCAACCTCTTCATGAGATGCTAACCGGCTTACAGAGAAATATTTATGGAATATTTTTAAACTATAAACCGGTAAAAATTATGCTAGGAGGTTTCCTGGAGTGCAACATACTGTTCGATGAAAATTCTCAGCGGCTTTAGTGTTCTGAAGGTTCAGATGAGTTGTAATATTATGAAATTAAGCTCACCGGACAAAAAAATAAGTCACCTTACGTGTTTAAGGTGATGGGATCCGTAGATTGAGAAGAGGTGCTACAGTGCAGTGAATGTCTTGCTCAATGTGCGGAAAATGGGACCAAAGCAGATGTTAATGATTGGCTAAAAGGAGTGATTGCATTTGGGTGTGCCAAAGACCATAGTGTGAAGGAAGTAGCTGAATCTGCAGGTGTATGGAAGCGTACGGTGATACAGGTCTACCAGCAGTGACTAAAATCCCAGTCTACAGGAAATTCTCCTCAGAATTGTGCCGGGGAAGGCATCCAGCAAATCTTGCCCAAGATTCATGTGGCCTACATCCAGAAACTTGTCCAGTACATGCCAAATCTAATCATAGCTGTTATTTGTGCTGGTGGAGTTATTACACGCTATTAGGTACATTTCAGTCACAGGTGGCTTTCGTTTTTGTTTGGGGAGCTTATAATACTTCATGGTTGTCAATAATCATATAGCTGAATTTCAGAGCACTTATACTACAATAGAAGATGCCTCATTTTTTTTTAATATGTAAAGCATGCAGTCATGCCTCTGGAGACTTACTCATTTACAAAGGCACTTGTGGCAGTCTGGAGTTTCTCCTGGAGGGGGCATAAGCAAGTGGGTTTACATATTTCATATGATTATCAGATGACTGTCTCGGGGTACGCAACCTTTCATCGCTCTTAAATTTGGCTCTGGGCATTTTTCTTGTCGTCCTAGAATTTGAAGTGCTCCCACATACTTTTAACGTTAGAGGAAAGCACTGCAGTTTGTTGTGCCCTGAGACGAGGTGGCGTGGATACCTGGCATGAATTTATGCTGCATTCAAGTAACCAGCCGTAGTTTTCAAAAACACTTTCTAGATCGATGCTGTCCATAGAAAAACATGTATCTGCATTTTTGTCTATTTTTTTACTTTTATATATCATTTGAACACAGCAGCTGCTGTTTACACTGTGTGAAACTTTCAGTTTAAATAGACCAACAGAAATAACCCAGAAGTGCTTGGAGAAAAGTTAAATGCGGTTTTTGGCCTCTCCTGTAAAGTTGCCATTTTGAAGATACTTGTTTTTTCGTTGGACAGTGACGATACACTAACAAAGTTGGTTCTGTTTAAGCCTTTCCTTATTAAACCTGCTGTAGGTAAAGTTACTATTACTGTGGTTATAAAAGAGACAAATCCAGATCTTCTATAAACTAAGCAGAGGAATAAATGCCAACATAACCAGCCAATACTCGAATATTGAGATCATTCTGGCCAGCCCTAGTTTGCCCTGTTGTGTTATTCTAATAAACCCACTGAATAATTCTAAAATAGCATTGAAAAAAATAAAGGAATAATGAAAAATCAGACACAAAATCAAGAAAAACACTGTGCTGCAACTGAGTCTTAGCAGTTTTCACAACTGAACTAAAATCAGTGTTGGACGTTCATTTTTACCTGTACTTTTGGAAATGTGTCATAACACAGTGCAAAACCTACAATATACACTGATCAGCCATTACATTTTACACTCACTGTCCATTTTATCAGCTCTACTTAACCATATAGGATCACTTTGTAGTTCTACAATTACAGGCTGTAGTCCATCTGTTTCTCTGTGTACTTGGTTACCCTGTTCTTCAGTGGTCAGAGGAGGACAGAGGAAGTGTGGGGGTGGGTGGTGTGGATCATTCTCAGCAGTCCAGGTACACTGTCATGGTGGTGGTGGTGTGTTAGTGTGTGTTGTGTTGGTGTGAGTGGATCAGACACAGCAGTGCTGCTGGAGTGTTTAAACACTGTGTCTACTCACTGTCCACTCTATTAGAAACTCCTACCTTGCTGGTCCAGCTTGTAGATGTACAGTCAGAGACGATAGCTCATCTGCTGCTGCACAGTGCAGTGTTAGCCCACAGGACGCTGTAGGTTGCATAGTTTTGGTTGGTGGACTATTTTCAGCCCAGCAGTGACACTGAGGTGTTTAGAATCTCCAGCAGCACTGCTGTGTCTGATCCACTCACACCAGCACAACACACACTAACACACCACCACCACATCAGAGTCACTGCAGTGCTGAGAATGATCCATCACATAATACCTGCTCTATGGAGGTCCTGTAGGGGTCCTGACCATTGAAGAACATGGTAACAAAGTAAGCAGAGAATCAGATGGACTACAGTCTGTAATGGTAGAACTAAAAAGTGCTCCTATATGGTCAGTGGAGCTGAGCAATGAGTGCAGATACAAGGAGATACCTGATTGGTGTATATTGCATTGTGAAATCTGACCCTGTCTACACTTGGTTGTTCCATGCAACTTCTGTCTAGATTGTGACGCGCAATAATATGTGGCAATCAGATGCGTTTCCAGAGAGTCAGGCTGAAATATGAATGCGCAAATTTTGGATGTGCATTCTGACAATAGTATCCATAAGTCTTAATAAACATATTACTGCTACTGTAGGCTTAGCTTTATAGGCGACAGCACTGACCCTAACCCTAGAATCCTGGACCTCAAGTTGCATGAAACAACCATGCATAAAAGGGGGTCTTTGTGCATCGTTACACCCCCACAAGTGTCCGTTTCACAGAGCACCAGACTCTAGCTGGGACTAATGTTACTTCAAACTCTGTTCACACACAAACACACATGTCACCATGTGTGCATGCATTCACATTCACCATCTCTGTGTAGCACCCCTCCCTCATCCCATAGTTTTCAAATCAATAAATTCTATTTAAGAGGCCACTGTTGTGCTTGTGATTCTGAGTCGCTGTTTTCCCCCCTATCCAGATCAAAATGTTTAGTAGGTGATACTGTATGTGTCTGTAAAGCCATTGAATTCAGGCTCCAGATAACCATATTGCTGCACTTTTGATGTGCAGGTGCATTACCCATAGATGAATTACATTTTTTTGGGACAAGTGGGATCGCATTCAAAATAATCATTTCCTTTCATTGTTTATTCATGCAACATGAGCAATGTTTTATTCATGCAATATCAAGACGGACTCGATGTTGCATGAATAAAACAATGTAATGAAACTATGATTGTGAATTCTAGCCCACAAAATACAAACGATGTGATTCAAATGTGCTTGGAACAGGCAGATACTGGAGATTTTCTGACCCTCATGCCCTACACACATGAAAAACAAGGGGGGAAAAAAGCTCTCACAGGGCTCAGTGTTCAGGCCAGAGCCCACCGACCCCACAAACATCATCACTTTAGTACTGGCTACTGTTTTCAAACATGTAGAGAAATAAGTGATAAAGCAAATGAACCAGTGTGAATAGAAGACAACACTCTAGAACAGCCTGAATGATAGGGATCATTCTAGAACAGAATAACTGGGGAGAACATTCAAGCATAATGTGCATGTGAAGAACATTTTAAATAATATGATTGGGGAACAGTGGAATAGATAAGAACATTCTGGAACAGAATAATTGAACCAGTGTGAATAAAAGAGAACACTCCAGAAGTGTCTGAATGAGAGGGATCTCAGTAAAGAACATTTTAAAATAATATGATTGGGGAGAACAATCTAGAACAGTGGAATAGATAAGAACATCCTGGAACAGAATAATTGAACCAGTGTGAATAAAAGAGAACACTCCAGAAGTGTCTGAATGAGAGGGATCTCAGTAAAGAACATTTTAAAATAATACGATTGGGGAGAACAATCTAGAACAGTGGAATAGATAAGAACATCCTGGAACAGAATAATTGAACCAGTGTGAATAGAAGACAACACTCTAGAACATTCTGAATGAAAGTATCAAGCATTCTAGAACAGCATAACTGGGGAGAACATTCAAGCACAATGTGCATGTAAAGAAGATTTTAATAATATGATATGGGAGAATGATCTAGAACAGTGGAATAGATAAGAACATTCTAGAACAGAATAATGGGGAGAACATTCTAGAATATTGTGGCTGGCAAACACTGTAGAACAGTGTGACTCAGGGCAGAAGATTCAACAACAATGAGCATGTGAAGAAGATTTTTAGTATAATGTGACTGTCAAGAACATTGTACAGCAGTTTGACTGGGTAGAACAAAACAACGGTATGAACAGGGCAGATCATTCTAGAAAAGTGTGAATGGAGAAGAACATCCTGGAGGAAAACATTCTAGAACTGAACAATGGAGAGAATATTCAGGAACATTGTGACTAGGGGAAAACATTATAGGGCAGCACATTATAGAACAGTGACTGGAGAGAACGTTCTAGAATAGTGTAATTAGGAGAGAAGATGGAAAAACAATATGAATGCAAAAAACATTTTACATAATGTGACTGGGGAGAACTTTCCAGAGAACGGTGTGACTGGAGAGGGCATTCTAAAACATTTGAGAACAGTGTGCATGTGAAGAACATTTTAAAATAATGTGACTGAAAAATAATGTAAAATCACATTATTTTAAAATGTCCTTCACATGCTCACTGTGTATCTGTGGAGAACATTCTGGAGAAGAGAATAACAGGGTAGAACATTCTAGAACATTCTATTATAATGTGACTAAGGAGAACATTCTGGAGAACAGTGTGACTGAGGAGAACATTCTGGAGAACAGTGTGACTGAGGAGAACATTCTGGAGAACAGTGTGACTGAGGAGAACATTCTGGAGAACAGTGCAACTGGAGAGAATGTTCTGGAGAACAATGTGACTGAGCAGAACACTCTAGAGGACAGTGTGATTGCGAGGGAACATTCTGAATGAGTATAAACAGAAAAACATTCTAGAACAGAACAACGGGAGAGAATATTACAATAGTGTGACAGGAGAATGCTGGAACAATTGGAATCTGGGAACATATTCTAGAACATTGTATAACAGTGTGAATAGGTGAGAATGTTCTAGACCAGTATAGCTTGATTGAGAACTTGAAGAAAACACATGACCGCGTGAGTGAGCAGTGGACATGAGTGAAGCTGTAATGATGTGTATAGCGTCAGTGAAATGATAATGGCCAGCTGTGTTTCTGACCGTACCCATGCAGACCGAAAGCTTGCTTGACTTATTCCCACTTTTATTCAGTAGCCTTCATTTCTGAACAGCGTGTTTCTTTGGGGTTCTCTCTCAATCGGCCCGTCAACAGAGGATGAGTCCATTTCAAACATAAGCCTGACATTTATTTGCAGTAAATTAAAGAAGCAGGGAGATGTGACGAGGCAGGATTGACTGTGTCAGCCTTTACACATGGTAAATATGAAATCCACTGTGAAATCAGACCAAATCCAGAGAATTAAACAGAGGGCAGGCTCACTTTGTGCTGAATCCAGAGAGAGGCCTGTGGAATCAGCCCCTGCATGTTAGAGCAGGAAGTGAGACTGCATCCCGTCCCTCATGGCCACATGGTGAGCAGCTGCATCCCACTGCATTCAAGTAAATGTGTCACAAAGTCTGAAAATCAGCGTATGACACTGTCACCACCAAATCACCAATAGTTTCTGCTATTGAGTAAATTATATTAGTGTAAAATAAGACATTTTGTGTGCACAACTGTTTAAATTGTGTTTGCTGTCAGTTCTGCCCAAAATTAGCTATAACTGTCACAGCTGAAACAGTCACCACACATTCGGTGGAGTTTCTATGGATTAGAGTTTGGGGATCTGCCCTGAGTGATTACACACAGTCTGGTGGCTGTAGGTTAAAGGACACAATAGTATTTCAATGGGGGTGAAAATTAACGGGAGTCTAAGTGAAGAACAAGGGATGAATAAACGACTCATAGAGGAGTGGGAGGTTAGTATGGCTGTGGATTAGAGTTTGGGGATCTGCCCTGAGTGAGTACATGCAGTTTGGTGGTTGATGGTAAAAGAACCAATAGAATTTGAATGGGGTGGAAATTAATGGCAGTCTATAGGAGGAACAACAGATGAATAAACGACTCATAGAGGAGTGGGAGGTCAGTACGACTATGGATTAGAGTTTAGCGACCTGCCCTGAGTGAGTACACACAGTTTGGTGGGTGTAGGATAAAGGACACAATAGTATTTGAATGGGGTGAAAATGAATAGGAATTAATGGGAAGAACAAGGGATGAATAAACAGCTCATAGATGGGTGGAGGGGCGTCAGTATGGCTGTGAATTGGAGTTTGGGGATCTGCCCTGAGTGAGTACATGCAGTTTGGTGTCTGTAGGTTAAAGGAAACAATAGGGTTTGAATGGGGGTGGAAAAGAATGGGACTCTATGGGAGGAACATGTGATGGCAGAATAAAAAGACAAACAGACGAGTGTGGGTCAGACCAATGTTGAATTTGTGCTTGGGGGTCTGCCCTGTATGTGAAACGGTGTCTGTCAGTCGAGCAGAAGTATAGCATATGGGCATTCTTAATGTGAAATATTTCTGAGAATTTTCCAAAAACCTGTGTACAAGCACACCATTCCCGATCAGACTGAACCTTCTGGAGTTGGAATTGTGTTGATATCATGAAAACTGTGGGATTCATTAGCATGTGCACCAAGAAGAAGAATATGGTCCAGGCTCAAAAGTCCAGGCTGGTAAAATAGTCTGAGATGTGCTCAGTACAATGATCCATATAGGTGAACAGTGGCTGCTAACTTCAGAACGGAGCGAGCAGAGCAAGAAACAAAAGCTTTGTCGTTCATTTCTGAAAACAAGCATTTATTCCGGCCTGTTTGTTTAGAGCTCGGCCCCGGCACCGTCCAGCCCATTAAAAGAGCTGCTGAGGTCGTAATCAGCACCCACTGAGAGAGAAAGAGCACATTTCCTGCCAAAGTGCACCATTAAGAGTGTGGGCTTTGATTGGTTCAGAGCTTAATCACTGCAGGCCCTGGTGGTGATTGGGGGGGTCTGATTGGTGGACGGAGGGAAAAGTGGTGATTACTTCTGTGAGTGGAGCTATTAGGTCAGAGGAGGAATAATGATGCAATCATTTTGCCAAAGGATATGAAAACAAACACACCTCAGCAAAATACTACGCAATGGAAGAATGCGTATGGACCGAAAATGTGAGGACAGATTGAAGTTAAAAGAGAAAGGCTGGGGTCAAAAAATAAATAAATAAAGTACAGCAGTGCACAGATAGATATCAGTTGATTTCAGCATCACGGACAGACGAGCTATAAACGCAGCCTGAAAGAAAAGGGCATGATGGCGGTTACGCTTCAGTGAAACACCGTGCGGAGGAAATTATGGGTGGAAGAAAATGGAAGGGGAAAAACAGAAGGTTTAAAAGGTAGAGGCTGAAACAGGAGAAGGCCAGATGGAGGGTTCTTGTGTTGAGTAGGGCTCAGATGGTGAATGTGCTTTGGGTTTTGCACCTCAGTGGCAGATTACAGCGAATCATAAAGAGAGCATCAGGGATGTAATCAGCGCTGGGAACGGCTGGGAATACCGCCCCTTTGCTTCTGAGAAATACATTCAGCTGTTCTTCTGTTTCTCAGAGCGTTCCCTCGGCCCGCTTCACCCGGCTGATGCACGTTGTCCTGTGGTTAATCAGCACCGCGGGTCAAGCCACTTTGTTTAAACCAGTTTGTGATGCAGCACACTCAATACAGCATGAGAGACGGAGCCTTACAGTGATGTACATTATGAATCGTTGACATTGGCATTACTCCAAGTGAGTTCAGATGAGTTGTAATATTATGAAATTAAGCTCACAGGACAAACAAATCAGCCACCTTGTGTGTTTAAGAAGGTGGTAACTTCAGGCTCCTGCAGATGGCGCTGTACGAGGGTGATGGGGCTATAAATACCTGCAGGGTGTGAGTGGCAGGATTCATAGATTGAGAAGAGGTGGTACAGTGCAGTGAATGTCTCGTTCCATGTGTGGGAAATGACTACAAAGCAGATGTTAATGATTGGCTAAAAGGAGTGATTGCATTTGGGCGTGCCAAAGACCATAGTGTGAAGGAAGCAGCTGAATCTGCAGGTGTATGGAAGCATATGGTCATACGGGTCTACCAGCAGTGGCAAAAATCCCAGTCTACAGGGAATTCTCCTCCGAATTGTGCCAGGGAAAGCATCCACCAAATCTGACCCAACTTTTTAAAATTCTTTGATGCAAGAGTGGATGAACATTGATGTGGCCTACATCCAGAAACTTGTCCAAGCCATGCTTTTAGGTATGTTTCAGTCACAGAGGACTCATTTTTTGTTCAGTGAGCTACTTTAACATTGTTATTGTTTTATGAAAGCAGGAAAACACTTATTGCTAACAACATTTCACTGCTGTATCATATTTGCACCAACATATTTTCAACCCATCTACATTCTTCATTCTTTCATTATGTCTATATTTTTTTCCCATTCTATGTCTACCATTTGTCTCAGTGTGGGGCAAAGCTATATAGAAGAACCACATTATAGTTCCCTCAAGAACCTTTTTAAAGAACCATTTGGTAATTGTGATACGTGAGTATGAAAAACCTTTTTTACCCAGTAGTCATAAAGTGAAATTTCTGCCTGCTTTGGAGGTCACTCTCCTACACAATGCACTTTCTTTCTTCAGTAATGTTGATGACATATACACTCATTGTCAAAATAATAGTTGCACAAATAGTTGCAGCCAGAAATAATCAACGGACAGGAATGAAACTTGGTGGGTAGGTTTGACACTGTGAGTCATGCGAATGATTTAAGTTTCATGCTCGGCCAAGCATGTAAGCAAGGATGGTCCTTATCCCGACTGACCCAACAGCCATGATCGCGGACATTCAGCAAGCAGTGATGCCCTCCATGAGTCATCCTCAATGACTGCCCTTAACACCACGTCAACGTCACCAAAGACTGCAATGGTGTTGTGCCAGACTGTCATGGAGTGACTCAGAATGGCAGCGGGTCATCTTCAGTGACAAGCCCCACTTTGGTCTTGGTGGAGACGACCAACGAATTAATGTGTGGAGGCACCGTGGTCAGTGACAAGATGGTTGTGCTGAAAACCAACGGTTTGTTTTCACGCATCACACGTCCAGAAGGCCTGGTGTCACTCCACCTCCACCCCTACCATGAAATCTGAAACTGCATGAGAATATTCAAGCTGCATGGGATGGATTATCACAGGACACCATTAGGAACCTCTACAACTCCATGTCAATACGTCTGGCATGTTGCGTTAGCAAACATGGCGGCTCAACGCCATACTGAAAGACACTACTTCTGTATGTGTAGCTCACTAAATATTACCCATATCAGTCTAAATTTATCATCATTTATTGTTCCTGGTTACCTTTATCTTCCCTCCCAATAGCAATGCAATCCCACACTTCCTTCTGGGTGCAGCTATTCTTTTGATGATGAGTGTATATGTGCATGATTGACAAAACCTGGAACGGAATATTCAGAGTGGAGCTAGAAATACAATGTTTATACAAGTGCCTTTATTATCTTTAAATATTACTTTTATTGGAGCAGTTGTACATGATTGATTGTGCTGCCCGTGCCATCCCAGCGTGGCTGTCTTTGTGGAGAGGTGTGAACTGTTTTCACAGCAGGGGGTTCTTAGAAACCCCCCACATCATCACCCCCTCATTGCTCACTAGCAGTTCAACACATAGTCCTTATTAATCTGATACACAGAGTTACTAAATACAAATAGTGTCAAACGGCCACTAGGGGGCCTAGAGAGTCTACATTCCCACAGTGTCAAGGTTTCATTCCAGGTAATGGTTTTTCCTCGAGCTGTCTGTCCAAGCCATGATCCATTTAGGAAAATGTATTTTTAAGAATGTACCGAGGGTGCCAGTACTACTGGAGGGAAGGTTAATGTCGCCTTTTGTACAGGTCTCCAACCCCACACGTGGTATGTAATCAACCCGGACAGTTCTTAATATAACTTGCTCAATCATTAGTCAGAAACTGTTAAATATATCCCAGCTTCAAAGCCTTAAATCTTCTCCCATCCTTCTAAGCCTTTCAGCATGACGGTGCCCTCCAGCCAATCACCAGCATCAGCGACTCAAAACCCAAACGAGAGTGATCAAGCTGACACTGTGCAGGTGTAAAAATACCTGCACCATTAAACTTTCAGCAGGTACTGGACAAGAGAGCAGTACGTCTTAATTTAGGAGCAGCCGTAAAGTCACTACTCCATCTCCATTTCAATAAGCAGGCCAGACTTTCAGACAGCAGTGTCCAGGACTGGGGAACATTTGTATAATCAAAAATGTCTCTTGGGGGAAATGATAAGAGCTTAACAGCATGCTTTAATTAAATTAGCAAAATGGCAATTCAACAGATTCATGGCTTTCATCTGGAATTATCATCGTGCCCTACAATCAAAGTTCCTATAAACTGCTGAACTTCTTTGAAGTGTCCTCAGGAAACTTTTTGGTCTGATGCAAACTGAGGTCATACGCTTTAATCCTACTACGCAAAGCAGCGATTGTTCAGCAATCGCTCTTCTCACATTCTTTTTCCTCTTTGTGTTATTAAAAATATATAACCGCACACTTAGAATTGAAGTGGTTCCTGGCTTGGACATATGGTTTTAGGCAAAAGTTCGCACTGGTTATAGAACTGTACATTATGCGGAACTTCATTGAACTAAGCTGATCTTCTAAAAGCTTCTTCAGGCCCTGACTATTAGCGTTAGACCTTCAGTATAAGCTGCAAATGTCAAAATGTCAGAAACGTCAACACACCTCTGCGATAATGCTGAATTCTGCTAGTGCCACTATGAGACTGTGGCCATATGTCAGTGCAAAGCTAACATTTTTGGCCATTCTAGATTAACACAAACAGCTTATTAAAGAATTTAATAGTGGACTGAGAAGAGCATCAGGGCTCCAGCATGCACTAGCAGCACCTTCGCCAGTGGCAATGTGCTGGGCGGCTGAAAGAAATGGCATTGTTGCTGTAGTGGTTTTATTGCTGCAGTGGTGGTGAAACCTTTATTAGACTACATCTCATATCCACTGCCAGTGACGTATTTAAGGATCTCAGAAGGACCAAAGTAGCATTTTGTCTTCCTGCCCACTGTAAATGTGTTGGGTGGCTTCCACTGTCACTTCCAAATTCATATACAAGTCCTTCAGTTCAGCTCCTCAATGCCTGACCAGTGGAAGGGCTGGTTAGGCTGTCCCTATCTAGATATTGCAGGGAAAAAATCTGATTTGGACCATTTTCCATTGGACATTTCAGGAATTCAAACGTGCCATGAAATGGAAAATTGTAATTACATTGACTTACATTGGCATAGTTTAACAAGGAGAGTTATGCACATTCGTTTCTCCTACAAATCCCACATTTGCAGTAGAGGGCAGTACGTCTGTTATATAACACTCCTGACACGTAACACTTTCTAGCCATGTGAAACTACAACAATGGAGCAACAGCAACAAAAATGGCAGACCACTGTATGTGGAGAAATCTCGGTAACCACTGGGCATTGATATTCATATTTAAACAAGGCTGAATTTGGCTTCCGTTCAGTTCTACCCTAAAGCCTGCTGCTTGTAAAGGCACCGCTTAAGGTGGAATGGAAAATTTGCAAAACAAGCTGGCTCCCAAATCTTCTTGTTAGCTTTCTTTGCACAATTCACTCCGGACAGTTTCTCAAACCTTGGACAATACCGAGCAGTTTCAGTCAGTGTTTAACACTGAAGAGGCTGAAGAAAGGAGCAGTTCCACCTTATTAGCATCACAGCCTTAACCAGGTATTAGTAGCAATATGTAAAATTAACTACCAATAACATGGTTAACTAAATAGTATGACCAGATAGCTTATTTATACAGGGGTTAATTTTATTTTCCTGACTCTGCCTATTTCGACATGTTGCTCCTCTGTGGTCAGCTCAGTGTCTCACTGTAATCCAGCCAATCACAGCAGCTGGTGTTATTCTCATTTCAGTTATAGGCTGTAAATGGGCATGTAAAACCACATCTGGACATTTTGTTGTAGACAACAGAGAACAATTTAATATGCTGAATAAATATATTCTATGGTACTTTCAAGCCTAAGCAAAACACATCAATAACATTAGAGTATTACAATAATGGTGCGTTTAAGAACATTAAGCATTTAGTCCATATAAATGAACTAAAAATTACAGTCGTATATCTGTAAAAGGCCTCCTAAACGGCCCTGAGAGTTTCTCTCCACCAAACTCTCATTTACATATAAATATCTATACATAATCATCCTTTGAATGGTTCTTTGGGGAACCAAAAGAGGTTCTTCTAGGTCATCCACTACTGAAATCACTCCAAGAGTTTTTGGGCACCTTTATTTTTGTATGCTGGAAGAAAGAAACATTAAAAAAAGGGTAAATCTTGCAGATAACAACCACCACACACACACACACACACACACACACACACACACACACACACACACACACACACACACATGCACACACAGGACTCGCTCATGCATGAAAGACAGCAGAGGAGCTGGGCCGCCTGTCAGAACCATGAGTGAGCATGCTCGTGTCTGTATGTGTGAGTAAGTGTAGGTGAATTTTAGCCTCACCACAGACTGAGGCAGTCATTAGTTGCTCATTCCTCAGTGCATCATTCTACTCGTAGCCATGAATGTCCTGCACCAAACTCAGCCAAGGACAAGGAACTTTCAGAAACAGATTTTTCATACTGACAAGCAATCTCACACTCAGTTCCACTTTAGTTATATATTAAATAGATAGACACAGATAGATAGAAGACAACCAGACAGACGGGTGATAAAGACAGATAGAAATGTAATAATGCTTAGCTGTAGAGTCGTAGAGTCTTCGCTCCTGCTATACACAGGATGATATTTTTACTGATTAAAGAAACAAGCTGTTAGTGTTAATAGTATGAGATTGTACTGCCAGAACTGTTGTATATGTCCTATTCTGTATGTGACTGCTGGGATGCTGGTCAAAAATATCCAGCTGGGGAACGGAAGTGTGGTTCATTACTGTTTCAGCTCAGGCACAGAAAAATGTGCTGGAAAAAACGTTCAGATCAGCATGAAATCAATGCTGGTCTAGATCTGCTCACAGACTTGATGGTTACTAGCTGTTATGGACACTAATACACACCGCACAGAATTAGCATTAAATCTTTATCTATTATGGGTATCTATTACACAAACACAAAGGGCCCAATTTAAAATCATGATCAAACCTGGAATAAGTACAGCTCCTTTATTATATGCACTTTGTGAAGACAGCTTCAGAATTTCAAATCATGTGGCTTATTGAACATTATGTGCATGTCATATTAGTCAAATTAATAAGCAGTTTTCAATTAATTGTTGCAAGATGCCAATAAGGAAATCCATATGCCCATAGATAAAATATATGAAACAAAGTATGCTGGCATGACATTCATCATATAGGCAATAACCAAACTTTTATTTTTGTTCCATAGTCAATATGTTATCCTGTCTTATGGTATTTATTTGTTGAAGATCATTTAATCTCCTTAATGAAAGAAAGGCTACGTTCAAGAAATGATAGAAGTTTGCATGGTCATGAACTGCATCTCAGGGGGGTGTAGCAAACTGCACCTCATCAGACCATAAAGCATTCCGGCGAGTGGTGAAAACTTCCCAATGCAACCGCAGGTACCCGACACTGAGAACATTCATCAAGCCTGGGCAGAGCAAGAAACATCATCAAGGATGTTTCACCCTCCTCCCATCTGGCCGCCGTTACAGGGTCTCCACTCTCGCACCAGTAGGCTCAGGAAGAGCTTCTCCCCTGAGGCTCCTGAACTGCAGACTGCCACTTAATAGTATCATTGCACGCATCACTGCACTGTTACAGTACTTTAATGGCCATGTCATTTGCACTATTCATATTTGCAATATTACTGTTGCTGTACATCACTCATCATCAAAAGAATAGCTGCACCCAGAAGGAAGTGTGGGATTGCAGCGCTATTGGGAAGGAAGATAAAGTTTACCAGGAACAATAAATGATGATAAATTTAGACTGATATGGGTAATATTTATTGAGTGACACATACAGAAGTAGCGTCTCTCAGTATGGCGTGAGTGCGTTGTGTTTGCTAATGCAACATGCCAGACATCTCAGCATGGAGTTGTAGAGGTTCCTAATGGTGTCCTGTGATAATCCATCCCATGCAGCTTGAATATTCTCACACAGTTCCTGGAGATTTTGCGGTAGAGGTGGAGGTGGAGTGACCCCAGGCCTTCTGGACGTGTGACACGTGACAAAAAAACGTTTATATTAGCACTGACCACGGTGCCTCCACGCACGGATTTGTTTGTTGTCTCCACCAAGACAAAAGCGGGACTCGTCACTGAAGATGACCTGCTGCCATACTGAGTCTCTCCATGACAGTCTGGCACGACACCATTGCAGTCTTTGGTGACGTTGGCATGGTGCTAAGGGCAGTCGTCGTAACCGTCTGCGTGCATGTAGTCCTGCGTCATGCAGCCGTCTGCCAATGGTGCTGGCACTAACAGGATGACTCATGAAGGACATCACTGCTCGCTGAATGTCTGTTGGGTCAGTCAGGTACAGTGATAGGGCCCGTCCTTGCTTACGTCACATGTGTGAAACTAGTATCATTCGCATGTCTCACGACGTCCAACCTCCCCACCGAGTTTCAATCCTGCCAGTTTATTCCTTCTAGCTGCATCTATTTGTGCAACTATTCATTTGACCATGAGTGTAACTGCTTGCTTTATCTGCTAGTGGTCTTTACGTGGATACAGAGATAGAGTGCATTTCTTTTTGTTGTTGTTGTTAACTGTGTAGCATGCTTCTAGCCAGCTAGTAAAGCGATACAGTTAAAGTGATAAAGCAGTCACGTATGACAGATGAAATAGTTTATAACTTAAAGCCTTGCCCCTCCAAAGGCTCATTAAAAACCCTTCACAGTAATGGAACAGCCTTTAAGACGGCACCAGGGGTCCCCCTGGTAGGAAATGAACAGACTGAGTGGACTACGGCATGTTAAAACTGGTGCTGAAATGGGCAACAGGACACTTGAACACGACATGGTTGGAGGAGAGCATTAACTGCTAATTATGCTACATCAGATAACACAATTGTTCTTAAACCAGCCCTCAGGGCCCCCTGCGTGGTCCATGTTTTTGCTCGAACACGTAGGGTTAGAGCAAGAATGTGCACAGTGGATATGGGCTGCCTGGAAACGTTTGGATATAGAGTATGTCTAATTTAAGAGTGTTATGGACACAAACATTCTGGTTACATTCCTTATGTGTTCTCGCATCCATGCCTCCATATCACCTATATTCAGTGAGGTTATTCAAAAGGCGTACTTCCCTAAAGGCCTCTGCAGCAGCAGTACAGGCCCGCTGGGATTTAAACCAATTACCCTCTGATTATGAGTCCATTAACAAAAGCAGTGGAGCTCGCCAGCATCCTGCCTACTCCCTCCGCTTCAGCATTTCTCAAAACAGAGGTGCATTACAGCTGGAGTTCTTTCTGAGTGCACACTGCTAGATTACATGAAGATCACAGAGCGCCGGGGCAGCACCAGCGACCCCAAACACTGCTGATGTGGCACTAAGAGCTACCCGCACACCACACATCCGATGAAAAGATCCATGAAAAACATAAGCGCCAAATAGGACCGGGTCTAAACCCTTTCAACGAAGCATGAAATACAAATTTCTTTCGCGTCCAAGCTTAAGCCGCATTTTAACCGCTCCGGTGGACTCCTAATGTTTTCTTCTTAGCCCGGTATTGTCTTGTTCCGAGACGTGATTCCTTGCAGGGGCTGAAAATAAGAAGCTTATTTTGTTACACTTTGTTTTAGCAAGAACAAACAACACGTTTAATCAGTTAATTATCTACCAGTTCAGGCCCAACCTCCACTAGAGATTAAAAGTTTGAAAATCAGGGACTTTCTGAGCTGTCAAGAATAATGTAGCATGACGTTCACTCACTAATAACACTAGGGATATCAATAACAGGATATAAATAATGCATATTCCAAAGCTGGGGCATAATGACTCTTCATTCCAGACATGGGTTTTCATTTTATCTCAATCAGTGACTGCAAGGTAAGAACAAATTAACTGGCTGTTTTTAATAAAGACATAATGCTTTGCATAATTGCTTTCTTCATATGGGATCATATAATGTTATTAAAGGCTCCATATAATGGAACAAAATTCCCCTCTTTTTTGAAACACAAGAGATATACTCATATCCACCTATTTAGCCTGCAGCACCTTAGCCAGCACATTTACACTGAACCTATAAGAAGCGTTTAGCCTCAGTCTGCTTTCTGAATGAGGCACAATGCAAGGCAACAAATCAGAACAGTCATCATCTACATTTCGTCGCTGCCCAACGTAAGCATGTATCATCATTTTTGTCGATTTATACTTTTATGCATCATTTGAACACAGCAGCTGCTGTTTACACTGTGTGAAATTTCATGATGAATGGACCGACAGATATGGGCCAAAAGTGCTTGGAAAGAAGTCTGGTTCCATTGACTTACATTAAAGTTAAATTAGGTTTTTGGCCTTTCTTGCAAAGTTACCATTTTAGAGATACTTGTTTTTCTTTGGACAGTGACGATTTGCTGTCTAAGTCTTTGGCCTTGTTCAGCATCGTCAGCCCAAATTCGATGTTTGGCACATCCAGATTGTACTGAGATCAATGTTTAATAGTCTGAAGATCACTGGTGTCAGTGCATTGCTGCACTCCCTTCACTGGCTTATTGTAGCTGCCCGCATCAGATTTAAAGCTCTCATGCTTGCCCACAAAGCCAAGAATGGACCAGCCCCTCCCTACCTTATGGCAATGATCAAGAGTCAAACCATGCGCGAGTCCTTCGAGCTTCAAGCACAGCTCGGCTTGACCCACCATTCGTCAAGATGCATGGAAGACGAGCATCCAGACTCTTCTCTGTCCTGGCACCCAGATGGTGGAATGAACTTCCATTAGCTGTTCAAACAACAGACTCTCTTGGTGTCTCTTTAAATGCACTGTATTGCACTTATGCTGTGTTTAACTCTATTATTCTTCCTAGGTGTCAGCACTGGCCCTTGTTCTGTCAGTGCCCTTTGTTCCAACGTAACTGAACACTAAGCACTTTTGTAAGTCGCTCTGGTTAAAAGCGTCAGGTAAATGCAGTAAATGTAAATCAAAAAACACATGAATTCCATGAATCAGATCAAACCCACAGTTGGAGGTGGTCTGAAATGTGATTGTATTTTTACAGATCTGTCTTGGTCTGGATGCTCTGGTCAAGCAAACTGGATTTTAAAGTATCTATTGGATCACATGTAACATGGCAATTGTTGACAATGTCAAATCCAGAAGAGCTGAGATTTGCTATGTAGTTACGTAGTTACTGCTACACACTTTTGCTACGTAGTTATATATATATATATATCATCATCATAGGTTTTACACACTCACCCATAACCAACCAACCGACAGGAATGAAACTTGGTGGGTAGGTTTGACAGTGTGAGACATGCAAATGATTCGAGTTTTATGCTTGGCTGCACATGTGACGTAAGCAAGGATGGGCCTTATTGCTGTACCTGACTGATCCAACAGCAACGATTACGGACATTCGGCAAGCAGTGATGCCCTTCATGAGTCATCCTGTTAGTGCCAGCACCATTGGCAGACAGCTGCACAACGGAGGACTACATGCACACAGACCGTTACAACGACTGCCCTTAGTGCCATGGCCTTAAAGCAAAAACTGCAATGGTGTCGTGCCCCACCGTCATGGAGTGCCTCAGAACGGCAGGAGGTCATCTTCAGTGACGAGTCCCGCTTCTGTCTTGTTCCTGGTAACCTTTGTCTTCTGAAAAGCATTACACTAGCATGACACTTCCTTCTGGGTGCAACTATTCTTTTGATGAGGAGAGTACGTATAACAATGGTGGCAGTTTCCCAATTTAAACTATGATTATACTGGAAAAAAAGAAGCAGCACAAACGATATTCTGCCTCGATCAAGTCAAAGCACTTGGCACAGCAGTGTATAGATATTAAAGATTTTCTTTTAAGTTTATTAGCAGCATAAAAGCCATCCAAATATCTGCTAACAAAGTCCCAGATGCAATATATAGATTTTTTTTCCCCTGTCTCATTTATCATCAGCCACCACCATTCTTACAGTAATTGATGTTGGAAAACTAGTGATTGATTGATTAAATGATTCATCACTCCTTCCCTCCCTCCATCTCCACCCCCCATGACCACTCCACACATGTGCTTCCCCACTCAGACTGTTAACCCTTTACAGAAGTCATAGCCATTTAAAAGCCACAGGTCAGAAAACGAGATGAATTTAAAGTGTGTGCTGCTGCGAGTCGCCCTGTGAAGTCTGAAATAACAGTTTAGAAGTCCGAGGTGGATTCATGGGACCACATCATATGTCTTTACATATTAACATGACATGAACAGAAAAGAAGGGCTGGCTTCATGTTTAGGTCTCAAATCCACATTTTACTGATGAAATAAGCTCACCAGACAACAAATTAGTCACCTGTGCCTGAAACGTACCTAATAGTGTAGACTGGGATTTTAGCCACTGCTTTTGGCCCATATGACTGTACGCTTCCATACACCTGCAGATTCAACTACTTCCTTTACACTATGATCTTTGACACAAATAAATACAATCACTCCTTTAAGCCAATCATTAACATCTGCTTTGGAGCCATTTTCCACACATGGAACAAGACATTCACTGCTTTGTAGCACCTCTTCTCAATCTATGAACCCGTCACTCACACCCCACAGGTATTTATAGCCCTATCGTCCTCTGCAGCGCCATCTGCAGGAGTCTGAAGTTACACTGGAAAACACACTGGAAAACAGTAATAGCAAATGCTTGCAAGCACATGAGCAAGCTACAGCTCAGTCTGGCTCTGAAAGCACATTTATGCTCTTGTTTCAGAAGACGATACAGCAGGGGTGTAAATGTCTGGTCTTATAGCACTTCCATTTAATTATGATTCTTTAAGGAATGACTCAATGCATCTGGCACAATGCATTTCATTCAATTACATTCAATTTGATTTACTTATTGTTTTGCTATGATTCAAAAAGCATTTCAACAAAGACACAGAGCATCTCTTATTTTATTGTAAGAAAACTGGCTGATCAGGACTTGTTTTTCTCTGTGGCACAGCAGCAGTTGCTATTTGGTGGTAACAAATTTTCCATTCCACCTTAAATGGTCCAGCAGTTGCTATTCGGTGCCAACAAATTTTACGTTCCACCCTAAATGGTGCAGCAGTTGCTATTTGGTGCCTACAGACGTTCCATTCCACCTTAAATAGTGCAGTAGTTGCTATTCGGTGCCAACAAATTTTTTCACTCTAACTTAAATAGTGCAGTAGTTGCTATTCTTTTCCAAAAACCTCCTCTTCACCTTAAGTAGTGCAGTAGTTGCTAATCTGTGCCAACAAATTTTCTATCCACCTTAAATGGTGCAGCAGTTGCTATTCAGTGCCTACAAATTTTCCATTCCACCTTAAATAGTGCAGTAGATGCTGTTTGGTGTCAACAAATTTTCCATTCCACCGTAAATGGTGCAGTAGTTGCTATTCAATGCCTACAATTTTCCGTACCACCATAAATAGTGCAATAGTTGGTATTCAGTGACAACAAATTTTCCATTCCACTTTAAATAGTGTAGTAATTGCTATTCAGTGCCAACAAATTTCGTATCCACCTTAAATGGTGCAGCAGTTGCTATTCAGTGCCTACAAATTTTCCATTCCACCTTAAATAGTGCATTAGTTGTTATTTGGTGCCAACAAATTTAGCCAAATGTAGGCAATGCTACAGCAGTTATGTTTCGGTGCCTTGCTAGCCTCCCAGGATCTGGAGATATGGTCCCCAGAACCTCACAGATTTGTATCCGACTCACGCACACCCCAGCCGTCCTCCTAGTTAGAATACACTGTCTATATCAACATGATACATGTCATATTCACACAGTGGTGGACTATACATCAAAACAACAATACATCAAGCTACACGTACAAAAAGCCCAGGGATACAGCCAGATCACCACATACTGCATATAATGTTATTATAATCAATTATATTTCAGGATTATGGCATTTCTCACCATCAGATTGATGCATCAGTGCACTGTAAACCTCTGTGACACAGTGTTTCATCCCTAATAGTAGTGAAGCCTGCTTTTTACAGTCTTTGATCTTTCTATCTTTGAAAGGTAATGCAGGAAGAAGTCAGTCTGATTTGGCTCCATACAGAAATGCACCCTTCCGAAGTTCAGACAGTTTTCCCAAACTCTGTCCATGTGTGCACCTTTGATGTGTAGTGGACTTAAACGACAAGCTGTCAGGTCTGTAATACACACTCACACACACTGGGAGTTACAGCGGCCTGTCCCTGGAGGACTCCTGACCCTCGCTGACAGAAAAGCTATTGACCGATTGAATGTTTAATTGGTTGGTCAGTCCTTTCTAATACAGATTTTTCAAGCCACACTCACAGAGATATTGAAGATGAGAGGACTTCAGATGTCACGTCTCAGGAGAGAAAACTTTAACCCTTCATGTGAAGTAGCAGTGAAGACGCTCATCTTTGCTTGTCTTTTAGTTCGCTGTCAGAGAAAGGACTCTGGTGGGGCTTTCATGTTGGCCTTCATTCAGTTCTTCTCAGAACTGTGTTTTGTGTGGCTGCTTAGTTTTTCACTGGCACAGCAGACTTGCAACACACAAGAAGAAAACACCCCCTATGCATCCTGTTATTATTATATAGCATACATAACACCTAATAATACCTGGCATACGCTTGTTTAGTGTCTCTTATGTAGTTATAATGACATGCATTATACTTTATTATGTAACATAATGCAGTTTTATAACTTCAGGTTTCATAACACCTTATATCTGCTCATAAGACACTAACACTGTGGACACTAATGCTATAATGCATCATAACACTTTATGGAGTTTTATGCCAGGCTATTACGTACTTGTAATACGTGATGTTAAATGTTTAATACATTTTATTTTAGGACATTAAAACTTATAGAGCATTACAAGCAGTTTTTACAGACATTAAGTGAAGTATTATTCATGTAATTACAACTAGTAATTATACAAGTGTATGTCTGGTATTCTAAGACATTAAGTATGCCATATAACACATTATAAATGCATTTACATAGCATTGTGAATACAGGATTCATTGAAAGTGTTACATGGCATTATAAAACCTGACATCCTCTTGTTTTATAAAGTCTTATACATGGAATTATAACTAGTTGTAAGCAATTATACAAGTGTATGCCTGGTATTATATGGCATCATGCATACCAAATAACACTTGATAAATGCCTTTAGATAGCATTAAGAAGACAGGATTCATAGGAAGTGTTATATAGCATTATGAAAGCTGACATTATACAGTTAAGCATATTCTTGTTTTATAAAGTGTTATGCATGTAATTATAACTAGTTGTAAGTAATTATACAAGCTTATGTCTGGTATTATAAGGCATCATGATTCATAGAAAGTGTTACCGAAAAAGTGTTTTTTCATCGTCAGCTGTCCTTTTCTTAACTACTCATGTCAATGTTTCACTGCTCATATTCGTTAATTTAAAAAAATCAACAAAAATAAATAAGGTACTTTATTTTATAATCGCCAAATTTGTGTGTTGTTGATGACTGAATGCTTGTTTGGGCTTCTAATAAGTTACAGTAGAAATTCTAGATAATGTTCTCAGTGTTCTCACACCAAGCTTTACTCCAAAAGCATGGTCATGCTGGTTGACCACAATACTAGCGCCTAAAACACAGCATATGCTGGTTTTGCTGTTGACCAGCATATTAACTTCCATTGCTGATGACCAGCATACCAGAATCCAAAACACAACTTATGCTGGTTCATGACATTGCAATATCGCCAACCCTCATACGTATATCTGTGTGGAAGAGTGACCGAGAGCATTCAAAGCCTTGATATCTCATTAGCTGCTCATGTCCAGGAGCACACTTCCTGTTTTTCAGGCTGAGGCACACTTCCTGTTTTCCAACAGGTGGGAGCCAATCAGAAAGCCTAAAGAGTCTCAAAGTGAAAAGCAGCAGTAACAACAAACCCCTGCATGCGCTTTAGACTTAAGGTGTGACTCAAGTTAATACCTCAATGATGTCCAGTTCTAGAGCTCGACCATTCGTTTCAGAGTACCTCTGTTGTTGTATGACTTTGTATGATTTTAAAGTGAGGTTCTCCTTAGTTTTAGTTAAATGCTTTACTTGAGAATAACAGTGAAGACATCAAACTATAAAATAGCACTCATGGAATTATACAGTCCACCTTAAAAACCTCCAAAATGGAACTTTACCGAAGGATAATCCTGAATCCATCATGAATATTCACTAAACTAAAAGAAGAACTAGGGCTTTTTAACTGTGCAGAACAAGAGATCAAAGTTTTTACACAACTAAATATATATTAGAGGTGGAGATATGGAGAAATATAATACTGTGATACTTCAGGAGTATATGTGGTATATCAGGATATGCATTGTTTCAGACACCCCACCAGTTGGAACTGTTAAGGGTAAGCCTGTAGAGTCTTTAAAATAACCAACATCCATTTAGTTGGGTGTGTCTAAACTTTTGACTGGTAGCGTACTTTTAGTCAATTTTAAAAAATAATAATAAAAATTAATCATTGGAATTTGGTTGGGAGGTTTCCTAGAACCCTATGTCTGAACCAAGAACCCTTTAGGATTCTTGGAAAACCTTTTTGCTTCCAGAGAGTTTTCTTCTTGATTGACTTGTCATAGGGTCTTGAACTGGTATATCTGAAGAGCTGCTTTGTGATGATGCCAGCGGCTTAAGTGCTATACAAATACATTTGAATTGAACTGAATATTTTTCTTGTTTCATACGGTGCATCTCTGACATTTCTGTCCATACAGATTTAAGAGGTAAGAAATATTGTAAAAGTAAACAAACACACAGAAAAAAGTTGCCATAATCAACAACAACAATAACAACAACAGAACACGTGGATAATGAATATAAAGAACAGATCGGGTGGGAGGTGATGTGTAAATGGGTGTGTAAACCTTACCACAAGCAAGCTGATGTGGTTCCAGTCCTGACCTCAATACACAGAGCTTATCTGAGGTCAATTAGCACATTTCTGCAGATGCAGATCAACGTTTAATACACAGAAATTGTTAGGCTGATGAAACATCCGGTCCCCAATTCGAGAGTTATTATACCTGCTTTAGTATTGTTGAGGGAATAAATGCACTAAAACCCAAAAAGAGAAATATGAGAAACTGACACAAATGCCACCAAATGAAACATTCCTGCGTAACGAATTCAGAATAGTTTGATGGGAACTGTTCTAGAGAAACTTTGCAGTCAGCAAAATCCAGTCAGGCAGGTGATCTTCTCCTGGCATTCACTGTCCATCAGACACCCAGCTAGAGAAACATGATTCATCACTCCGCAGAACACGTTTCCACGTCTGTCCAGAGTCCAGTGGTGGCGCTTTACACCCCTCTGTCTGACGTTTGCTATTGTGCTTGGTGATGTAAGGTTTGCATGTAGCTCCTCGGCCACGGAAGCCCATGCCATGAAGCTCCCAGCACACAAAGCAAGGTCCTAAAAGGCATGGTTAGATGAATTTGACTGGCCTGCAAAGACTCCCGACGTCAAACCCACCAACCAATGTGTATGTTAACAACGTGTATATATATTATCATGACATTCTATGCCGAACCGTGGTGCTGGTATACTGACCTGTCCACTGCGCCAAAAAGCGCCGGGCAGCGGTTCTTTTAAAACACCAAAATTATTACAATATGTAAAACTTTATAATGTCAAATTAAGAGTGATAGCTGTGAGAACTGCTCAAATCCAAAGACCTTTGAAACCAGCAGACCAGTTCTGCCTTTTGAACAAATTTTCTCTCTCCTCACTCATTTCCTTTTCTCTTTTTTACATGCTTTTATGGGGTCTTTTCTGTTGAAAGCACTCACTTCCACATCTCTCTCTCTCCCTCCTTCCATTCTGTAAAAATCCTCTTGACAGTCAGAGTTAATCACACAAGCTCATGCTGAACTACACTACAGTTCTCAGAGAAAGACCCCGAGGAAAGAAAAGCAGAGAACAGGAGAGAACAAGATGGTGTTTCTTAATCCTGGAGGGCCGCTATACTCGGCCTCTTCTAAAAGACCCCATTCGGTTCATCAGCTACTAATCAAACCCTCCGTGAGCAGAATCAGATGTGCTGCAGTAGTGGAACAGGACATGAGGAATGACATATGTAGTTTAGTTACTGTCCTTCAGTAATCAGTAGGACTAGTTTTAACTGACTTTTTCCTCGGCTGATTTAGGAAAATATATGCAAATGTAATTAATTCTCTTATCAGAGCAGTCGGATGCCAGCGAACGTAAAGGCACATTCTATTTGTTCTCCCACAACTTGCACAATTAAAGGCAGACTGACTTTTGTTCGGGTTCAGAGCTGATGATCGCATGCGAGTAAAAATCAGTCCTTGGGACCCCATGCTCTGCACAGGTCTGTGTTATCCCTGCTCAAGTGACCCATGAGGAACTAGTTAATTAGTTCAAAGGTTGGATTAGGTGTGCTAGATGTGGAAGGTATAAAAGATTGCACAGAGTGTGGGGTCCCCAGGACTGAGGTTGAGAATCAAACCAGTTTCCAAAGCATTATGTAGTGCCAAACTAGTCCTAGTGGCCCACCAGTACAAACTCTACCTGGGGCCAAAAAGCGTTTTCCTCCTTAGACTTCCATTCAAAAAAAAAAAAAAAGCTTTATGGACAAAAGAAAAAAGAGTCACCTGTGACCAAAATGTACCTAATAGCATGTAATACCTCCACAAGTATGAATAACAGCTGCAATTTGATTTGGCCTGGACTTGACAAGTTTCTGGATGTTGGCCACATCAATGTTCAGACACTTTTGCATTTTTCCCACACATGGAACGAGACATTCACTGCACTGTAGCATGTCTTCTCAATCTATGAATACCGTCACTCACACCCCGCAGGTATTTATAGCCCCATCATACTCATGCACCCATCTGCAGGAGCCTGAAGTTACTACCACCTTAAACACGCAAGCCTGAAAAGGCTTGAACAAACTCAAAGGCGGATGGTGAAGAAGAAGAAGCAGCACAGTGAAGCTTAGCAGAGCCCAGCAGGTGGATGCCCGGACGGCAGCCAGCAATAAGGACGCCTGAATGGCAGCCAGTGGTGAGGACCTGCCGGCAAAGCAGCGTGCTAGCCGGGTGATGTTGACCATCAGCAGCGTGGTTGGCCAGGCGGTTCCTTCCTAAAGAGTATGCAGGTGAGCTGGCAGCGGAGCTGAGTGCAATGGTTTGGCAGGCATATCCAAGGCAGAACAGGAGGAGTTGACACTGGGGGTGACTTCCTGGGTTTGCTGCTCCCAGAGGAGCCATGATGACATGTGCATATCACCACACCAGCAAACCTTTAAAACAAAACAGCATAGAGTGGCAGTCAGGGCTCCAGTGCGCACTGAGGAATTCCACCACACCCTGGGAGGAAAACAAAAAAAACAGTCTCTTTGCACCAGTGCACAGAGAGAGGACATGACCCCAAGAGAGGACTGGGGATATGAATGATCGAGGAGACTTGTGTTGACTAGGAGTATGGGCATTCTGATGTATATAACAGCAATCAGCACATTAGTATTTATGAGCCCCTTTGCAACCTAACCCAGAAATCTTGCACAGTGTGCGTCATGTGTGTTGAAAAACTGGATCGATATTCCATGAATTTTCCTGTGCCGAAGTATACATAAACAAAGCTGTGAAGTGGTTCAGGTTGGCTAGATGTACTGCAGGCTTTGAACGAGCGCTTACTATTTTGCAGCCTTTTCTGACATCCTGACAAGATTTTGAGTTGGGCTAAAACATTAATTTAGACCTTATGAATATGATGTGTTACTGCTCAATTACTGTAATACTGCATGGGGATGTTAAAATCAGTTGCAGTGAAAATTAATCTAGCAATCTTTTGGCTTCCAAAAATGGCCTTATAAAGACATACAAACACTTTAACAGAGTATAGGACCTGTGCTGTGCCATCTTCTTTTCAAGCACCAAACTTACAAGGGAGTCATAAACCAGTGTCGTGACATTAGGGATGCAGGGAAATCACTGATACCTCTTTTCCACCAACAAAGTGCCAGTGCTTGTGCCCGTGCCCGTGCTGGTTCCCAGGCTCTGATGAACCCTTTAATAACAGGCCGCCTTTTCCACTGGATTGAAGGCGAAGCAATTACCTGGATGTGGGCAGTCCTTAGTCTGTAAGCAGAACATATTCTTCAAGTGCAAACTTTACTTCCTGCTTTGAGATCATATCTTACCATCCAGAATCAACTCTTTCAGCACTTGTGTGCAGTCCAGAGGGACTGTCATAGACAGCAATTATATGCAAGTTGACACATGTTTCCTCCTTCCATCATGAAGGTGTAACTATTACAAAGCAGCATGTTAAGTTTCATAGCTTTCTGTAAGACGGATGCCTCCTGTTGAATGCGCTCATTCATGAGCACGTCACTGGTGGGATACGATTGTTCAGCTCAGTGCAGTTCATCATGCAGCGCCACACCCCTTTGCCGCTTGCATCACGGGTTCCACGGTTCCAGATCAGAGAGTTAATGGTGCTGGAATATCACTGATTTTTCCGGCTGTGAACCAGTTTTTGGTGGAAAAGTGGAGGACTGTATGAGAATTTGGCACCGGCATCATGTTGGTGGAAAAGGACTCTGATTGATTGATGGCACCAACATCAAGTGGGTGGCACCACCAAGCCAAGGCACGAGAACCAGGAATCCATGCGCAAGCACTGGCGTACAAGGTGAGATTCAAGGAGTAAATAATATACTTAATATACTTTAATATGCCCCAAATTCAAATAATCACTGGAAAACCATGTAGTACAGTCTATGGAGAACCATCCTTTTGAGAATTGGGCAGGATTCATAGCATCCAGTCACTAGGGCTAGCCAGGGACACTCATGTAGCCAAACCCTGACCCCTTCCAATAGCACTGACGTAGTTAGTAAAATGTTCAACATCTACTGGGAAAAATCATAAACGAAACGTATGCATTAATTCATTTGGTCTATGTTACTGTGTCTACAGTAGCAAGAGATGAAAGAGAACTCTAGCTATTAGATTAGAAGTCAGGGTGTTCATTAACAGGTCTGGTGCTTGATGTCCTGTGTAGTGCAGCTTTCACCACATTTCACTGGCCTGTCCTCAGTGTTGCTCTAATTAGCAGACGCGCTGGGTTTGCTTTAAACATGTGCAAACACTCCAGCCCACTCAACCACACAGAGGCCACAGGCCAGAGGGCTCTGTTTGGACATCTGTTGGCTGCCTCACTGAGCCAAAGGAACGTGGTCATCTACATGTAGCCTCTTCTTTCTGTCCATCCCTTATCTTGCGTCACTGCTCTTTCTTTCTCTGTTTTTTTTTTTTTTTCCACTTTGAAAAGTTAATCACAGCAAAGCAAAGTCACTTGTGCAAGGCTGGAAATTCTTCGCTCATTTCCTGCATGAATGTTGGCGGTCAGAATTCAACCAGTTTCAACACATGTCCAGAGTCAGTTAAGGGCAAGTTAGTCAGTCAACATGCAACTCTAGTTTAAGTCGCTGGTAACACTCTTCACCATGCATTGACTCAGTCTGGAGTTTTTACACCTCTCCTTCCCTCTTTCGCTCTTTTTTACTCTCTCTGAGAATTAGAATTCGGCAGGGATGTCCACTAGCTGGTCTTTTACATTAGCAATAATTGCTTTGTCGTGCAGAGTGAATACTGAGCTACTGGGACTATCAGTGCAAGGCCTAAAGGGACAAGACGGTGTCATATTATCAGCGAACGCTAATGATGTGACAGTATTCCATGGAGGGCAAGACAATTTTCAGGTGCTTTTGTTAGTTGATGAAAGGGCATCTTCAGCTCAACTAAATGTGAGATCATTAGAATAGGGCGATAGCAGATATAAAGTATTTAGGAGTGTTTCTAGATACTGAATAATATCAGAATATAAACAAGTTGTCATGGATGTGAGTCCTGGCCCAGATGTCTATGCAGTGCATTGTTGGTTGCACCACAAAATGGTGAACAAGTGCAATTGCAATTGAAGCAATCAATTCACTGGCAACCTGCTTCCTTCAGCTGTCCACAATGGTGTAGAACCAAAGCAATGGACTTGTGCCATAATATGGAAGAAATCAAGTCATTGGCAGTCGGTTTCCTCCTGCTGTCTCTGACGTTCTAGCACCAAAAAGATGGACCTGTGCCATAGCAGGGAAGCAATTAAGTCACTGGCAACCACTTTTCTCATGATGCCTACATTATTCCAAAACTCTATTGTCTCATCTCAGTGGATGAGTGTGAATAGGAGGAACCTGGCAGGCTGGATGGAATAATTTGTTCCATGCTTTCACACATGTTCACCATTTTGGTGCCACCCAATTTTTTGGTCTGTTAGTTTCAAAATGGACCCATGCTTCACGTCTCTCTTGCTGCAGTTCAAGGATTGATTGAGCTCTTTAGCTGTATCAAGGCAGGTATTAAAGATCTGGTGTGGACTGACACAACCTAGGGGTTTGTAGCAAGATTGGGGGATATTAGCCTATTTTTGGTTGTCTATATGAGCCCCAATGAAACATTTCAGCCTAATGTTTCAACATAATACATGGAAATTAATAATGTTCATCCACCATTAAAGTAGGTTCTGGGCCTACTTTCCAGAGACAATGTGACTGTAGCATGGCACAGCATGTTACTGCCATTCAGCCAGTTTTGGAGCCTCAATTTTGTGGCTGTCAAAGTGGAAAACCTGGCATTGTACGTGAAGGGATTTAACAAAGGTCAACCAAATTTTTTCCCATTCATTCATCTTCTGAGCCGCTTACCCTTCCGGGTCGTGGGGGGGTGCTAGAGCCTATCCCAGCCTTCGTTGGGCAGAAGTCAGGTAACGCCCTGCCAGTCCATCACAGGTATATGCTAACCAGTTAGCCCTAGCCCAACCTGTCTAGTAATACCACAATGAAGTACCTTAAGAGAAGATAGTGAGCTGCTGTATCTTCGAGTGTGCCATTGGTCCAGGATGAAGAAGCTCCCCTACTGCCCCAATGGTGTATTCTAACCTCTTGTGAGTCTAATTTAAGGTTCTGCACCCAGTTAGATTAAGGACAGGTAAATGCAATGAAGGCTGAAGCTCTTGGCAAATGACTGCCACCGCTCAACCCCGGTCAAGAAAGCATGTTGATCAGAGAACAAAAAGAGATATAAATAGAAGTAAAACAAGGGGTGGACACCACAACTTTCTGGTGATATGTAGTCCCCTATAAACTGGAATATGAGTTTAACAGGTTGTGTCATCTTACAATTCCTCCTTTAAGGCTGGGAATGCAGTATCACCAATCACATTATTATTAAGAAAATAGCTTAGTAATTTGGGTACTAATTACAACTTGCTCTGCCCAGTACCAAACACCTGCTACCCAGTATCAGTCTCCAGCCCAGAGCTTGGGAAATCATGGCCCAGAGCTTGAAGAGGCTTTAGTAATACATTTTAATATAATTTTGGTATTGTATGCAAGTAAGGTCCATTATTTACAGGTGTAGGCAAAAGCTTGGGCGTCCCAAGTAAAGTTATGCATTTTGCTATAGTTGGGGATTATTAGCCTCCCCATATCACAGCAATCAAATATTATCCAATAAAAGTTTTTTTTTATTTTGCAGTGATATCAGTAGAAAAATCACATGGGAGATTTTAAGCTGCTTTTCCACTGCATGGTATGGCTTGACTTAGCTATCTATGTTTGGTACCAGCTACTTTGTTTCCAGTGCAGACATAGAACCCCCTCAATGTAGCTGGTAACTGTAGTGATGCCACCTGAAACTGCCATGAATGTTGTTTAGAGGGTGCTGATGGAAGCAAGACAAAAGACTGAATAAAACAGGACAGTTTAAGGAAATACTGCAACAGAGGTGAGATGAGGAGACAGAGTAGACGAAAAGAGTTGAACTGAGATGGTACCATACAATAGAAAAGACCTTGGCAGGTAAAAGGATCTAGTTATAGGTGATATATCTCAAAATTCTCATTTTGACATTTTTGTAAGCTAATTTTAAGATTTGTTGACTTAATTCCAGACATTTTCTACTACTGATTTTTGTAAGCCACATTTTCTCACTGTGTTAGCAGATAATTTAGCAGATAGTTTCTTAAAATTAGCAAAATGATCTGTGAACACAGTGAGAAGATATGGCTTTTAAAAATCACCTAAAACAAGTACAAATGTCTGGAAATATGTTAAATAATCTTTAAATGAGCAATCTTAAAATCAGAATTAAAATATATGAATTAGATATAAGATAATTTATTGTGGCAAGATCTCATCTTTTGGAGTGCAGACCAAAAAGAGAAAAACAGAACCTAACCTGTTTCTGCTGCAGCTCTATAGCAAACTCAGTACAGAGATTTCTCTTTCCCAGCTACATTTACTTCTACTCGTCATTAAATAGATGTACCTGAGGAAGGGTTACAGTCAACTCTTCCTGCCTCTGCTGAGAGCACACACGGGCCCAAACATCACAACAGCTTGCTGAACCAATAATCAACCAGCAGCATATGTTCCAGCATCATGCTAAAAACTGGCAGGACCAGAAAGTGATTAGATCGTCTGCAAAAGATTAGATCAGATTTAGGCATCCAAACATCACCAACCTATCTGCATGGTGCTGTGGTAACAAGGTAAGCATCACTAACTACATAGCAAATCCCAGCACTTCTGTTCATCTGGATTTGACATCATCCCTATTATGATTACGGCAGCTGCCCTTAACAACACATATACGTCACCAAAGACTGCAGTGGTGTCATGCCAGACTGCCATGGAGTGATTCAGAATGGCAGCGGGTCATCTTCAGTGACAAGTCCCGCTTTTGTCTTGGTGGACGACCAACAAACCCTCGTGTCACTTCACCTCCACCCCTAATCTGCAGGAACTGTGTGAGAATATTCAAACTGCATGGGATGGATTATCACAGGACACCATTTGGAACCTCTACAGCTCCATGCCAAGATGTTTGGCATGTTGTGTTAGCAAACATGCTGCCCCAACGCCATACTGAGAGACACTACTTCTGTATGTGTAGCTCAATAAATATTGCCCATATCAGTCTAAATTTATCATCATTTATTGTTCCTGGTAACCTTTATCTTCCTTCCCAATAGCACTGCAATGCCACACTTCCTTCTGGGTGCAGGTATTCTTTTGATGACGATGAGGGAGATTAAAAATAGCAATTGAACATGGTATATAAAGTTGGTATATAAACCCTAAAAAACATCATAAAAAAATAATCAAATACAGGAAAAATCATCGTTGTTCACAATTTCGTATTTCAATGTTTTATTTAAAGGTTCTTTGAGGAACCGAAAGTGGTAATTTGTGGCATCGCTCCAAAGAACACCTTTTATTTTACGAGTTTAAAGCTCTCATACAACACAAATCACATGTATCACGCCGTGGCTCGAAATTGCCCACAGCCAGAAACTCCATTATCACTCTCCAGCACACACACACACACACACACACACACACACACACACACACACACACACACACACACACGTACACACGTCAAAAGGATGGCAGCCTCTTCTTGTCATTGTTCATTGTGACAGGGATCCTTTCAATACATAAAAAACAGCCCGAGTGTCCTCTTCAAAAATGCCATGGCAACCCACTCAGCCCACCCTGCCTCATTTCTCCGTCTTTGTATCCATTTCTACCCATTCTCTGTGTTTCTCTCTCTCTCTCTCTCTGTACTGTATAATAAATCTAGAGAGAAATCTAGAGTTTCATTACGTCAAGTTGCACCAGTCCTAGACCCCTGGTCCAATTCCTGAGACACAAATCAGCATAAACGACAAGCGGTCATTAGGCCACCAAGTGCAGGCCTCAAAAAGAAAAGGGGAGAAAGACAAAAGACAAAGAAGAAAAAAAAAACAAAAAAACAAGCAGCCAAAGGAGCAAAGCCAATCTCGAGCTGCTTTGTTCTTCCACAGTTTTCTATTCCAAACGGCGTTTGACATTTCCCTGTGGGTTTCCATCCTGGTAATAAAGCGTCCGTCCCTAATCTGGCCCCGGACTCAAAGCGTCAGAGTGCAAATGACTTCAGATTGAGGGCAATTCCTCTGCTCTTTTAATGAAAAACGAGGCTCGAACTAATGAATTATGGATCAGGCTTGGTTTCACTACGTTACGCAGTCAGTCTGGTCTAGCTCTGGTGAAGGAAAGTGTTGAGGAGGAGCTTAATGTACCGCCAGCTGTTTGCTTAGGCTAATTTTGCCATGTGTTAACGTGAAAGAGAATTAGGCCCGAAGATTACGAGAGAACGAATGGCCCCTATTCTCTCCTAGTCTAATATAGTGGTTACTTGATTATGTGTGGTGGGACAGCTTATGGGGGGAAACACACAAAGCACTTATAACAATACTATATTTCTTGCTTCAGTCGAGACTTATGGAGAAGAGCCTGCAGTTTTGCATGTCTATAGTCCATTCTGCCTCATTTTCTCTCTTGCTCTCTCTCTCACACAGACTCTAATAGGTGTGTTGGGTGGCACAGTGGCATGGTGGGTGGCAATGTGGCCTTGGAGATGCTAAATTGCAAGTGTGTGTGCGCGTGTGAATGTGTGTCTACCTGTGATGGACTAGCAGCCTATCCAGGGGGTTTCCTACCTTCCACCCACTGAACGCTGGGATAAAGCAGTTTAGAATGGGTGTGTGTGATGCCAAATACCTGTTCATATACTCACTTTGTGGGGACGTTTTGTCTTTGTGGGGACCACAAGCTAAAAGAGTGGACAGTGAGGGGAGATGCTAAATTGCAGGTGTGTTTGAGTGAATGTGTGTCTGTCCTGTGATGGACTGTCAGCCTGGGACAAAGCTGTTTAGAAGGGGGATGTGTGTGAGAATGTGTGTCTGCCTGTGATGGACTGTTTTCAGGGTGTTTCCTGCCTTCCATCCATTGAACACTGGGAAAAGGAGGGGCGTGTGTATGTGTGTGTCTGTGTGTGATGCTAAATACCTGTTCATTTACTACTTTGTGGGGACATTTTGTCTTTAATAAAGTGGACAGTGAGTGGAGACAGTGTTTAAACATTTCAGCATCACTGCTGTGTCTGATCCACTCACACCAGAACAACACACACTAACATACCACCACCACGTCAGTGTCACTGCAGTGCTGTGAAAGACCCACCACCCACATAATACATGGTGGTCCTGTGGGGGTCCTGACCACTGAAGAACAGGATAAATGGGGGATGACAAAGTATACAGAGAACCAGATGGACTACAGTCTGTAATTGTAAAACGACAGGTTGCACCTATATGGTAAGTGGAGGTGATAAACTGGAGTTTAGATGCAAGGAGGTGTACCTAATAAAGTGGCTGGTGTATGCAGTCTGTAATGAGAATTTTCTAAGCCTAAAAACACACGTAACTTTAAGAAAGTCTACGGTCTCTCCTACGGGCCTCCATCAACACCATCATGAGCCTTGTGGATAACTCTGTTCCATCTAATCTGTAAACAAAACAGATGAGTTAGGGTGGTAAATATTTATTTGTTTATTTGTTTGGAGAGGTGAGGGAGAGGACCAGACCTGCTTTTGGGTTAGTAAGCGCTATCAATTCTTACCAACACATTGACACAATCTCACTCGCTGTCCGTCCACACGTGCACACATACGCACACCTGTGTTTTTCCGCAAGACGGATTGATATGATTATGTGCATGACTGTGTCTCCTAAAGCCGAGTGATCCCAAACTAAAGAGATGCTGACATCTGCTTACCTCCACAGACATCAAACATTACCCCTGCACACAGCTTCATCACCGAGACAGAGCGAGATCTGCTACGTGTTTTAATTTCATACCTTATTAGCTTTCATTTGAGTCTTTGTAATGAATCCTCCTAGACATGGATGGAAGTAGCACATCCTCCACGTCGTGTCTGCAGACCTGCTCCTCCAGACTCATATTCATTAGGAGAACACACGTTCACTCACCACAGTAGCATTCTGCAAACGTGCAGATGAGTGGAGCCAGTAGAGGTGAAGAAAAAATTGCTCAGCCTTCTTTCAGTTTAGCTCCCAGCTGAGAAACATGCACAAGTAGAGCCACCATGCAATGTGAGTTCAATGTGAATATTCTAATGCAGGTCAGTGTAGATATTATCTCTATAGGTCATTAGAAATCATGATTTTACTTTTCATAGCTATGCGGAATGCTCACAATTACACAATTCCATTCCCTTCTGATGATCAAGTTGACAAGCTTACTAGCTATGCCTGCAATAAATCAAGACTGAAATACTGATTCCTGGTCCCGAAATTCAGACAAAGCTGCTTAATGAGAAATGACCTGAAGCAGAAACCTGGGTGTGATCTTACACTCTACATGGACAGACCACCAGCCCTCCGCAGGACAGACACACACACACACACACACACACACACACACACACACACACTCACACCTGGGGGTAGTTTAGCATCTCCAGTTTACTTGACTGCATAATGTGTTTGGACTGTGGGAGGAAACCCACGCAGACAGAGGAAGAACACGCAAACTCCGTACAGAAACTACACCGGATACCCCCCGGCCGGGAAACGAACCCTGGCCCTTTTTGCTGTGAGGCAACAGTGCTACCCATTGCTCACCTGATCTTAAGACTCTGAGCTGTTTATGTCGTATGTAAATAGAGGTACTAAAATAGTTTACTACAGTTCTGCCTTTTCTGTCAGAGTGGCAAAAAGTAACTTGTTCATTGGTTGATCACTGTAATGTTCTTCTTACAACAACAATCTATCCTCTACTACTACACCACAGATTACAGATACTCATATCAGTCCCCTTTTAGAAGAACTAGCTACCTGGCTACTGGCTGCCAATATCTTTTAGAATAGCCCTAAAGCTTTAAATGACATTCCAGAACACATAATCTTGGATAATACTGTATACCGTATATAAACTCACTTTCATGCATCTTACTCTGCATATGTACCATTTTTTATATATGTGCTTTCACAGTACATACAACTCACATTGTACTCTCTCCACTCACTCTGTACATGTGGATATTATATTTATACTAACATCTGTACTCCACTGTTTCTAACTGTACATATTGTAACCTTTGCATGGCTTGCCATGGTTAGTTTCCTGCACGTTACACGTAAATAATATTGTATTTTGGACTTCTAATTGCTAACCCCATTTTCATTGGCTCCTTACCTGTACTCTGTACAATGACAAAGTTGAATCTAATCTAAACTAATCTAATTTAATCTAATATCTGCAGATACTGGTCCTCTGCAAACACCTGTAAAATACTTTTTCTGTATTCTACTTCTAAATTGTGGATCTCAGTTCCACCGTTCAGACAGTCTCAGTGCTCACTTTTAGGAAACACTTCAAAACATCTCTCATTAATTTAGCATCATTTTTCTTATACAGTTTTCAATGAAGACGCAATGAAGTTTTTTCAAGTGCTGATAAGCTTTGTCACCTGTCAGTTTGAGGAGCCACCGGTATGAAAAGTGATGTATCAATAAAGATATTATTATAGTTTTTGAAACATACCTAAGTGTGTAAAACCTCCATGAGCATGATTGGATTTGGCATGGACTGGACAAGTTTCTGGATGTAGACCCCATCAATGTTCAGATACTCTTGCATCAAAGAGTTGCGCAGTGGGGTGAGATTTGGTGGATGCCTTCCCTGGCACAATTCTGAGGAGAGTTTCCTGTAGACTGTGACTTTAGGCATGCTGGTAGACCCGTATGACCGTACGCTTCCATACACCTGCAAATTCAGCTACTTCCTTCACACTATGGCCTTTGGCACGCACAAATGCAATCACTCCATTTAGCCAATCATTAACATCTGCTTTGGAGCCATTTCCCACACATTCACTGCACTGTACTACTTCTTCTCAATCCATGAACCCTGCCACTCACACCCTGCAGGTATTTATAGCCCTGTCATCCTTGTGCAGAGCCATCTGCAAGTTACTACCACCTTAAACATGCAAGGTGACTAATTTTTTTTTCCTGTGAGCTTATAAATATTGTATAGTGTTTAATTGTTTGTATTATGCATTGTTCATTTAAGAGAACACAGTGTACAAATGCAAGCAAGGGGAGTGACTGGTGAAAGAAAAAGACTGAGAGCACAAAAGATGGAGAGAGCATGAAAGATGGAGCTGGAGAGAGAGAGAGAGAGAGCGAGAGAGAGAGAGAGAGAGAGTGAGAAATAACATAAACTGTCTGTGGTAAAACTTCTAGGAGAACATTCCATCAATAACTTAAATGAAAATAAATGAACTGTCCTTCATTATTTGCTGCACTAAGCTTTTCGAGGGCTTTAAAATGCATTCCACATTCAGGAACGCTTTTACTGCATATTTCCAGGACTGCTTGCTCATTTAACAGGCATTCAGTGCATGTTTGACCTAACTGGTTGGATCTGATACAGTACAGCAAAAGCAGTCTGAGCAGTCCGCTCAGCAGTGTTCACTTAACCGAAACATTAATTAAAGTTAAAGTGAGACTTTATTTACTTATTTATTTATTTCACATTAATATTTCACATTAATATATTTGTTGATGGAGCCAACACAGATTTTAATAGAAGTGTGAGAGGGGGAGTTTAGAAGACTGAAGCTGAGAGACAGTTAGGTGGGAGAGAAATGCAGAGAGCTGGATTGACTGGGTTGCCAACGCCTCGCCACCGAGGCTTGACTTTTAAATTTTAATGACTTGTTATGTGGAGAAAAAGGGCATTTTTAAGGGTGAGAACTGACAAATAAGCTCACACTGGCAACTCTACCCACCGCACGCTGACACTATGATGAAAATCATCACCGGTTAGGCATCAGCTCTCCATCCTTGCCGAGAGAAAACAGCTCCTACTCCAAATTCCATTTCTTCTCACACTTGCACATGATGTCAGATGACTAAGAGAGGGCAGGTTCAGCCTCCAAGCATAACCACTACAGGGATAAATCTCTGATCTCATAGCTTCTCTAGTCACATTTGTGTCTAAAGTGTATTTTAAAAATCACTCTGAATCGCACAGAAATCAAATATGGTTTATGATACATTCCATTTTCCTTAAAGGTGCAATTTGCAAGATGACATGTTGAATTCATACCCCAGCAAATAGGGGGCAGCATATCACCAGAAAGTCGTGATGTCCATCCCCCTATGGAAATGCACAGTACCTCCTCCACAGTGTTAGCACCAGGTTAGTTACCGGGACCTTCAACGTGATTGATAAGAGGTTAGAATACACCATTAGGGCAGAAGCGCTACTTCATCCTCTCAAGTTGGACTGATTTGACTCAATGCTACACTAACTCTCTATCACCTCGAGGTACAAAGCATTACAGACAGAATGGGCCAAGGTTAGCTGGTTACCATGCTAACTTCAAGAGAGACACAGTCGTGTCACATTATTATGACCTGCTAATATCCAGAGTAACCACCGTGTGCAGCATGGACAGCAGCTAGATAGCCTACCAGGACCTTCAGCTAAGGTCCTGGTAGGCTGTCACAGGTATCTGGAGCCATGCTGACTGCAGTGCATCCCACAGCCACTGCAGTGTGTGTGGGGGAGGATCCATAGAGTGAACACGACAGTTGAGGTGGTCCCACAGATGCTCAGTTGGGTTAAAGTCTGGGGAACTAGGGGACCAGGGTAGTACTTGGAAGTCTTAGTCATGCTCTTCCAACCAATCTCTGACATTTCTAGCCACGTGACATGTCGCACTGTCTTCCTGGAAGATCCCATCTGCCCCAGGAAAGACAATTAGCATGTACGGGTGTACGTGATCTGCAAAGATGGATTCACACCCAATCGGTTGAGAGTGCCTTCCACATGGATGAGTGGGCCCAGAGAATGCCACTGTCATGTATCTCCTCCAGTTCAGTACAGACTCTTACTTCCATTTCCCAGAGAGCCTTGATCATGTGACTTCCCATTCACAGTCGGCAGCCTATCCCAGATCCTCCTCACCTGATTGCTGATTGTTTACACCTGTTGTATGGTTTGGTTTGTTTCCATTTTCGTGAAGTAGCATCTCTGTTTTTCAGTACTTACCGAGCCATATTTCCTCATTTTGTATCTTTTGGTTTCTGACTTTTGGCTTTGTTTTTCGACCTTTTACGTTTTTGACGACACCTTTAAATGTGTTTTTTCAATAAACCTTTTAAGCCTCATCTGCTCACATCATCATAATACCTTGGCCCAAACTTTACAGCCACGAAACATGATTTCCTTCATGAGCTACACGCTGCTGCTGTCGAAAGTAGGAAGTGGTCATGATAATGTGACTGTGTATCTCTGCAGCACAATACAAAGACATCTGTAAGAAACCATCAAAATGTATTTTTTTATTTATTAGTAAATTTTCTTTACTAATTAATTACTTTAATTTTTCACATTCTGTTGATAATTTTAGTTCATTTTTGATTGTTTTAAACTAAAAATCTCACAAGTTGCACCTTTAAAGAAAATGGAATGTAGCAGGTTTTATATGCTGACGGTAAAATTGTGGTAAGTGTAACAAAAGGGGTTTTTTTGGGGGAGGGGGGGGGGGGTATATTTTTGCTTTGCTTTGGCGATATTTTGCTTTACAACATACTGTATGTAGCCCTACACCATGTAACAATCATACTGTACTCACATTGAGCCTTATTACAATCATTTATTAATAATTCTAATATTCCAGAACTGATAAGCTTGAATAGTAACTACATCTACACAGTGACCAGGACCCCATACATCTGGCAGGACCCTCTTAGTGCCTGATAATGAGGCTTAGACATGGACTGGTGTGCTTGGTCAGTCACACGCTTTAGGGGCAAGACTCTTGGAGGGGAGAGTGCTCAGAATCACAAACAAACAAACAAACAAACATACAAACAATCCAGGCAAGTAAGTAAAATATTCTTGCTATCAAACCTTATACCTGAACTGATTTCTGCAGAACTGTGCACCAGGTTACTTTTAAAATTCATGCAGTTTTGCTGTGAAACAACATTCGCTCCTCAAAATCTACCAATATCTCACATTCCAGCAAGAGTAAAGTCTGCACCAAAGAGGCAGCAACACAACCAGTCAATGAAACTTCTCTCGATCTTCTGCATTGGTACAGTATAGACAATTGACCACCACAGTCAATAAAACCAGGCACGTAGTTTGGACATATCTTGCTGTATCAGGAACAGAGAAGTAAACAACTGAACATACACAGGATGGAGGCTAAATCACTGGCGTATAGTCCAAGTTTTCATTTCTTGTGTGCGTCAAAATTATCGACTAGAGTTTCCTACTAGAGCACTGAATAAATACACAGCACAGACTGCATCACATTATTCTACAATACCTCTTTATGTGTCTTTATTTTCAGTGCATTAAAATTCATTAAGGAATTTAAAGTCTAAAAATATCAAATTATAAAACACTATGACAATATATTACAACAGTATATTAAGATTATATAAACCACCGAAAAATTGTTATTTAGTTATGCATGTAATATTCTAAATAAATTGGCTTGGCATGATTGTTGCCAGTGCAGAGTGTTTCCTTCCTTCCACCCATTGAGGACTGGACTAAGCTGGCCTGCCCTGACCCAGGAGTATAAGCAGCCCTGATGAAGACTGAACAAATTATTTTTTTAATATATCAGCACAAAACAGTACAGCTTTAAAAGTACACAAGTCATTGCAGAACAAATTCTAATTTACTTCATTTGCACAACAAAAGGGTTTTTATTCTGTTCTTCTTTTTAGAAGAATATGGCCAGGGTATTGCAACATAAGGAGGACCCCAAATGACATTCATGATGCAACACTAATTTTGCCTTCAGTAAGTGAAATGCTTGGACCGAGGTCAGGCGATTGCAGGGTATTCCACTTCTTTGTCTTGAATTTGTCTTGGGTTGCTTTTGCAGTATGCTACGTGTCATTGTTCTTTCAGTGACTATTGAAGCATTTGGCTATATACACTACAGCACAATAGTCCTACACACCTCAGAACGCATCCTGCTGCTGTTGTTAGCAGTCATATCATCATTAAGCACAAAGTAAGCCGTTCCACTGGCAGCCAAACATGTTGACACAATAACACTTCCTCCACCATGCTTCATGGATAATAATATATGCTTTGGATCATACATAGTTCCTTCCTTTCTCTATGCTTGTCTCTTCCCATCATTCTAGTACAAGCTGATCTTTGTCTCCTCGGTCCATTAGATGTTTCTCTAAAATTGTTCACTTTATCAAAGTCCTCTGAGGCTCTCCAATGGTTTACATCTTGTGGTGAACCCTCTGTATTTACTTCACTTGATTGTTGATTTTGGCACAGATAGGCCGACCTCCTGCAGTGTGTTCTCGATCTGGCCAACAGTTTGGAGTTTTAGTCAATAGTGCAGGAATTTTTCTTCACCAGAGAATTTTATCCACCACAGTTGTTTTCCGTGCTCTTGTGGGCCTTCCGTTGTTTCTGAGTTCACAGTGCAGTGTTGTGTGATGTTTTGCTATCTCTCTCAGTGGTTTAGTTTGTTTTACCAGTCTAATGATGGCTCTTTGGACTATGTGAACAACAACAGTTTCCAAATGCAAATGCCACACTTCAGATCAGTTCTAGACCGTTTATCTGCTTACATGTATTGTAGTAATTATAAGTATAAAATAATGAAGAGAACACATCTGGCCATGAAAAAAAGCTGAGCAGCCAATTGTCCAATTACTTCTGATGTATGAATATGGTTGGAGCCTTATTTCTACACTGTGCATACTATGTGGGTGTAAAATAACCTAAAATTAAGGCTGACCATCTGCATTTTAAGCTCATATTCTTTATACAATTTAAAGTCCCCGTATCTACATTTTCGTAGTGTTTTTTCAAAATTTGACATAATTTCACAATGCGTGCCCTTTACACTGTGTGTAAATGATGACCAAACCAAAACAAATGGCCCTGATTTACCAGATTTACTCAAAAGTTTGTTTCCATTGACTTACATTAGACATAAGATACGCTCTTCGTCAAAAGAACAGTTGCACAAATAGTTGTACCCAGAAGGAACCAACCGACTGGAATGTAACTTGGTGGGTAGGTTTGACATTGTGAGACATGCGAATGATTCAAGTTTCACACTCGGCCACACATGTGACGTAAGCAAGGACAGGTCACTGTACCTGACTGACCCAACAGCCTTGATTCTGGACATTCAGCAAGCAGTGATGCCCTCCATGAGTCGTCCTGCTAGTCATACTGCCAGCACCACTGGCAGACGTAGGACTACATGCTCGCAGACCGTTACGATGACTGCCCTTAACACCACGTCAATGGTGCCAAAGACTGCAATGGTGTCATGCCAGACTGTCATGGAGTGATTCAGAATGGCAGCGGGTCATCTTCAGTGAGGAGTCCCGCTTTTGTCTTGGAGGAGACAACCAACAAATCCGTGTGTGGAGGCACCGTGGTCAGCATCAAGATGAACGGTTTGTTGTCACACATCACAAGAACCAGAAGGGCTAGTGTCACTCCACCTCTACCCCTACCGCAACATCTGCAGGAACTGTGTGACAATATTCAAGCTGCATGTGATGGATTATCACAGGACACCATTACAACTCCATGTCGAGATGTCTGGCATGTTGTCTTAGCAAACATGGTGGCCTGACACCATACTGAGAGACACTACTTCTGTATGTACTGCCCATCGTTTATTGTTCCTGGTAACCTTTATCTTCTTTCCCTACAGTATTGCAATCCCACACTTCCTTCTGGCTGCAACTATTCTTTTGACGATGGGTGCATGTTTTTTCTTTCTCCTGTTGTCAGTTGCCATTCTGGGGCAGCGACATGCAGAAAGATAGAACAACAAGAACATTCTCAAGGTCCAAATATTTTTAGATATAACTGTAATGGTCAATATTGTTCTAGCACACTCTCAACCACTGCCCCTTTGCACTGTCATATTGTCATGTGTCACATATATCTCGTACATACATACATAAGCAACAGGTACAGATTTACAGCTGGTTCACATTCTTTTCGGAGATAAGAAGTGTCTGCCAGACTGGATAAGTGTACATTAAAGTGTGTGTGTGTGTGTGTGTGTGTGCGCACAGTTCTGGTTCTCACATCCAGTAATAAGTGTTTTCACACCACTCTCCTGATCATTCATCATGGTCATATCAGCCCTTCTCACCTCCCCAAGGGCACAGAGAGATAGCCCCCCCCACCACACACACACACACACCACTTAGCAACTATGTCTCTCTTCTCTCAGACACACACACACATAAATTCGGCGAGCGTGCAGACACTTTAGATAGCTCAGAGGCCCTGAGGAATAGCCTATTCTGTCTTTTCATGATGAATCTTTATACGATTGTATCTGCATCTAAACAGTTTACAGCAAAACGATTCAATTGCCCCTCCTTCATGTTTACAGAGGGTTCCCCCAGACTTCCCATGTTCCTCATACAGCATAGATGAGGACAGACGTTGATGCTTTAGTCAAAGTCCATAGCATGTGAAGCATTTGTCTGGTGTGCATGGACAGCTGGGCAGTGTCAGGGATTACTGTTGTTGGTTGGTACCAATTCAGTCCTTTTACAGCAGTCATACAATGGATTTTCCAACGGCTATTTTGGAGGTGAATTTCCTCTTCAGTATCGCTGATGCAATATATGTTGATGGAAATGTGTGCTTGTTCATAAAACTGGTTTTAACTTGACTGGTTAAACATCTTTGTAGGTGGGCAAGCAAGTTTCTGAACGTTCTTAAATTGTGTTTAAATGCTCAAGCACAATTGTTGGATACGAAAAAAAACTGCAGTCATGCTATACGTTTTACCTCTCATTGCTCGCTAGCAGCTCAACACACAGTCACTAAATTTTTGCTCTTCTAGTTTAAGCACCTCCCCGCCACCTAAGACCATAATAACAGAATAACATTAAGCTACTGCTAATATAGACATTCCAGAAGAGACTATTCAAATACGCCATGATCTCATTCTGCATTGCATATACACTCATCATCAAAAGAATAGCTGTACCCAGAAGGAAGTGTGGGATTGCAGTGCTAGTGGGAAGGAAGATAAAGGTTACCAGGAACAATAAATGATGATAAATTTAGACTGATACGGGCAATATTTATTGAGCTACACATACAGAAGTAGTGTCTCTCAGTACGGCGTCAGGCCTCAATGTTTGCAACATGCCAGACGTCTCGGCATGGAGTTATGAAGGTTCCTAATGGTGTCCTGAGATAATCCATCCCATGCAGCTTGAATACTCTGCAGATTCTGTGGCAGGGGTGGAGGTGGAGTGACACCAGGTCTTCTGGACATCTGTTACGTGACAACAAACAGTTCATTTTGGTGCTGACCACGGTGCCCCCACATACAAATTCGCCGGGTGTCTCCACCCAGACAAAAGCGGGACTCGACTGAAGATGACCCACTGCTATCCAGGTTTGCAGTCTTTGGTGACATTGACGTGGTGTTAAGGGCAGTCATTCTAACGGTCTTTGTGCATGTAGTCCTGTGTCATGCAGCCGTCTGCCAATGGTGCTGCCGCTAACAGGGTGACTCATGGAGGGCATCACTGCTCGCTGAATGTATGCAATCGTGGCTGTTGGGTCAATCAGGGACAGTGATGAGGCCTGTCCTTGCTTATGTCACATGTGTGGCCGAGCTTGAAATTTGAATCATTCGCATGTCTCACATTGTCACACCTACCCACCAAGTTTCATTCCTGGCGGTTGATTATTTCTGGGTGCAACTATTTGTGCAACTACTCTTGTGACGATGAGTGTAGTAGCCAGTGCACCAAGTAGTCAGTGCACCATAATATATTGACTGTAGTCCTATTGTCTCAACACAAATCATCCATAAGGGTTACATACGAAGAACACAGGCATTACATTCTATCAAATAGCCTATGAATGTAGCCTGTATCCTATTTACCCTATTAATCAATTCTACAAGAGATTTCCTTAGAAATGACATTCTCATCAAGCAGAAATAGTAGACTATATACAGCATATATATTCATATGCAAAAAATATGCTAAATATAATTGCTTTGTTGGCCAGGCTCGGTAAACGTGGTAGGCAGCCCATATTAGCATGTTCAGTGATTGTGGATTTACGGGTCTGTGTGAACAGCTTTAGATCAGAGCCATCAACCAAACACATGTGTGCACACGCACGCACACACAACCACATGCTTTATAAACAAATACACCTGCCGGTTCATGGCAGCGTTTCTGGGAATAATGTGCGTGCCTAGGCTAGATCAGCCAATTGTTCTGCCGGATGAATCAGCTGTATATTTCTAGTCCACACATATTAGCGTGATCAGTGTCATATACTGTTCGGCAGCACTCTGACGTTCATGCACTCTATGACATGAGATGTGTCTGACATGCACCTTGATTATGGTAATATTTGTACATCTTCTATTTGATTAGATGGAGGTAATGGCCAATGACCGTCACAGTCGGAGACACCTGATGCGGCTCGCTTTCTTAGTTCCATGCGCTGAGAAGGAGCTCTTGCATATTTATGGAGGGAGATTGACTATTCATGGACAATTTTGTCAAGAGTTATGATGCATATAAAGATGAAAATCCATTCTCTATGTATGAAAAGCAGTGCTAATTGTGATTTCCCTGAGAGCCGCCATTGTTATAAATAACACAAGCATGTTGGAGCCTATACTTTCCCCATTTGCTCAGTGCACTTTCATAGCACTTGCAATTAACAAAACACAAAAACATCAGTCTTATTTTCATGAGGTTGATGTAGACGCATAATACACTTAAATAAAGCTCCTAAAAGCTTCTTTGGAGCCCTGCCTCGTAAGAGCTAAGTGTGATTAAGAGTAAGCACTGGCCAGTGGACACCAGAACTGGTACTACGTTTATGAACTTTAACAATATTAAGTCAAGTCAAGGTTTATTTACAAAGCACTTTTGGTAGCACTTTACAGATCAGTAATAAGTGGGTAATGATATGGTAATTTTATGTAGTCATTAATTAAAGGTCAATTTCCTAGTTGTTACTAAATAATAAATCAGAAATTGGTAACAAGGCCATTATAAAATAATGGTAAGTAAGTTATACTTTCCTAAAAATTATATGCTCATATTCTAGTAATTAATAAATGAAAAGATTCATTGTCTCGGTATTTAGTAATAAAATGGTAAAATAGCAGTGACAAGTTTTAATTACCTAAAAATGACCAGCTTACTTTATAGTTCTTAATGAATAACAAGAGAGAATAATATTTGAGTACATGTATGTAATATAACGCTAAGGTTATTATCCCAAAAACAATGAAGTAGTTCTGCTGTAATTACCTGGTATTAGGGCTGTAAAATACTAATTCACTTGTTTCTGTTTTATTTTTTACCTGTTATGTATTTAAACTATTTCACTGATCTTTGGGGTAATAACCCTAACATTAAATTACATTCATGTACTTAATCATTATTCTCTCTTATTATTCATTAAGAACTATAAAAGCAATAAGCAGGCATTTTTAGGTAAATAAAACTTGTCAGTGCTATTTTACCATTTTATTACTAAATACTTAGACAATGACTATCTTTTCCTTTATTAATTACAAGAATATGTGCATATAATTTTTAGGAAAGTACAACTTGTTACCATTGTGTTTCTATTAAATTACTGCCTTGTTACCTCTACAATTGTTCACTTATTATACATTAAGAAGTATATAATAAGCAGATAATTTTTAGGAAAGTAAAACTTGTTACCATTCTTTTATAATGACCTTGTTACCACTACAATTTCTGATTTATTATTTAGTAACAACTAGGAAATTGACATTTAATTAATGACTAAATATAACTTGTTACCATAAAATTACCATATAATTACCTACTTATTACCGATCTGTAAAGTAAAGTGCTACCGCACGTTTTATAACAGAGGTTGTCACACAGAGCAGCTGTACAGAGAATCCGGGTCCAAGCCCCCAATGATCAAGCCAAGGGCGACAGCAGCAAGGAAAACTCCCTCAGAGCGACAGGAAGAAACCTGGAGAGGAAGCAAGAACCCATCCTCCTCGGGTCGACATAGGATAGCAAGACAAGCACAAAGGCAATATAAAAAGGATAAGACTTACAATCATATGCAATATTGAATATTGAATAACCAATAACTGTTAGAGTCCTATGAAAGCAGCAATGAGAAACAGACCTGAAAGGCTGAATGAAACTCCAAAGAATGAGTGAAACCAGTGACTACTGTAAGCAGTTTATCACAGTAGAAACCTAGAACATTCATGATGATCTGTTAGAAAGAACTAGAGAAGTGTTTAGTGTTTTATGTGGGGTAGAAGAAGAAATGTCTGACTGCTTTGAGAAGCAGGAGATGAAAAAAGTCTGTGATTAAAAAGCAGGATCATCGCATGGGTCAGCGGCATGCAGGCGAAGGTTCCACATAGCATAGAACAGCATGAAGCTCCATGGTAGGTAAACGGATCAGAAACGCAGGCAAGCAGTGGGCACTCAGTCAAGGCAAATGAAGCAGCAGCATCAGACCGCACAGGATGGGCAGTAGTTCTGCCTTAAACCACACAGGTCAGGCAGTAGTTCAGCTCAGGAAAAGAAAACACAGGCTGATGTGTGTGAAAGGTGGTCACTCGGTGTTGAGCTGCTAGCAACTAATGAGTGGTGAAACGGGAGGGGTCTGAACTAGTGTTTGGCCCAATTTTTAAGGGGCCATACAATGGAAACCTGTATTACACTGACATAGTTAAATTAGTAACGGACATATCGTAAACATTGTTGTTCCAACTCACAAATCACTTATTTGCAAAAGAGGATGGTAAGCATAGAGATTCCAAATCCTGAACTACATAACAGTCTTGATTCATTAATATTCATGCCACCAAAATGTACATACAACATTAACAAATGGCAAATGGGGGACTATGTGGAGAAATCTACCAGGCTGTTCCAGGCTGTGAAGGGGAAGTAAGTACTTCTCATACACTAGGGGGCAGTAAGCACATTTGCCTGGAAGCGTGGGCAGCCCTATTCACGGCACCCAGGGAGCAGCTGTTGGGTAGGTGCCTTGCTCAAGGGCACTTCGGCTATGTCCTGTCGGCTCAGGTAATCGAACCGGGAACCCTCCGGTCACAAGGCCCACGACTGCCCCCCTGGGTGTATTTAACCACATCTGGGAATTTTTCCCGCAGTCCCAAGTCACATACCTTTTATGTGGACATCAGAGAAGAATGATTTTGATGCTAACAACATCGGCATCTAAGAGAAGACCAAGAAACATGTTAAGAACCTAGTGGTTTCAGGCTCCATATCTTTGGTTTCCTGAAGGTTAGCAACACAGAAGTGTAGTAGAAGCTGTTTGTATGTGGTCCATGCTTTTGTCCACTTTGGTAGATTGCAGTATGTCATGCACTACCAGAAAGAACATCTAGCACCTATGATTACACAATTTTTGCACTTTTGATTGAATCTGAAAGAAAAAAGAAAGGTTTGCTTCTGAGGAGAGTCCTAGTCTCAGGTGTGGAGGCAGCGCTGGCTTGGTCCCCCAGGAGAACCAGCGAGCATTTAAAGCATCCAGCAGTGGTGTGGTTTATCTGTCCAATTCACACCTCAGCAAGGTGGGAAAGGAAGAGGAATAAGTGACGGGGGGTGGAATGACAGAACGACAAGCTAACACATGTTCGCCCTCCTGATGACCCTCTCCTGATGGAACTGGTGAGGCAGAGAGGAAGCTCTTATGGCCATCATGGGAACGAGTGACTCTCACAAGCGAACGGCGTGCTCCTTATCTCTATGGCTGCTAGGCTGCCAGGTCCGCTGGAGTGGCTGCGTGACGATGGCTGTTTGGGTCAGGAGCGCTTCAGCCCTGCAGCAAGGCCATCTGTCCGAGCACATCACACCGTCCTTAATTAGCCTGCTAAAGGTCAGCTTAGCACTTTCCCAGTCAGGCATGCCCTCGGCCACCCCTGGGGATGGCTCGAGGGGCCTGATAACAGCGCTGTGCCAAGTAGCTGAGGGTGACAGTTGGTGAGGTGGCTAGTAAGGGTAACAAAAAAAGGTATGTAGCTGGTAACTGTAGCTTGTTCCAAATTGGTTACTAGCCAGTTTTAGTGCAAGTAGTGCATTACACTGGGAAATTCAGTGTGCTCTTAATAGAGTTACTACCCAAGTCCTGTAATGTGGGACCCTCCAGGTGGTGACAATGCTTGGGTCGCTAGAAATCAGTGATAGATGGATAGTTCTGCTAATCACATGGCACACTGTAGTCCATCTTTGGCGTACTCTGTTAGTCCTCTATTACCCTGTTCTTCAATGGTCAGGACCCCCACAGAGCAGGTATTATGTGGGTGGTGGATCATTCTGTGACACTGATGCGGTAACGATGTGTTATTGTGTGTTGAGCTGGTGTGAGTGGATCAGACACAGCAGTGCTGTTGGAGTGTTTAAACACTGTGTCTACTCACTGTCCACTCTATTAGACACTCCTACCTTGCTGGTCAACCTTGTAGATGTACAGTCCAAGATGATAGCTCATCTGCTGCTGCACAGTTTGTGGTGGTCATCCTCTAGTCCTTCATCAGTGCCCACAGGACGCTGCCCACAGGACACTGTTGGCTGGATAGTTTTGGTTGATGGACTATTCTCACCCCAGCAGTGACACTGAGGTCCAGCAGCACTGCTGTGTCTGATCCACTCACACCAGCACAACATACACTAACATACTACCATCATCATGTCGGTGTCGTGTCACTACAGTGCTGAGAATGATCCACCACCCACATAACACCTGCTCTGTGGTGGTCCTGTGAGGGTCCTGACTATTAAAGAACAGGGTGAAAGGAGATAACAATGTATGCAGAGAAACAGATGGACTACAGCCTGTAACTGTAGAGCTGCAAAGTGCACCTTCATGGTAAGTAGAGCTGATCAAATGGACAATTAGTGCAGATACCGAAGGTGCCTTGAACTCAATTCATTAAAAAACCTTTCCAACATGAGTGTCAGGTTTGCCTCAAAACCACAGACTACAGCCAACCAGCAAAGACTTGGCCAGACAGACAATCAGGGCTAAAATCAAGGTAAACATTGCATGGTGTTACCTCGGCTTAAATTACCATGCCACAGTGCTGCCTAAGGCATCATTCTGAAGCAACTGCCTAGAGAATAACCTAAACTAGTCAAAATCTTTGAATAGAATATGTTTGCTCGGATAAACACAGCACGTTATTCTTCTATCGTATGAAAATGCTTGGATTCTCAGACATTTTGTGCTTAATTCCTTTTTACCCTGGGTAGACAACCAAAATTCAGGAGGACACAGGAGGAAAACCTGGCAACTCAAACAGAGGCAGTTTAAACTTAATGTTTAAAGGAATGCTAAAGAAAACATTAAGATTCTGGGACATTTTGTGTCCAGCAAGGATTCATTTTTAATCTACATAGCAATAGCAGGCCCAGTATTAGAGGGGTCTTTAGTGTGGCAACACCCAACCAACTAAATACCATGTCCACTATTTCATTCCATGCTTCTATATTTCTACAGTGGCAAGCAGCAATGAAACTACCGAAGTGAAACTAGACTACGTGCTGTACATGATGTTGCAGTCCTTGCTGTGCATGCCCGATATAAAAGGCTGCTTGGTTTACCACATTGCAGGGATTGCTTTGCATTTGTTGCATTTTGGAGATTTGCTGTATGTCAATGAATCAGCAAACTGATTTGCATTTTCATTAGCAGGGATACATGGCATTGTTTTGAGGAGCATTCTGGACAAGCTCTGACGAATGGCGTGGCCAGCATGAGCCCAATCGGGCATGTATGGTATATGGTGGAGGTGTCCATTCGCACCAGAGATCCTGCACCTACAAAATACCAGGAACTGTGGGTGATTTTCCAGATGGCACTGCTCAATATCCCTGCAGATTTCTTCCATCCACCTGTGGAAACAATCTCGAGTTGATGAGCTTTGCCGGGCTAAAGGGGCTCCTACACGATACTAGTTCCTGTTTATTTTATTGAAGACCTCATTCAATTGTGTGATTGTAGCAATCTATCAGCCTAGCTAGCTATTTAGCTTTTCGTGTTTCGATAAAGCACTCTCACGAGAGCCCCTAGCTGTCATTTGGGGACAGCAGCTATATGTAATATCACCATATGAAATAATAATGGACACAAGCTGTTAGTTTAGCTAACTTTTATCCCAGCTGTATCTTGACTAGAAGGAAATTAACCTTTGTACGAAGTGATGTTAGCTAGCTACACATAGTAGCTAACATCTGATTCCTACTTAGCACTGCGGTGGGCAAAAAATGGTAGCTAGGAGTGTAACTTCAGCTAACAGAACTGCAACTATGATGCCTGGCTGACCACCATGGTTACCGCACTAAGTGGAAGGGAGGAGCCAACAATGGAAGCTGCAGATTGTAGTATCAAAGTTGCCAACACAGCAGAAATGCTGATTGGTGCAAAATACACTCATCGTCAAAAGAATAGTTGCACCCAGAAGGAAGCGTCTGATTGCAATGCTGTTCGGAAGGAAGATAGAGGTTACCAGGAACAATAGATGATGATAAATTTAGACTGATATGGGCAATTTTGGATGTGGGACGTGTGACAAACCATTCATCTTGGCGCTAACCATGGTGCCTCCACACATGGATTCATTGGTCGTCTCCACCAAGACAAAAGCAGGAAGATGAAGATGCCCCGCTGCCATTCTGAGTCACTCCCTGACAGTCTGGCACAACATCATTGCAGTCTTTGGTGACGTTGATGTGACGTTAAGGGATAGTCCTCCGTTGTGCAGCCGCCTGCCTATGGTGCTGGCACTATCGGTATGACTCATGTGGGCATCACTGTTTGCTGAATGACTGCAATCATGGCATGGTTATGTCAGTCAGGCACAGCGATAAGGCCCGTCCTTGCTGACGTCACATACGCGGCCGAGCGTGAAACTTGAATCATTCGCATGTCTCACAATGTCAAGCCTACCCACCAAGTTTCATTCCTGACGGTTGATTCCTTCTGTGTGCAACTATTCTTTTGATGTTAAGTGTATGTACTGCATAGTGCCCATATTGAGAAGTGAGTTGAGGGAAGCCTGTAATGTTAGGATAGCTGAAGAAGGAATGGAGGAATGACTCAGTTGGAAGTGTGGCTGTGTTATTTTTCCTGTGGTTACACTCCTCACAGAGGGAGGAGAGAGTCTGAATAACTCTTCTCCTCCTGCTGACCAGAGCCACACATGGTGGATTAAAGCAACAAACCATTCCACACGAACCCATTAAAGTGTGACATCTACTCTCTCTCTCCCCCTCTCTCTCTCTCCTTTGACTGTAGGTAATCAGCAAGTGCGGTGTATGTGTGTGCTTCTCCCTACAGCGTTGCCCCAGTCAGCAGGTCCCTCTATAAAAGACCCCCAGCCCTCTCCGCCAAAGGCCTGTGCAAAAAATCAATTTTCCTCCGGCTCCTCCACTCTGTGGCCAAACCAAATTGAATTCTCCTGGTCATGAATCTTCAATTAAAAGCATGCAACTCCAAAAGAGTATTACTCTCCACCTTCCAGCCAGCCGTCAGGAAATGAAATTAGCCACACTCCTGACTGGACTTCACTCAAGCACACATATTCATTACAGTGAACTAAAAAGGTGTCAAATGGAGCTGTCCGTCCTGGAGCACCGGTGGTTTTACCTATCCGTTACGACTGCCTGAGGTGGACAAAATCCTCATATTTGTCTATATCGCTGCATATTGTGATGCTTCTTGCATTACACAGCATTGTCTCTTCAGTCTAAATGGTTGAGAAGTGTTCAAACCATGTAGACATTTGAGCACCAGTCTTGACTCACTTTGTGTTGCAGTTAAGACATTGTGTTTATGTTTCTACAAAAACAGAATATTGATACATTTGGTTCCTTGTACAAGGTAATATCTGACCTGCAGCTCGTTCAGGTCTGATTCCGAGAAAGGCTGTCACCACAGCCCTACATCAAATTCCAAACCTGTCTTCGCACATAAGCAAGCTTCTCAGTTGGCAGCTGTGATGGAAGAACAACTGAAGGGAAAAAAAATACAGCCAGAAGTGAAAACAATGCACTTCAGCAAAACAAGGACTGCTTTACAGACTGACTGGAATAAAACAACATTCCGCTTAAACTGGAAAATGATGAGCTGGACGTTGTAGTTCTGTCTGACAGGGTAAAAGTTATGGAAGTTTGTTTTTGCTTGTGGAAACAAATATATAGCCATTTAGTAAGTCATAATAATGAGAAAATTATTACTCATATTTACGACATAGCATCTCAGAATTAAGACTTGCTATCTCCTGGTAATAAAATTCAGTCTCATAATTACGACCTAATGTCTAGGTATGACTTACTATCTTATACTTATGACTTAGTATCACATAATTATGACTTACCATGTCATAATCTCAACTTAATATTTCATAATTATGACTTAATTTCTCATAAATATAACTTAGTATCTCATAATTATAAGACTGAATCTCATTATTATGTGATACTAAATAATATTTATAAGAAATGACGTTAGCCATCTAGCTAGCTGCTGCAGTCAGTAACTTCCACTTAACTTTAAACATTGGCTCCCATGAACCATGGCATAATTATGAGATCCAATATGTCATAATTATGTCATATTATGACTTGGTATCTCCTAATTATAATTTAATATCATAGCTGTGACATACCATAGCATAATAACGACTGTGACTTAGCATCTTACAATTATGACCTGCTTTCTCATAATTACAACTTACTTTCTCATAAACATAACTTAGTATCTCATAATTATAAGGTTGAATCTCATTATTATGAGATACTAAGTCATATTTATAAGAAATTATGTTAGCTATCAGCTGCAGTCTGAACTTTGGCTCCCATTAACTTTGAACTTTGGCTTTATGAGGTTGAATCCCATTATTATGAGATACTATGTTATATTTTTGGGAAATACAGTTAGCCATCAGGTGCAGTCTGAACTTCAGTTCCCATTAACTTTGGTTCCCCTAAACCAAGGCATAATTATGACATACCAAGTCATAATTAAGACTCACCATAGCATAATAATGACTATGACTTAGCATCTCAAAATTAGGACCTACCTTCTCATAATTATGATTTAGCATCTCATAATTATCACTTTGACTTTTTTTTCATTACTATTAACATTACTATTAACTTACTCTCCACATTCTGAGAAAACTAAAAGCTATCACGACTAAAAGACCATATATGTTTTTCCAGTGGCGGAAATGGGCTTCCATAAAAAGGCACCATGTTTATTGCAGAAGGAACTGCCAATATTAAAGCGCATTGATGCAATGTTCAAGGCTTCCTGTATTCTTTTTTTATTACTTTGCATAAATGTTGCATAAAAGCAATAAACCACTTGAAGTGTTATTATAAACATCATCACAGCTTTGCCCTTAACTTGTGCCTGCAACTGAATCATTGCCATCATGTTATTCAGAGAAACACACTCCCTTTTGGGTTTAATTACCTTAATACATTAAAAACGGATCAGTGAATCAATAATGGTTTGAAATTGGCCAAAATGCTTATAGCACACAGTACAAAACAACGTGACTGCTCAGAGAGCTTATTTGCATGTTTCAGCCTTCTACATAACAGTATTATGGCCAGTATGGCAATAACGATTGAATAATGATACACTGTGTAGCTCTAGTTTATGCCTCATCATGATATTTTAATTCCGATAACAAATGTTCCTGTCAGGAGCGCAAAAAGGGAAAAAAGGGGGGCGGGGCACATGAACGGAGAGTGAACGAGAAGAGCAGGATGTTCTCCCTGGAAAGGACAGTGAGAATTAAATGAAAGTATGGAGGAGGGGAGCAGAAGCAAAGTGGAATGCCTCTGAGAAATGAGACCCTCACAGGAAGTAAAATAGGAGATCGTGACCTTTGACCACCCTCCCTCTAGAGCTCTCTATGTGGCAGTGGCATGCTAAGTAGGTTTACCAAGACTTGCGCACCCACAGGCATTTACCATCACAGAGAGAGAGAGAGAGAGAGAGAGAGAGAGAGAGAGAGAGGCCCAAGAAGCTCTTCATCTGTACAAAGCACCCTGACTCTCTGACTCAATTTTTGACTTCATATTGATATGCTCAGAAAGCTACCCACAATGCTACTTTAACTTGCCAGCCATGAGGCATAGCTGATGCAAGCAGCTGGAAATAATCGGCCTCCAACACCCCAGACGAAAACCACTTTAAAATGCACAGACAGACTAAAAAGGGCCCGGGGTCTAGGAGGCCTAGGGTCCGCCTGTCTTACAATAAGACATCTGAGATGACGCTGTAATCACCAAATATTCACATTTAAACAGGCATTAGCAGCATCACCCAATAAAATATGAGAGTATGTAAAATGTCAATCAAAGTGTTTTGTAGAGCACCACACTCTGAACTGGTAACTGCTGCAGTGCAGCTTTTTAAAGGAGCAGTGTGTAAAATTTAGTGGGGGCTCTATTAGCAGAAATGGAATTATACAAACCCATGTTTTACTAGTGTATAATGGATTTCCCACCACTGCACGTTGCTGTGATTTCATTAGCTTAAAACGAGCCCTTCATATTAACAGGAGCGGCTTCCCTTCCAAATGAGGCCGTCATATTGCTACTGTAAACCGGAATGGACAAACCAAACACTGGCTCTTTTATGTTGAAGTGGCAGCTTGAATTTAGTGGTGCTATAATACTTAGAAAGGACGATGTAGGAAGAAGAAGAATCCTTGTTGAAATGTGATACTGTAGTGCATAGTTATCAGTAGCTTCATGCACAAAACACCTAGTAGGATATTTTGATAGCTTAAACATCCCTGGGGCAGCGGTTTTTAGAATGCTTCAGGTACCAGGATGTAACTGCTGCACCACTTAAGATGCAATGGGAAAACCCAAACAAGTAAAATAGCAGCAAAAAAAAAAAAACATCTCCTTTGTGATGTTCGGGGGTGCAGAAATTGATTTATTGGTTGGGGGTACATTTACACTTAAAGCATTTAGCTGATGCTCTTATCCAGAGTGACTTACAAGGTTATTCATATTACAAATAGGCCAACGTTGTGTTAGGAGTCCTGCCCAAGGACTCTGATTGGTGTTGCACAGCATAGTTATCCAGACCGGGAATCAAACCCCAGTCTCCCACATGGGGTGGTAGCTCACTTTCGGGTGGTGGTGTTATCTGCTGTGCCACACTAACCACGAATGGCTCAGCGTGGCTGTGTAGCTCAGAGGTGACAGTAAATTTGAACTACAGCGTCTATACTGAGCTGCTGGACAACCAGGTTTTGCCTTTTGCTTATGATCTTACCGAGGAACATAACATTCCGTATTTCAAGATGACAGGGCTGCAGATGTGACTGATTGGCATGAAGGGAAGAAAACCCACAGCCACACAAGAGAGATGTGGGTGAAGAGGGTGCAGTTTGTTAAAATATGCAACCTCACTGCTAGAGATCACACACTGCTCCTTTAATGGCCACTTTGACCAAAATTAATCATTTTACCATCGCTATATCTGATACAAACATGACTGCTCACCTTCTACAGTGGTGCCACACCGATCCCGAATATGAGTTTTCAGGTTGTGGGAATGTAACTTGAAAGTGGCAGGAAGTTTTGAGAAATTATATGTGCGTTGGGACAAATGCATGAAGGCAGGCAGGCTATTTGAAATGTTTTCAGTTACTGCCACAAAGCCAAATGCCAAGTCTGTATTTATTAGCCTCTACATCAATGCAGTTCTTTATTGCTATGAGGGGAGTCCCAATGGTATGACATATTAGCATAATGCATGCTGGGAACTGTAGTCAGAGAATATTGATTGGTGAAAACCCAAAAGGGATACAAAATCAGGAATCCTGTCAAGCTGATGAAGCTCTGGGACATCGTGCTGCCCTACAATATCCTGCATAACATGACAAACAACATATTAATTCTATCTTTAGGTTGGAATGCCTCTGCAAAAGTAATGGCCCCATATGATTCTTGTCTTGGATACAATGTTCCAGGAAAAAACGTTTAATTGGTGTAGAACCTCACGTTAAGTGGCAGTATCTAGAACCTATTGACAGGAGATGAACTATAGGAGAACCTCCAAATAAAGTAGGGACAATGCGTGGGTGTCTTGATGACTGAATTCATTTAAGCATGGAGAGATACAGGAAAAGAGACAGAGAGCCAAACACAAAGAGAGTTCCAGGCTAAGATGGGACGGGACTTGAATAAGACACCACAGAGATTCAGAGAAAGAGACGTTTAGACGGAAGAGAGATAGATACACACACCCTGAATGCTTAATCTTATTCTTGACCTCGCGTCCACCCTCACATATTTGAACAGTCCAGCCCCAGAGCAACAGGCTAAATGTTAGCATTAGCATTTTGGCATTTCAAATGTAGGTATGTGTGTGCGTTACATGGTCCCAGCATGGCGTTCTCATTCTCCCTCAGACCAACCCCTCAACCCCCACCTCTGTGTGACTGTACTGCCATATTTGTATGGACAGTAGTGCGCCTTCACTGACCTGAAATCACCTCGCTAACATTAGCACTTCACAGTAAATACAACTGTTTAGAGGGCACGGAGAGCGAGAGAGCTCTCATATCCAAGCATGTCTTTGCTCTCACTGAGGAAGTCCACCATTTATGTTTGGAAGCCTTTATAAAAGCCCATTACAGTGACCTCTTCCAATACAAGAACAAAACGTTAGCTCTTTGGTCTGTACTAAGCCATCATCACTTTCCTCAGCTCACTCACTCCCCAGAGGGAAGGGAAAAAGAGAAAGAGGGAAGGGTAAAAGATGGATATTCATTTTGCCTTCCTCAGATGGGAGTAAAGTACGTGGCGGATGACTAAAACGGTGAGGTTTAGAATGGCAATGCTACTGCCGCACAGCCATAATGAAGAAACATTGGTGATTAGCGCCACTTCCACCACTAGGCCTGTTACTATTATTCAGTTTTAGCTCGCCATTAATCGATGAGAAGTGGTTCATTGTAGAGAAACAGCAGAACTAGAAGCTGCGATATCTACAACATTAAGACAGCTATTTTATTTACAATTCAAAATTACCAGTGAACCTACACGTGTCATCTGAGTTTTTATACACTCATTGTCAAAGAAATGGCTGCACAAATAGCTGCACCCAGAAGGAATCAATCGACACAAATGAAACTTGGTGGGTAGGTTTGATAGACCATATAGTGACCATATAGACCCCAGGTCTTCAAATCTGGACCTGAAATACAGTTTCCAGTCCTGGATTTAGGTTCCGCTGGAGGTTAAGAGAGCAGTTAATGTAACTGATTGGCCACGTAGTGTCACACCTACCAAGGATTATAAACCAGAAACAGGAATTAAGGCCCGATTTGAAGACTTGACATAAACAATACAGTCATAGGCAGGGAGCTTCTGGGGCATTTCAAATGTGGTTTTCCCATCACCACCTGTCGGAACAATTCCATTTGGAAGTATCTAGGACAGCACAGTTTCACATTATCTACTTGGAATGGCTTTGTGGAATGGTTTTTTATGTATTTTGAGGCTGCCCCAAATACCATTTTCTGTATTCGGCAGTTTTAATGACCGTTTTAAGAAGCTACATACGTAAACAACAGCAAATATTCAAAACCTTGACTGGGGAGGCTGAGAAAGTCATTTAGGAAATCCATGTCTGACATGTCGGAATTTTCAAACTAGCTGCATTCCAAGTGGCTTTACTGCATCTACCAGGGGTTATAGCATGGTGCATTCATACCTGGTGCTCGAGCAGAGATGGTATATAAGCTCACTGAACAAAATGAAATAGTCACCTGTGACTGAAATGTACCTAATAGTGTGTAATACCTCCATGAGCACCAATAACAGCTGTGATTGGATTTGGCATAGACTGGACAAGTTTCTGAATGTAGGCCACATCAACATTCACTCTTGCAACAAAGAATTGCACAGTTGGGCCAGATTTGGTGGATGCTTTCCCTGGCACAATTCCGAGGAGAACTTCCTGGAGACTGGGATTTTAGCCACTGCTGGTAGACCTGTATGACCGTACGCTTCCATACACCTGCAGATTCAGCTACTTCCTTCACACTATGATCTTTGGCATGCCCAAATACAATCACTCCTTTGAGTCAATCATTAACATCTGCTTTGCAGGCCATTTTCCACACATGGAACGAGACATTCACTGCACTGTACCACCTCCTCTCAATCTATGGATTCCGTCACTCACATCCCGCAGGTATTCTTAGTCCCAGCGTCCTCGTGCAGCGCCATCTGCAGGAGCCTGACTTTACTATCTCCTTATTTTAAATAATACAAGAATGTGCTGACATAATGTACTGTGTTCAAATATAAGTAGTTCAGTTGTTTAGGGGAGGGTGTTTTAGGTTCATTCATACAAGACTTTTATGTTGAAGAGTCTGAATATGGGTGGAGTGGTGGATTTCCTGTTTACTGATTTTCCAGTTTACAGCTAATTAACAAAATAAAAGTTACAATATCCTACACAGAATAATAAAAGAGAATGAATGAAGAAATAAATAAATGAATAAATAAATACATATTTAAACAGAACTTGCCTACCTGCTGCATATAGTCGCAATAGTCGCATATTCAGGTTCAGACTGAATTTGAAGAAATTCAGAAAAATCTGATCAATCTACATTCTACTACAACAGTTACCTTTTTGAAGATTGTTTTGTCTAATTGGGTAAAGGGGCATCGTTAGGCTAATTTTCCATTTCTTTAGGAATCCAAAAGTGGTTCTTCTATGGCATCATCCCAAATAACCTTTTGACACCTAAACACCCTTGGCCAGTGGAGCCTGAGAAACCAACTGGTCAGTTTCTCAGTCTCTCAACAGTGAACATCCTAGTCAATCTAGCTCTTCTGTATTGTTAACCATGTCATTTCCTCTGAAGGCATGGAGTTTACCTCACATGCATTGTGCTAATCTTTCCCCCATGTACAGAGGAACCCTTCTAGAACTGGAATCTGGAATAATAGTTTTTTTGAAAAAAAAAAAAGAAGAAGAAGAAGAATAAATTGCAAACACATAAAGCGTTTGTTCCTTCTCATATTCATAATCTCCTCCTTGCGGGACATTCTTTCTGAATCTTCATGCATTATACATCACCCAAGGGGAACGAGTGGGCCAAAAAGGGCGTGAAGCAGGGAGTACTGCACAATAGTGGCTCAGCCAGAGCAGCAGTCAAATCACAGGTGCTTTCATTGTTTCACACACCAAAAGCCCTCTTCATGTCAGCTCCTAACACGTATCGCCCACACATCCAGGTCTCTCTAGACTGATGCATTCTGGGACTGACCTTTGATCCGTGTTGTTTGAGTATGAGTGTGAGCCTGTGTGTGTGCGCAGTTGCACAGTGCAAGAGTTATGATGGATCCTGTTAGAGAGTCCCTGTAGTGTCATTAAATAGTGTCTTTGTGCACATGAGGGCACCTTTAATCTGACAAGCGGTAAATGTGATTAAAGCAGCTCGAGCGTGACCCCTGCCTCACGCACCCATCTCCTTCCAGCTCGCTCAAATCACCCCTCAACATATAATGGCAGCAGCTTTAGTACTTTAGTACAGTAAGAGTCTGAAGGATTCGTGCCTGAGATAACAAATATATAACAGGCCAAAAGTTTGGAATCAGTCATCGTGTTAATCTCTTTCTTAGTTATTTTTATTGCTGTCAGACTAATTATTAATGATGAATCAGATCATCCTCCTCAGGATCTGATCACCACTAAGTTCCTGAGACTCCACAGGGCCCATCATACTATTCTACACTTTTTTGTATTACTGGCTAGCAACACCTTAGCAACCACCTTGAATTCCCTAGCAATGGCCTAGCAATATCTTCATAGCAACAGCCTAGCAACCATCTGGGATTACATAGCAACTCCACAGCAATACTATAGCCAAAACCTGGAATTACACAGCAGTAACCTAGCAACATCTTAGGAACCACCTGGGATACCATAGCAACATCTACGCAACCACCTGGGATTTCATAGGTCCAGCCACATATTGGTAACCACCAGGGATGCCATAGCAATGGCCTAGCAACATCTTCATAGCAACAGTCTAGCAGCATCTGGGGATTCCATAGCATCTTCGGAACTTGGTAACAACCTTAGATAGCATATTAATGGCATAGCAACACCCTAGCAACCACCCATTAACAGCCTAGCAACACCTTAGCAAACACCTGGGATACCATAACAACACGTTAACAACCTGGAACGGCAAAGCAGTTGCATAACAATATTACCACCTTGCCATCCTTAACTACAGCTTAGCCACCACATGAGATACCTTAGCAACAGCTTAGCAACCATCTGGGATATGATAGCAGTTGCATAGCAATATTATAGCAACCTCCTGTGATACCATAACAGCTTAGTAACCCCCTAACATATCATAACAACAACTTAGCAACCACTTGGGATACCATAGCAGTTGCATAGCAATATAATAGCAACCACATGGGCACCATAGCAACATCTTCATAGAAACAGCCTAGCAACATCTTAGCAACCACTTGGGATTACATAGCAACACCCTAGTAACATCTTAGCAACAACCTAGGATACCCATCAACAGCCTAGCAACATCTTAACAACCACATGAGATGCCATAGAAACAGCTTAGCAACCACCTGGGATACCATTGTAACTGCATAGCTATATTATTGCTACTATAGTAATGGCACAGCAACACCTTAGTAACCACCTAGGGTACCATAGCAACACCTTAGTAACCACCTGGGATACTATGGTAATTGCATAGCAACGCCTCAGCAACCACCTGGACTACCACAGTAATTATACAGCAACCACATAGTATACCATAACAACACTTAATTGACCACATGGGATACTACAGCCACTACTTAGCAATACTATAGTAACCATCTGGGATATTATAACAACAGCTTAGCAACCACCTGAGATACCCTGGCAACAACCTTGTCAAGCCAACCTCCCGTAGCAGTTACTGATTAAATACTTATTCTATGTAAAGTTACATGTTACTGCTTTATGAACACGCATCATACATTCTGCAGCTGCGGTCTCGTCTGCACAGCTGGTCAAAGGCACGACTGAAGCTTCACTACAGCAGCACAAACAGGATTCATTCCCAAAACAGGAAAAATCCAGCCAAATGCAACTCGGCATTCCCGGCTATTGTCTGACAGCCGTCAGTGGAGGCCTCCTGGGCAGCTCCAGACATTTGAGTTGTGATCTGCAGAATCTGTCTCTCTTTGTCCTTCTGCTAGGATATCACCCCTTAACCCATTAATATGTTCCTCCGTGTGTTGTGTGTGGGTGGGGGGGTCTTTCTGAATACGTTTTATCTGCCAGCTGCCGAGACTATGACAGCCAAACTGGAAGCCCTTTGAAGTGTGAAGCGTCGGAGCTATGCTGCCTTCAATTATGTGTGAAACGCCTTACAAACACACCGCACACACACATACACACGCACACACACACACACACACACACACACACACACACACGCACATACACACACACAGAAAGATGCACATTTTTCCTCTGTGCCGTGTTCAACAGAGAGCTTTTACAATCAGGCATAAATCTAGCAAATTCACAATTAAAATGAGGCTTCTTATTCGGGGGAGGCTCGGGCTATAGGGAAAAGAAAACGAGCAGACAAAATCAATTTCCATCCAATTTTGCATGAGCCTGCTTTAAAAAACACAGCTCTCTTTCGGCATCATATAACAAACCGCCCTGTTCAACACCATTACACATCACAAAGCAAATTCAAGGCATTTCTGCTTTGTCCAGAAAGGTGGTCAATTTAGACTGTAACTGTTTGACGCTTTCAGAAATAATTTAGATCATTGTTTCAGTGATTCCCATTCCCAGTACTGTGGAGCCCCATATAGCAGCTTAATTACTGATGAGGTGGATCAGGTACATCAAAGCAGAGCAAGCACAAAACATCCATGACGTCTAATATCAAAAACTACTGACATATCTGCTGATATACACTCATCATTGAATAAGAAAGAAGGCCACTGACAGGAATGAAACTTGGTGTGTAGGTTTGGCATGACGAGACGTGAATGATTCCAGTTTCACGCTCGGCCGAGCATGTGACGGGAGCAAGGACGGACCTTACGCTGTACCTGACTGACTATATAAGGTCATTTGGCATAGACTGAACTGAATGAATCCAGCCAATGCCCACTCCTAATGAATCCCTCCAATGCCCACTAAGAAGGAGTCTATCTAATGTCAACTCCAAACGAATGTACCCAATGCCCACTCTAAATGAACCTGCCCAATGCTCACTCTGAATGAACCAGCCCAGTGCTCGCTCTGAAAGAATCCACCCAGTGTGCACTCTAAATGTATCTACCCAATGCCCAGTTCCTCCCACCTTGAAGACACATAAAAAGAAGTGGGTTTTCCTAGTCTTTAAACTGGAAAACGTCACTCCGGAGCATAGCTTTGTGGTTCTGGAGGAGCCCTGACCTACAGATTTTTGCGTTTCCTCCTCTAAAACACCACAAGTTAGTTGGAATCTGCTGTGCTGGGAGTAGGGTAAGCACTAAATTGGATGGGGCAGGCGAACTTACCGATTCTGGTCCTGGAGCTCTACCTTCCTGCAGAATTTAGTTCAAATTTGAACAAATGGATTTATGATCTGGATCGAGTCTTTTCAATCAGGGTTGGAAGTAAACTCTTCAGGAAGGTAGATTTCCAAGAGCAGGGTTGTTAGCCACTGCTCTAGAAACTACTGTGGGAGCAGTAAGCATGTCTACAATGGTTAAATGGATCATTTTGACCAGAGTCCCTTTAACATGTGGCTAGGCCTATCAGATTGCAGATCTGGAACTATCCCTTTCATAACACTGTCAGCAGTAATTAACAGTTCATTACAACCCCCATCAGGGGAACCACATAGAGGAAAATTACAAGTGACATAAAACCCAGAGGCCATTGTGTGAGCTTTTGTGATGGAACAACTCTCAAACAAGTAACCTTATTGATTTGTGACAGTATTGATTTTTACATTTAAAGCCAAGTATCATGGCAGCACACTCCTCTGCTGTTCCTGCTTGCTGACCCTGACATATAGATAAACACAACAGAATAACAGCAGCAGCAGTAATGATAGCACTCAGGCAGGCTCTGAGCAGGAGTGAAAAGGGGCAGAGGTGAGACAGTAATCAGCCCGTCCGCATGTTAACACCGGCAGATCCAGAACTGATTGCAGGGTACTGACTCAAACTGAGGGCTCAGGATTCACCAAATACATTATCCACAGAGACAGGGTCGAGAAACTGGTAGAAAGAGGTGGATAGAGAGAGATTAGATGAGTGCATTGTTTGTGTGTAAAAGAGAAGGTTAGAGGGCAGCATCCACTCCGGAGAGAGATCAGAAACACCAACATACCACTTACAGTACATTAACACATTACACTTACTGAGTTACTGTACACCAACACACTACTTACAGTGCACCAATAAACACTCTAATCATACACTAGTAAGATACGGTGTCCCTCAAGGGTCAGTGCTCGGGCCGCTTCTTTTCTCTCTTTACATGCAGCCTCTTGGTAACATAATCCGCAGTTTCGACGTCAGCTTTCATTGCTGTGCAGACGACACGCAACTCTATATATCAGCCAAACCAAACGAGGCTTTAAACCTAAATAAACTTGAAGAATGTGTTAATAATATCAAAAACTGGATGGCTAACAATTTCCTTCAACGTAATCCTAACAAGACTGAGGTCCTGCTACTTGTACCCAATGCAGAGAGAACTAAACTCTCCCAATTTGTCCTGAATATAGACAGACACACTATTACTCCAAGCTTCACTCTAAAAAATCTAGGCACAATCTTCGATACCTCTTTTCTGTCTTTTGATGCACATGTTTGTAACATAGTTAAGACAGCATTCTTCCATCTGCGTAACATTGTTAAAGTACGCAATATCTTATCCTTAAAAGACGTGGAAAAGCTGGTCCATGGCTTTATAACCTCTAGGCTTGATTATTGTAACACCCTTTCAGCAGGTGTTCAAGCTCAAATAAGGGTCTACATAAGGTCCAACTGGTCCAGAATGCAGCTGCTAGAGTCCTTACAAGAACAAAACATATGATCATATTTCCCCAATATTGTCCTCATTACACTGGCTACCTGTTAAATTTCGTGTTGAGTACAAGATTCTACTCTTAATGTATAAATCATTAAATGGCCTGGCGCCGCAGTATCTTAGAGAACTACTTCAGTCATACAAACCCACACATGCCCTCTGCTCACAAAATAACGGCCTGCTGACAGTCCCTAGAATTAGAAGAACCACAGCAGGTGGTCGAGCCTTTTCTTGTGTAGCCCCAAAATTGTGGAATCGTCTCCCTTTCTCCGTTCGGGAATCAGACACACTCTCTACATTCAAAACTAGACTCAAAACTTACTTGTTTGCACAAGCATTTGGCTGATATCATCTGTTTACCACTACAATTTACATTTCTCCACAAATGGACAAAATATGCAAACTGTTTTTCTCTCCCTCTCATCTGTCTTTCTCTGAGCTGATCGATCTTGATGGATAACATTGAGGGGCTACCAGCGCAGAGGAACCTTCTCCAGGACTCTCAGGATTACACACACTCAATTCATACAACAAGTTGCAATGCCTACCTCAGACCTCCTAATCAGTCTCTCTCATTCTCTCTCTCTCTCTCTCTCTCTCCACACTCCCTTCTTCTTCTTTGTTAAGCACAGGAACGACATTTCTCCTGACTGACACATGGGAACGCCCAGAGCGGCTAGAGTTACCTGAGCATCATCTCCACCATGAGCCTCTTGCCCTGGTTTCTCCAGTTCACCACCCGACATGACTACAATGTCTACAATGACCAGTTTCTGGCGCTGATCTTGAACTCACTCTCTCACTTAAACAGAGAACCTATGGGTCGGCTCCATCTTTGCAATTACTACCTCCTGGATAAATCAGACTGTATCTAATAGATGTTCTAAGCTTCTTTACCTGTTAGTTATGTCTTTCTCTCCTCACCCGGGTTCGACCTGAGGAGGATGGGTTCCCCCCTCGAGCCTGGTTCCTCTCGAGGGACCAGTTTTTCCTCTCCACTGTTGCCTCTGGCTTGCTCACGGGGGGCTTGGACCCGGATTCCCTTTTCTACGTCTGTACGTGGACTCTGTGTATAAACTGCTTTTCTGTGAAGCTGCTTTGAGACAACGTTAGTTGTAAAAAGCGCCATACAAATAAATATTGATTGATTGATTGATTGATACACTGTAAAATGCATCCCCAGTGTACCCAGATTAGATCCGATTGCACTTTTTCCCCATGTAAAATGCACATCAACACAGATGTTTATTCTTTGCCACCTTTATTAAATGATCGGATAAGCTTGGCCCGGACACCATCATCAGCCTCACACATGCTCCATTTTTCATTGTTTTTTCCTTCACCTGCTAGATAAAAGAATAAATGGATTATCAATCACATAACTGTATACCGCTAAAGAAGACACATGCAGTTTACATTTCAGTAAAATGCAGTTAGGATCCATGTCTGACCACCTTCAAATGATTGCTCAACCTGTGAGCCATGGACCATCAGTGGGCCATGAATCACCTTCTAGAGGTCTGTGAGTGGGAGCCAGTAGTTTGTAATGGGCTGGTAACGTCATATATACAACCACATTATATAGTATTACATTAAGTATATTAATATAAATAAACGACTGATAAATGATATTACATGTACACATGTTCAAATAAACACGTTGCAGTAGCAGGCTAGTTAAACTAGTTAAACATCTTCAGGCTAGTTAAACTAGTTGAACATCTACAGACGACATAGCTGTGGGCTAGACACTGATGGAGAGGTTTCTTGTAGTGTGGTTTGCTGTTTCAGATGAATCAAAAAATCCTCAAAACTAAAGAGACATAACAAGATCTGATCTGATTTGATTACTGCAGATTTTGGTTTCTATGAGTGGACTGAAATGGACGCTCTTTCTCAGGCCCCGGGTCCTCAGTGTCAGCACTTAGGAAACGAATAAAGGAATATTGTACTAATAAAAGTTGATTTAAAGTTTTCTGGTGGGCTGCTGGTGTAGTTATCAGGTGGGGCTTGGGGCGGAAAAGTTGAGAACCCCCTTTGGCTTCAGTGATCAGACTGCAACCCGCTCACAGTGTTTGGAGGTGTTTATACCTGGCTTTGATGTAAACTCCACCAACTCTTCAACAAGCTGTTTCCTCTGTTCAATCTTACTGTCGTGTTTTCTTTTGTTTACTGATATCAGAACAAAATTGAGGTTACATGTTGTATTGCCTGCACATTACTGCATTGCACCTGGAAGGCCCTGAGCGTCCCATTGCTGGGCTAAGTAATTTAGCCAGTGCTCCCCAGGCGTGCTGTAGATGGAGAAAACAAGCTAACAGTAAACGAGTGTTGTGAGTTTGGGATAAAGATCTCTCTTAGTCCAAAGATGAATGGAAGACGTAAATAAAGAAAATCTAATCAGCTGTAGAAAGAAAACAAGCAGCAGAAGAAAAATGCAAACAGGAATGGAATAAACAGTTCATATATTGGTCCTGCAAATTGTATGATTATTATTTATTAATCTGCCTACTCAACATTTAATCGAGCCATTCAGTAGGTATGCCATGACTCTACTATGTACAGTGGTGCTTGAAAGTTTTTGAACACTTTAGAATACTCCACATTTCTACATAAATTTGGACTAAAACTTCACCTGAAACAAATGAGAGAAATATTTAGACTTGGTGATTTATGTATTGAGGAGCATGATCCAATATTACATATCAGTGAGTGGCAAAAGTATGCAAACCTTTGCTTTTAGTATCTGGTGTGACTCGCTTGTGTAGCAATAACTGCATCTAAACACTTCCGGTAACTGTTGATTAGTCCTACACATCAGCCTGTTCCTCCGTACAAAACACCCCCAGCTCTGTTGTGTTGGTGGATTTCCTCCCACCTGCTTGCTTCAAGTCCTTCCACAACATTTCTATGGGATTAAGGTCAGGACTTTGACATGGCCATTCCAAGACAATAACTTCTTTAGGTGTTCTTTGGTAGAACGATTTGTGTGCTTAGGGAGGCTGTCTTGCTGCATTGCCCAATTCTCTTGAGATTCAGCTCACAGACCAATGTCCCGACATTTTCCTTTAGAATTCACTGGTATAGATCAGAATTCATTGTTCCCTCAATGATGGCAAGCAGTCTTGGCCCAGATGCAGCAAAACAGGCCCAAACCATGGAACTACCACCACCATGTTTCGGATGGGATAAGGTATGTATGCTGGAATGCAGGGTTTTCCTCTCTCCAAACATAATAATGCTTCTCATTTAAACTAAAAAGATCTATTTTGGTCTCATCCATCCACAAAGCATTGTTCCAGTCGCCTTCTGGCTTGCCCATGTGATCATTAGCAAACTGCAGATGGGCAGCAATGTACTTTGGATGGAATTAAGATGGAAACAAAGTCGTTCAGAGTGGTTTGATGTGAAATTGCAGAGAAAGTGAACCTTAATTTAGTGCTAAATGTGAAAAATAAGCACTTTATTTGGGTTCTCATTTGTCTTATAAGAACCCTATACACGCATCCTTAAAATGTATTGAAAACATAAAATGCAAGCCAAAAACAATGTTTCCGGCATCAGACACCATACTCCACTTACTGCTACAGCTGTCTACTGTATGATGTGGCTTTTAGAGGCATTAAACTTGGAATAACTCTGGATAATCATATACGTAATAGAGCTAAAAGAGTGGGGAACTGAAGGGTGCGCCCAGTTTCAGACCTTCAGGGTGTAATCCCCTAAGCTGCAAGGCCTGTGTGTGAGCCTCTGCTTTAATAACTGTGCTGTAGTATATATTGGCACAAAATCAAATGATTCTTTAATTATGCATACGTCCTCAGTCCTCATTATTAATAAACTATGGTGAAGGCAGATGATACATTTGTTTATTTATTAAGTCACTAAAGTTTCCAAGTAAAAAAGGTTAACGAAATCAGAAAGCTTAGCTGCTTAGGCAGGGATAATACATTTACATTTACATTTACGGCATTTAGCAGACGCTCTTATCCAGAGCGACTTACAACCGTGCTTAGTGTTCCGTTGGATAATATTCCATAATACAGGGCTAAGGCTGGGATATGTTTACTACAGAAGATTCAGTGGTTGGATGAGGCTGTAATTCATATTCATATTAAATATTTTGACTCTATAAAGAGACCCGTGGCTACTTGTGAATGCAGCTCAATAGCCAGACCCTAAAGACACCCCTGGACTAGCTCCAGTACTGGATATACAGAGACGGTTGATATCAGGTCGATATGTCATATGGATGGGATGCAGTTTGAAAATTATGCATTATTTGTAGATAGCATGGGGCTACTTTCAAGCAGACTGTGCAACTATACGAATCAGACCTACCATCACCTGGTAGTATGATTCAAGTCCCATAACCCACCTTTGCTTTTAATCCTGTCCTTAAAAAATGTATATGATGCTGTTGTGGTCTCATTTGACACTTGCAAACCAAAATCCACCAAAAGTATGGTTTGTCACTGGTAAACAGGGACATCTGGCCACCCTATAGTACTTACTGAATGCTAGGCTGTAAAACTGACAGATTTGTTAAAAATGGCCCTAAATGTAAAAGCAATTTCCAACATGACGGCATAGGCGGTCTTCATGGTGGAAGCACTAGAGGTGATCAGTAATGCAGGAAACACATACACATGTGCACAAGCATGTCAATGAGCTCACATTAAATCAGATCCTAACATGACCAACTATCAGTGTGTGTGTGTGTGTGTGTGTGTGTGTGTGTGAACACGCTCGAAAATTGATTGGGCTTCAAAATGAGAGGGGTTCTGTGTGTGTGTGTGTGTGTTTGTGCTCTCCAGGGCATTGCCTTGGACTTGTTTAGGCTAGCCAACATCCAGAGAGTGTAAGGCTTTCAGCTCACCTCAACATATCTACATAAGAGCAAGAGGAAGAAAGAAGGAGGAAAAAAGAGAGAGAAAAGAGACAGAAGAGAGAGTCAGGGGAGCTGACTCACTTATCACTGACTGACAGGAACAGCCTTTCACTGTGGGGATCAGCAAAACCAGTGTTTATGCACTACAGCAGCTAGCATGAACACATTCATTATCAGTCATACGCACAGGGCACTAGATTTTGATCATTACCCTGTCTGCTTACAAGGTAGAATAATATTACAGGATTTTATTACAGGAGGTTGCAAACTTGCAAGGCTTGCTTGGTGTGAGAGACTGAACAAGCTTTTTGGTGTGAGGTGAATTTATAGCCTTACATGCTGGACAGGAGTACCAGGTCCACAGTGGCAATGACACCATTATAAGTCAGTATATCATGAAAATGACTTTGAAGCAGGTATTTTCAGGTAAACAAGTCTCAGAAGAGTCTCAGCGCTCTGGGAGAGATCTCATAGTCTGAAAGCAGATTAAATTTTTCCGTGGTTAAACATACGCGCACAAACACAAAGGCTAACAGTCCTCACCGCAGGCTCTGCTGCTGCTTGTGAATGCAGAGCCAGCGAGGTGTTGATTTAATTAAGCTGTTTGTCAATGCACAAAAACTCCAAACACACCCCGCCGACTCGTTAAGTAGCAGTGAGACGAGGGCCATTCACACACTCCAGTGGTCCAACGTCCACGTACACGCTCACGCATGCATGGCGGGCACAAACACACACACATGTACATGTAATTAGCATTAAACCTATGAGCTGCACAAGAAAAGCAATTAGCCGTTTTGCAGATGAGCTCGCTGGTTAATAATGAATCAGACCGCTGCAGAAGGGGCGAGGCGAACCAGCGCCCTGCTCATGTACAGTTCAACACAGCAGGGGGACACTGCTCACTAATCCAGAGACCCTTTTCTAATCTCTTATAGAGCTTAATCAGTAAAGACCCTCACAACCTTTCAGAGAGCGAGAAAGAAAGTATCAGTAAAGACCAATGGAACCTTTCATGAAAGAGCAAAAGAAAAGAGGGAGACATGAGAGAGAAAAAAGGACAGCAAGGAATGGGAAGTGAGGGGAGAAGGGAGAGAAAGAGAGAGCAGAGGAGGATGGATGAAAGAAAGAAAGACAGAAAGACAGAAATGCAACCTTTCATTAAAGATCAAAAGGGATGGCAAAGAGAAAGACAGAGTAAGAGAGAAAGAGGAAGCAAGAGAAGAAAAAAAGGAGAGAAAAGAGAAGGAAGGACAGGGGAGATAAGGAGTGAAGAAAGAAGGAAACAATTGCTGACAAATCAAATGAGCCGACCGTTTAAGTATAAACCTATTTTGTGTGTGTATGAGCCCCGCTAGCCCCCGCTAGGTCCCAGAGGTGGGATTGATGTGGAACTGCAGGTGAATAGAAGTTGGATGAAAGTGCTTGTTCAATTTTACACCTGTGTGTGCTGCGTGTGCCTTTTCATGCTTCAGTAACAGCAGATTGAACTGCCTCTCTACTGGACAACTCAACATGGGAGAGAGGGAGAGAGAGAAAGAGAGAGAGAGAGAGAGAAGGAGCAAAAGCGAGAGAGAGAGAGAGAGAGAGGTATATAAAGCTAAGTCAAACACTCTGACTGACCTGACAGTGCTAGATGTGTTCCAGCCGCAGGTCTCCGTCTCTTTATGCTCCTGAGCTCCCTCCAACGGACACCACACCATCTCCAAGATTCTCTGCATGTATAATGGAGGCTGTTTGCGCATCTTCACCCCTTGAAATACAAAGAGCATTTCTTAAAACAGCTGTCAGAACTGGTCACAACAGATGAGCAGATCAGAGCTTCCAACAGAGTTTCATGCCATTCAACAGTGGCTGTAGTATTCAGCAGCAGAGTGAAGGCACTACAGGTTAATAATCAGCAGAGCAGTTAATACCCAGCTTTATTCCAGCTTTAATCTTACTGTAATCTAAACACTAAAATCTCTGGATTTCAACTTTACATCCTTCCTTTAGACTGAATGGGAGTTTTTGTGTCAACGCTCTGTAAAGTTTGTCCAACCTAGAAACACCTGCTATGAAAAAGCTCATTTGTGACATATACCATCAGTCAAAAGTTTGGATACACTCATTTGTTTGTTGACCATACTCTTAAAGGAGCAATATGACACATCTCGGTTTCATGCATCCTCTCTGACTCATCATCTCTTGAGGTACAAAGTGGTATTATGAGATAGGACAGGCAGAGGTTAGCTGGTTAGCATGCTAACTTCAGTAGATACCTCTTCAGCAAAATACACAGGTGTTTCGATATGTCAACAAAAAGAGACAGAATGTGGGAAGGACATGAACCAAAAAAAAAAAGAAATATAAGAGGTTAAATGTGAAAGACAGAAAGAGAAGAGAGGGAGAGAGGGATGACGTAAGAAAGATAAGTGAGAGACAAAAAAAAATCTAACCTTTAAACTAAACAATGCTTACTGGATCTTACATATTGCTCCTTTAAAGCTTGTGCTTAAAGGTTTAAAAGTTGGGCCAAATACTCAAATTGATGCCTACATGTGAATTAACATCCAAACCAAAAAATATAATATTAAAATGAATATTAATATTAAATTACCATTACACCCCTTTCCATGAGTTAACCTGCTGTAGTTTCACTGGGTTCCTAAGGAAATGTCTGTGACATGCTTTGGTCGAGTGCCAACTGCATAACTGCTGTACTGTTTAAGGTGGAACAGGGAAATTCAAACAAGAAGCTGGACAATTAGACTTCTGTGGCAGAACTTTGCAGCTGCACCATTTAAGGTGGAACAGAGAAATATCCAGTCAGGTCCCTCTGACAACAGAGCAGATCTGGTAAATAGCTTTTAGCTTCCACATAAGGCTTCAGAGCTTGGAGGACAAATGCTACGAGAGGGTATTATTCTGAAGAGCCCCCACTTGATAGAGGAAGGGGAGCCTAATCAGAACGGCTTGTTGAATCTTGGGTTTTATGATCTGGACAAACTGTCTGGACTACCTTATTTCACAGTTTGTGGGCTGGCAGGAAAATGGCCACTTTAACAGAGTTTAATGCCTTTTTAAATGTTTTGTTTGAAAATGTAGAGTTGGTGCACAGACAGTATTTCATATATTAATATTAATAATACACTGTGTTTCTCAGGTTCATTACTGGAACGTCTGTATTGGCGTTTCAGCCAATCAGGTGTGATGTGGTGAGGAACAGGGTTGGGTCTAAATAACACTGTTTGGTAGAAGGCCAATATTTCAGAGTAGAGTAATAACACTCTTTGACAATTCTGATGTTTTGATTACTATATTATATAATAGAATTATAATTTATATACACTCATCATCAAAAGACAAGTTGCACAAATAGCTGCACCCAGAAGGATTGACAACCAACAGGAATGAAATTGGGTGGGTAGGTTTGGAATTGTGAGACATACGAATGATTCAAGTTTCACACTCAGCCACATATGCGGCGTTAGTAAGGACAGGCCTCATCGCAGTGACCCAACAACCACGATTGTGTACATTCAGTGAGCAGTGATGTCCTCCATGAGTCATCCTGTTAGTGCCAGCACCAATAGCAGACGGCTGCATGACGCAGGACTACATGCATACAAACCGTTACAACGACTGTCCTCAACACCACGTCAGTGTCACCAAAGATTGCAATGGTGTCGTGCCAGACTGTCATGGAGTGACTCAGAATAGCATCTTCAGTGACAAGTCCCCCCTTTTGTCTTGGTGGAGACGCCCAATGAATCCATGGATGGAGGCACCATGGTCAGTGCCAAGATGAACATTTTGTTGTCACGTGTCACACATCCAGAAGGCCTGGTGTCACTCCACCTCCACCCCTACCGCTAAATCTGCGGGAACTGTGTGAGAATATTCAAGCTGCATGGGATGGATTATCACAGGAGACCATTAGGAACCTCTACAGCTCCTTGCTGAGATGTCTGGCATGTTGCATTAGCAAACATGGTGGCCCGACGGCATACTGAGAGACTCTACTTCTGTATGTGTAGCTCAATAAATATTGCCCATATCAGTCTAAATTTATCATAATTTATTGTTCCTGGTAACCTTTATCTTCCTTCCCAATAGCATTGCAATCCCACACTTCCTTCTGGGTTCAACTATTCTTTAGTTTGTTAATAAAGCCACAGAATTTTCATATAAACTGCTTAGTCTAATCTAAGACTATATAAGACAGGACTATATAAGACTTCCTGGAAATGTACGTTTCTGTGTTGCATTTCAATACACCAAACAATCCTTCAACTTGGGCAAGTAACCAAGACCACTCATGTCTTCGCCAATCAGTGGCAAGTGGGCCCCTCGACTACTCCAATCACTGACAAGAGTGCTTATACCTCAGCCAATCACCATCAAGTGTTTGCAACCTAGCCAATCGCAGGTAAGGCCGTGCATGATTCAGTGTAACCTGTTATTTAAGGTTAACTCAGACACCTGCAGGAACATATCCTATGGAGGTAATGTAGGCCATCAACTACTGGACGCCAAGAAACACTATCACTCTGCTATAAGAAAGACCACTCGAGCAGGTCATCCAAACGCATGAGAACTCATCCTAAAGAGGAAACAATCAGCCTCAAGAGTTAGTTAAGCCCGTCTGGAGCAGCGATCCCTGTCTGGCAGGAGTTAAACCACAAAGAGCCTCATCCCACACTCAGCCCATGTGCTGTGAAAGGTCATTTCTGATTACAGGCAGAAAAGCCAAACAGAATGCTTCTCAGTTTTGTACATGCTTATCTGTGCTTATTGTCCCGCTACCTATTCATAACGGAGCAAACAGAGCGCCTTATCTCCTGCCCTGTTTAATCTCTGCCTTTATACCCCAAACCCACAAACTACAGTGTGGAAAGGCTGTTCAGCCTGGGATTACACTAGTAAGTGTCTGCCAACGGAGCAAAGGCTTCAGAACAGCTTCCAAACTGTTTTCTCTGGGTAGAGTGAAGAGCATCGAGCCATTCTGGGAATGATTTGTTCTTTTTGCACTAATCCTTTGGGAGAATGATCTGAACCAAACTGATTCACTGACTAAAATGATTCTTTCTGCTCAGCTAGACTTGCTCACAGCCAAAACATTTAACATGTACAAAAAAAAGTTGCTGCTTTGCTGGTCAACATGTTTTAAAGTACAACTCTAGAGTTGTAGCCAGTGGGATTAGCTTGCATAGCTTATGTGACACATACTATAACTGCACAGGTTGGTTCATTCATGGCAACTGATAGGCTTTTTCCACCAACGTGGAACGGGTTTCGCTCCTGTTCGTGCAACCAATTTTGAACCGCTCACCGCATTTCCCCAAACATAAACAGGTTTGGAACCCGAAAAGTTAATTAGTTCCCAGCTGGAACTAAAGAATAGTAGCTTCTTCAGCATGAACCCTGATTACATCCATGGGTGTGTCAGTTCTTGAGGTAAAAGAAGGGAACAATGGCGACACCCAGTGGTCTCCTAAAGAACCTCTTCTATGTCTTCTTATCCCCAGCAGTTGTATAAACAAACATCTGGAATAACAGCAAAAACGCTCACAGGTAATCTATGTGCTCTGCCATCTTGTTTGTATTCAAGTCAAGTCAAGTCAACATTTATTTATATAGCGCTTTTTACAACAGATGTTGTCACAAAGCCGCTTTACAAAGAATCTGGTGTCCGAGCCCCCAGTGAGCAAGCCAAGGGCGACAGAGGCAAGGAAAAACTCCCTCAGTTCAAAGGAAGAAACCTCGAGAGGAACCAAGACTCAAAAGGGGAACCCATCCTCCTCGGGTCAACACCAGATAGCAGGACAAGCAAAGGAAAGGAGTGAAGATAGAGAAATAAAAGTCTGATTAGTCTGTAATTAAACAGTTGGGTCATCGGATGGGTCAGCAGGACGCAGGCCAAGCTTCCACAGTGCAGGACAGCCAGGAGCTCCGTGGTGGTTAGAGGCAAGCAGTGGCACCCAGTCAGAGCAGATTGTTTGCTACCAATGTGCAGTGCCTTTTGTTGACATTGATGTGTGCTTTGACTTTCCTTACTTCCAATAAAATCTGGTGCAAAGGCAGGACGGTTCTCTGGATAGCCAGCATGTGCTTCCTCCAAGACACATAATAAGCACCACTGCACCTTTAACTGCTGCTTATGCTTGGAGGAGAAAGCTAACTGGCCATGTTCACTCGGTCTCAAACTGGTCTTCAGGGACCACCTAAGATGGCTCAGATTTTAGCTCCAACCCAACTCACAACACATGCACAGGTGCTCAAAAATTAATGAACACTTTTTTAAAAAATATATATATATTTCTGCATAAATATGATCTAGAACATAATGTGGAAGAGATTTCTTAGGACCTCCGAAAACGAGTTGTTGACGCTCATCAGGCTGGAAAGGGTAACTAAACCATCTCTAAAGAGTTTGGACTCTTCACATGGACAAGCCAAAAGGTTATTGAAAAAATATTTGGTGGAAGGATGAGATAAGAAGTGGAGAAAGGAAAACACTGTGCTCCAATCTTATTCCAACTTTGAAACATGCTAGTGGCAGTAGTATCATAATTTGGTAGTACCTGTTTTGAAGCATTCTGGCCAGGACGTCTTCCCATCACTGATGAAACGATGAATCCTGAAATAAACCAGAATGTCAAGACATCTTCCCGTAAACTGAATCTCAAGAGAATTTGGGTCATACAGAAAGACAGCAACCCTAAGCACCCGAGCTGTTCTACCAAAGAATGCTTAAAGAAGAATAAAAGTTATTGTTTTGGAATGGCCAAGTCAAAGTCCTGACCTTGATCCAATAGAAATGTTGTGGAAGGACCTGAAGCAAGCCCTTCGGGCAACCCACCAATGTCCTAGAGTTGAAGCTTTTCTGTACGGAGGAATGGGCTAAAATTCCTCCAAGCTGATGTGCAGGACTAATCAACAGTTACTGGAAGTGTTTAGTTGCAGTTACTGCTGCACAAGAGAGTCACACCAAATACTGAAAGGAAAGGTTTGCATATATTTGCCAAACACAGATGTAATATTAGATCATTTTCTTCAATAAGTATGACCAAGCATAATTTTTAATCACAAGTTTAATTTTGGCTCTCTGCATCACTTATGATTACATTTCAAGTCAGAAATACAGAAAAATCTGAGGGGCTCAAAAATTGTCAAGCACCATAATAGGCCTAGGAGGTCCTGGGAACTGGTTTTAGAACCACTGAGTAAGAAAATGTCTGTGTTGGCTAACATCAAGCTTAATGTCTAATTATGCTCCCCTGGAGTCCAATAATAGCTATATTAAGTGGTACATTATTGCAATCAAAGCCTACCAGGGCACCTGCAGTGACATGCAAAGTAGTGCACATTAGCCTATGGCTAGTAATTGCTAACAATGTGCTAACATTAGGCTAAATTGGCTAACGTTACTGTCAAAGTTGAAGAGTTTGTAGATTAAATGAACTTGTATCCAACCATTAAATGCATTTACTTAATAGTCTACATGCCTTCATCCATCTTATTAATCTGCATTTTCATATGTAGTCAAATCAATGATTGTGTAGCATACAGCTGCTCTGCACTCCGGAAATATAAAAGGAATTTGTGCACGAAATAGCAGAGGCAAAAATCCTTTCAGGGAACGGCTTGATGTGACCAAATCTTTCTAAAGAACTGTAATGCCCACCACAGTTGGCTGATTACAGCAAGAAGGAGTAAGAAAAGCACCGTGATTCTGGATCTGGGATGAATTGATTCAGTCAGGGCCAAGCCGAGCCAGAGATCCATATGTTCTACAGTTTGTTTAGCTGAACGATTACAACTCTCTCTCTCTCTCTCTTCTTGCTCTCTCTCTCTCTGCCCATGCCTCGCTCCAGGAGAGCAGCTGCCGAAAGGGAAGGCAGGGCCACAGGAAATGAGGAAGGTGAGAAGATAAGAGTGGACGTTTATCTGATAGGGTTCCCAAGCAACAGGTAGTGCCGCCAAGAAAGAAAGGTAAAGCTCACGAGGGGTGGGAGGTCCAAACAGCAGAGCGACGAGCTCAGCAAACACTCCTCGAGCTTATGTATGCACGCACACATGACCACAGTGCACTTTTCATGGTTTCATCAAGTTAATAAAGACTGAAAAGCAGAGAGAAACCTCTACATGTACACACATGCTCAACTCTCAGCATATCAGGGTCAGTACAATGCTGTACAGAAACTGTGATTACTGGTGCAAGGCCTACACACACACATCAAAACACCTCTACAAAAAAGCCAATTCCTGCTAACACCCTTATGGGACTCTAGTAGCATGTATTAGTAGTATAACAGCAATTCACATAACCGTTTTTTGGCCACTGTAGACTAAGCACAGTGTAATGGGGGGGTTAATGCAAGTGGTTCTATTAGGGGCATAATAATACTCACAGTCCAAACTACAGGCAGGCAAAAGTAGCGACATATCCAAAAACCAGAGGGGGTATTGCACAAAGCAGGATTCCTCAGCTAACCAGTTAACTTAAGCCCAAAGTCTGGTCTGTCCAATTGGAAGAGAGTTGAGGGTCTTTCCTATTGGGCAGTCCTCATATTTGGGCTTAAGTTATCTGGTTAACTGACAAATCCTGCTTTGTGGAATACCCCTCCTGGTTTAACACCTTTAAAACCATACATATCCTTTAGTGAAGAGGTCTAGCAGAGAGCTCCTGCTGCTGCTGTTTCTAACAACTAATCACGTCATCAGTGGATAATCTGACATCTTAGGCTTTTAGCCCAGCTCCTGGAGTCCTAGGCAATGGGAGAACTCATGTGGCCATGAACTATATACCCAAGTACCACAGAGAAAAAAATCCTGTTTGTGCAGTTTTTTGCAGGTCATTTCCAGAATTGAACCCTTTCATTTCCAGCCAAAACATAAACAAAATTAGAGTTTTTTACTATGATCCTTACAGATCGCAAATTCACATCAATCACTGGGCCTTCTCTGAAGGCCTAGATGGCCCTGAGGGTTTATCAGTAACCTCCACCTGGCTGGTCAACCATGCAAGTGAATGGAGACTACAAATCTTTTTCCATCCATAATTTGAATTTGTCATCCTCAAGCCTTTCATCAACGGCCAGTTTCTGACCTCAGAGTCATTCTTTATATATTTATCTATATTTAGATATTTATGTGTGGTGTCAAGCATTGTCGCTGACATATGCTGATACACTCATCCCAGTGCCACAAGCACTACCATGTCACTATCACTGTGCTTGAAATGATCCAATATCTAAATTATAGCTAGTCAATGGTGGTTCTATATGGTTCTCCCTTCCCATTTTTGGACGGGCTGGCAAACTGTCCAGTACAAGATGGACTGAAGTCTGTAATTGTAAACATAAAACATGGAGTTATGGACGTTTGGAGGAGGACCATGCCTGAAGTTCCTTCTCCTTCCAGCTTCCATTTCCCAGTCTTCACAAGGTCTTTGCACTACACCATCTCTTCCTCGTTCCTCAATCCTATTTGTCCATCCTACCGATGTTCATTAAAGACCATCTAGCTTAAAGCAGAAGCAAATCTACTTCAACCATGGGGGAGATTTCCTAACGTTCAACACCATCACAAATGTTATTCTGGTGTTAAAAAGTGAGCGTTGCGGTGGTCATATGTCAATTCTGAAGTTGTGCCTGTGTTCATTTGCATGGATGTAATATGCTGTAATAAGGCATGGTCCGAACCTCCATGGTAAGGGTTTCAGATAAAGTGGCCACCGAGTGTTACAAGGGAGGCTTTTCTAACAAACTGGCAACAGTCTAGTTGAGTTTTGGAAAACATGTTCATTTATGATTATGCTTTCCTATGGGGAACTCCACAATACATGCTGAAACATCTCCAGGTTGAAGCCAGAGGAAAAGAGCAAACCAAAGAACGTTGGAGAAGGAAGAGAGGAGTAAGGAAGCCGATTAGTAACAAAAGTGGAGCAACATGAGGCGCTAAATCAAATGGGAAATTGTAATACACATACACAAAGGCATACACGCACAAAAGCTTTGTTATTGCTGGAGGGAGAAAGGAAACTTTCATCATGGCTTTTGCAAAAGGTTAAGCTGCTGACGCAGAGGCGCTCTTGTTCACACCATCCCTCTATTCTCTCCCTCTGCTCATCCCTTCTTCTTTTATCATGCAGGTACTCCTCTTCCACATCAAAGGGATCAGGCTGTTCCGGAGCTAAATCCCAAACACTGTGATACTTGGTGCACAATGGAGCATTTTCCTCCTATGTCTCATGCAGCTGTAAAACACAGAACCTGCTTACACAGTGCTTTCTTTGTGTAGTATGTGAATGTTTGTATTTTACCTTCATGAGGACCAGACAGGAAAACATGACAAGCTTGTGCTTTTGAGTAAAGATGTTTTAATAACCAAAAATGCAGCTTGTTTTTTTGTTTGTTTGTTTGTATTTGAAGAACAGGCTCATTTTAGTTTCTGATCTTTAGTGGGTTAGAGTTAGGTACTGTGCGAAAGACAGTGACCACCCTTCATTTGTTTAACTGCTGGTCAAAACATCCATTCAATACAAGAGATATTTCTGCAGAGATCATAGATATAAGGCAATCCTCTTACATAAGGAAGGAGACAGAATGGGACAACTGTGCAAGACCTGGTAGACCACCAAAATCATAAACATGAACAGAGCTTAAAGCTGTCTTCTTTGAGACAGAAGCAAAAATCAAGCTCCACTCTTGCTTCAGATATGAAACAACCTGGTGTTTCAGGCCATCCTTCCACTGTGAGAAGACAACCCAGTGTTATGGGGCTGAAAGGATGTGTAGCGGTCAAGAAGAAGCTGCTGGTGGTCTCAGAACAACAGGCTTTCCACCCCAATTCCAGACCTTTGTTTGGGATTTCTTGGATCTCTGATCTGGACGTTGGTCCCTACAGGACAGACCTTCAACACCTGTCATAAGAAATAAGGAAAAGCACAGTCCCTCCTCTGCCCTCTTCAATCCCTACCAGTCTAGAAGAAATGTTGAGAGTTTAGCCATAAATTTCAGCCCAAATTTTCTCCAGCAGGAGAAAGCAGCACCAGTGTTAATCCATTATGCTTCTATTTATATTAGTCCTTTTGCTAAGAGTGGCCAGCAGCGACCATTATAGCAGTGGCTTGCCAAAAGTTTTCAGCCATCATTACATTTACTGTCTTTCATTTCACTGGCTACCTATCCTTAAATGATCTAACCAGGAGCAGCACCCTCTACATGATTGACAAGACATTATAATACGCCATCAGTGTACTGCCACTTCTTCAGGTTGGGAATGATGGCAGACTTCTGCTACAGTGACTCATTATCAGGACTCATTATCAGAAACAGGACGGGTCAGGCCTAGCTGGTTAGCATGCTAACTTCAGTAGATATCTTTGCAACACCACACAGTCATCTTTGACACACCATCAGAACTGTTATTTCCTCCAGGTCTATGAATAATTTTAGCTCATTTTGCAGCATCTATTTACTACACTCTTAAAAATAAAGGTTGACTTGGACATATGGTTCTCTTTGAACATATCTTAGAACCTGTACACTGTCTGGAACCTGGAAATAAGGTTCTTTACACTTTCATATTTCATTTCGCAAAAGTATGTCTTCTCCAAAGAACCTTATCGCCAACTTTATTTTCAAGAACATATAGAATTACGCAAGTCAATGTACGTCCTCATAAATATAGCATTACTAAAGTGTGTGTGTGAGGGTGCAGTTGAGTGTACTCCAGCTTGTCCAAGCTGTGAATCCTTGCCTGTGTTGTAATGGGTCGGACAGGCTAGTACAGCCTGAGAAGCCCAGTGGAGTCGAAATGGAAAGGTCATCTGGCACCTTATGGAAATCAAATATGACTATGTTGGAACAGAGCACAGGGCCTACATACACAGTGTGGCTTAGGTGTGTGTGTGTGTCCATGTGGCCCTCTAGGGGTGGTTTAAGGATGCATGCATAATTAGCAGGCCACTTTCTATTCTAGAATGAGTCAATCTCAGGATATTTGAATGAAAGTATGAAGGTGGATGGGGCTGGGTAGATTTAAGCCAATTTTCTTTTTTGCAAATATGTTAATTTTGCTCATAAAGTTTGTCATGAACCCTGTGAATCATTAGTGTTGCTACTACATGATGCTGAGTAATCAGCTTAAAATGCTATGCTAGCATAATAAACTATGCTGCTGTAGCTACTCTAAACTAGCCACCATGCTAATGTTAACACTATTGCTTCTAAAGTTTGTCATGAGCCTCATGAATCACTAGCGTTGCTACTAGGCCTATGACAAAAATTATGACAAAAACTGAACTAACTTTTTAGCTTCGGGACATTTTTTTTTACCAGAGGGTACAATAGCAGTAGTTTAGACCCAGCGTTCCTAATACAGGTATGACACCAATTCCAGAATAACTAGACTTTAGAGATTGATTTTTACCATATCTGATGAACCTTGTTACTGCCACGTCCTACTAAACCAGCCCATCATTTGCTTCCACCCAACTCAAACTCTCTTCCACAGAAGCTGTTTATATGCTCACTGGACAAAAAACAATTTAGTCACCTGTGACTGAAACGTACCTAATAGCACGTAATCCCCCCATGAGCATCAATAACAGCTGTGACTCAATTTGGCATAAGCTGGACAAGTTTCTGGATGTGGGCCACGTCAATGTTCAGCCACTCTTGCATCAAAGAACTGCACAGTCGGGCTAGATTTGGTGGATGTTTTCCCTGGCACAATTCTGAGGAGAATTTCCTTTAAACTGGGATTTTAGCCACTGCTGGTAGACCCGAATGGCCATATGCTTCCATACACCTGCAGATTCAGCTACTTCCTTCACACTATGGTCTTTGGCACACCCACATCCAATCACTCCTTTTAGCCAATCATTAACATCTGCTTTGGAGCCATTTTCCACAAATGGAACGAGACATTCACTGCACTGTAGCACTTCTTCTCAGTCTATGAATACTGTCACTCACACCCCAAAGGTATTTATAGTCCCATCATCCCTGTGGAGTGCCATCTGCAGGATCCTGAAGTTCCTACCCCCTTTTTTGTCTGGTGAGTTTCTTTTATGGATCATTTTTAACCAAATTTTTTTTTTTTCTATCCATCATCAGATAGAACCCGATTCAGATCTAACCTGGTCACATAACTTACTTACTGGGCCTGGAGGAGTACGTATGTGATTGATTTTCTATGTGTTTGGGTAATGAAGCTTACAAATGGTGAGATAAACCATCATACACACACACACACATACACACATACACACACACACACACACACACACACTCAAACTAAAAGAACAAAGAAAATGTGGCTCATGTCATGTTCAATCACAAACACCATTTCTCAGACTCAACCAAGCATAACTAATCAAACTGACATCTCGGAGGCGTTTTGTGGGGGGATGTGAGGGGGGTGTTTGTATGTCTATGTGTGTTTGTACTAGCAAACTAGCATAGGCTTTCATGTTCATTTCATCAAGCCTTGCCTATATTCCCAAGTCATTCAGTCATAGAAACCAACAAGTGTTACTGGGGTGACACTGCTTGCGGTCTGTTTGATCAATAGCAGAGCTCACGCTGCACCTCTCTGCATCTGCGCTTTTATCTCCTACTGTTGCTTTTATTTATGCAACTAAAGCGATGCCACTCTTCAGCAGGAATTTGCAGATTAACCCCTTAAAATCCCACGTCCTTACATAGATTTCAGAACTGACTGTGGGAGACTGTAGAGCCTTGAATCAATCTGTAATTCCACTTCATGATTCCAAATCATTAAGAGAAAAGAAAATCAAATCTCTTTCTGGTAGATGCATGAACTTTGACATAAACAGTGACAAGAAGATATTTTAGGATTGTTTGAGACTTCTTTGCGCATCTTGTGCTCTGCTCTTGGGCTGAACTTGCTAGGACGGTCTGACCTGGCCATGTTGCCAGTTGTTTCACTTGCAAACCGTTTTGCACACAGTGACAAGGCGGGTTTCTAATTGTTTTTAGATTATTTTAAAACCTTTCCTGGACTCATATGCACCTACAACCTTCTTTCTGAAGGTCAGAGAACTCTTTGAGTCTCACTATGGTAATACCGCTCACTACTATAGACTGCTTGCAATCTGTTTGATCAATAACAGAGCTCACGCTGCACCTCTCTGCATCTGCGCTTCTATCTCCGACTGTTGCTTTTATTTATGCCACTAAAGCGATGCCAATCTTCAACAGGAATTCGCAGATTAACCACATAAAATCCAATGTCCTTCACTGGATTTCAGAGTTGATTGTAGGAGATTGTAGAGCCTCAAATCAATCTGTAATTCCACTTTATGATTCGTACATTAAGAGAAAAGAAAATCAAATCTTATTCTGATTGTAGATGCATGACCTTTGTGGCAAGAACGACCTATAGGTCCTGTGATGATATTTTAGGATTGTTTTAGACTTCTTTGCGCATTTTGTGCTCTGCTCCTGAGCTGAACTTGCTAGGACGGCCTGACCTGGCCACGTTGCCAGTTGTTTCACTTGCAAATTATTTTGCAAACAGTAAAATTTCCGGTTTCTAATTATTTTAAATCCCTTCCTGGACTCATATGCAACTACAACCTTCTTTCTGAAGGCCAGAGAGCTCTTTGGATCTGACTATGGTAATACAAAAATTTGCAGATTAACTCCTTAAAATCCCATGTCCTTTGCTGGATTGGTGTATTTCAAAAAACATACAGTAACAAGTCAAAATCTGGGCACATAACATGGACCATCATGCTCATAGAACTTCTATGGCTCAACAACAGAACTTTAGTGCATATGGAGAAGGTTGAAGCCCTCGTTTCCCACTCTGGGTGGGTTTTTCAGAAGCGGTACGTGTGGGGCATCAAAAATATTTACAATATCAGTATAAATAATAGTGACCCAATTATTTTGGTAGCATTTATTTATTTATTATTATTATTACTTATTTATTTTCAGTAAATCCAATAACTTGGCCAGATATGAGGTCACTGTAAATGAATTCTCAGCAGCATCATATTTCTCCATGCTAGCCATCATTAGTTCTTCACTGACTTCCTGGCCTTGTATAATTCCACTCTGCATGCTATAAAGCCTGACCTTACTGTCATCAAGGCTGAATCAGGTCCGACCTCGTAAGGAGCACCGGCCAGAACCATTCATTTCCACAAAGAATTTATAGGAATTAGCCTCTTCATTCTCTGCTCACACATCCTTTCACAGCAACTGCTGGGAGGTACCAAGACAAACTTTAGATTGGATTTAGGTTGGAGTTTGGATTTTGTACACATTTTGTGGGTGGGACATAGAATCACTGCCCAAATAAAAACTCTTTCAAAATTTCATGATGAACAGACTAACGGAACGCTCCAAAATCACCTGGAATAAAATCTATTTACAGTAAGTTATACTCATCATCAAAAGAATAGCTGCACCCAGAAGGGAGTGTGGGATTGCAGTGCTATTGGGAAGGAAGATAAAGGTTACCAGGAACAATAAATGATGATAAATTTAGACTGATATGGACAATATTTATTGAGCTACACATACAGAAGTAGAGTCTCTCAGCATGGCGTTGGGCCGTCATGTCTACTAACACAACACGCCAGACATCTCAACATGGAGCTGTAGAGGTTCCTAATGGTGTCCTGCAATAATTCATCCCATGCAGCTTGAATATTCTCACACAGTTCCTGCAGATTGTGCGGTAGGGGTGGAGGTGGAGTGACACCAGGCCTTCTGGAAGTGTGACACGTGACAACAAACCATTTATCTTGGCACTGACCACGGTGCCTCCACACACAAATTCACTGGTCATCTCCACCAAGACAAAAGCAATTCTGAGTCACTCCATGACAGTCTGGCACGACACCATTACAGTCTTTGGTGATGCTGACGTGGTGTTAAGGGCAGTCGTTGTAGTTGGTCTGCGTGCATGTAGTCCTGCGCGGTGCAGCCGTCTGCCTGGCACTAACAGGATGACTCATGGAGGGCAGCACTGCTCGCTGAATGTCCGCAATCGTGGATGTTAGGTCAGTCAGGTACAGTGATAAGGCCCGTCCCGAACGTGAAACCTGAATCATTCGCGTGTCTCATGAATGTCAAACCTACGCACCGAGTTTCATTCCTGTCGGTTGATTCCTTCTGGGTGCAACTATTCCTTTGACGATATTGTGCTGTAGACATGGTGACTCCTGATTGAAAGAAAAAATGGTGGAGCAGTCTACTACTGAAATTAATACTTAATTAATATAATACAACACTAATAATACTTAATTGTGGCTCACTGGACCCAACTCCCTGGTTCCACCTCACCCAGATTCTCTGTTGATCCTCACATACCGGTACTTTTTAAAAAAATGTGCCTGAAAAATGCTGAATCTTTCATCCACGCCTTCAAGATCACATCTAGATTACTGTAACTCTCTTTTTATTGGCATTTCAGCAAAAATCTCCCAACAGCCTCAATAATACATTCAATATACGCTGCTCGCTTAGTCATCTCCCCCCGGCAAAAACTGCTCACATCAGCCCAATTGTTTATAAGCTCCACTGGTTACACATTTCTGTACGTATCCAGTTCAAGGATCTTCTCTTGATGTTCAAGGCCCTGAACAGTCTCGCTGTCTTCCTTCTCTCTTTTAGACTCCTGCTCATACTCTGAGGTCCTCTGCTGTGGACCTCTTCAAGGTCCCTGCCTTTAAATCCTCAATTTTGAGGGTGGATCTTTTAGTGTCATGGCCCCTAAACTATGGATCTCTCTTCCTTTATCTCTATTGGCAACTGCTCCACCCTGTCCACCTTAAAATGTCCCAGTTTTTTCTTACTTTCATTCCTCTTCTGTCCCTTAATTGTATTGTGCATTGTGATTATGTAATATGCTTGGCCTTGGGCATGTGAAAGGTGCTATAGAAAATGAACTAATAACTATTATTTATTTATTTATTTATTTATTTTTATGTATTTATTTTTTTTCTGCCCTGCGATGGACTGACGGCCTTTCCAGAGTGTTTCCTGCCTCCCCCCAATGAGCGCTGGGATAGGCTCCAGCACCTCCAGCGACCCAGAAGGATTAAGCAGTTTAGAAGACGAGTGAATGAATGAATGAATGAATAAATGAATGAATGTCATTAACATAATACATCCACAAACAGGAGCAAATATAGAATCATAGACTCCATAAACAGCATTATTATTATTATTATTATTATTATTATGCACAATTTCTCATCAAACCACTCTGAACATAAACATTGTTTATGTCTCAATAAAATATGCAGACATACAAATATTCAGAATTCCCCTGTAAGCTTTCATAGCTGTTCTACAGGTCTGAGAAATATGCTGTCATGATCATATTGGATTTCCTAAATGAAGGTTTAAATGCATTTTCCTATACAGAAAACCTCAAGCTGATTTGCAGTTTGGTCTGTATTTCCTTGTGAATTTCACTAGATTGATTTTTCAATCAGTCATGCTCAGATACTCATATGCCAGGACACATATTGAATGTAATCTGTATTCGGGGGGAAATATGCAAGCTTGCATGTCCTGCAAAACATCACATTTACAATGTTAACATGGATGTGTTAAAATGGATTTTTCCAGGCCATTATGAACAGAAAACAAGCAGTGTGATCAACATAACTGTAGTCATATCATATAACTTCAACCCAGAAGGATAAGCAGCTTAGAAGATGAATGAATGAATGAATGAATGTCATTGACATAAGACATCCACAAGACTGGAGCAAATATAGAATCATAGACTCCATATACAGCCATTAATGGGGCCTGTATGGCTAAAACTATGACTGACATATACGGTCCAATAATTATCAATATGGCCCAATATTGAACATGCCCATAGGTCTCTTTTCATTCACAGTCATGCTACATTTACGGTATTTGGCAGACATTCTTATCCAGAGTGACTTACGATTTGATCATTTCTTACACAGGAAGGCGAGGGTAGCATTAGGAGTCTTACCCAAGGACTCTTAATGGTATGAAATGTATACCAAAAGGGGATTAAACCCTACGCTGTAGACCCAGTATGCCATACCAACTATTACATATAGTGCTACCTTAAATCTAGTGCTACACAATCTAGTGAACACACACACACACACACACACTAGGGGGGCAGTGTGGTGCCCTGCTCAAGAGCACTTCAGTCATGTCCTGTCAGTTCAGTTCAGGGAATCAAACTGGTGACCTTCCAGCCACAAGACTGGTTCCCTAACTTCCAGCCCACCATTGGCCCCACTGAACACTGAAGTGAATCTGTATTCTGTGATTTCTGTGCTTCTTAGTACAAATAACTTGGAAAATATTCACGATTTGATGAAAAAATGTTTTAGCAATGACATCAGAACAAGTGTATCACATGCATGACAAACCCTGTTTGGAAAACTGGAAGACCCCATAAGCACACCACATAAATCCATATCCAACTGTTCAGCTAAGAAAAAGAGGTGAAATCCACTAAGTGACCTGCACCACTAGTACTGTGGGGATCATCTGAAAGCTGCACTATGTAAGATTTGGGGATTTGGAGACCTCTCTGGTGGAAATTGGTGGTAATTGCATGCAACATGCATAAGAACATTCAGTAACATGGTTTGTGCTTCGGACGCCTTCGCTGAGAGAATCAATCCGATAATGCTGAGTACATTTAAAGAGAATTCAAAGAGGACTCAGTCCACACTTGGTGAAGAAACGGCCTGTCGTAATCATACCTTCGCCAGTATGATGTTGATTTGTAGCCCCTAAATTGCTATAGATATGCACCTGAGTGTTACATTTACAGTATGGCTGGTGCGTTATTGTGCTTATATGTGTGATTTTATACATTAGCTTACAGTAACCATCTTAAAACTCTACAGTCCCACTGAGAATTCCCCCAACTCTCCTGATTACCCACTCTAGCACTGTGTGAAGATCAGCCATAATGTTAAAACCACCTCTACACTCATTGTCCAATTTATCAGCTCAGGACCACCACAGAGCAGGTTTTATGTGGGCGGGGGATCATTCTCATCACTGCAGTGACACTGATGTGGTGGTGGTGTGCACAGCAGTCATTGAAGGACAGGGTAAAATGGAGCTAACAAAGTATTCAGTCAGATGGACTACAGTCTGTAACCATAGAACTACAAAGTGCTTCTATATGGTAAATGGAGCTAATAAAATGGACAGGGATCGCAGATACAAGGAGACGGTTTTAATGTTATGGCTGATCGTGTGTGATGGCTGGTCTAAATGTGATTTTCTCTTTCTTACACACTCTCTATTTCACAGTCTCTTGTTCTCTTGAAATTTGAAAAGTTCTTCACTATAAATGTCTTAAATTGTCACACTGCTTGTGTACAGCACGTCCTCTGTTCTGAAATGTGTGTATGTCTTATTTTGGCATGTTTCTTCTAACAATGCCCATGTGTCCCTGTAGCAGTATGATTCATTAGAACACATGCCATCGTATGCAAATGTCTGGGCATAATCTCCATATTTTGGAGATTTTTCAACTGAAAAGAAGTAAATTCAACCTCTGCAGCAAACAAAAAAAAAACAGGGAAATGTTTATGCATAGTTAATTTCATATTTGACGTTTCATGTGCAAAGGTTCCAATTGTAAAGTCCTGGAACTCAGCTGCACATTGCAGTACTACATGCATTAACAAATACATGCATTAAGTACTTAACACCACGTCAACATCGCCAAAGACTGCAATGGTGTCGTGCCAGACTGTCATTGAGTGACTCAGAATGGCAGTGGGTCACAAGTCCTGGTTTTGTCTTGGTGGAGACAACCAAAGAATCCATGTGTGGAGGCACCATGGTCAGAGCCAAGACGAATGGTTTGTTGTCACACATCACACGTCCAGAAGGCCTGGTGTCACTCCACCTCCACCCCTACCAGAAAATCTGCAGGAACTGTGTGAGAAAATTCAAGCTGCATGGGATGGATGATCACAGGACACCATTAGGAGCCTCTAGAACGCCTGGCAAATCCAGTCTAATCCAAATTTAAAGGTTTTGGGATCGGCAGATTTCTTTAAACACTGACTAATGTTTACTGAACATTCATTGGTTATGACACATGTTCACCCACTCTTTTACCCAAATCTATGGACATGATCAGCTAATATTACAGGAAACATGCTCATGGTCACATAAATGGAGACCACTGGTCTAGATGTAAACCATCTATGTGAAAACTGGCATAATGCTCATTAATTATGCCAGTCAATTTTTTTTTGAGATCCTTGAAATTTCCTGTGGAGAGGAAAAGGGTCGGTATCATTATGTCATTAGGTCCTATTAAACATAATCATGATAATTATTTCGGGGAGGTAGGAACGAAGCTGAAAATGAAAGGCAACAGCAGCACAAACACCTGCTTCTGTTAAAACATAATAGATGGGTGCGTAACCCAAAAAACATATTACTGACACTACACTGTCAACAAACTTTATTTCTTGATTAAAAACATATTAAACGCTAACTCTGACAGCCAATGGCAAATCCAGTCTAATCCAAATCTAAAGGTTTTGGGATCAGCAAATTGCTTTAAACCCTGACTAATATTTACTGAACATTGATTGGTTATGACATACATTCACCCACTCTTTTATCTAAATCTATGGACATGATCAGCTAATATTACAGGCACCAACATGCTCATGTTCACATAAATGGAGACCACTGGTCTAGATGTAAACCATCTATGTAAAAACTGGCATAATGCTCATTAATTATGCCTGTCTTTTTTTCTTTTTCTTTTTTTTGAGAGATCTTCGAAATTTCCTGTGGAGAGGAAAAGGGTCGGTATCATTATGTCATTAGGTCCTATTAAACATAATCATGATAATTATTTCGGGGAGGTAGGATCGAAGCTGTAAATGAAAGGGAAAAGCAGCACGAACACCTGCTTCTGTTAAAGCATAATTGATGGGCGCATAACCAAAAAAACATATTACTGACACTACACTGTCAGCAAACTTTATTTCTTGATTAAAAGCATATTAAACGCTAACTCTGACAGCCGATGGCAATTACGGATGTGATGAATATTCAGAGTGAGGTTCAGGACGTCTCCTTGTGTGCGAGGCAAAGCTGGGCAGCCATTAGGAAAATGACTGATAATGAGAGAACAGAACGTATCAAAGCGGAGAGCACAACACAAGCAGCTGCCCAAGTATCATCAAACCCAATACGCACTCCAACTACAGCTAATTATCCCATATGAGCCCAAGTGAGTGAGTGTGTGAGAGAGAGAGAGAGAGAGAGAGAGAGAAGTAATAAGACAAGTGGTGTATAATACACCTGCAGTTTGCAATGGCCAACAAGAGGAAGCAAATTTAACAAGGCATGATGGGAGGCCCATTATGGACTGTTATAATAAAGATGATCAGACATCCCATATTATATAAGTCAGAAGCAGCATCAGCATGCAGGTGTGACTTTAAGACATTTATAACTATGAATCAAAGCCGACCCCATCCCTTATAATATTGCCTAGTTCTAAGCTGATTTCACTGTAGCTAAAACTAGCTTTGGTTAATGCTAGTTTGGTTATTATGTTGTCTTGTCCATGTGTGCAAAATCTGTTGTGCATTTTACAATGTGAATGATTCAAGTTTCACGCTCCGCACATGTGGTGTAAGTAAGAATGGGCCTTATCGCTGTACATACCTGACCCAACATCCACGATTATGGGCATACAGTGAGCAGTGATGCCCTCCATGAGTCATGCTGTTAGTGCCAGCACCATTGGCAGACGGCTGCATAATGCAGGACTACATGCACACAGACCGTTACAATGACTTCCCTTAACACCACGTCAACGTCGCCAAAGACTGCAATGGTGTCGTGCCAGACTGTCATGGAGTGACTCAGAATGGCAGCAGGTCATCTTCAGTGATGAGTCCCGCTTTTGTCTTGGTGGAGACAACCAACGAATCCGTGTGTGGAGGCACCGTGGTCATAATGAACGGTTTGTCACACATCACATGTCAAGAAGGCCTGGTGTCACTCCATCTCCACCCCTACCGCACAATCTGCAGGAACTGTGTGATAATATTCAAGCTGCATGGGATGGATTATCACAGGACACCATTAGGAACCTCTACAACTCCATGCCGAGACGTCTGGTTTGTTGCGTTAGCAAACATGGCGGCCGAACGCCATACTGAGAGACACTACTTCTGTATGTGTAGCTCAATAAATATTACCCATATCAGTCTAAATTTATCATCATTTATTGTTCCTGGTAATCTTTATCTTCCTTCCCAAAAACATTGCAATCCCACACTTCCTTCTGGGTGCAGCTATTCTTTTGATGATGAGTGTATATTAAATGCTAGTTTTAGGCTGGAATGCCTCTTTAATCATGACCACCAGAAAAGGTTTTAGAGTTCATCTTGTCTCCTCCATGTAAAAGGAATGCTACACTGAAGGGAAAAAAGGAAGGTAGTCTAATAAATTGTTAGTAATTACTTGTACGTCTGTCCGGACTCTGAAATATTTATTCACTCAAGTGATAATGAAACTTCTTTGTACTGCTTTATAAACAGCATGATAACTTAAGCTCATAGGCATACACCCTGTCCCGCACCAGGCTCTCCGTGGGCCCCCTGCAGTCCATTTGATTACTGCGGAGATGCCAGCAGCAAATAGACCCGTTTCTGTCTGAACACCACACGCAGCATGATGCTTTGGGACCAGACACAGATCGAAGGACTTTAAATGGATTTCTGAACACTCATTCTTTCTCTCCCTCTCTCTGTTGGCCTGTTTGTCTGTCTCTTTGTATCTCAGCTCTGAAACAGCTTGGCATTTTAGAGCAAGAAATCTGACAGGTCCCCCCTTGAACACCCACTCAAACCCATAGCCAAGATATGTTTGGTGTCCAGTGTCACTTTAATGTCACACCGGAGCTACGAGGCTAATGTAGCTAACAGATTGAGCAGTGGATGAATGTACATAGCTAAACACCTTAAACCCCCAGAGGACCCTCAATCTGATGTATGTGTCGCAAGCCCTTAAACAGTCTGGAAAGTTGGTTACACAGCTTTATCCTCCACCTAAGTGTCCATACCGAACATCCTGGATGTACTCACATGACAGTTTGAATTTGTGAACATGTGACCTCATTTACTAAATGGTGATGTGCGTGGTTAGTGCACACGACAAAACCAGCTCATTCTAAAAGCTTGTTTTTTGTATGTGTAAGGTCTGTTCTAACCCCGTTAAGTTCTAATGCTTTGATAACATGTTGTATATTACAAAGAACCCATTCTGACACCATTTCCAGAACAAAATGATGGAAAATAAGTTACAAAATGGTTATTGAGACACATGTTACCAGTGTTTTAATCTACACTCATGCAAATGATTCATGTTTCACACTCGGACGCGCATGTGACTGATCCAACAGCCACGATTGCAGACATTCAGAGAGCAATGATATCCTCCATGAGTCATCCTGTTAGTACCAGCACCATTGGCAGACAGCTGCACGATGCAGGAATAAATGCACGCACACCGTTACGACAACTGTCCTTAACACCACGTCAATGTCACCAAACACTGCAGTGGTGCCAGACTGTCATGATGGCAGCGGGTCATCTTCGGTAACGAGTCCTGCTTTTTTTATCTTGGTGGAGAGGACTGTGTATCCGTCTGTGGAGGCACCGTGTTCAGCGCCAAGACAGCTCTTAGGGCAGACACCTTAGCACAAATTCATAGCAACTGCCTAGCAACAGCATAGCAACCATCTGGGATACCACAGCAACCACATAGCAACAACTTGATATACCATAGCAACAGCTTAGCAACACCTTAGCAAACATGATGGATACCATAGCAGCCACCTAGCAACCACCTGGGATACCTTAGCAACTGCAAAGCAACACCTTACCAACAGCCTAGCAACAGGCACTACTTTCTTTATGTGAGTAGATTATTTTATCTCTAATCTTTTAAGAAATCTCTCCTGAAAAATCAATAGCTTTAACAGCTGCTCTGTCTGGAGGGAAACATTCTGACCTTTTGGTCAAACTTTAGCTTCAGCACTGAAACTTCTCTGATTTCCAAATCCCTGGAAGTTGTCATCAAATGCGGGTAGCAAATAAACTACGGAATAAACACCAGTGACATGAAAGAGCCGGCCCACTGGCATCAGAGGCGTGTGTCAGAGTCGTGCTCGTTTGTTCCCCCAGTTCCCTCCATCTGCCTGCCTGCGTTTGACAGATGTCAGACGTGCAGCTCCTTTTTAGCCCAGCACTCACAGTCGGTAATGGCCTGGACGTGTGAGTCCCATTAATGCATATGCCGATTTGGCTGAGCTCTTTCAGGAGGAACACATAAGCCTGAAGCTAGTCTGGCAATATTCAGCGCGCAGCACTATTACTCTGTGTTTTACTCAGGTTTACATTCACTCAGATGTGCAGCCTTACAAACACATGAGCTCTGCATGTCCTAAACAAACACGTGCAGGGGCTTCCCCTGAGGGGGACTCCAACAACATGTAGAACAACAGGTGTCTGATAATAATAATAATGATCCACAGGAATGTGCAGAGAGAGAGAGAGAAAGAGAGAAATAGACAGAGAGAGAGAGAGAGAAAGAGAAAGATAGACAGAGAGAGAGAGAGAGAGAGAGAGAGAGAGAGAGAAAGAGACAGACAGAGAGAGAGAGACAGAGAGAGGGAGGGAGAGAGAGGGACAGAGAGAGAGACAGACAGAGAGAGAGACAGGAAGAGACAGAGAGAGGGAGGGAGAAAGAGGGACAGAGAGAGAGAGAGAGAGACAGAGAGAGAGAGATAAAGAAAGATTGAGACAGAGACAGAAAAAGAGAGAGAGAGAAAGCATCATGGTGTGATAGACAGCGTGGAAGAGAGATAGAGACATTGTAAGAGTAAGAAAGAGAGGCAGTGAGAGTGATAAGGAGAGCAGGGAGAAAGAAAGAGACAGAGTGTGAGAGAGAGAGAAAAAGAAAAGGGGCAAAGAGAAACAGCAAGAGAGAGAAAATGTGAGGTGACAGAGAAAGAGAGACATGAAAGAAAATAAACAGCAAAATACAATGAGAAAAGGAGTGTGACAGGAAGAGGAGAGCAGACAGAAAGCAAGAGCGAGAGAGAAAGAGAAAAAGAGGGAGAGAAAGAAAAGAGACGAAGAAAATGAAAGAGAAAGCAAGAGCATTAGAGAGTGAGAAAATAAGAGCATATTTTAGAGAGAGATAAAAGAGAGAAAGAGCAAGAGACAATATGTGTGAGGGAGAGAGAGAATCAGAGTGGGAGACATGTAGAGAGAAAGCGCATTATAGAGAGTGTGAGATAGACAGAGAAAGGCCTGAAAGAAAAATCTAGAGACTAGGAATGACAGAAATAAAGAGAGAAAATAGAGAAAGAGAAAGACAGGCAGAGTGAAAGAGTGAGCAGGAGGAGAGAGTGAGTGAGATTGAGAGAGGGAGGGAGAAGAAGAGAGACATTGTATGGAGATAGAAAAGACACAGTAAAAGACAGATACACAGAGAAAGAGCAGGAGAGAAAGAATGTGAGAGACAGATTGTGAGACATGAAGAGAGAGGGAGAGAGAGAGAGAGCTCATTACAGATAGTGTGATAGAGAAGAGGGGAGCAGAATGAAAAGAGACAGAAATAGAGGGAGAGAGAAAGACAGACAGTGTGAGAGAGATGGAGAAAGAGCAGAATGAAAAGAGACAGAAAGACAGAGAGCAGGAGAGTAGGTGAGAGAGAGAAAGAGAGAGAGAGAGAGAGAGAGAGAAGAGAGAGAGTGTATGTGTGAGTAATAGAAGCTTGTTAAGCCCTAGTAAGCACTGTCCTCCCCACAGCCTCCAATAAGGAGAACACGTTCTGCTGTTTATAGAGAGGACACTGGGGGCAGGAGGGCAGCAGGGGAGCAGCATGAGAAAGCAAACATCAATGTAAAAGCGAAGCCGAATCCCAGGCATTTTAGCCAATCTGGTAATCCCGCCCGGATTTGCTTTTTAGGTCCCAAAAAGAGGACACGTCTCGGGAATGGGGGACATATGGTCACCCTGAGGGCCTCAATCATGACACACTCGCCTCAAACCATGTAATTGTTTAGTAATATGTATGACAAATGTGTGGTCTAAGCTTCAGGCCTCAGGACGGCTGCTTCTGCTGTTTCTGTTACTGGTTTGGGTTTTGGGAGAAACTCTGAGAGACAGGCAAAATGACATTCCAGTCATGTTTGGTTTAGACGGATGAAGTCTCAGACAGAGTAGAGAACAAGAGAGTGCAGTCTGCAGGCTGCCCTCTCAGTCAGGCTCACCAGCTCAGCCGGCTCTTCAGCCCACCAGCATGCCACTCACGAAGAAGCAGCTTTCCCACTTTCCGGTGCTGCATTACAAACATCCTCAGCTCTTCATCCACTTTTTTAGGAACCTTATTATACTCCCATTCATCGCTCTAAAGAAAACATCGAAACTATAGTGAGTGGGCAAGGTCGGCATTGTTATTTTGTGGCAGTTGTACGTAAAGACCCCAATCGTTGTTAAGATCACAGCAGCCACAACAAACCAAAAATACACATTTGGGCCTTACTGACGGGTAATCTCACCATCAGTTTCGAGTTGGTCTGCAGGATCCTGGAAAAAACTGACATTGCAATTTGTTTCCCTGCGATATACACTCATCATCAAAAGAATTGCACCCAGAAGGAGTGTGGGATTGCAGTGCTAGTGGGAAGGAAGATAAAGGTTACCACGAACAATAAATGATGATAAATTTAGACTGATATGGGCAATATTTATTGAGCTACACATACAGAAGTAGCGTCTCTCAGTATGGCATCGAGCCACCATGTTTGCTAACGCAACATGCCAGATGTCTCGGCATGGAGTTGTAGAGGCCCTGACGGTGTCCTGAAATAATCCATCCCACTGAAGATGACCTGCTGCCATTCTGAGTCACTCCATGACCGTTTGGCACGACACCATTGAAGCCTTTGGCAACATTCATGTGCTGTTAAGGTCAGTCGGGAATATTCAGGAATTTTCACCAGATGACTTAAACATTAGTATTAGAAAACACTATTCACTGTAAATGATCGGGGTGAAACTAATAATAATAAAAAGCTGAGAACTTACTTTTTAACACTCTTGTGAGTGTGTGTTTTCTGGAATGCTCTGTTATTGGTTTCAGTGCACCAAACACAAAAGCAGGTGAGCACCGTGACTACTCTTCTCTGTGGATGCCAGAAGTCTTAATTCAGAGTTCAGAAACCATGCAAGTATTTTGTTTGTCAATGCTGGTGTCACTCCACCTCCACCCCTACTGCAAAATCTGCAGGAACTGTGTGAGAATATTCAAGCTGCATGGGATGGATTATCACAGGACACCATCTACAACTCGAATAGCACTGCAGTCAGACACTTCCTTCTGGGTGCAACTATTTACAATAAGTGCATTTTCAACTGTTCCTTTAGTACCTAGCAAATGACTTACACCACCAGTCAAAAGATTAGACACGGCTACTCATAGAAGGTTCTCCTTATGTTTATCTTAATGCTTTGCTTTAGAACAACAGTGAAGACACCAAACTACAAAACAGCACTCATGGAATTATACAGTCCACCTTAAAAACCTCCACAATGGAACTTTACAGGAGGATAAAACAGCTTTCTTAATCAGCAGTGGAGGCTGATATAACAAGGTTATTCTACTGGTCTGTCCATCATGAATATTCACTAAACTGACAGGGAAAACAGAGCTTTTAAACTGTGCAAAAAACTAAAATATATATTATAGGTGGAGATATGGCAGAAATATAATACTGTGATACATCAGTATATGGGTTATATCAGGATATGTATTGTTTCAGACTCTCATCAGTTGGAGCTGTTAGCTGTAAGCCTGTAGAGTCTTTAAGATCACCAACAACATCCATTTAGTTGGATATGTCTAAACTTTTGACTGGTAGTGTACTTCACAGCACCACATGCTTTATACATATAATTTCAGACAGTCATGTAAATCTAAACCATTGCTGTGTTCCTGCTTAGGGAGATATGCTTATAACAAATAGCAGTTCATTAAAACACACAGTCTGTTGAGCTTCCATTGTATACATAGTCTATTAATAATGTTTGCTTGTATAGAAGCTGACAGCAGTATTTATGGTGTACTGGTAATTGAACAGTCTTAATGATAAATAGGCTGTACGTTTGCTGTAAGGAATCATCCTGAAAGCTAAATGGACCCATTTCAGCTTAGTTGTTCTGATCATACAAAGCATACATCATATCATTTGAAAGCAAAAAGTGACTTTAAATCATCTGATGTTGCCAAGACTGTGCAAGTAGGAGAATATAACCATCAGCTCATCTTCAAGAGAAAACACTCAGCTCTAATTCACACTGACTGCAATTTAAATATGCCTGGATTTTATATATGTTAGATTCTGTGGTTGTATGAGGCCATAATACGTATTCATGCTAAACTTTTGGCAGTAAAATGAGACCAGTGGTGACAAAAAAAGGACCCGTGGTGACAGGAAAAAAGAGACATGTCTACAGTCCAATAGTCAGATCCTCAACACACCCCTGGACTATCTTCTGGAGATGCAAATACACTCATCATCAAAAAATGGCTGCATAAAGAGTTGCATTAAAAAGAAAACAATGGACAAGAATGAAAATTGGTTGGTAGGTTTGACATCATAAGACATGCAAATGATTCAAGTTTCACCATTAGCAGGCGGCTGTACGACGCAGGACTACATGCACGCAGACTCTTATGGCGACTTAACACCACGTCAGCGTCACCAAAGACTGCAATGGTGTCGTGCCAGAATGTCATGGAGTGACTCAGAATGGCAGCGGGTCATCTTCAGTGATGAATCACGTCTTAGTGGACACGACCAATGATCAGCCCCAAGATGAACGATTTGCTGTCACGCATCACACATCCAGAAGGCCTGGTGTCACTTCACCTCCACCCCTACTGCACAATCTGCAGGAACTGTGTGAGAATATTCAAACTGCATGGGATGGATTATCACAGAACACCATTAGGAACCTCTACAACTCCATGCCGAGATGTCTGGCATGTTGCATTAGCAAACATGGCAGCCTGACGCCATACTGAGAGACACAGACTACTTCTATATGTGTAACTCAACAAATATTGCCCATATCAGTCTAAACTTATCATCATTTATTGTTCCTGGTAACCTTTATCTTCCTTCCCAATAGCATGGTGATCCCACACTTCCATCTGGTTGCGACTATTCATTTGACAACTAGTGTAACGTCAAGGTTAATGGGCGGGGCTAAAGTACTCTAGGCAGATATACGTAAAGGTGTAGGTTTCTGTGACATCATAAAAACAACCAATTGAAGACAAGATGTTTCAGCAGCGTATACGGACGGAGAGAGTGAACTGTACCTTTTAAAGCATTAACAATGTTTATACACTACATCAAACTCTATTATAAAAACAATGAGGAAAAATGATTATCTATGTTCATCATATGGGTCCTCTGACCGCTTGGTCTATGAATCAGTTTGCTAATGTGAGAACAGACAGTAAAATATGGGCTCCCTCCTATTTAGAAAAGAAGGGCTCATCCCATTTGTGAATCCATGAGTGATTCTCCACTGCCATTTTTACTGGGGGGGTTAGTATTTTTCCCCTATCGCTGCTGCTGCTTTTCTCCCTCTCTCTATCCCTTCATCCCTCCATCTCCTGAGTCCTGTCCTCATGAGTGTCATTGCACTGCACAATGTCCCATGAGACACTGTGCCCAGTCAGCGGTAACATCAGAGAGAGAGAGCGAGAGAGAGAGAGAGAAAGAGAGAGAGAGTTCTATTCTATTTCTGTTCTATTTATTACTGACTGCATTCAAAACGCTTCTTCCAAAACCATCAATCATTCAGCAGCATTGCTTTATCATTTTTTAAGGGGGGGTGGTTATCATTTTCGCTGACCTTAACATGACCATTGCATCACATGTGCATATTTGTGAGCCTGAATACAACACACACATTCACACACACACACACGCACACACACACAGTCCCTATGGATCTGTCACACCTGTGTCCCAATCTGTGTACTGCGATGAAGCGCTGAGTCCCTCCAGGAAAAACGGAGAGCCCATCTCAGCCAGAACATCACATACGACTCTCAGAGAAGAGGTCAGAGGATTTCAGCACGACCCCTGCAAAATACAGTCTCACTAAGGTATTCCGATGCATGGGTCATGCCAGGACAACAGACTCCCGCCCTCCACCACCCCCCAACATAACATTTTCAGATGGGTATCAAAATAAGTAGCAGTACTTACTAGAACAGAGCAGAGAGTTTGTCATATAGAGGAGCTGGAAAACACACCCAGCACTGTGGGACTGCCTGACCAGCAATTACTCTTATAGATGATATTACATGTTTCTGTCTGGTCTGAGCTGTGCTACAAACGACACATATATTGCAATATAAATTTAGGTTTAACACAGTTCTATGTATTGTATTTCTGTGAATTATTGCTTACTGGGGGAAAATAATACAACATAAAAATGTGCTTGGTGCAAAAGTTAATTACAGTACACAGTCTGCTGAGCGTCTATTGTATTCATAGTCCATTAATAATGGCTGCATGACAGCTTTATTGATGGCATTCTGGTAATTGGCTACTCCCAATAATAAATAGGCTGTAATGGGTTGTAAGGAATGAATTAAAGCCAGTTTAATACAAGTGAAGCAGTTTCACTGTGGTAGTTCCTGGTCATATTAAGCATAATTCATCATTTCATTTGAAAGGAACAGCATTCTTACCATCTTCCATCAGCATGAAATGACTTTTGCCTGCCTCTAAAACATCTCCTGATGTCTGGCTGTGCTGCCAAGACTGAGTGGGCTGGGGGAAATAATATTAACCAGTGGCAATGCTGTATATTTCAAGTCCTTTTCCCACACCCCTCCAACTCATGACAAGTTGATCTATCTGAAAACAATCATTACTGGTTTTCACATATACATTTCGTGCCAGACTGTCATGGAGTCACATCTTCAGTGATGAGTCCTGCTTTTGTCTTGGTGGAGACGACCAACGAATCCATGTGTGTGGAGGCACCTTGGTCAGTCCCAAGATGAACTGTGTGTTCACGCATTACATGTCCAGAAGGCCTGGTGTCACTCCACCTCCACCCCGAGAGCACAATCTGCAGGAACTGTGTGAGAATATTGACTGACCCAACAGCCACGATTGTGGACATTCTGCGAGCAGTGATGCCCTCCATAAGTCAACCTGTTAGTGCCAGCACCATTGGCAGACTGCTGCATGACGCAGGACTACATGCACGCATACCATTAAGATGCTCTTAACACCACATCAACGTCGCCAAAGACCGCAATGGTGTCGTGCCAGACTGTCATGGAGTGACTCAGAATGGCAGCGGGTCATCTTTAGTGACAAGTGGACACAGTTTGTTGTCACGCGTGACATGTCCAGAAGGCCTGGTGTCACTCCACCTCCACCCCTACCACACAATCTACAGGAACTGTGTGAGAATATTCAAGCTGCTTGGGATGGATTATTGCAAGACACCATCAGGAACCTCTACAACTCCATGCCGAGACGTCTGGCATGTTGCGTTAGCAAACATGGCAGCCTGATGCCATACTGAGAGACTCTACTTCTGTATGTGCATCTCAATAAATATTGTCCATATCAGTCTAAATTCATCATTATTTATCATCATTTATCGTTCCTGGTAACCTTTATCTTCCTTCCCATTAGCACTGCAATCCAACACTTCCTTCTGGGTGCAACTATTCTTTTGAGGATGAGTGTAACTTCAATGTTAATGGGCGGGGCTAAAGTGCTATAGGCTAAATAGGCAGATATTTGTACTAGTGTTGTTTTCAACACAATTTATGGCAAAGTCTAATCATAACACTCAATATCTCAGGGATCAGGCAGCATAATGTAAGAGACTGAGGTACCTTTAACATGCATCACACATTAGATATCTGGTTCCCATCACTACCACTGTGAACAATCCTGACCTTCCAACATGGTGCATTTCACATCAAACCACTCCGAATGACTGTGTTTCATGGCTGAATTATTTATGTATGTTTTGTTTAAAAGAGGCTGGATTTTCCCACAGAAGAGGTGTAGAATTTTACACCAGCTGTTCTGTAGCTTTAAGAGAGAGACCAGGTTGCACCTAAGCACAGCAGCTGCACTGTGACATGATGCACTGGCAAAGTAGAGCAGGCCAGTCACCTGAGCCCCATGGAAAGCATATACAGGCAGAATGCATACTACACAAAGCTACTCATCACCTTCTTGTCAGCACTGTCTGTGTGATCTGTAACAACGTTGCTGTACTTATTTGTCATAAGCCCTAACAAAAGTATAATCCCAGGCACGGAAGCATGGTCCATGTATGAGGAATTATGGATGTTGTTTATTTCATATCATGAAAGAGGTTCCTGAGCACACAGACCCTGAAAAACCATCAAAGTCTGACGGGCACGTTTCACTGAGATGGATCTGAGTTTCGTCAACCTTCATTTGAACCTGTTACTGAAATTAAAATGGATTTAGAAGGATTTAAAGTTGCCTTTTAGGCATGCCAGCTCAGCAATGGACTCTAGGTTCTGAATAGTCTCAGTTTGCAGGCGTCTTGAGGTCTGCACTCGGTACCGGGCACCTTGAGTTCTGTAAGCACGATATGTTACATATTTGTTATATAATGTTATATTTATTTACTCATCATCTAAACCTCTTATCCTCCTGGGTCAAGGGAGGTGCTGGAGCCTATCCCAGCATTCATTGGGCAGAAGGCAGGAAACACCATGAACAAGTAACCATACACACTCTTGGTATCTCCAACTTGCCTGACTGCATGTCTTTGGACTGTGGGAGAAAACCCACACAGACATGGGGGAAGAAAATGTGAACTCAGATAGGACCTTGCTTGCCCAGCCGGGGAATCAAACCCAGCCCCCTCTTGCTGGGAGTGCTACCCATACTCCTTATATAACTGTTGCTCATCACAGTTACTAAAGGACCCAGTGACACTCCGGGAGTAAATGTACACAGGACAAAAACATAACAGCTTTGGAGCATTCTTCTTTACAGTAAAGCATAATGGCGGCAAAAACGGAATTCATTTCCCTGATAAAGAAAACCTGCTCAGACCTGGAGGTCCTTATATGGGTACGACTACAGCATGACAAATTTAGAAGTCTGTTACTACTCTGGTCATCAAAAGAATAGTTGCAGCCAGAAGGAAGGAAGCATTGTAATGCTATTGAGAAGGAAGATAAAGGACCAGGATAAAAAAAATTATGATAAATTTAGACTGATATGCGCAATATTTATTGAGCTACATACAGAAGTACAGAAAGTACTGTCTCTCAATATGGTATCGGGCCAGAGGATTTCAGCACAGCTCCTGCAAAATACGTTCTCGCTAAGGTATTCCGATGCATGGGTCATGCCAGGACAGCAGACCCCCGCCCTGCACCACCCCCCACCTAACATATTCAGATGGGTATCAAAACAAGTAGCAGTACTTACTAGAACAGAGCAGAGAGTTTGTCACATATAGGAGCTAGAAAACACACCCAGCACTGTGGGACTTACTCTTATAAATCATATTACATATTTCTGGCCTGTTCTGTGCTGTGCTACAAACAACACCTATATTGTGATATAAATTCAGGTTTAACACAGTTCTATGTATTGTATTTCCGAGAATTATTGTTCACTTTAACTTACTGGGGGAAAATAATAAAACATATAATATGGTCCGTGCAAAAAGTTAATTACAGTAAACAGTCTGCTGAGCGTCTATTGTATTCATATTGTATTCGTAGTCCATTAATAAAGTTCAGAAAGTAGGGTCTCTCAGTATGACGTCGAGCTGCCATGTTTGCCAACACAACATGCCAGACGTTTCGGCATGGAGCTATAGAGGTTCCAGAAGGAATTAAATGATAGGAATGAAACTTGGTGGGTAGGTTTGACATCGTGAGACATGCGAATGATTCAAGTTTCACACTCGGACAGCATGCAAGATAAGCAAGGACAGGCTTTATTACTGTACCTGACAGCCATGATTGCGGACATTCAGCGAGCAGTGATGCTCTCCATGGGTTATCCTGTTAATGCCAGCACCATAGGCAGGCGGCTGCACGACGCAGGACTACATCCACACAGACCATTATGACAACTGAGCCTAACACCACGTCATCGTCGCCAAAGGCTGCAATGGTGTCGTGCCAGACTGTCATGGAGTGACTCAGAATGGCAGTGGGTCATCTTCAGTGACAAATCCCGCTTTTGTCTTGGTGGAGACGACCAACGAATCCGTGTGTGGAGGCACCGGAGTCAGCGCCAAGATGACACATCCAGAAAGCCCAGTGTCACTCCACCTCCACCCCTACCGCACAATCTGCAGAAACTGTGTGAGAATATTCAAGCTGCATGGGATGGATTATCACAGGACACTATCAGGAACCTCTACAACTCCATGCCGAGACGTCTGGGATGTTGCATAAGCAAACATGGCGGCCCGACACTTCTGCATGTGTAGCTCAATAAATATTGCCCATATCAGTCTAAATTTATCATCATTTATTGTTCCTGGTAACCTTTATCTTCCTTACCCATAGCATTGCAATGCCACACTTCCTTCTGGCTGCAACTATTCTTTTGAGGATAAGTGTATAATGGATTGTGGATTGTGCTTTGGACCACTTGTCCGAGCAGATAAATCTGATGATTGAGAGAGTATTCAAAGATAAGGACACGTCTTCTGAGGATGTGAGTGAAATATGTACTATTGTCTTCATATCTTCTTCAGTGTAATACTGATTTATGAATTTGACATCTAAACATTGATCTGGACTTTTTAAGTGTGTGTGTGTGTGTGTGTGTGTGTGTGTCATTAATATGTAAAGACATATCAGGTGGTCTGAAAAACTGCCAAATCCATCCCGGTACCTCTGACTGCTAAATGATTATTTCAGGTTTTGAAGATAGACTTGCACATGCAACACCTTTTAGCGTGTTTTTTCCTGACCAGATTAATTTGACTAAAGCAAACAAATCGATTCCATTATGATCACTTTTCCAAACATGACATACATGTTGAGGTTTCCTGTCTTGGCCTTTGTGTCTCTCATTTGTTAGAAAAGTGACAGACACACCTCAAGAAGGAGAGCCCATCCTACAGCAGAGGCTCTATTAACACAGATCATGTCATACCTTGTGGAACTCGAGGCTAGGTTGAGAAAAACCTCATCAAAGTTCAGCACTGTGAAGATCCTATTACTGATCAGACACGGTGTCAAGACGTTCCCTCTGATACATCAGTTTTCAATTAGACTCACCAGGAAGCAGATTTTCAGTTACCTTAAGCTTCCAAAACCAAAACAGTGTGAGCTTCATGCATAGTTAATGGCTGATGACTCATTATTTGTGCAATCCATCCAGAGATGCTGTGCTCAATTAATAGTGGAAAATAGAAATAAGGTGATAATGGCCTGTGAAAGGGCAGGCTTAAAAACATTCCCTAATGCTGGTGAGCTACTGGTGTGCAGTACATAAATATTTCTGAATAAATCTGTGAAATCTCCAAATATGATATTTTCTGTTGTATGTTTATTTTTTCCCTGAATGCCACTAGATCCTACAGAGCTCCTATAGTGCAAAATTCCAATGACAATTTTCACAAACATTTTTCTTTTCTTTGTAATAGTTTTACTCTTGCATTTTTTGCATTCCCTTGCAAACATTTTGCATTCCTTCACAATGTTTTGCTCTTTGTAAAACTACTGTTGCTTTCCCAAGCAACAGTTCTGAACTCTCTTGCAAAATATTTGCCCTACCTTACAATCGTTTTTTGAATTCCCTTGTCCCTGTATTTTCTTGCAAAACCTCCTCTTGCAGTATCATAAACATGTTTGCGAAATCTATTTCCACTTGCAAGGGAACCCAAAATTATTGCAAGGGATTTTCTAGCCATGGCCTGAAGGCACAACATGCAGGGATATGCTGCAATTTATTACAAAATTATCTAAAAAAAAATCAATCTGGATTTGCCAAAAATCTGATTTGGGCTGACAGTTTATACAAGGTTTTAGTCTGATTCCAAAAGATCTACTCCTCCCACTTTCCAAACACCCACACCGTGATTGGCTACCAAATCATAACTGAGAGAAGAACTGGTACAGCATATTCTAAAGTGGACCGAAACAAAATTCTTTACAGATTTATGTATGATATGGGCAAAAACTGATTAGTGGGTCAAAGCTTCAGCGAGAACAACAGAGATTAAATTCCTTTAGGTTTAATTATACTGTGTATCATTACACTATCAGTGGAGAGCAACTTTCCTACAAGAGTTTAGCTCCATTCTGAATTTGACATGCGGCCGCTTTCCTTATCTAAATTGAATACATTTGATCCAGCCAATCAGGAGCTTCTGAAGAAGGCCGTTAGCTGGATTAGGGTTGACAGATTGTGGTTGTAAGTTCCCACTGCAGAAAGATAGCCCTCCAGGACTATGGGGGGTTGGAGGCCACTGGTCTAATGCAGCCAGTAGACCACCAGCGTTCAAAGACTTGTTTCTGGTTTGAACTTTAATCACTGGAAGATCTTTCTCCGGCATGGTCCGAGTGACCCTGTTTCATCTTATTGTGACTCACCTAAACGTCTACTACCGGCCATAACTCCACATTAGGCCCAAAGTAGGAGGAGGAGGAGTTCTGCTCCTGAGTCTGGGCGCCTCTCAGTGGTTCTCCCACCTGCACTTTTAGGGGGTTCTACAGACTCTGGAGGTCTAGATGAGAAATCTGTATAAACACTGGAAAACCGAATCCAAGCCTCATTTACTACTTCCCTCAAGTTCTGTGTCTGCAGTCGGAAGTGGGCGTTACTCGTATTGGGGGACGGGCATCGTACTCTGTCAAGCCAATCCCGGTTCAGGAGGCGAGGCTTGTCAGAATACGGGTGGAGAAAATCGCCTACCCGGTACCTGGCTCGTTCCTGACACCTGCCGGCACGAAAGGAAAAAAGGCCGAGAGCGAAGTTCAGCTCGCGCGTGTTCAGCTTCTTTATCACGACGCGCGGACGGGCGCGCTCGCCTGTTGTGGAGATCTCCGCGCCGTCTCCGCCTCGCGCGACTTAGGTGCTTTGTTTCGCGAGGAAAAACGCGCGAGAAAAAATGGGCAAATACAGGTAAGAGCTGTAAACACTCTTAGTAAAACAGCTGGTATTATCCGCAGTCGTGGCTGTAGGACGTTTAATCATATTCTAGAACTGAAGAAAAAGTTTCCAGTGAGTTTAAATACAGTTGCGGTCAGTTTTGTTGAGTCTGTGTGACCAGTTTGTTCACTGTACTGCCCTTCAAATCGAAGGGAATGGGAAAAAACTGATGAAATGGTCAATCCGCTTTAAAGTGAAGAAGGCTGATGTGGTTACTGGACAGATACCACTACCTCTCAGACGTTGGTTACAGTTTCTGTAAGGCTGTAAGTCCTAGGAAAAAACCTAAAACGAATGATAAACTGACTAAAACGGCTTGCAGTATTGGTTGAAACGTTTGGAATATTACCTAAAACTTTTGGAATACTGAATAAAACTTCTATTGGCTGAAACTTCTGGGATGTTGGCTGTAATGCAGCAAATGATAAACTGGATAAAACTTCTGGAATGTTGGTTAAAACTTGCAATATTGGTTAAAACTTTTGGAATATTAAATAAAATCTCTACTGGCTGAAGCTTTTGGGATCTTGACTGTAATGCCTAACATGAACACTGAATGATAAATTGTCTAAAACTGGACGAAATGTTTGGAATATTGGATAAAATCAAACCTGGCTGAAACTTGTAGGATGTTAGCTGTAATGCCTGGGATAAAAACTAAAACAAATGATAAACTGGCTAAAACTTCTGGAATGTTGCCTAAAACCTTTGGTATATTGTGAAAAACCTCTACTGGCTGAAACGTCTGGGATGTTGACTGTAATACCTAGGATAATCAGGCGCTTGGGGTGCTTGGGTCATGGGTGGGCCCTTGGGGGTTTGGGTGGGTGCTGCTTTGCTTGGGTTGCTTGGGTGGGTTGGCGGGCGCTTGTGGTGGTCGAGTGGGACAGCAGGTGCTTTGCTTGGGGTGCTTTGCTTGGGGTGCTTGGGTGGCTCTGACTCTTCCTTACCGTTTCATGTAATTTCTGGTCAAAATACATATTCTGATATACCACATATACTCCTGATGTATCACAGTATTATATTTCTGCCATATCTCCACCTCTAATATGGAGTTACACTAGTTGCACTAAAAACCTATCTCTTTTTCTGCACAGTTTAAAAGCTCCAGTTCTCCTTTCAGTTTAGTGAATATTCATGATGGACAGACCAACAGAATTGCTCCACAACTTCGAAAATAATCTTGTTATATCAGCCTCCACTGCAGGTTAAGAAAGCTGTTTTATACTCCTGTAAAGTTCCATTTTGGAGGTTTTTAAGGTGGACTGCGTAATTCCATGAGTGCTGTTTTATAGTTTGATGTCTTCACTTTTATTCTAAAGTAAAGCATTAACATAAACATAAAAAGAACCTTCTTTGAGTAGCCGTGTCTAAACTTTTGACTGGTACTGTATGTCTGCGTAGATTACAGTGATCTGTTAGCTGAGCATGTATATACTATATTATAGGGTGGGTTAACAAGCACCTAGTTTGGGAAGCCAGTGTTTGATTAGATTCTGTGATGTGTCTTTGTTTCAGAGCCGTCGTCGTTTCTGCCTCGTCTTCTGCTTGAGTTGAAAGTGCAAATGCTCCCTCGGTTTGCCCTAATGCTTCTATGATTTATGCACAAAGCAAGCTCAAATCCCATTTCCCATCGGCGTTTCAGTGTAAACAGTCATGTGGGGTTACTCAGTGGGCACTTTTATCTCCTTCAGAAACACGTTTGTATACATTTCGAACTGCTGAGGCCAGCTATCAGAGGCCTGCTTGCTCTTGCTACTTGGCAGATGATCAGGGATTAGACTTGTGCATAGTGTCGTGGCCTTCGTCTTAAAGTGGCCATATGCTACTTTTTTACGTACTGAAATGTTTTGTTTTCTCCACTCGTGCTTCTGTTGTTATATGTACCACAAACATCATTCTTATTTTTTACATGACCGTTTTCTACTCTCTCGTTCTCCCTTAGTATTAAACAAACTGTTTTTACTTTCTGTGCCTTTAAGACTGGCTAGTTGCAAATGACCTCTCTTCTGGTTGTCTGCCTTTGTCCTGTGCCTCATTCACAAAGCACTCCAGACTGAAACACTCCTTATAACTTCAGTATAAAAGAGTGGAGCAAAAGTGCCATAGGCTGAATAGACAGATCTACACTCATCATCAAAAGAACAGCTACACAAATAGTTGCACCCAGAAGGAATCAACCGACAGGAATGAAACTTGGTGGGTAGGTTTGACATAGTGAGACATGCCAACGATTCAAGTTTCATGCTCGGCCGTGCATGTGATGTAACCAAGGACGGGCCTTATTGCTGTGCCTGACTGTCCCAGCAGTCATGATTGCAGACTGCAATGGTGTCGTGACAGACTGTCACAGAGTGACTCAGAATGGCAGCGGGTCACCTTCAGTGATGGGTCACCCTTTTGTCTTAGTGGACACAACCAAGGCACCGTGGTCAGCCTCAAGATGAACGGTTTGTTGTCACATGTCCAGAAGGCCTGGTGTCATTCCACCTCCACCCCTACCGCACAATCTGCAGGAACTGTGTGAGAATATTCAAGCTGCATGGGATGGATTATCACAGGACACCATTAGCAAACTCTACAACTCCATGCCGAGACGTCTGGCATGTTGCGTTAGCCATACTGAGAGACACTACTTCTGTATGTGTAGCTCAATAAATATTGTCCATATCAGTCTAAATTTATCATCATTTATTGTACCTGGTAACCTTTATCTTCCTTCCCACTAGCATTACAATCCCACACTTCCTTCTGGGTGCAACTATTCTTTGACAAGTTTAATATTAGTCTTAATGGGTGGGGCTAAATTACTGTAATAAGCTATATGTAAATGTGTAGGTTTCTGTGACATTCTCAAGTCAAACTCAGTAAGTCAACAACAAGTAAAAAAAACACAGATTATGATGTGAATTAAACACAACAGCAAGCCTCCATTTACTTCACCAAAGAGGAAACAAAGCTGCATGATACATAATACAATGAATCCAACTTGCATCGATTTGCTAACATGCAGTTCTTACCCTGCACCATTACTGGTAAGCTGTGTGTGCTCTAGCAGGAGTTTCAGTCCTGCCCTTGGTAAAGAGCATTATCAAAGCTCTGATTAAACTCTGACTGTGGTACATAGTTACACAATAGGAAATCCCACTGTTTTTTAGGCCTCAGGGGTGGAGGATGGAAAGTTTTACAGTCTACAGTTTAGTACTGTGTGTTTGTATAGGTCAGCATATGAAGGGTTTCATTGCAAAGTGTTTATACCCATTTATAGCAATTTCTAATATACACTTATCATCAAAAGAATAGTGGCATAAAATGTTGCACCCAGAAGGAATCAGCCAACAGGAACGAAACTTGGTGTGTAGGTTTGACATTGTGAGACATGTGAGTGATTCGAGTTTCATGCTCGGCTGTGCATGTGAGGTAAGCAAGGACGGGCCTTCACTCTGCACCAGACTGACTCAACAGCCACGATTGCAGATATGCAGTGATGCCCTCCATGAGTCATCCTGTTAGTGCCAGCACCATTGGCAGACAGCTGCACGATGCAGGACTATATGCGCACAGACTATTACGACGACTGCCCTAAACACCACGTCAGCGTCTCCAAAGACTGCAGTGGTGTCGTTCCGGACTGTCATGGAGTGACTCCGCATGGCAGCGGTTCATTGTTTCATGGTAGATTTATTTGATAGCTTTGGCTTAAAATGTATTTGAATACATTCATGGCGGAGGGGTACATGCTTGACGTCATAAGGCAAAATCTTAGAAGGCACGTGTAGGTTTTCTGGTAGTCTCAGCCATAGATGCTCCGCTCACACGTGAACGGAGAGTCCGATATCTTTAGTGTGCTAACCTGCCGACTCTGTCAGGATTCTGCCAGCTGCTGTCTGACTGGCTCTCCGCATTTGCATGTATACACATGTCCGTGTATTGCTTTGTGGTGGACTGATGTCAGGGTTTTGTTGTTCCAGATAAGTTCAGGTTGGTGAACAGTCATCTCAGCCACAGACGCCCCGCCCATCCTATACTTCTGTGTTTCCCAAGGGACTGTTTATGCCTTGACTCCATTTCCAAGATTGCCCCCTGTTTTACGTCATGCCACATAGCAGGCTTATGATTGGTCTTATTGCATGTCAGTTGAATTGGCTTTCCTGCAGTAGTTGGCGGTTCTTGGAAAGGTACCAGTAGTCTCCCTAGAGAGTCTGGCATTGCAAGACTAGTTCACTGGAGGTTTTAGATATTAACCATTATGGCTATATTTGTGTTGTAGACATACTGACTCCTGGTTCCCAACTGCAAAGTTTCTCTACAGTGAACCACTTTACATCAAACCCTTCTGAATGGCTTTGGGTACTGGAATTGAATTGGTGGGATCCCCCTTTAATGTTGGAAAAGGTTGAATGAAGTTGAATGGAGGTGGTCTAAATCATAATATAGCACAGGTATTTCCTGTACGCGTGAAGCCCACTCCCAAGATCATGTGTATCAGAAAAGATAAAGGAAGATGGTCTATAATGCGGACCCTCAAAAGCATAATAACAAGCAAGTACAATTACATTCACCTATGCAATTTCCATTACATCATAATCTGCACTGTTGTTATTGTACATGCTACTGGAGTTTCAACAAGAACTCCAATTTTTAAGGTCAATGACTGTTTAAATCGGAACAAATGCTTCTTTGCAGTGTAGAGCGTTAATCTTCTGGTACAGGAGGCTGGTACAAAAGCTCCAGCATAGCTCAGTGTCTCTTATCTCAGTGCTTGGAGGAGCCCCCCCCTTTGGAAAGACAAAGCCGATATCTCTAAATTACTCTCAGACCCAATTATGCAATAAATGCAACTGTAGTTGTCTGCATGGTACAGCTGATTGGTCGTGGGCGTGTAAAGACCAACACTTTTCTCAGGCTAGTGTCTACAGCAGCAGTGTCAAACTGAGGTCCTGGAGGACCACCACACTTCACATCTATCACTGGATTCACTGACACGTTGGTGATGAGCTGGTGAGCTGAATCAGATTGAGCGCTAAACTCTGCGCAGTGCAGTGCAGACTCTCTGCAGTGCTGTGACCCTGTGGGATTGCAGTAGTAGAGTAATGGGCATATTTGAAATTCTTTGTGCCCCACCCCACCCCAACCCCCCCATGGTCCTGTAGCTCAAAGAGCGGGCAGAAACAGGCAATCGAAGGTCATTCAAGCATATCATTACCAAGGATGATGATTTCAATGCAGTATCAGAAAAATCTGAAATAAATGAATATATTGAAATGTAGATTCTCTTCATGGGGTCTTTCATTTAGTGTCTCTCACAGAGACCACAGTTAATCATCAGGACTAGACATCCGGGTGCATCCTATCAGAGAAAAGTGGATGGGAATGCTCCAGTCTCTGGGTTTTTTGTTTTTGTGGGGGGTGGGGGGCGAGATGATAAAGGTGTTTGTACTGTTCACCACATAAAACCAAGATGTTTACTGCATATCTATCTCTTTCTATCTCTCTCTCTCTCTCTCTCTCTCTCTATCTCTCTCTCTCTCTCTCTCTCTCTCTATATATATATATATATATATATATATATATATATAGAGAGAGAGAGAGAGAGAGAGAGAGAGAGAGAGAGAGAGAGAGATAGATAGATAGATAGATCTGAATCTTGACCTCAGAATTGGAAAGCCTGTATTTTTGCCCATTATCTATATCATATTTTTCATTCACCTAATCAGTAATAATATCAGGAACATCTGAAGATCTCTGTATCCAAAAAATTGGAGGACCACAATAGGGTTCCCAAAAGATTCTTTCAATAGTTGGTTCTTTAGGAGGAAAAAAAAACTTTTTGTAAAGGAGATGTGGGCCTGAATGGGGTAGGCATTTTAGTTCATCTATACAATTTTAGTACAATTTTAGTACAAATAAAAAACACACACTTCAAAAGAATAGTTGCACCCAGAAAGAAGTGTGGGACTGCAGTGCTACTGGGAAGGAAGATAAAGGAGATGATAGATTTATACTGATATGGACAATATTTATTGAGCTACACATACAGAAGTAGTGTCTCTCAGTTTTTGTGTTTGTGCTAACGCAACATGCCAGACGTCTCAGCATGGAGTTGTAGAGGTTCCTAACGGTGTCCTGCAATAATCCATCCCATGCAGCTTGAATATTGTCACACAATTCCTGCTGTATTTGCAGTAGGGGTGGAGGTGGAGTGGCACCAGACCTTCTGGGCATGTGATACGTGACAACAAACCGCTCATCTTGGTGCTGACCACGGTGCCTCCACACATGGATTCGTTGGCCGTCCCCACCAAGACAAAAGCAGGACTCATCACTCTAGGTGACCTGCTGCCATTCTGAGTCACTCCAAGTTTCATTCCTGCTGGTTGATTCCTTCTGTGTGCCACTATTTGTGTTATTTATGAAACTACTGCTCTGATGATGAGTGTGCAGTAATACCGTTCACTTAAATGAGAAACTAGATTTTTTTTGACTACACTAGGAAGTTTAACTCTAGTGTCCCCAAGTTGAGAACTCAAGAAAAGCCATGTAAATAGCTACCTTAGGACTTTAGGTTGAGCTGATATCTCTCACTGTGGCGTAATGGGCTGCTGTTCATCACAATAATGATCAGTATCATCATATTGCCTACCCCTAAGTGTGACAGACCTTCAGTTTTAAGAACCTCCATATAATAGTGTATAAGTTTTTATACCAATTCTCAGTTTTTCCTGGATCCCCTACATCCATGTACCATGTAGAAACATGTGCGAACCTTCAGCTGAGAGCTGCTGGTCTGATATGGCCAGAGAAGCTTGAATAAATCTGATTAAAGAATTACGACATTCCGTAAGAGAATTCCAGATAATCGTCAGCGTGAGCGTATCGGTTTTGATGTGCTGTGACTGTGTGGCTCAGGGCAAACAGCCAGCGGAGACCAGAGATAATTCAGACTGAATTGTTTTAATAATTCATGCTGGATTAAACAGGCTTGTCTCTCTACAAAGTAAAAGCCACAAAATATGGACAGTTAACTGTGGAATGTCTTGTATGCGGGAAGCAGAAAAATAAGTAAGTAAATAAACAGGTTGCTTCTCTTCATAATAGTCAACCGTCAAAGCACTTTTGATCAAACACCCTGAAATAAACCAGAGATGCAAGTGTTTGAAAGTGAATTGGCCTTTTTTGTACTCATGTTTTAACATGGAGTCTTTTACATTATATGCAAAGGCATAGAACACGAATACCCCAGACTCACTATACTGTACTGACACCTATCAACACCAAGACTACGGAGAAATGTAATAATTGACTCAGCTCTGGGTTAAAGTTCGGCTAGGTGTGGTCCTGGCGGGTGCAATAGCACACATACTCTCACCAGCATTGTACCTGTCAAACATGCACACATGTTCATATACTCCCACTTGTTCCTACAATATGTTCAGTTTGGTATATGTGAGTACAAGTGACTCAGATCAGATTTTTTTTTTCAGGACTGTGTGTCTGATTTGAGTTATATCGTTGCTGTTCAGATTAAAACAAGTATCTCCAAAAAATTTTACAGGAGAGCGCAAAAACCTCATTTAATTTTAATGTAAATCAATGGAACCAGACTTTTCCCAAGCAATTTGGGCCATTTCTGTTGGTCCATTCATCATACAATTTTTACAAAGTGTAAACGGTGGCTGAGATACAGTACATCAGTAGATCTGATTCATGGGCACAGATTAGATTTCATGTGTTTTTTTGTTTTTTTTTCACTGCGTATGCGCCATCATTCAGTGTCAATGTAACAGCAGAGCCAAATGTGAAGTTAAAGCCAGTAAACAGTGGAAAAGTCACAGATCTGATCCTCATTTCACTCTAATAATGAGCAGCTGAGGTCTGCTCAGAGTGCATCACCTTTGCAGTGACGGCTTGTTCTGTGTGTTTGCTGTTCATGACAAACGTAATCCATTCACATGACGTTACCGATTAGGAAGCGTGCAGTGTGTGGGTCAATTCAAGATGCTGGTGTTTTCACATTAATGACAGATTTGAGTCACATATACACACGAATGTGACCAGGACCACCGCAGGTATTATGTGTTGCAGTAGTGTGAGTCAGACACAGTGGTGCTGCTGGAGTGTTTAAACACCTCAGTGTCACTGCTGGACTCAGAATGGTCCACCAACCAAAGCTATACAGCCAACAGCGTCCTGTGGGCTGCGTCCTGTGGACAGCATCCTGTGACCACTGATGAAGGACTAGAGGATGACCAACACTGCACTGTGCAGCAGCAGATGAGCTATCGTCTCTGACTGTACATCTACAAGGTGGACCAGCAAAGTAGGAGTGTCTAATAGAGTGGACAGTGAGTGGACACAGTGTTTAAACACTCCAGCAGCAGCACTGCTGTGTCTGATCCACTCACACCAGCACAACACACACTAACACACCACCACCATGTCAGTGTCACTGCAGTGCTCAGAAACCCCCCACATAATACCTGCTCTGTGGTGGTCCTGTGGGGGTCCTGACCATTGAAGAACAGGATAATAAAGTATACAGAGAATCAGATGGACTTCAGTCTGTAACTGTAGAACTACAAAGTGCTATTTAAGTGCTCTTCAAAGAGCTGATAAAATACACAGTAGATAGAAGGAAGGTAGTTTTAATGTTATGACTGATCAATGTATATACAGTGTATGTATGTATGCACTCACTTTAACTGCACAGATATGGGACTTCTGAGTAATTCCAGAAACCCATTATCGGATATTTCTGATGTATGCATCCGTCACATATGCATCATCAGAATTGGTTTCCCATAAAACATAATCATCTGTCTGACTCGGATATCATGGTGCATGCCCACTAGTAAGAATGATCTTTGTTTCTGGTATTATGATGAAATAAAGTGTGCTAAACATGGGGCTGTGTCAGATCACAGGCGTGTGTGCGTTCTATGCATCAGCTCTGACATTTCGGCAAGAAATTTCATTTTTCGCCTGTTTGTTATGCGGCCCCCATGCAGACATGTCTTACGTGACCTGGGTTTGACTCAGAGAGAAGCGTTTTTAATAGTTCTTTATAGCGCAGACAAAGGCAAGTAGAAAGTATCTGCTTATTAAACATGTATTTATATATCTAGCTCCTCTGCAAGCACAGCTCCACTTTTTCACACAGTCACTGACTGAGCATGCCGGGCTTTGAGATGAAGGCCCAAACTGACTTTTCAGTCTGGTTCCTTCTTGTATGGCTGTTCCTCTTACACTGGCCAGGCCTTTATCTTAACCACTAAACACTTACCTATTAACTATCAACTGTTTATTAACTCATTATGTAATGTTGTAAGATAAGCACATATTTGACATAAAGGGAAATTCCACCAATATTAGAAAACATATCCAGTCATTTAAAGGTAAAGAGTTGAAGTGATTTGATGTGAAATGTGTAATTCTGAGTTGGTTTAATGCCTATAAAAGCTACTGCACAGGAAGTTATTATATGCTCATTTTATGTCTGATAGAGTGTGTGTGTGTGTGTGTAGTGTTTCGTTCTAAAGTAATATATAGACTACTTAACAGATTTTCAGATACATATACCTCGTATGTACCCCTATGTACTCCTGGTCCAATTACATCTTTTTTAGTTTTTAGATTTTTTATTTTTTACTGCAGAGGATAATAAAGTATACATTATTAAGTTTATACAGGCCAATTTATTTTAATTAATAAGTTAATTATAGTAAATAAACAGTAAAGTATTGTAGTGTTTTGTGTGTGGGTGTGTGTGTGTCTGTGTGTGTGTGTGTGCATCCATATAAATATATAATATATGCATATGTATGTATATGGGTGTGCCAAATCCAAAGGCCATAGTGTGAAGGTAGAAGCTGAATTTGCTGGTGTATGGAAGCATACAGTAATACAGGTCTACCAGCAGTGGCTAAAATCCCAGTCTACATGAAATTCTCCTCGGAATTGGGCCAGGGAAGGCATCCACCAAATCTGGCGTGACTGCGCGATTCAATTGTATCAAATTGAATCACAGTTGGTATCTGTGTTTTGTACACTACAGGCCACATTTATTATTGTATGTGTAGATGTATGGTGTATATATATATATAAGCTCACCAGATAAAAAAAACGAATCAGCTTGTGTATTTAAGGTGGTAGTAACTTCAGGCTTCTGCAGATGGTGCTACATGAGAATGATGGGACTATAAATACCTGCGGGGTGTGAGTGACGGGATCCATAGATTGAGAAGAGGTGCTACAGTGCAGTGTATGTCTCGTTCCATGTGTGGAAAATGGCTCCAAAGCAGATGTTAATGGTTGGCTAAAAGGAGTGATTGCATTTGGGCGTGCCAAAGGCCATAGTGTGAAGGAAGTAGCTGAATTTGCACGTTTACTGAAGCGTACGGTCATACGGTTCTACCAGCAGTGGCAAAAATCCCAGTCTACAGGAAATTCTCCTCAGAATTGTGGCAGGGAAGGCATCCAACAAATCTGGCGCAACTGCTCAATTCTTTGATGCAAGCTTGTCTGAACATTGATGTGGCCTACATCCAGAAACTCATCTAGTCCATACTAAATCCAGCTGTTATTTGTATTGTGTACATATGTATATGTATGTGTGTGTGTGTGTGTGTGCGTGTGTGTGCGTGTGTGTGCGTGTGTGTGCGTGTGTGTGCGTGTGTGTGCGTGTGTGTGTGTGCGTGTGTGTGCGTGTGTGTGCGTGTGTAGATATTATGCAGGAAATCTAAAAAACTGGTGGATCTTTGGATCTTCCCTTTAAAAAATCTGACTGGCAATTACACATGCTCTCCATATTAATAGCCCTATTGTCCTGTATTATAGCTCTGGTTTGGACTGAAAGCTCTGGGGCATTGACTGACGTTGTAAACAGCTTGAGAGGAATTCTGCATTATTCCTCATGAAAGACTGGATGACTCCAGAGGCGCCTTGGTCTGTTTACTGTGTAGCAAACAAGTAAAACGTGAAGCGAATTTGCCAAAATGTCAAGGTTGCAGGACAAAAAGGGGATTTGACTTCAGTAATTGGAAACAACCTAAAGAAAGTACTTCTCCTCTGTTCCCTTAGATGAACTTTGACCTTTCAACAGCAGACTTACATTAAAGCTGATCGATACCCACTGCGCTGCCTCGGCATCTGTCACACCCCCATGGAGACGGTGGTGATTGTAGCCATTGGAGTGCTGGCCACCATCTTCCTGGCCTCGTTCGTGGCACTGGTGGTGGTGTGTCGCCATCGCTACTGCCATCCTCCTGACCTGCTGCATCACCCAGAGTCCAAGTAAGACCACCACCATACGTGACATGGCACAGAAAGACAGATCCACTTTTTAATTGTATCATTGTTTTAACACATATAGTCAGAAATGTTGACTATTAATTATTATTGAATTTTAGAATAATCTGACATTTGTGCTTGCACAAAGAGGAATTTAACCCATCCATGCAGTGAAACATACCCACACGCACCAGAGAGGTGGGCAGTTCTATCCACAGCTCCCGATGGAGCATTTGGGGTTTAGGTGCCTTGCTCAAGGTCATGTCTGTCAGTTTAAGGAATTGAACCAGCAACCCTCCAGTCACAAGGCTGGTTCCCTAACCTCCAGCATTTGGGGGTTAGGTGCCTTGCTCAAGGGTAAGAGACCATCCTACCCAGCCACAGAGAGTGAAACCAGTTATGCTCTCTTGGATTGGCTGGCTGTGGCGTTGCTGGGATTCAAACTCACAACCATCTGGTGACTCATTAATCTTCTCCTCCGTACTTACTCAGGCCCACAGTGGATCTAATTGGTGCGATGGAGACTCAGAGTGAGCCATCGGAGCTGGAGCTGGACGATGTGGTCATCACCAACCCCCACATAGAGGCCATACTGGAGAACGAGGAGTGGATTGAGGATGCATCGTATGGCCTCTTCTTCATCATATCAGCTCCAGAATCATAATGATGATGCATATAATCATAATTATAGAGGTCATCATAGATATCACCATACTGTCTCAATGAAACATAATTCTCTCTCTCTCTCTCTCTCTCTCTCTATCTGTCTCTCAGGGGTTTAGTGTCTCATTGTATCTCCATTCTGAAGGTAATACTTCCTGCTATTCTAGAGTCTGTGGTAATCATGCATAATGAGTAATTTAACATGTAGTGTTACTGATTGATTCATTCAAGTAACTGCTATGGTTTGCATACAGATATGCCACACACTGACTGAGAAACTTGTTGCTATGACAATGGGCTCCGGAGCAAAGGTGAAAGCACCGGCCAGCCTTAGTGACATCATCACAGTGGCCAAACGCATAAGCCCAAGGTAAACAAGGAAACCACATGCCTTATCTAGCTGTATTCATGATATTGTGTTAGTATATTGTGTAATGGCCTAAAACGCATTGCCGTCTGTAATTACTGCCACTTTTAGTAAAGATGAGCCACAAGTCCTACAATATATATATATATAATTAAATATGGATAATTCTGCTGAACTGGTCCAAAATCAGATATGAAAACCTATTTCAGACCTATTTCGTTATTTTTTAACTGACTTGGACTTATGAAAGGGTGGCCACTTTCATAACCCCAAAAAGGAGAACATCCCACTCCCAGAAGGAGGACATCATCCCTGTATATATTAATGTTTTAGAATAATTTAGTGTCTTATTTGTTGTGTTTTTGTTTTTTTGTGGGAGCGGAGTTTGGATGTATTTGGCATAATGGTCCACATATACAGTACCAGTCAAAAGTTTAGACACAACCAACTAAATGGATGTTGTTAGTTACCTTAAAGACTCTACAGACTTACACTTAACAGTTCCAGCTGATGAGAGTCTGAAACAGTACATATCCTGATATACCACATATACTCCTCGTGTATCACAGTATTATATTTCTCCAAATCTCCACCTCTAATATACATTTTGTTGTGTAAAAACTTTGATCTCTTTTTCTGCACAGTGTACAAGCTCTAGTTCCTCTTTCAGTTTAGTGAATATTCATGATGGGCAGACCAGTACAACTGCTCCAAAACTGCTTAGAAATAATCTTGTATATCAGCCTCCACTGCAGGTTAAGAAAGCTGTTTCATCCTCCTGTAAAGCTCCATTTTGGAGGTTTTAAGGTGGACTGTATAATTCAGTGAGTGCTGTTTTGTAGTTTGGTACTTCTATGAGTAGCCGTGTCTAAGCCTTGGACTGGTACTGTATGTATAAGGTCCATATTACAAAGCTTTTTGCCGTTTAACAACTTTGTATGATCTGACTTTTATAAGTGAGGTAAAAGAAAGCTGTTATGATAGGTGGGCCTATAATCTGTACTCATTAGGAATGTATGTATGTGTTTGAGGCTGTTTATGAACAGAACAGTATGTTTTTATGCTATAGAGAACATAATACCTTCTATAATACCTTCTATCGTTTTACAGGGTAGATGATGTTGTTAGGTCAATGTATCCACCGCTGGACCCCATCCTCCTCGATGCCAGGTGACTATTTACTTTACTCACGATGACAGCTGTGAGCAGAACCCTACTGCATGAGAAGCACAGCACAGCAATGGGTTAAGAAATCTAGCAGTACATTCTGTAATATTAGTACAACTATTACTTTAAGTCAGACTACAGTTATCCTGCTGACAGTCTGATGTGGAACTGGGAATGGCTTGCTCATTCTTGTTCATTCTGAGTCTTTTCTCAATTGCTTCCTTTTAGGGCCACTGCCCTGCTGCTTTCCGTCAGTCACTTGGTGCTGGTGACGCGGAACGCCTGCCACATGTCCGGCAGCTTGGACTGGATCGACCAATCACTGAATGCCGCTGAGGATCACATGGTGGTACTGAGGGAGGCAGCTTTGGCTTCAGAGCCCATGAGGAGTCTACCGGAAAGAGAGCAGTCTATCTGAGTCACACATTGATAGTGGCTATAACAGTCTACACACCCTTATTGAAATAGCGGTGTTTGTGATGTGGAGCCCAGAAATGATCAATTCTGACATTGCATTTTCTTACCATCTTTAATGGGATCTCATAATTAACAATATTTAGAAGAAAAAAAATATTAAGGATAAGAAAAAAATATTAAAGATACATATTAGAAACAAACAATGGAAAAATTACCACAAAACAGTGGTTGCATAGTTGAATCTTTACTGTGACTGTGGTCGCTGTGTTCATTGGTTGCATCTTAATTGTGTGTCTGAGTTTGGCAGACTAGTACACACAATATTAGCACACTACATCCTTTCTTACTAACAGGAAGTGATGAAGCGCACGTCATACCACGCTGGACTCTGCACACTGCTTCAATGGAGGTTAACAAGCAAACAAATAAACACATTATTTACTAGAATACATTTATTTTTACAGGCTGTTGTGACAGATTTGGGTTGAACTCACATTAACACACCTTTTCTGAGCCCGCCACCACCGCAGTCACCATTGCATTGCCATCCACAAGTCGTGAGGAATTCCTCCCTTTCTGTTTCCCGTTGCCTTATGGGACAATAGTGTCCATGATTACTATATTCACTTGTTCTATGAATATTTGAATATACTCAACTATGACATCTGTAACTGTACTGTAAATACTCACTCTTACATACTCAAGAACTAGTTTTTGCATACTCAAGAACTAGTATTTGTATTAAGTGCGCAATTGGGACACACCCATTGAGAAAGATGTCCTATATGGCATATACCTCCAATCAAAAAAAAAAAGTAATTCTGGTTAACCCCTAACAAACCATCAGTTGTTCTTATATCTGCTCCTGAAGTGTCATAGTGTCATAGATCACCATGGAGAGTCTTTTTAGTATAGTTGCCAACACAGAGACATAGCTGAGCTCAGGAACATCCTGATAACAGGAGAACACTTATCTGGAGGGGCTACCAAGAAGCCTACTGCAACATTAATAAGCTGGAGGAATTTCTGGTATATTCTGAGCCCTCCTTGCGTGTGATTACATAAATCTGGGTTATGTGCTGTAGTACAAAAATCAACAAATGTTCCCCCAAGTCCAGCTATATTTACAATAACCATTTGTGGCCTGTATCCTAAACATATGTTTGACACAACAACATCACAGCTTATCAGTGAACAAATACCATACCCTCTGTGAAGCATGGTGGTGGCAGTATCACGTTGAGGCTGCTTCTCTTCTGCAGGGCCAGGGGCTCTTATCAAACTAAGCGAGATAAGTAAGCGAAGCTGTAAAGCACAAAACCTGCTGGCGTCTGTCAGAAAACTGAAGATGAAGATGAGTTAGTTTCCCTTTGCAACATGATAAAAGATCCAAAGCTCACGATGAAGTCAACCAAGCAATGGTTTCAAAAAGGACGCTCTGTCTGTCTTAGAATTGTCTTCAGTCAGAGCCCAAACCTCAAGCCCATAGAAAAACGAATGAAGCAATTTAAATCAGGTATAAAGGTATAAATTCAGGTATAAAGATGTTTGACTCCTGAGTTTAGTTGTTTTGAAAGGATACATTGAAGATGTATGAAAAATGTTTGTCATTATTTGTGCTGATTTCTGGCTTTACATCACAAACCCTGCAATGTCAATAAGGGTGTGTAGACCTTGATATCCAGCCTGCATGTTTGCTCAGCTTCAAACAAGGAAAGTTTGATTTTAAAAAAAGCTTGCACGTTAGTTCCCAAGGAGTGGACTAGAGCACAACACCTAGAAAAGCAATACACATGTCCTTAGAGTGCAGAGGTGTCCAGTCTTATCCGTAAAGGGCCGGAATGGCTGCACGTTTTCATTCCAGTGCAGCAGGAGATGTGATCAGCAGTCTGAGGGCTGAGACGAACTGCTGGAACAAGTGGAGTCAGGTATACTCCAGCTTGTTTGGAGGGAAATCCTGCAGTCACACCGGCCCTTTGCAGATAAGACTGGGCACCACTGCTTTAGTGTCTCTTTGCACAAACACTTTCTTTTCCTCCTTCTCGAGTAATCTTTTATTTCTTATTTTGATCTGTTACATTCTGATATATGATAGTTACAATCACTCTCCACTCTCAAGTTTACTTACCCTGTATCTTCCACCATTAGTACAACAAAGCTCAACAATCAAAAGGCACATATATAACCTTTATTCAGCATCTGATTCCGGCATGATGGTTAAATATGTATCTACTCATGCATGTTCTTATTTAGGCCTCTTATTTTTTGCTACTGTTATTACTTTAGTTTGTAGGCCAAAGGTCATGATGGCATAGGACATAGAAAGCATCAGTTGAAATGTATTGAAATTCTGTTCTCTCCAGTAAAGTCTTGCAAGGCCAGGTTTGATCTTCTAACAACTACTCCAGCTTATTAAACATCTGGTGCCCCTCTAAAACCATCTGCCAAATTTGTATAGCCCTTGCTTTATTAATGCTCCGAGTGCAATTGATAATGCATGCAAAACAAACTGGCTAGCAAAAAATGCTATTGTTAGCTAATAGAACTGTTAATCTTGCAAGAGGCAATCTATGTTTGTATCATACATGTGTTATCTGCTGATGCAACATATCTACCTAGATAACCGGAGTGTTTTGGGGACTTTTCAGCAATGCAAACTTGCATGGGCGACCAGCTTGTTGGCCATTGTACAGTGTTGACGAGTGCACAGTCACCTCTGCTTTCATGAGGCTTTGGACTGATTTAGAGTTTGTTCCCACTGTAGTAAGTCTATGTTTCCCCACACATTTAGCCAAAAATTGCTGTCGGCTCACAGTTGTTATGAGATTATGACTGGCCCCCACAAGACAACACTTTCAGTAACACTTTCCATTAAGTGTTGACTAACTAACATGAAGTAATGCATTAATTAACCTGAAGTAACACAATAACAATGGATACAATGCTTAACTAATATTAAGTAAACATGGAACAACCACATGTTTACATGTTAAGTAAATATGAAACAGTTTACATTTACTTAACATTAGTTAACCATTGTTAATGTGTTACTTCATGTTAACTAATGCATTACTGCATATTACTTAGTCAACACTTAAGGGAAACTGTTACCGACTTTCAATAAAGATGGTCTAAATGTTTGTATATAGTGAGCACATGATGCAAAGATTTGCTATGTTCAGTGTTTCCAACTAACGCTTTGCTTTGTAGTGTCTTAATGTACCAGTTATGGCTATGGAAATATTGGAATTATATTATTGGGCATATTTAACTGAATATTTTGGATTCACATTCATTTCTACACACACACACACACTCACACACACTCTCGCACTCCACTTTCCTTGGCCCGCCTCACTGAGGTGGCCCATAATCTTTTTCTTGAGTCACATGAAGTTTAAATCCACTCTAATTCTCACACTTGACCACACTGATCCCAACACACACACACAAACACAGAGAGAGAGAGAGAGAGAGAGAGAGAGAGAGAGAAAGAGCAGACATACAAACAGCACCAACAAACAAAACATATTGATGGAATATTTCAGCAACTGTAGCACAGAGTTCATTACTATGGACAATAATTTCCTTGTTAAGAGAAAAGCACAGAAAGCCTGTTGACTCAAAACACACTTATATTACAAACCTCAGTTCAGAACAAGTTGGGACAGTAAGTGAAACAGTAATGATAACAGATGACAGTGATTAGTAAAATCCTGTTTGACCTGCATTAAATTAATATTTGATGTTTTTACCGTATGAACTTTATTGTTTATTTGGAAACGTGTGTTTTCAATGTCTGCAATGTGTTCCACAAAAGTATAGTCAAGTTTAGCTGGCTGTAATACACTGTATACTTTCAATGGGACACAGGCCTGGACCGCAGGTGAACTAGTCTCTCTGATTACGAAACCATGCTATTATGCATGGAGGACGTGGTTTGCTGTCATATTGAAATAAGCATGGACGTCCCTAAAACTAACAAAAACATCATCTAGACGGCAGCCTATGCTGCTTCAAAGTGTGTACAACATCTTTCAGCATTAATGATGCCTTAATAGATTCAGAACTTACCCAGACCCTTAAACAGTCTGGGTGGTCCTTTTCTTCTTTGGTTCTAAGACAAACGTCAGTTATTTCCACCACAATACCACAATACAAGTTTTACCTACCTGCATCAGTCCATTTCAGGTGAGCTTGTGCCCAAAGAAGCCGAATATCCCCATTGGCTGCTGTTGTAAGTGTCTATGCGCTGTTTTTCGTTTCTGTTGTACAGGTAAACTGCTGTCCATGGTAATTGCATGTATGCTACAGTTACGGCACATGGGTATAAGGTTTCCACAATTCTGGCATATACCTTTAAACATAAGCATCAACACTACCAAACACTGAATACTACATACTACATACACTAAGTGCCACAATAACAGACCTAAAACATTAACAACTACTTACTGACTACACATTAAAGGAGCAATGTGTAAGATGACGCAACCTGTCGAATTCTTATTCCAAACAATAGGGGGTGATATATCACCAAAAAGAAGAACAGTCCCTTTTCCTACCCCTTTAGTTCTTAACACTCTAGAAGAAACATTGTAAGTTCAGTATCAAACAGCATCCCTTTACTTGCCAAGAGCACCTCCACCAATGTTAACTCTTGATATGCTTTATTTTTATCACTTCTTTTGTCTACCGAACATGGTTTCTTGCCAACAGCAGGTAACAGTGGTCGTTTTTTTGTTGCTTGTCAAGAGCATCAGCCAGCATTGCATTTACTCCTTCTTTCATTGGCCATCTGTCCTTTAATGATCTGACCAGGAGCAGAACTTTCAGCATGATTGAACAAGAGGTTAGAATACGCCATCAGATCAGTGCAACTTCTTTTCAATCTTCTTATTTTGGCCTGATTCAACTCTATGCTGCAGTGACTCACTGTTGCCTCTTGAAGTAGAAAGTGGTACTACGGGACCAGGGCTAGCTGGTTAGCATGCAAACTTTACTAAAAAGTATTATGTTGAGAATTTTAGATGTATGTTCCAAACACACACACAAAATTGCATCCACTGAATGGGTATTGCACAGGCTTAAATTTCACAGGTGTGGCCTAAATGGCCTAAAGCACTTTGCTGGTTCATGGTTAAGTATTACTGACATCATGAGATACTGGCTTCCCAGTAGGGCTAATTTTATGTTTCACTGCATGCTTGATTTTGTTTGACTACTAATCCTTAGCACAGAATATAAGACCTTTGCACTCAGACAAAAGCTTGATGGAGCCATTCTTCCTTCTATTTGTCCGGGTTTTCATAAGCATATCCATCATCTTTCATTTGATTTGTTTTGGCTTGGTTTTATATGAGCACTCTTTGATTTTTCATTACTGCTGTTTCCACACTGAAATGAATAGGACTTTGAATTAATTTGATTCAGACACGTACTGCATGTGACTGTTGACAGCACCGTCAAAAGTAAACTAAGTACACAAAAGTCAAACTGTGATGTGCTGATAGAACTGCGTCAATTCGGAGCACTGTTGTTTTTAGTGCAAGCTGCTGATTCACTGCTTTTCATTCCTTTTGAATTCACATGTACAGCTAAATTAAAGGAAGTTTCATAGAGAATTCCGGATTTCCGTCCCGTTTATTCTTTTTTTTCCCATTCTTAAAGCTTGTTTTAAGGATCAGATTCAGTCCCAGGTTCGGTAAGTTAACCACACACCAATGTTTTATTCACATGCTTTCCCAGTTGCTGGAGCAAAGTGGAGACACGGAAAGACATAAGCAGATAGATTTGTTTGGCTGGAGAAGAAGGGAGGATGGAAAGAGAAGACGTATGAACCTGTGTGTTCTGTGTCATGAGTGTACGCAGTCCTCTCCGTGCAGGGCGTTTGGCCAAATATTAGTGGCTCAACATAAAGGCTCTAAAGTGACCACACTCAAAAAGACCCACGCGTTCGTTCGCTCTTATAAACAGTCACTAGGTTTACACTGTACAGGAGAAAAAGTGTCACGATACAAGAAAATAGAACCCTCTCAAAAAAAAAAAAAACAAAAACAGGCAATACAAAAAACACATTCTTCTTTTTCAAAGATTACTTTTTGGTGACAACATGGAGATTTCAACACTGCTTCAGTAGTTGCTGCTTAAGAAGTCCCTTAAAGGAGTTCTGCTAGGCCTCAGTACAGTCCTTTGCTCTTCTTCAGGTTTAACTGCTGCAGATCTGATAGGGAGTTGTAGTCGTTCCTCTTCATTCCCAAAACCACCTGAAAAATACAGTTTTTTTTTTTTTAAGTTAAAGGACACAGTACTGCCCTGATTCTAGGGATGCGCCAAATGTTTGGCAACCGAAATTATTTAAAAAAAAATAAAAATAAAAAATCTTAGATTGCAAGACTTTCGGTGTTCGGCTGAATAAGTGAAAAGACTGAATACTTTATATTGAACAATGACATTCTTAATGACGCCGTTACCTTTTTCTAGTTCCTGGATGTACACGGGAACCAGAGTGTTATTTAGTTTTGAACATTCGAGCCAAACAAAACTCCAGACAGAGTAAAGAACTGAACCAAGACGCTTTTTCACTCTCCATAAAACACAAACCCCAGTTTTACAACAACGCGATAAACCTCACAGCCAGCGTGGAGGGAGGCGCTCTTTGTTAATCTTGGATGGGATGGGTTTTGGTCACATTGTGCTATTCTGCAGTAAAACTGTTCTGGTCCAAATCTGGCCCACATTCCCCATTTTCATCTGGCCCACCTGCCTGATGGGTTGATGGCACTTGGGTGGACATCTCCCAGTAGCAAGATGTGGGCCACATATGCACACATTAGGGCCGCGTCTCAGCCAAAAGTAGGCAACTCTGCTGTATCTGCGCCAGAAGTGGACCAGATCTGCAGTGCCATATCTTTGACAGATGTTGCCCACATCTATTTGCTAACTGGGATTTCGCCTATTTAATCTATACAATGGTGAAAAAGTGGCAAAATTAATGAAACACTGTCATTGGTAAAAAAAGGTGTTCGGTATTCGGCCTTCGGCCAAATGTTTCATTTTGTTTGGTTTCGGCTTCGGCCAAAAATGGTTATTTCAGCGCATCCCTACCTGATACTGTTAATAATCACCACATACTTTAATAATCTCAGCAAAGCTATAAAGGGGGTTATCACGAGTAGCGCTGCACCGATACCAATTCTGCCACTTAAACACAGTATCTGTAACGGCAGTGCGGATGCGATACCCATGACTAACACCACAAAGCACTTTCTGACACGTACACACGTGCTGACAACCCTGGGCTTGCTCACTGGGGGCTCGGACACCAGATTCTTTGTAAAGCTGCTTTGTGAAAACATCTGTTGTAAAAAGCGCTATATAAATAAATGCTGACTTGACTTGACAACCGTGTGTGTGCCAACATGTGTGCCATGCACGATGACAAGCAAATACTGGATTTACGCTATTTTGTTGGCAAAAAACACTAACAGGAGCAGCTTACCCTAATATCTAAACCCCGTTTAGTAATCACTCAGCTGCTGTTTAGTCACAGTCAGAGTTAGTCCAGATTGTTATGGAGGGAGAAGAAGGACCAATGGATTACCTGCATAATTATAGTTTTTAGAGTTGATTTGGCCTTTGGCTACCATAACAGCCTACAAGCTAGGGTAGTGTGTCCACGAGCCCTACCTGGGGTGCCCCTCCATCTGTCAGCGGGGTCTTATGGCCCTATTATTCAACCAAGCTGGGAAAAAAAGGCTGTGGCAGTGATATTTACTAAACTCCAACTGAAAGTGACGCCCAGAGATGTAGTGTGAGTGGACGAGACGCATGTACAAGAAAAATGACTCGAGAAATTCGGATATGAAACAACACTGAGTCTTAACATATGCACACCACGGGTTTATCTGTATACTGATTATCTATATACTGTTTATATATTCATTTAAGTTGCCAAATATGTTTCTGAGCACTCATTGTATAATAATAAATACCAAACATACAGTATATAGTAAATAACAAAATAGTTTTTTAGGGCATCAAATATACATAATCCAGCAAGCAGCTTTTATTTGTGATACGGTACACAGATTTGGCCAAAATGAAAATAGTTAATAAATGTAGTTGCATTAATATTAGGACTGATAGGTTAGTTAGGTTAGATAGAGTTGGTATCGGTATCTTTATCGGAAGGGAAAAAGTGGTACCGGTGCATCCCTAATCACAAGGACCTCTCTGTAAGATCACATGCAAACCCTTCAGGCCTAAGGCTCACCTGGAAGTCATGGTCAGACAGGTAGGTCTCCAGGTGCAGAGGGTCCACTCCCTCTGGTAAAGGCCTCTTCAGCAGCTCCTGCACAGTGAACCGAGTCCCAGTGAGATGAGCCAGAGCGTCCCGCACTAACGTTAGCTTCTTACACGCTGAGGGGTCCTGCTCAAACACACAAGACAAACACCTCAGCCATGCTCATATAAACACTGATCCAGACTGACCAAACTCATAAAGATGATGAGGTTGATGATCCTATATGACTGAAAACATAACAGTTACATTTTTAAATAAATATAATTTTTTTCAATTTAAAGTCTAAAGATTAACAAGTGAATAATAAACCTGCAGGTTTACTAATAAGGTGATATATTAGACCTGATACTGAAGATACTGACCCGTGTTGCTGATCTCTCCCAGGACGGGAAAACATTTGTGAAGGTCAAAGGCTCCGCTCCTTCTTCAATAAGATAAGCCATCGGAGGCCGCCTGGGATTTCGCTCTGTATCACAGCACACACGATTATTTCATTATATATACATAATTACACAAAATCTAACTTCAGCAGTCAGTAACACTAGCAAGCATAACTTTTAGCTCTGCCAGTGCTGGTATCCGGGTCTTCTCTCACCTCTGCAGTACTGAAGTGCAGTCTCCATAGCGCATTTCCTCTCCGTGTCCCAGTGGGGGCGAGGCGAGTCCGGAACAATGCTACTCTGCCACAGATAGACCTCCATAGAGTTATCCAATAAGTACAGAGCTGCAGAGAGAGAAGCACAGTGAGCCTGACTCTGGTTCAGCCGTATGCACACTAGAACAGTGTATGTAGTAATATGTAATATACTGTTGTAAGGTTTGGATGCTCCTGGTCAAATTAAATGCTATTGTTGCAATACGTTAGCATGTCCACTACAGAGAACACGCTTTGCACATTTTAATGCACAGTATGATGAATTTATCAGGACAAAAAAAGAAACAACAATGTGACCTGTACAGAAGTTTATATATAGCAAATAAACACAAATTGCACAAAAAAATTAGCAGTGTAATGCCATCTTAAAGTTTGTGCTATGAAACAATGAAGTGTAATTTTACCAGGCATGTTTATACTTCTGTTTATGGCTGTAACTGCTTGAATTCAGTTTGTGTGATATGCACACTTGAATCGAGTATGCTAGATGAGTCAAAGGATTGGGACCCCCTGTTCAGTTAGTAAATGTATATCTACCAGCAGTTTTCAGTAATATACAATCAATTATGTTGTAGATACACATATATTAGTATTCTATAACCTCATATGTTTCCAGTGTTAGTATAAAATATGTGTCATAATCAACCTTTTATTATGGCTTCATAATTTTATCAGAATCGGCATTCTAAATAGATATGCCCTAAATTATTATGATGATGATGATTATTATTATTATTCAATAACAACGATATAACAACAATAACAACAACAACTGTCCATAACAATGAATTGTGTGTGTCATTATGATAGAATCTGCAGTCGTAAACATACAGCATGGAACATACCACTAGCATATGTACTGTACCACCACAAAAAATGGCATTTGCTACTGTACATTATCATGAACATCATGAATATAAGCATCATGAACATGCAGCACCAGTCATTGCATAAAGTGTGGAAACATTTACATTATTAGTAACCTCTGTCTATCAAAGAACCTGCAACATTAATGCAAATTTATGCTAGCAGGGATATGGGAAATTCCATTATAGGTTTAGCATCAAGCTAACGTGAAGAGTGTCTTCACCCAGACAAGGTTTTGTTGTGACGCCCAAATGCAGTCACTCCTTTTAGCCAAACATTAACATCTGCTTTGGACCCATTCACCACACATGGAACGAGACATTCACTGCACTGTAGTACCGCTTCTCAATCTCCCCATCATTCTCATGTAAACGCCATCTGCAGGAGCCTGAAGTTACTACCACCTTAAACATGCAAGGTGCCTAAATTTTTGTCCAGTGAGCTTACATTGTATATCTATAAATAAAACGTTTTTGTTGCTCTCAAAAAACACAATGTGTGTATGCATGTTACCAGTGATGAAAATAATTACTGATATGACGACTGACATAAGCGATTCCAGACTGATACAGGAAAAGTATCAGTTTAGTTCTCACCTGGCTGTTGCACAGAGTATAAACAATCCTGAAAGAACGGCATCGATGACACAACCCCATTAGCTTGGGAAGGGCTTAGCAGCTCCTCCCCTTTGAACGTTCCTGATTGGGCACTCAGGTGAAAAAGGCGGGGAGTAAAGGTGTACTTCCCAGGATCTGAAATAAGAATAAAGCTTTAGCAGCACACTATGCAACTGTGTGTAATGGCGCATTCTTGACCATGCACATATCAGATGCCCAGAAACAACATGGATTACAAAGCATTACCTCGTAGCATGCAGTCATAGGATTTCCTATCCTGTGGGCCAACTGCATTCCAGAAGTCTGCTGGCTCCGCCCCTTCTTCCACTTCCCTAATGTTCAGACTGTGTCCACTGCTCAGTCCCATCTCAGGAGGGCACCTAACGCATATTCATACTTTTACATTCATGTAAGTTAAAGTTGCAGTGCAGAATAGAGACCTCATATGACTGCTTCTAAAAACTGGGGCAAAATCTCTCTTCATACTTTTACAACTTGGCTTCTTATTAGAAGGAGTTCAAAGCAAAGGTCTATAAATGATAATACTCATAACAATGATCATAAAAATTAAAAAAAGATCTTTCAAAGAAATGGTGGTGGTGGTGGTGCATACACACACTCCCTCAAATCTATTAACATAAGGACTGAATTTGCATATTATTGTATACTACATCAAAGATGATGAATAGAAGCTCTAGGAAACTGTTGAGCTACACAAAAAACAAAGTCTGCTTCAGGGGTGAGCCAAAGACCCCTTACATCTGTGAACCTATGATAGATATTCTTTTCAGTAGGACACCTGTAATATACACTCAAAGTCACCAAACTTGGTGGGTAGGTTTGATCTCCAGGACCAGGTGCAGGGGTTCTCAACTTTTCCTGCCTTAAGGCCCACCCATGTATTCTTAGAAAACACTAAAGGCCCACAGTATAAAACTCATTCTGTCTTCTTTTGGGTTAGAAATGTAATTATTGGGAAATTCTTTCAGCACAGCTGTGTTTGGGTGCCTACACTGAGATATGTGACACACACAATGACAACAGAATAGGCTAACATAAGCGTGTTTTACACCAGAAATCAAGCAGAAGGGTGAGGAGAATGTTGGGAGACTGTATTTTGTTTCTAGAGACAAGGAGCAAAAGACTGGCAAAGCTGCCTTTGTGCATTGACCTGGTGTGTATTGACATATTAACATACTTAACTAACATATTTAACAGTCTGAGAACATTTAAACTTTCTTTTTCCATGTTAAGTCAGTATTTTTTTCACCAGTGCCCAAAATCAACCACTGTCCCCTTCTCTGAAGTGGCTCGATGACCACCAAACATGGTCCACGGCCCAGTGCCATAGAGGACGTGTTGACTTAGTTTCACTTAGGAAATTAACAAACTAGGTCACGTGATGAGGAAAGGATTTCAGACAATAGCTGCGTTCATTATGAAGCCACACAGTCTTCTGAAACGCTGCATTTTCTTTAGAGGTTTATGCTTGCGAGAACCCTATCCTTACTATCTTCACTCACCTACAAATTACATGTTGTACCAGGATGTCTCCAAGATGGTTAATGAGACATAAAATGATAACCAGATAAAAGAGTAAGCACACACTACTTTGGCCAAAATCCTGAAACATACGGAGGCCACATGAAAAATAAGGTGGTTAAGTGCCAAAGATATAACAGCAGTTCTAATCCTATACAGAAAATCTGTATGAAATTTCTGTATGTTTGTCCTACATGAGTGTGAAGTGTGTTTCTTACATGTGCGTGAGCTGCTGGACTGCGTGTTTGGCGACCTGACGTGCAGTACTGTGAGCCTTACAGCCGTGCCACAGATACAGCACCCCCTGCTGACTGTTTAGTAGCATCAGAGAACCACGAGAGCGCAGACTTGAGCTACAGCACTCCACCTCCAACAGACTGGCCTCCACCGGTACAGCACCCCTCACGCAGAACAGACGCCAGCCCCCTGAAACACACATGTACATTTTACATATATACACTGCCCATCACGATTTGGGGAACTGCCATGAAAACCAGCTAATTTACATAGGGCCGCCTGTTCAGCCGACAGCAGTTTAGCCCCGCCCAATCCCACTGATGTTATAAGGAATGTTTCAGCTGGGATGTCAATGTACTGTCACTCAGGGACAATAGACCTATGGGCCCATATAGGTGAAGAAGAGTGGCACGTTTGTTGGCACATTGCTTAAGCCAGCTTAAGGCCACAAGCTGACTGTTCTAAACGTGAAGGAGGGCAGGCATGCATGTAATATCGCTGAAAGAGTTTACACTGGCCATCATTTATTAAAAGGCTTCCAGATTTATAAAAGTATTCATGAGTGATACAGGCTAAAGGAATACATCCTATAGTTATAGTTTACATTTGATTTCAATCGTTTATGTTTGGACCAACGCTTTAGGCAAGTTTGAGCTTCTGGTGGGCTCTAAGCAAATTTTGGGCCTCCTGTTTGTTTGTAGCCTGGCATGTTGGTCTTCTATATGGGTAGGTAAAAACACAGAAACAGCACAAAGTTTAGCTGATCTGATTTTGTGCTTTTACTGTGTTTTAAATCTAAACTTATTCATTCATTCATCTTCTAATCTGCTTATCCTTGAGGGTCGCACAGGATGCTGGAGCCAGTGGTCACTGGCCGGAAGGCAGGAAACACCCTGGACGGGCCTTAAAGTCCATCTCAGGCAACAACACTACCCACTGCTCCACCACATTGCCTAAATCTAAATGAATGTATACAATTTATATTCCGTAATGATGTCACAATTTGAATTTTAACCGGTTTCTGGGTACATTAGCAGCTCAGAATAACAAAAGAAGTAAAAGTTTAATAGGTTTTATAAGCACTTTGTTAGGGAGTTCACTGGAATCTACTTTAAATGATTTTGGGTTAAGATTACTTTAACGTTAGAATTAAGGTTTTGGTTGCTGTAGCTGATCCCAACAGCAACCTACAGCAAAGCTTTAAGTCTCTTTCACCCTCTTCTAGCCAAGATGGGCGAAGAACTAAACTAAAAAAGGGGCTGTTTATTAGCAGAGGTGGGCAGTAACTAGTTACACTTACTAAAGCACATGTACTCAGGTAAAATACTGATGTATTTTTTTCTGCTGAGTATTTTCTAATAGTAATACTTCTACTCAGGTATCTTAGTGACTAAAGGAATCTACTTTTTACTTATTTACATTAAAGCCATGTTTAGTTACTAACTCCTGTTTTGTGTTTAATTTCATTCTGTTTTGTTGTTGACTAGTTATGACTGGTCACATTTCTAATGCATTTAGCATTTTATTTTAGACCGGAATACTAAAGCAACAGAAAAATAGAGCCATACAAACTTCAGTTCCTGTGATGATGGGATTTACTAAGAAGTTCCACTGCAGTTCTACACGTTACTCAGTAATTAAGCAGCTTTTTGACCTAATACCTTCATACTTTTACTCAATTTTGTTGTGTTGATATTTCAAACAATAATGAATCCTTTAACTTGAGTCCTGATTTAGACTGACCCACCTCTATTTATTAGAGCACAGAATGAACAGCGTGCAGATCATAGAAATCTGGCTACCTTCCAAAGATAAACCTTTACTGACGAGTGCTGAGCTCACCGTGTAATCCTTCCTTGCATGTAGCGTACAACTGTGCAAAAGTAGAAATTAATTATTATAATGGCTTTTGCTGTATAAAATGAAGCATTTTATAAAGTGGACCTCGGGGTAAATAAAATATGAAAAAGAATATGAGTCCTGAAGGGCAAAACAAAAATATGCTCACTTATAATAACAACATCTGAAAGGTTAGGTTTTGACAGGCAGTGTAAAGCGGTACAACAGAAAAGATCCATTTTACTGGGCGAGTTTCATGTTCTGAATACAGTAAATAGTTGGGCTGCCACAGTAAAGAACCGTTACGTAGTGAGATATAAGGAAACAACCTGGTTCTTACATCACTGTATTTGTATTTCAGAGTTACATTCTTGTAACATTAATCCTGACCTATGTGCTTCTTTAGTCTTATTTTGCTGGGGTTTCACCTGCACGATTACTGCTATGTCCACGGTGAATGGCCAGCCCTCCCTGGAACAGCTGCAGGAAACATGGCGGTTCCATTCCCTCTTTTATAACCACCTGAGGCTCACTCTGAATGGTCAGTGGTAGGGAAAGGCTCTGCTCATTGATCTGCGAGTGGCGTCCCTGCCAGATGAACAGGGCGGAGCACTCCTGGGCCTCAATCTGATCAACTGCAGAGAGGTTCAGAAAAAATATGCATACATAAATAGACGCATATGTAGCTAAACTTACAAATCGTCCAGTGTTGATAAAAAGTCTGGAGTCAATATTCAAGCTTGAATCAATGTTTACAATTACAAACAACAATTTTGTTGCAGATGCATGTACACTCAGAGGGCAGAGGGTTGAACACCTCCAGTTACATGACATGTGAAAATACACTCATCATCAAAAGAATAGTTGCATCCAGAAGGAAGCGTGGGATTGCAATGCTATTGGGAAGGAAGATAAAGGTTACCAGGAACAATAAATGATGATAGATTTAGACTGATATGGGTAATATTTATTGAGCTACACATGAGCTACACATACAGAAGTACTGTAGAGGTTTCTAATGGTGTCCTGTGATAATCCATCCCATGCAACTTGACTACTGCAGATTGTGCGGTAGGGGTGGAGGTGGAGGTCTTCTGGACTCGTGACGCATTACAACAAACCATTCATCTTTGCGCTGACCACTGTGCCTCCACACACGGATTTGTTGGTCGTCTCCATCAAGACAAAAGTGGGACTCGTCACTGAAAATGAACTGCTGCCATTCTAAGTCACTCTATGACAGTCTGGTGATGTTGACACGGAGCTAAGGGCAGTCATCGTAACCAATGGTGCTGGCACTAACAGGATGACTCATGGAGGGCATCACTGTTCACTGAATGTCCGCAACTGTGGCTGTTAGGTCAGTCAGGTAGAGCAATAAGGCCCATCCTTGCTTACGTCACATACACCGCCGAGCGTGAAACTTGAATCATTTACATGTCTCACAATGTCAAACCTACCCACCAAGTTTCATCCCTGTCGGTTGCTTCCTTCTGGGTGCATCTTTTTGTGCATCTATTCTTTTGATGATGAGACTCTACAGAGAACACACTTAAATATGCCATGTTACTGAACAATTTCTATTTGATATCATTACATAACTGATAAAGTTAAAAGCCCAAAATTTGTTTTCTACTTTGAAGCTTGCTCGTATGGAAGAATGATCTATAATATACAAGCGCCTTCATGAAATCCGTTACACACCTACAACACTTACAATATTCACACACACAGCCAAACACACTCACAAACTCACCCCTGGCACTGAGGCTGTATGTCCAGCGTATAGCGTATGTGTTGGCCTCGTGTAACTGGCCCAAGCTTTCTGGGGCAACTTTGCAATGATCCCCCATGTTGACATGCCAGCTCTCTACAGAAATGGTGCTCAGCTCTGCCTGCTGACCATTTCTTAGGGTAACCCAGTCCCGACCTCTTTGTACGTCCACCCCTTCCAAAACGACCGGTCCAGCCCCTGACGCACATGCTCCAGCAAACAGAGCTTTGGCATCACATGACCACTCGTCAACAGGACANTCTCTCTTTTTAGGTAGAACTTCTCTTTGCTCATATGATGATTTACAGCTGAGGTTACATACTGATTTATAAATATTGATTTTTTTTATCAATATTGAACATGGATTTATTAATCAGTTTGTTTCTTCCTTGTGTGAGTATCTGGCTTCCTGCTCCGTCCTCTGAAAATCCACTCCAAGTTTTACACATGCAACAGTGAGGCCTGTGAACTGCGCAAACGGCTGGTGGAGCAGGTTTTAAGTTTGTTTATTCATGGTCAGGTCTTTCCGCATGAGATGAAACCTTCACAGTAACTCCAGTGTGCTTCTTCATTAGGCATGGGACGGATGGTGATAGATAAAGAGGCGGAAAAAAGGATCTATTGAGTAGTAAAGTGATCAGCCAGCACAACAGAAAGAGACACTGGGTAACAACTCCAACCGTGACTCACACCGGAGCTACAGCAGTGGTGTGTCTTTGTGAAGCTCTAGGCAGAGCTTCACCTCAGAGCTCCAAAGCATTGGAAGGAGTGTGCAAACTACAGGAGCCACCCTGAGCTCTGGGGTGAAGGAGGCATGAGAGGGTTTTTTTTTGTGCATGTGTCAGTAAAACTCAAAACTCAAGGCTTTGTCGCCCCCTGTTGCCACAAAAATAAAACTGATTGTGGTTTTGAATAATGAAAATATTGAGAATTATTGAGAATTTGTAATTTGTTTGTAATCACAAACCAGCTTGAACAACACTAGCAAACTTAACGTAATTGTCATGTAGAACTTACTAGCAGGGCCAAAAGTCTTTTCAACAAAAGTCAATGAAGCCACATGTATAACGGGGTGTAATTACTGCCTTTCCTGGATAATACACATTGAGCTGCTATATATCACAAATCATTGATGTTCTGCAATACTGTTATGCTATGAAGCCGTGCTCTGGTCTGCTCACCTGTGCCACTTCAGGGATGGGAGGAGTTCTGGGCTCCTTGTGCACTCCTCTCTTCTCAGGCCACTCTGCAAACTTCGACCTGAAGAGAACCGTCTCGTTCTCCTCAAACACACAGCCAAACACAGCCCAGTCTGGTCGGCCCACATCCTGCCTGAATTCACACATGGAGAGAGAAAACGTCTGCAAATGATTTACTGTACAATATTTCCAGTTTTATATCCTCATTTAAATGGGATAAAGGAATGTGGGACTCAAATTAACATGTCCCCTATTAAGCTTCTGGGTCACTTTATTTCTGCTTGGATCAATCATTCTAGTGTTTTCTCTCTACCCAAGAGAAAATTATGGGGCAAATTACCCACTGCAGTAACCTGATCATTTTAGTCCACTCTGAAAGGTTTCTGACTGTAGCTTTTCTGCATATTTAGCCTCCTTGCACACATATCCTGCCTTGAAAGAGGCTCTTAACCAATGACCAGGTCTTGTCATTTGGGAAGACAAGATCCCGCAGCTACAGATATAAAGCTCAGTTTATATGCATGTATGCACAATACTTTTATTCAACTTTTACTTCTAATCAACTTCTACTTTATAATGACCTGGTCGTATTACTGGTCGTCATGCACATCAACACAACCCTCTAGAACGTTGCTCATCCTGTGATAGTTTTATCTTTAGTGAGTCTTATCTCACCTTTGAATGTGGGTGTTGTTAAACGGATCCAGTGGGTTGATCCTGCAGTTGCTGTAGTCATATGCTCCAGTCCACACCTGCTGAGCCAACTGCAGTGCCAGTTTCCTGTCATTAGGGGAGACATCTTTTCCATGCCACAGGTAGAGCTCGCTGCCGAAGTCAAACAGCAAAGTCTGAGAAGGAAGAAAAATGAGAATATAGCACTAAACTATCAGTTCCATACATACTTCTTATAATCAGTTTTAGCCAATGAAACCTCACCTTTTCCAAGCACTGCACATCCTGTCTAGTCCTGCCTGCTCGTCTTTATTTTCCCACCTGTCTCTTCCATGTGCCTTTGTTGTTCTGTGCCGTGTGCTTCTGTTTATTTTGCTTCTAGCTTCCCCTGTCTCAGCACTCTTGTCACACCCCTCACCTGTCCCTAGTGTGTGGCTCTGCCCCTTCCCAGGTGTTCCCCGTCAGCCCTTGTGTATTTATATCCCTAGTTGTTGCCTTTATATTTGCTTTGTGGTTTGTCTCCATGTTGGCTTTGCTGTTGCTCTGGTTGTTTTAGGTTTCCTTGTTTTCAGCAGTCCTCTGTAAGCTTGTTTTTCATGCTCTTTCTAGCGGTTCCTTTCATGTACCTTTGTGCATTGTGTGTGGTTCTAGTATCTTGGTTCATATTCAAGAAGCCTGACTTGCACTTGTGTCCTGCCTCCTCGTCTCTCTCCACATTACAGTAAATACGTTTACCCAGCCAATGCAGTATTATGTTAGAATACTAATACATTTTTTTAAAACCCAAATAGATATCTCAATTTTCCAATTACCCCAAGTGTGGTCAATCAGTCAATTCAAGTTTGCTCTTTTAGCTCAGCTTAGAAGCTCATATAACTAACAGGTAACAAAAGCTTATACCTGGTAGGTGTGTGCAAAATTCATGCTTAAATCATCACATACTTGCCTATAAGCAGAGGTTAAATAATATCAAACAGACTTGCCTATGTGGTGTCTAACATTGCATGCCAGTGGTTCCCAACTCTGCCTCACACATTTTAGTGTTTGCCCTGCTCCCAACACGCCTGTTCCAACTAATCCACTAATTAGCAAGCCCTTCCTGAGCTGAAGTAGGTCTGTTTTGGCAGTACAACACAAAAATGCACCAGGGTTTGGAACCACTGCTTTGTGACAAACTGTTGTTTATAAAAATGGACAAGAAGTATGTCACATAGCTAAAACAGTAGAAGCAGTCACCTTAAAGCTTCAGTCTGTGTTCATTGCCCACACCAGTTACCTAAATTAGTATTATAGCTACAGTGCAAGGCTAAACAAGCAAAGGCATCCGTGCTGATCAAATTTGATAATTAATATAAGGCAGTGGTTCTCAAACGGGACATCACAGATTCCTAGAAGGTCCACATTTCGGTTAAAGCCCATTCTATAAGCGGACAGGAATAATGTAGACTGTCTAGAGAAACCAGAGGACTAGTTTGAGGCCGACTGCTTCAAGGGGATAGTGCATTAGCAAGTGGTAATTAAGATATGCTCATAATAAGTTAACTGGAACTCGCTTAAGAACTTACTAGTACACTAACATTGCAAACTGACATTACCCACAATGTTAGCCATGTTACTACTCCAGCAGATACAGGATTTAAGCATTAACCTGAGCGGAGTCCAGCAGAGAGAGGCATGGTATACAGGCCCATCCTTGCTCATGTGGGATCAGCCGGTCTCCCTGCAGTCTGTATACACAGTTTGACTCTGAAATCGCTGCCTCGTAATGTTCATCATCATCAGAACAGTCTGCAAACACACAAATACAAACAGTTACACACATACAATGCTTTATGAAGAGTCTGGTCTTTTAAGGGGAGGAGGAAGATGCAGATGAAAAGGTTCTAACCTCTATAATGGGTTTTTCCTCCTAGAAGGTTCCAGAACTCTGCAGCCTCCTCGGCTTCCGAATTCACTCCTTCGTCCAGGTGAATGACCTCTGTTGCCTGGCAGCCCAGATCCCGCTGGGCCACGACCAACGAAGCCACGGCAGAGGCCTGAAACAAACCGCCAGTCAATGTTCAGTGCAGCATTGTTAACGTGTTCAGAAGTTGATGGTACAGTAAGGATGCTTCTCGGTTTTTCCATTGAAACTATGAGGCTAATGTAGCTAACAAGCTATGGATGGATCTCTGTCAAACTTTTATGACATACTGTTAGTTGCATAAGTGGATAAGAACAGCAACAGCAGTAATCATAAAGCCTAAAAAGTGTCCACAATTTTGGCCAGATTACTGAAATTATAAGCATACATTACTTGGCTACTGTGACTTCATAGCTCCAGTGCAAAACCAAAGGAGCAAACTTCAGACAGTAAAACACGTCCTTGCTGATTAATTACATTTGGGGTAACGCATAACAAGAAAATTATGAAAAATATGCAAATTTGATATTTTGACAAATTTTTGCCTTAACCGACTCAACACTGCTCATCAATCATGAAAAATAATAAGGAACAACAAAAGTAACATTACAGCTAACCGCAAATGATGAACTAAGCAAAGATTAGTTTGTAGATAGGAAGTCTGCTGCTGTGTGCCACAATATTGAGGTGTACCGTTTCTCTCTCACTGCCATTGGACAGCTGGCCAGTCCAGAGGAAGCACAGTGATGGAGTGACCAGTAGGAAGCAATCATCACTGTTCAGCGAACGAGCCACCGGCTCCACCAATCGCACCTGCACTTTTCTCCATCCTAAAACAGGTAAATAAAAAACTACATTACCCACAGTCCTCTACTGGCATAACACAGTGCATTTAATGTCTGTATAAGTGCAAGTATGAATAAATCCAGCTGCTGGATAAATGCTGATCACATATGAAGCACAACAAAATGAGCACAAAATTACCAATAACTAAAAAAACCCACAACACTCAAAACCCAGTGAACCTCCCACTGAGAACAAACATTGTTTAAAGCCCTGTAACCTTAACGTGTTACCTTTCACATGGATTAGCATGAGGCTGCTGTAGGGCAGAGTGCTGGTCTCGGAGGATGAGCCGTTAGTGGAGGTACAGTTGGAGTTCTTCACAGCTGAGGGGGGAAAAGATTTGTGCAAAGCTGGTAAACAGTTTGATGAGAATATTCAAGCAATCAATTAGGACAGACTAAAAAAATAGAGGGCTGTATCATTTTATAGCCCTCATAACTTGAAACAAAAAAAAAAATTACTAATTAATATTAATAATTGAAAGTGTTTTCTGTTGTTCCATATAGGCCAGCTGGCTTCTACAAATGATGATGAAGAAAAAAAAAAAGTCATGAAGTTCATATAATAGCGGTTTCTATCGTTTATCTACTCTACATGTAAGTTGGGGGTTCTTGGCTACATTAAGAGGTGAAAGGCAATGAGAGACTAGCCTACTTCTAGGCTGGACTGTGGTTAAAGGACGCTGCTGAAAACTACTTTTTGAATCACATGACTCACCCCTGTTGGTTTCTACTACAGCAGGGTCGTCATGCATGAAGTCCTGTAGCACATCATTCCGGGCAGCCAGAGCACGTAACGGATTCCTCGACCCCTGAGTGCGGCGAGATGGCCGGACCGAACGCCTGTGCTCCGCTACGGCAGAGCTTAAACTGCGTGCACACACACACACACACACACACACACACACACACACACACAGACCCAGACACACCCAGACCCGGACCCGGACCCAGACCCAGACCCACACACACACACACACAGACAGAAAGACAGACAGACAGAAAGACAGACAGAGAGACACACAGTCAAGTCACTTTATTTATACAGCACACTTTTAAGATGCACAATAAAATCAAGCTAAAGGGAACTAATCAAACATTACCAATTAATTCACAACACTCTATAGTTATAGATACTCTATAGTATAGAAAACAACTTGCAGATAAAAACAAGATGAGAACAAGATGAGAAACTGCTGTACTGCGTCTCTTTCAGCACTAGTCACTCCAGATATAAGCTCACTGGACGAAAAAATGAGTCACCTGTGACTGAAATGTACTTCATAGTGTTTAATACCACCACGAGCACAAATAACAGCTGTGACTGGATTTGGTATGGACTGGACAAGTTTCTGGATGCAGGCCACATCAATGTTCAGACACTCTTGCATTAAAGAATTGCACAATTGGGCCAGATTTGGTGGATGCCTTCCCTGGTACAATTCAGAAGGGAATTTCATGTAGACTGGGATTTTTGCCACTGCTGGTAGAAACGTATGACCGTATCCTTCCACACACCTGCAGATTCAGCTACTTCCTTCACACTATGGCCTTTGACAGGCCCAAATTCAGTCAGCCCTTTTAGCCAATCACTAACATCTGCTTTGGAGCCATTTTCCATACATGGAACGAGAAATTCACTGCACTCTACCACCTCTTCTCACTCTATGAATCCTGTCACTCACACCCTGCAGGTATTAATAGCCCCATCACCCTCGTACATCGCCATCTGCTGGAGCCTGACGTCACTACCACCTTAAACATGCAAGGTGACTAATGTTTTGTCCGGTGAGCCTAGTTATTGATATATACAGACACATCCTGATATGGTGCGTAAAATATAGCTTTTCAGGAATTCATCTTGTCTTTTAGCTTGTGAAAATCAAGAAAACATGTAATTAGACTGAGAATTATTTAACTTTTACATATGGTATATACATATATGAGTCATATGCAAAAGTTAGAACACCCTCGGTATGCTGATGTACTCTTATTTTAACCTACAGTCTGGGAAACGACCTTCATACTCTACCAGTGTATGAAACACACAGACACACACATATGCAAAGGAGGGTCTTACATGGGTGTGTTAGTCTGGCAGAGTGTGCTCAGGTCCTGCTCTGTGTCTCTTGGACTGCTCTCAAATTCAGGACGTGACGGTGCACCAGAGGTCACCACTTCCTTGGTTCTCTCTGTGGAAACGGGCTGCTGGGGCTCCTCAGTCTGCTGTAGATGCGTTTCACTCTCTGTCTGCATGTGTGACTGAAAATCGGCCTCTACTGAGCTCTCCTGCAAATACAGTTTAGGTCAAGTTTATGCCACATTGTGGGGACCAAATATATCTGTCAATATACTCACTACCCACAATGGAAATCATAATTTTTTTAGGTTGGGTTATATTAATGATAGGGTTAGGGCTATGGTCAGCATTAGGGTTAAGCTAGTAGTAGCTCTGGTTAAGGTTTAGGTAAGTCTGAAGGAATTTAATGGAAGAACATAAACGTGTGTGCGTGTGCATGTGTGGGTGTGTGCATTAAACCTTATGTCTCCATCGTGGCTGTGGTTGTGCATGACTGGGGGATGGAACCTCTTGAGCTTCATATGAAAGACTTCTCTAAATAGAGAGAAAAGGATGATGTGTAACTCAGTAATGTTTTAAATACACACGCAAATCACATGTAAATAAACTCTCCCATTAAAGAAACAGACTACGGGATCATTAAGCAGCAGAGTCTGAAAAATCTTGACCAGCAAAGCAGAAGAGACTAAATAAAAGAAGACCACACACATACACATACATGCACACACACACACACACACACACACACACACACACACACACACACACACACACACACACACACACACATACACACACACACACATGCACACACACTCTTTCTGTCACACACACACACAAACAGGCTACAAATCCCCACATCTGACAGTAAACATGCACAGAGAAAACACAGCACAGATTGATAACCAATACCACACATGCGCACATATTAGCCCAATCACACACGACTTAGTCACCCCAAAGCTTGATCATCTACAGGAGTGGTTCTCAACACTCAGGACCCCCAGAGAACCATTGATCTAGATCACACACATACACACACACACGACTGTGCATGCACACAAACACACACTCACCTCATTAAAAAACATCTTATACTGAGACGGAGTGCTAGGAGGAGTATAGACAGTGGAATAGACAGGCTCCTAGAGAGGAGAGAAGAGAAGAGAAGAGAAGAGAAGAGAAGAGAAGAGAAGAGAAGAGAAGAGAGAAGAAGAGAATAGAAGACATGAGAAGAGAAGAAGAGAAATGATAAGAAAGGAGAAGAAGGCAAGAAGAGAAGAGAAGAGAGAGATGACGAGAAGAGAATAGAAAAAAGAAAAGAGAAGAAAAGAACACAAGAGAAGAAGAGAAATGATAAGAAAGTAGAAGAAGACAAAAAAAGAAGAAGAAAAGAGCAAAGAAGACAAGATATGAGGGACGAAAAAAGAAAAAGATGAAAACAAAAAAAAACATGAGGAAAATAAAAGCAGTGAAAAGATGAGAAGATGAAAGAAGAGTGGAGGACAGAAGAAACACATAAGAAGAGACACATAAATACACTGTCTGAATGTCTTGTCTTCTACTAGACTCTCTCTCTCTCTCTCTCCGTCTGCAGACGTGGTGAGTCAACAGCATCATTTACAAATATTCAAAAACATGCAAACAAATGGACACCAACTCGGACAGGCACGACCAGCTTACCCAACACTGAGCTGGAGCTGCAGACTCACAACCAGCATCACTCTCATCCTACAGGGAGCAGCGCAGGAACGCAGAGGAGCGGAGTGCAGATGGAGAGCAGAAACAGGAGAGATGACGACTAGCTTTGCATATGGAATTACGGCATAAACAGTGCACACATAAACACAAACAAGACCAGCAACACACTAAACAAGCACACACAGTACTAACCTTCATATCAACAGAACACAGCTGAGGTCATTTACATACCACTGTGTCACCACTTTACATAACTCAGGCAGAAATAAGAGGAACTCATTTAGGTACTGAGATACAGACTAATACAGGATCATATCATCAGTGATGAGCAGGCTGCCTTTATGATGAGCAAACAAAAACCAGCAGCAGTATTTTAAACCCATCAGCTGAGTTTTATTTATTTTCTGTACTAGGTTTCACTGCTTAAAGTGATTGACAGTTACTGACGAGCGGGAACGGGATCAATGAGTGCAGAAAAATCATATTTTGATAAATGGCAACTGACAATTTGTAGATGCTGTAGAAGTGAATTGACAGATATTGCACGACCTGGTCAAAAAAAAAAAAGATCAAATCCCATGACTTTCCATGAAATTCCATGATCCACGGGTACCCTGCATCTGTGTGTTATTCTTGTTGTATTGATTTGCTATAAAAATGCAACATACTAATGTTCTTTTTTTCTCCTTCTTCTATTATTATTATTATTAATATTCCATTAATAATAATAATTATTATTATTATTATAAGCATTATTATTGTTGCCCACTCTGAACTGACTGTGTTTTAACATCTTACTACACCTGATGATAGCGATGATAATAATTGGATGTAATGCTATTAACACAGAAGCAGACCTGATTCCACTTGTTTAGAAAAGCTGATCTCAGTCTTCAAACAGCTGGTCAGGTGAGCTTCTGTTATGTTGGAATGAAAACTGCCCCTTTGTGGATAAGGCTGGACACCCCTGGGCTAACGGTTGATACACTTTTCTGACTGTCTCGCGGATATCATCAGTACGAACACCAAGTTGAGAACAACAACCAACTGCATTTCAGTGCACAGAGTGCTAATATAGATAATTAGGCCTCTTTAATTGGTTTTAGTGCTGAGCATTGTGTAAAATGTTCAGTATATTTTCTCCCTACTGCTCTTAGGCTCCACAACTGGCACCTCCCCAAACAGAGCATCAGACATTCACTATTGTAACACACTATATGGACCCATATCTATCTATATATTCAAATGTGACTCAATTTATTGTGCAACATTTGCTGCCGCACCTCATCACCTATATACCACCTGTATATTACCTGTATAGATCTTGTACTGACTGCCAGCATCACTATACTTCTCATACTTTGACTGCCTATACCATCATTATTTATTTAGGTGAATGCCAAGATCACCAGTATTCATGTAACTGGTAACTGTGCAATATCTATACCATATCTGTGCAATATCTTTCAGTAGCTGTGCAATATACATCTGTGCAATTACACATGTAAAATTGTTCATTTGTATGGTTTATTTTATGTTTACAACAGAGATTTATTCATTTCTATAATTTCTTATATTTTGTATAACTTGCACTTTAGTCTACCTCTTGCTCTGTATCTGTTTACTGTATATTCTGCTGTAACGATGCAAATTTCCCCATGTGGGATAATAAAAGGCTATTTTATCTGATCTTACATTCATCATTTTACAGCAACATTTCTGTTTTTATGAAACTCAGAAAAAATCATGATACATCCTGAGAAAAATGTCTTCATGTACCATGATACAGTATTATGTTTGTGTCATATCGCCCACCCTTAACAGATGGTCATACTTAAAGGCCAAAACCTATTTAAAACTACTGTAAGACAATGTCTCAGGCAGCACATCTGTTGCCATTTAACGTACTAGCTTTTTGGGAGCGAGCTTTCAGAGGCCTTAAACTCTTCAGACGTCTGAGATATATCACCAGCAAGCTTCTCCAGAACCCAACATTTCACATCAAACCACCCTAAACGACTTTGCTTGCACCGAATTTAGAAAAAACAGATGAAATTCCTGTTTAATATGCGAATAAGTGATTCCACACTTTTGAATGGCAGCACACACGTACCTGTGGCTCCATGGCAGGTGTGATGCTGTACATCGTCCCAGAGCTTGGTTCCTGTTCTTCGTTGGAGTCGGACAGCCTGTTAAATGGAGCATTAGTCACTCTTGGTCATACAAGCTGCCTGCACTCTCTCAGATACGAGACAAACTGTGAGCAAAACAAAAACAGAGACAGAGAGAGGGAGACAGAGACAGAGAGGAAGAGAGTACCTGTCTCTCGTGGCTGCTTTGCTGCTGTGCTCTGCAGGCAGTTGCTGAGAGGGTGTGTCCTGAGGCTGAGAGGAGTGTTCGATCCCGAGGGCCGATCTCCGGGACCGGAGGGAGGAAGAGACACCTTCTTTCCTCGCTCTCTGCCTCCAGGGGGCGGTAGAGCGCGGAGCTGGAGAATACTCCCCTGCTATCACAGGTATGCATGTTTCTTCCTTCACGTCTGCTCTCTGTTCACCGTTATGCTCTGGGTTTTGTCCCATCAGGTCACCCTCATGCTTGACCCCGCCCCTCAGGCCGGCCTCTTCAAGGCTGCTCTTCTTCAAGATGCCTTTAATTTCGGGGCCTGGCTGCGGGCTGGGCTCAGTGAGGTCCTGCCTGGAGCGACGCACCTCACTGGGCTTCAGGTTGACAGAGAAAGCCTGCTGGCGGTCAGAGAGGTGAGCTGACAGGCGGAGAGGAGGCAGCTGAACAGGGCCTTTCTGGAGCTGGAGGGAGGGAGAAAGAGAAAGTTAGAAAGAGGGATTGAGACAGAGATTTACTTTCTACTTAAAGCAGAACTCCAGTAACTTTTCACAACTTTTGCATTATTCAGTCATTGAGATGCAATTCCAAATTGTTCCTGGTGAAGGGATAATACCAATAAACTGATCAGCCTCACCGCTCATTATGACAGATGCTATAGCTGGTCTAATCACCTATTTATTTTTTATTTGTATTTATTTTATTTATTAGTTATTTTATTATTATTTTAGCCATAGAAGAGTTTTACTATGCCTTAGCAACACTGCATTTGACACAGTCATTACAAGAAAAGTGGTCAGACTGCTAGTCCTGGGCACTTTTAAGGGCTCCTTAAGGGACAAAAGTCGATTATAGACTATCTACAGTCAAAGGAAAGCATACATTCAGAGACAGTACTTCCTTAGAACAAAGCTAAATTTAAAATGAACCTTTTAGATCCTTTTAAATACAAAAACCACTAGCATGCCTATATTATACTACACCTCCCTTACATCACTATCACTGGCAACCAATTACCTCATTCACCCTCTACCTCGTTTATTTTCTCAGATCAGATACAACACAAACAAGATGTCTTTTATGGCATTATTGATTATAACAGAACTTAAAAGCTTTGCTTCATCAAAGCAGTTTGTAGATGCACTTATACGCATATACACTGTATGTCCATAAATATGTGGAGAGCACTTGTATTTAGTGGCTTCAGGTACTTCAAAGTGGAGCCATTGTGCACACACAGCTGGTATAAACTTCTTAGAAAAGCACCAACACCAGAGGCAGCCCTAGAACAGCTGTGTATAAACCTAAAGATGCTAAGAGTTAAATACAGGTACAGACAGAGCCTTCTGTCCACACTCCGTGTTCATAGAGCAGTGCCTTTGGAAATCATGGGAGCAGTGTAGCTCAAGTGAGACACAACCATATCCCATGTCTGGGATGTCTATGGACACAGCAAGAAGAAGAAACGTTTTGAGAAGAAGTTGTGCGATTTCATCCAGGCACGGTGTTTGTTGTTGTCAGAAATGTTAGACCCCTTACTGCCCTCTGGTGGACCACCCATGTCAACGTAAATGACAAATGGAAGTACGTGGGCAGTGACATCATTTAAAACGGACATATTTATTCTAGTATGTAAAGAGACTCTGGGCGAGTCTTAAGGTCGCCATGCTGAATGCCAACCATCAACCAGATGGGTATAAATTGCTCTGTGGAGAAGTGGAATTGTTCTATGGACAGATGGAGCTACAGCCAATACCTTTGGGAATTGAGTTGGTCATCCAACATGAGCACCTGACCTCACTAACGCAGTTGTGACTGAATGCAATCAATCAAATCCTCATAGCAATGTTCCAACATCTAGTGTAAAGACATCCCACTAGAGTAGAGGCTGTTACGGCTGCTAAAGGCAAGACAAACTACCTGTTAACACCTTTGATTTCAGAAGAAATGTCGAACAAGCATCTACAAACTTTTGGACACTAACTTTTGCCCATCAAGCACCAGGTCACTGATGACCAGAAGACCTGCGGAACACCCACATACATGCACACAGACTGACCAGGTTGACTTCATCCACTGTGATGGGCTGAGTGCGATAACGTGCTCCTTTCTGCCTGCGTCTCTCAGAGGCCTCTGACCCGCCGTCCCCTCCCGGACCCCTGGAACTTCCTGAAGCTCCGGGCATGCGAGGCTGAGAGAGCTTATTAAACAGAGCCAGTTTCTCACTCAGAGTCAGGTTAGAGCTGGCATCCTCTTCCACCTCGGGTTCGGTTGCGTGAGGGTCACTGCGCGGGGTGAGAGTGGGAGTCACAGTTAATAGGTGGGGGAGACAGAATAACTTTGGTGGCTGCAAAGACAAAAAGGCAAAGAAAAGAAATGAGCAGAGATTGGTTTAGGTATTCAAGAGGCCCCGCCCACCTGACCGTCACTCCTGTTTCCTCACAGGCGACTGGCTGAGGGAGTGTCCGGTTCTCAACGCTGCGGCGAACTCGGGATTCGCTGAAGCTGCTGCTGGAGCGAGGCTTTAGGAAAGAGGAAGCCTCAGGAGCGGCGGTCTTCTCCAGCTCCTTAGAGAGGGGGAGTGAGAGAGAGAGAGAGAGAGATGCAAAATAAGGATGGGCAGAATGATGCAGTCTGGAAGGGTGAGAGGATGGAATGAGACTGTGATGGCTTTGAAAGGGACGAAAAGGCAGAACACACAGATTAGAAAGCAGTTTGATACAAGCATTTATGGTAGATCACACAGATACACCACAACACATGAAACTGTATGGTCATGTGACGCATGTGACATAAGCAAGGACGGGCCTTAGCCTGACTGACCAAACCACCACAATTGCAAACATTCGGCGAGCAGCGATGAGTCATCCTGTTAGTGCCAGAACCACTGGCAGACGGCTGCACGACAGGACCACATCACATCAACGCCACCAAAGACTGCAAGCTAGCATTGTCACTGCTTTCCACCCCTGGAGATGCCCTTGCTGAGTAAAGGAATGACGTTCCAATGCTGAACTTATAAACACGGGGGTTTACATATTGCTCCTTTAAAATATATCTAAGGACCCTAGAGAAGCTGACACCACCCCTTGTTCTTCAAAGATCAAGACCCTGACAGGACCACCACAGAGTAGGTATTATTTGGGTGGTGGATCATACCACCACAACGCAACACACCACCACCATGTCAGTGTCGCTGCAGTGCTGAGAATGATCCACTACCCAAGTAATGCCTGCTCCACGGTGATCCTGTGGGGGTCCTGACTACAGGGAGAAAGAAGAACAGGGAGAAAAGGGCTTACAAAGTATGCAGAGAATCAGATGGACTACAGTCTGTAACCGTATAACTGCTTAAACGGACAATGAGTGCAGAAACAAGACGGCATGCATAAAAAAGCGCTTGTTGAGGGTATAGATAGACTGATATGGGGGAAAAGAATGGCAGGGACAGCTGGAACACCTCACAGAGGACTTGATTTGTTAACCTACATGTGTTGTGTGCAACTTTCTGTTAGGTGTGCTTTACGTAACTGTCAAGTTGTACAGATATTATGCAGGAGGAAACTCAAAGCATGACACTAGCTGCAAGTAAATTTGTACTGTGTGCCTAAAAGTAAAGCCTTCAAAGCTTAAAAGTCTAAATAGCTCAGCCCATCCTAAGCAAAACTGGTTCTATGGTCTTAGAACACCACTCTCACAGCACAGCAGAAGTGGGTCAGCTGGCGGATGAATAAAATAGCAGGTGGGCAGCAGGCTGGGTAGCAGTCTGATAACAGATAGAACCCTGCAAGTCACAGGGAAACTGGACACCCTGCGTGTACCGTTACCACCATGAGAGAAAGAGAGATAGGAAGAGACAGAGAGAGGCAGGTGGGACTACACCTATTAATATCAGCATCTTGCTTATGTAAATTGTACATACTGTTGAAGTCCTGGAAACTGCACCATTTGCCGTCTGGGTCGATATAGTAACTACATCCGAATTCCACCGATACATGCTGAAGTTATACATGGTGATACGGCCTGGTCCACTTTTTTACGAGACAAAATAGACAGCAGCCAATCATAACAGAGCTTATCTACATATTGTCACTCTCCGCAGAAAAACAAGAATTTTCAAAATGGTAACTTTACACAAGAGGGCAAAAACCAAGTTTGATTTGACTGTAAGTGAATGGAACCAGACTTTTTTCCAAGCACTTTTGGGCCATTTCTGTTGGCCCGTTCGTCATGAACTTTTCACACAGCTGCTGCTGTGTTCAAATGATGCACAGAAGCAAAAAAACACAAACGGAGATACATGCAGTCATACAGTCGGTTTGAAAATGGCCGTCTAAAAATGAATTCTAACTGTACAGAAGAAAACAAACACACAGGCTCTTTAAATCACTGTGCTGTTCCATAACTATCGACCCAGGGTTACCTGAAAGTTTGGAATACAGTGTGTTTGGTTGCAAACAAGCAGCTCCTGGCTCCTCACACATGAGGGAGTGTGTTGCAACAGCGCTAAGAAGGTCACTGAAATCTGACCCCACACACAGACAGCTACTCACTATAGTGGTGAACTCACTGCCCTGAAGTTACCCGTTTAAACTCTGCCCTCCAGGGAGAATATCCACTTAGCGTACATCTTAATAATGATACCCTAAATACACACGGGACAAACAATGTTGCAATGTCAGCAGCTAGTAATAGGGCATCATTATATTCATTCTCAGCACATGTAGGGGAACTACGCGCCCCACTCCTTCATCACATCTATTTAATGTGAATGATTTTATACAGGACACCAAGTCAAGCTGAGCAGACAGTTTGTTTTCTCAAATGCCAGCAATACGACTAGTTCAGTGTTTATCTGAGTGAGTCTTTTGGCTCAGTCACTCAGTCAGTGCACCTGCCTGGGCCATAAATTTAAAGTTTCACCACACACACACACACGCACACACACACACACACACACACACACCAATACCTACACCCACAAACACACACACACACACACACACACACACACACACACACACACCTATACCTACAACCACAAACACACATGCACACCAATACCTACACCCACAGACACACACACACACACACACACACACACACACCTATACCTACACCCACAAACACACATACACACCTATACCTACACACACAAACCTATACCTACACACACAAACCTATACCTACACACACAAACACACACACCCACACCTACGGCTACACCCACAAACACAAACGCACACACCCACACACCCAAACACACCACACACACACACCTAATACCTACACCCACCCACCCACCGACCCACACCCTGAATCACCCAAAACCCCCATTTGCAGCGCTTCATGGACTTGTATCCCCACAATGATGAGCTATTCCAGCATAATTCCAGGTGAATATGCCAGCATCATGCCATCAGGCCCAAGTTGTCCAGAACTGATTTGAGGAGCTTTCTGGAGTGTTCTGACAATTGGTGGGGCCTGCACGTTCACCTGACGTTCCACTATCACGCCTATCGTTTGAACTTCAATAATTTACGTCGCCTAGCCATGAGCACGTTGGCCAGTGTTCAACCTCACTCATATGGGCAACATGGGTGTGGGCGATCCCAAGCCGACCCCTGAACTAATGCCAACATATCACCAGAACGTTGTGGTCTTCTCCTATAATAAGAAACAAGGAAATGAGCTGTCTCTCTTCCTCCTTCTTCAGCTCAGCATCAAACTTCATCCCTTTACTCTCCAAGAGCATCTCCAGAGGTGGAAAGCAGTGCCAATGTTAACTCTTGTTCTGCTTCTACTTATATCACTTCTTTTGTTTGTTGCCGATTGTGGTTCTTGACATGAGGAGGCAACAGGCAACAAAGGTAAGGGTCGCTTGCCAAGAGCTTCAGCCATTGTTGCAATAACTGATCCTTTTACTGGCTACCTGTTCTTAGATGATCTAAGCAGGTGCAGAACCTTCAACATGACTGTCTAGAGGTTAGAATACACCATCGGGGCAGCAGCCTTACTTCTTCATTGTCTCATGGTGGACTCATTTAACTTAACTCTACAGTCATTATCAACTCTTGTGGTACAAAGTGGTATTACAGACAAGATGGGCCGGCGCTACCTGGTTAGCATTTTAACTTCAGTAGATATCTCTGCAACTTAATGCACTGGTGTTTTCAACATAGCATCAAAACTGTTATTTCTTTACAGTCTGTTGATAACTTTAGTTCATTTTGGAATGTTTTAAACAAAACATCTTACGTATGACTCCTTTAGCATGTTGGGAAATGGAAAATGTACCGTAACTTTTGCATAGGCCACGTTTTATGCTTCTTTCTTCCAATATGTAAAATTCAGGAAATAAACTATAACTGCGCACTACAATGTTCGGAACTGCGTTCCCTGTAGAGGACATGCACTCATTTACATAAAATCAACACAACATGGAATTTGAGCACCCAAGGAGTACCCAAACTTTTGCATATAGCTGTTAACACCTTATTCACCGTGCTTCAGCTACAGAAGTACGAATCTGACCCCATGCTTATAAAGCACCCAAACCACCCTTCCCCATTCTCTGATTAGGACCTATGGGAGACTCTTTCACACAGCTTCCAACAGAACTTACTTTAAACAGAGACATCTTGGCAGCTACGCTCATCTTGGCTCTGTCATCTGTCTTGACGTCTGCTAAAAGAAACAACAGAGAATATAAAGTGCAGTCAGAGAAATAGTAGAGAGTAAACACACACACACACACACACACATACACAATATCGTTTCTGTGGATTGTGGGGTTATTACATAGACTTCCACTGATTTCCTGGGGACTTAAGACCTAAACTTTAAACATGGCCACTACTAGTCTAATCCTAACCCTAATCTTATCCTAACCTAAGAATAAGGTGGTCCCCACAATGTAAAGCATTCAATTTTAAGGTCAGGGTTAGGTTAAGGTCAGGGTTAACAAAACCTACCCTAACACTGACCTTAAAATTGAATGCTTTACATTGTGGGCATCACCTTATGGTCCCCACAAGGACAAAAAGGCCCCCACAACGTTGGTGGGTGACCAGGTTTTGGTCCACAAAATGTAACATAAACCTTACACACACATACATACACACACACACACACACACACACACACACCACTCACATATGTGTAAGTTGTGAAGTGTTATCTTGTTATCTGACATGAATGATCAGACTTTGAACATTCCTCAATCCACAGTGTCACGTGTGTACCGGGAATACGTCATAGAAAGCATTACCACACATTGTGGACGGTACAGTGGTCACCCACAGGTGCTTAATGATTGTGACCGGCAGCATCTGGCTAGCATTGTCCATGTGAACAGACAAAACGACTCTGGCACATCCGCATTCAATGCAGGAGGCCCCACACACACACATATCCCGCAGGTCAGTGCAGCTTTCATGGGCCACAAAAGACCCATCAGGTACTGGTGTGGGGTGTGTTAATACAGTCCGAGTTGGGTTTGCTGCCTAAAAATGTCATTGACCAGTGCCTACTACATTTCAATGCTTGGTGACCATTTGCAGCCCTTCATGGACTTCATGTACCCCCACAATAATGGGATATTCCAGCGGGCCCAAGTTACCCAGAATTGGTTTAATGAATATTCTGGAGTGTTTTGACGAATGGTGTGGCCTGCATGTTCACTTGACCTGAGCTTAATCAAGGTATTCCGCCATCATGTCTAATTCCAACTGTGAAAACACTGTTCAAACTCACAACTTATACAGGTGTGGACTTTCCAAGCTGTCCCTTGAGGTAACGCCCCTTCATAATCAACTTATATACTGCTATCCCATGACTTTTGGTATGTCAGGGTATACTGACATAATTTTGTCAGTGGTGTTACAGTCAGTGATGTAACTTTCCTGATGTTGGTTAACAGACTACACTGTACACTTCAGTTACAATGCCATATTCATTACTCTTTTGCCAACACAATGGTAGAATGACATGTATACCATTAACCACACAATGTGCTGAACCTCAGGGAAACAAAAACTTGGAACAGTTCTATCCTGTTTTTTGATACAGCCTCCATCCCAACCATTTAGCCCCTCCTCCCAAATACAGAAACACACAGTCATACCTACACATGTATACTCTATGAGGTCACCATGTTTACCCTACACATGTGAGGTCACCGACTGACTAAGATTAACTGACTAATCATTTGGCATGGAAGATTTCTGTGTCATGCATCTCAAAAACCACTTCAAAGTACACTTTCAAACACACAACCTGTCATCTGTCTGCACTGCTCTAGGTGTGCACATAGCACTTCACAGAGTCACACATGCAGTTCACTGCCAAGAACACTCTGGTCAGTGTGTGTCAGGCATTGTGAATGACCGTCTTCACTCTATAGTCCAGCACCAGAACTAAAATAAACCAGCAAGATTTATATCTGCCACCATAAAACGGAGAGTGATCATAGACACTTACGCCACACAGTAGTCTCACTGACATGGGCCAGTGTGAGTGTGCATGCTGCCTGTTGCTCGTTCACCACCAATCTGTTCTCGCTTTCTATTCATTTTCTTCATAAATCACTCAATTCTTAACCTAACGTTTCAGCAGCTGCTCGTCAACAAGCACTGCAAGCCATCATGTGCCCACAGAAAAGTTTACTTGGCATAAACGGGATTTTACAGGCTGAATCTCAAATTGCTCACTGCTTCCTATACAGTGCACAGGTCATGAAACTATGACCTCTACACCTAAACAGTACACACTGACTGTGAGGGAGGGAATCATGCAGCTTATGGTTAAGTAGAAACGGCTTTAGAATAGACATATAATGCACTGAGTGTATCTGTTATTTCATAGCTTACGTAGTGCACTATGTAGGGAGTAGGGAGGTACCGAGATTCAGGCATAGACGCAACAGCTGAAAGAGTCAGTCAAACACACACACACACACACACACACACACGCGCGTTCTGACCAGCACTCACCGGAGTTTTCCTGCTCCTGGTTGTCCATGGTTCTGTAGAGTGAAGAGATCGTGACTGAGTGAACAAGGGCAAAACTCACACTCCACCAAGCATGAACACAAGCACGCACACACACGTCATTCAGACCAAAGACGGGATGATTTCATGCTGATTTTATGACTTTGCTCCTTCCCTCTAGGGCGGCTGACACAGGCACACACACACGTCCGTGCAGGTTAACACCATGATGTAATAATAACACTTAAAGTGATGAGCTTTCACTCACACCCAGTCTGGACGAGCACACAGAGAGAGAGAGAGAGAGAGAGAGAGAGAGAGAGAGAGAGAGAGAGAGAGAGA